>CM050164.1:213614378-214214378 GCA_027410445.1 Discoglossus pictus | reverse complement strand
GATACAATACATTAATTTTTAATTGAACTGCTGGAAAGTCCCACATTTTTTTTATGCTGTTTAAAAATGTCATATTATATTTAAATAGGTCAGGTCTTTGCAGATGATCTGGTTTTGTCAAGATGTCTAAAAGTAAATATAAAACAAAATAATCTATGAAAAGTGACATGTTTATAAAGTGTGACATATTTAACTGTGTGCAGAGCACATGTCAAGAAGATTTATAAGAGAACTTTGGAAGAATTCTGAGATACTGACACTGAACCAGAAGCTGAACTTTGATGAATGATTGGAGCACATAGGGGTATGTTAGAAATGTTTAAATGTATTATTATTCAACAAAGTAAGAGAGAACCATAATTCAGAGAATGTCAGGTGTCAGAACAAAAGGTGAGGCTGCAAAGTTGATGAGTGGAAACATCAAGGGTATTGCAAAAATGTGCTGCTTTAGAATAGAGGCACATCATATAGGCAGGCTATGACTAGCAACTTTCTATTGGTCCACACCATTATGTGATGCTGGTGCTATCGTTTGACCTAAGAATTTGTGAGTTAGTGCGTAACCCACAGTCTACCCAACCCTCCAACCAAATAAATTTAAAAATAAACACACAGAGGTTAATGATCACGACCACCAAGGGAGCCCAACTATCTGAGGCCTCCAGAAACACAGTGGCAAGGAGCCCTCATAGCCAATCCTGGTGTTAAACCATAACCAAAGATTTGCTTCCTCCATACCGAGAGCAACCCCACACATCACAGCTGTGACAATGGATTATGCTTAAACACAACAGGAAGGGAGAAAAAAAATGGTTTTATTCTCTGTAAATTCCTCCTCTAAAATCAAATTCACTAATTACTTCTTAGCACTTGCTCGGTCAAAAGCCCCCTCCCCATGATGTCTCCGGGGGTTTCCTTGACCTAAGCATTTATGTGCCTAACCCACAATCTACCCCACCCTCCAACCAACTAAATTGACAGTAATCACCCCCACCACCGACCAGCCGAGAACGGCTAGCCCTGCCAACAAGCAAAACCAAGACCTGTTGAATACCCTCCCTTAATGCAAAGTTGAACCCTCTGAGGCCCACCTCGTTAAGGTGAACCTCATCCCTTAATGAGGTGCATTTCTAAACTAGAATATCCCCTCTATGCAAATGATGATACAATCTTATTTAACTTTACTCTAGCCTTTCTAAGCCTGACTGGATCTAAGGCCACCAGCCAATGTAGACCACATAAAAATGAGCCAATAAAACAACACAAGTAACCTCCTAATATCAGTTTTTATAACCCTAATTATGCCCTTTATGGGTACCAACCCTAAATCATTGCCTTCCAAATGAATTAGCACTCCCCTGGGAGGCCCAAATAATCTAAAATAACTCACTATGTTTTGCAGTAGCTGCTACCACCTCATGCCCCTAATACTAAAATCTTTTAGACTCCAATATCCCTATTCCTTATATTAACATCCACACCCAGCCTCGCTGCCTCTGTGGCAGCCCCAATTCTGAACTGATCTGGGTCCAAGTTTAATAACGAGATGCAAGATTTAAACACAGCATGAAACTGAAATCTTGACAAACTTGAGCCATCCTTATCAACTAACAATAAACCATCTCCTACAGGGCGGAAACCCAAAGAATGGGACACACATAAAAAAGGACAACAACTACTACCAGGTATAGGATATAGAACAACTGTTTTACCCAGCTGGTTCGTCCTTGACCTCCTAATACAGATGGATCGCTAAGTGTCATGAACAACACAATCTGACAACAATAACCCCCCATTCACTGATTGGGAAGCTGCTACCAACTCAGCAATCCTAAAAGGCCCACAAAAGGCTAACACAAAGCTGTTTGAACAACATGACTTCATATTTAGAAACACAAATTGAACGTAGAGGACCAACTGTACACTCTAATAGCGAATACGAGACTGGTCTTCTATACCCATTTGTGTGTTTATACCTTTTCATAGCCCTTTTACCACCTGTCTTGCAATTAAATATTTTGAAGTCATAAAAACTATGTAACTTAAAATAGAAGGCTAATGTGTTAACATCTTTGCAAGGGCAGTAATGGAAATACCCTGCAAAAAGCACCCATTCTGCCTTATCCACCTCTCCATGCAGTTTATCTAGAACTAGCGAAGGATTCTCCCTGACTGATTTCAAATTAGGACGACAACACATATACACAGAAGTTGGGATGGCAAACCCATCAGAAAATCACAAAAGCTTAGCATCAGCAGGTTGGAGCTTAGCGTATGCTCTTGACCAAAGGCCAAATCTTTTCTACCAGTACCAGCGTCCTTTCCTTTGAAGCCACTCGCTCTGTTTTTTTGGATTTTGCTTTTTTAAAGCAGCGAAAAAGAGAGTTATGAAGGCCACATTCCAAGCATTTCTTCCTGTACTTGCAGGTCGCTCCTCATTTATATGAACTCTCATTAAAAGCAAAGCATGCACCTTTTTTACCCGATGTATAAGAACCCAGGCTTAACATTGCCAGAAACTCTAGGATGCAATGGAGTTACATTTTTTAGCCAACTACCTACAGTATATCCCAATCATCCCATTGCATATCCGGCTAAACCAACAACCTTTGCCTAAATTTAACATTGTAATGCCACAAAGGCCAATTAACCATAGGTTCACTGGTATGGTGGATACTGTCTGTCTAATCCAAGTAACAAAAAAGTGCAGCACTATGGATGTGTCTCACCTATAATACTTATCTTTTTTTTAATCCTCATTCTGTACGGTCTATCAAGTGGGAGCAGTGAATGTAATTCAATGAGCTCCCTACACTACATTTTTTCCTTTATCTCCTGGGAATCATGTTCTCATATGGGACCAATAGAATAAAGTGAAGGCTTTTTAAGGGTAGTATCATCTACCTTGAGATCCAAAGATGGTGTTGATACAGATTGTGTGTTGTTGGATGAAACCTTTTCTATAATGTATTAAACTGATAAGAGTAGTACTACTTAACACACCTTATAATAATGCAGAGAGAGGCAACGCAGTGAGAGGAGTCTGAAGAAGAGGAGTCAGAGGAGGAAGATGGCTTTGAGGAGGTGGAAGACCAAACACAGCAGGCGTCCCAGGGGGCTTGTTGTCACCTTTCGGAGACACTTGGTGGCTGGGTGGAGGAAGAGACCTTCAATGACATCAGTGAGGACAAGGAACGGGACATGGCTAGCTTGGTATCCAACCTTGTGCAAATGCGGAGTTTGCGGTTGTGCCAATGGACTGTTTGCGGTTGTTTGCGGTGCGTAAAAAGGGGAGTTTGGTCTGTCACTGTGAAGCGGGCCTAACCCTTACACTACCTGATCGATACAACATCATACCTGATGTTTTAAAGCACGTTATTCCAAACAATTTAGGAATGTTAGGTAATTTATGCCCTTTATGGCTTAAAACCAGACTCTGCATCAACTATGTAATTTTCCGTGGGAGTTTTGCCATGGATCCCCCTCCATCATGCCACAGTCCAGGTGTTAGTCCCGTTGAAACAACTTTCCCATCACTATTGTGGCCAGAAAGAGTCCCTGTGGGTTTTAAAATCCGCCTGCCCATTGAAGTCTATGGCGGTTTGCCGGGTTTGCCGGTTCGCGAACATTTGCGGCGGTTCGCGTTCGCTGTTCCCGAACCGAAAATTTTATGTTCGCGACATCACTACTCCTTGAGTGTCTGAAACGAGAGTTATAGGCCTCCCCACACTGTTCTCCCCATCTACGACCATCACCTTTCTTAGATTTCCCAAGCCTGCAAGGGGAAGTAAACCTGGTCCTGCTTGCAGATGATAAAGAGTATGGCCTATCTCTAGTAATGGAGGACTGCTGCTCCTCCGGCCTAGGTGACTAGATCTTGGAGACTGACAACTCTTAGAGTCATGCTGAATGCTACCCAGAGGATAAGAGAGCAGTGGGCTCGAACTGTCTTATGTATAGTCCTCTCACCTACTTCTTACCCAGGAATATCCTTCACACCTGCCATCTGGCAATGGACTATACCTTCTATGGTATGAAGACCCTACATCATGAGTCTTGTACCGAGGATCCTCCATTGAACCGGATGCCAGTGGACTATGCCTTCGACTGGATCTATGATAGCGCCTTGCACTGTACGAAGAAGACCGTAGACCCTGTGTCCTGCGAAGCCGCTCCACCATTGCTCCAGCTGTTCAATCACACCTATCAGATGATACCAATTACCTAACAGTGAAACCTGCATATTATAGTGACATGTATGTGCATTACACCAGGATGCTTAATGTTTTTCTTTGCCATAATTCAAATAATAATATAATAAGAAATGTCTTTTAATTATTTTTTTAATTTCATTATTTATAATAAAATTCTACAAAGTGCGGTTAAATATTAGTATCTCTCCCCTTTTAAAAAAAAAAGTATTCCCTTATTAATTTAATAGCCATTTTTTTAAATAAAATAATTTATTTATTTTTCTTTTATTTGTATTGTTTTTACAGCTTAAAAACCACTGATTCATTTATGCCCCCGCAGACAACTATGTAAAATGTTAATCATCTAATTATTATTATTTTTAAGGTTTTAATAAATGTAAAAATATATTATTATTATTTTGAAATAAATAAGTATTTAACTCGTTTGATACTTTAACCTTTCTCTTTTTTTTTGGTCACCCGTAAAACCCTCTTGCTAAGAATATACATTTATTTATTATTTGTATTGTTTATTATTAATGTTTTTATTTCTAACAATTTCATAAATGGTTAAATGATTAATAATTAGGGGCTTATTAATGCCCTCGTTCTCTGTCCTGAGGCGATTTTTCAGTGTACCTTCTTCGTTAATGGCCTCCTGCTCTGCCCTGAGGCTGTTAGTAGTAGCTGGCATGCTCCCTGCCAGCAACTTTCACTCAATCCCACGCAGCGCATTGATTCCTCTTTCAGTGTCTAGATCCTCATGCGAGTATCCTTGCATGCCAGCAATGTGGTAGTGAATCCACTGCTCTGTTTGCAATTCCTAGGGTTTCCAGACCTTTTATCAGCCCTTTCCCCATCTCTGCATCCATCCTCTTCATCTTCCTCCACTGGGTCTCAGCAGCGCCAGGGGGTCCAAGATCAGCTCCCAAGGGGTCAGCAACAGCATCATCAGACTGTCCCACTGAGAAAACAGCCAATACATCTTCTTGTCCAGACTGTCCAGCAATGGAAGTTCCACTAGCAGAACGAGTACCAGATGAGTTCATGAAGCCTCATTTGTCCGTAGCTGTGGCAGTTCTCAAATAGAAGCACAAATATGAGCAATAACATTCCTCCCTAAAGATCTCCTCAGGGGCAGTAGCTTTTTAAATTGATTTTTGCCCTCTTCATACACTGGAACTGCCTCTCCTCCCTCTTGGTGTCACAGAAGTAGGGTTCAGCCTTTCTGGGGGACTTGGCTGCCTTATAAGGCAACCAGATTCATTTATTCTTGCAAAACCTCTCCCTGGATCAGTGACTGCATTGATTCTTGCAGCCAGTCAATCCAGTTTGCTGCTTAAGTTGACTATTTAGGGTAGCTATGGGAGATGATGACATGGTGTATATGGTGGTATACTCAGCATGTGCTCCTGTCAGAGTAACCAGTAAAGGCGGGAAAGATTGGGTTTATTCCTGTAACGGAGTTGGAACACGAAGTCCAGTATCTCTGCTGGTATACGGTAAAATATCCAAGAAGTACTGCAGTCTCACCAGCCCCAACCTCCCATATTAGACGACACTCAATTGGGAGTTAAAGAATACTGTCTTTATTTTGTTATGCAGAAATATATATACACATCTCTTTCCACAGGCAATACACATCCCCCATATTTGGCCACACAATACACATAGAGAGACAATAGGTGTGGTCACACTTCCCTGAGGCTACCTGGCTACTTTGATACAATCAGACATTGATCAGTTTATACTTCTCTTTGTTCTTATGTCTCATAATGAAAACACTTTATACAATAGACTTCCTTATCTTATGAGGAGTCTCTGTAATAGGATTATCTATTAGCCTAGTAGCTGTAATATTCTGAGCCAATATATTCTGTAGAACATAAAACAACATATCTACAGTACAGCAATGTGATCATATTTTAACCATAACCATAAAACAGGGTAAAACAGTGATGGGTTCCGTTACAATTCCATTTAAACTCCTCCCCTAAAATCAAATACACCAAATACTTCCTAGCACTTCTGTTCAAAAGCCCCTTCCCCCATTCTGTCTTTGTGGGCTGCCTAGAAACTACACCACATGATTAATAGGAAGTTACTGGCAGTGCTGTGTTTCCATTAGATGATGCAACATGGAGAATCATATGATTTTATGATTGAGCTATCAGGGCTTTAATTATGCTGGATACAACTTAAACCTAAATTAAGAGGCATTACTTGCTTTACCGCTACAGTGTCCCTTTCAGTTGAAAGTTTGTGTTGGAGAAGCTACCATAAAAAAGCCTAGAACAGCATAAAAACAAATATGATTTTGAGTGCAGAATCAATAAAAAAAGCATCCAAAATGAAGAAGGAAGTGGATTATGAAAAATACTAAAAACAGATATCATATCTTACTTATTGGATATAAAAGGAAGCAAATGATTAACAGGATCTGAAGTTTTACAATAGTGAAAAAGCAAATTAAGTTGGAATATTTTTCCTTTATATTTCCTCCTTGCAAATTTTTTTGTGCTCATTTGCAAACTAACACAATTACTTTTTTATAAATGTAGGATTATTTACTTCTGCAATACAAATCATAGATTAGATACCACAGAATGACAGATTCATTCATGTATTAGAGCTAGGAAGTTGCCCAGAGCTACAAACTTTAAAGATGCCAAATTAAAGTATTTTTTCTTGATTTAAAAAAATATTAAGTAGAAATAGAGTACTTGTCATTGCCTCATGGTCATGTCAGTTGTTATATATTTTCACAAACTAGAGCAGCACAACTCTTGTCTATAAATATGGTTGAAAAGTTCCATACCCTCCCTTGCATAGAGGGTCTTCTGGTTAACTGGGTAATTATTACATGCTTCTTGGTAGATCCAGGTAAAAGCAAATTATATACTTTTCATTTTATACACTAAAACCACTAAAGGATTTTGGCTGTCCCTGTATTCCATTATATATAGTAAGATGAGGGCCCAATGCCTGTCAGGAAACCCATTTGTCAACATCAAACAACAAATTACATCGGAAATGTGTATTTTGTAGGTCATTTTTAGAATTTAAATTTGCTCAGAGAAGGCATATCCCAGTCAGCAAATGAGCAGCAAACTATATGGGTCAATAATATAACATAATGATGTATGTTTGTTATCATCAGGGAACTTTGTGCAAGCTTGAAGTAGGTTTAATATTTTAAAGTGGCCCATGGCTGAGCACAGTGAAAGGGGAGTGGGCTTTGACACCCAGGAGGAGTTAAGGAATGTTTTGTTTTAAAGTTATTGGTTAAGGAAGAAGGTAGGGGAGCTGCTTCTGCTGGGGATAAAAGGCAGGGCTATTGCTGGGCCGAGGCACAATGGACAAGGAGCAAAAGCTGAGTAGTTACCCATCCATCCTCCCTGTTGAGAGCAGAGGAATTTGGGGGTAAAAACCTGGAGGAGTCATGTGTATTCCTGATATTGCATATGTTGGTTTATGTCACAGCAGTGGTGGGTGGTAGTGCTTGCCCTTTCATTGGTGGATAAGGTGGAGCCTCTAGGGGCACAGGGTCCCCTGAGAGGTGGTGTGGTGAATTGGATGGGCAAGCACTAGTGGTTTATGGTTTTTACTTTATTAAATTTTAAATCCAATAAAAGAAGCTGTTGACAGTTTTTTCACCAAACAGGTTTGACATGTTTTTATTTCAGGGTTACGTATGGAAGAGGGGTTATAGAAAGTTTGTTTTTTTTGTGTCGGGGGAAAATACGACTATATTGGGGTCATGTTGTTTTCAAATGTTGTTTAAATCTATTAATGAAAATGTTTGAGCTTTATGTGTCTTCAACAATGGCTCAGAAACAAGTCACTAACAGGAGGACTGTAGTTCAAGAAAATATGTACCTGTTTATGAAATATGTTACAAAAAACTAAGCCATGAACATTAAAAAAAACAATATTTAGCAAAAATCTGAATTTGTGAATACTCTATGTTTTGAAGAATCCATCTGGTCTTGGTTTCATCACTGGAACATGAAGGATCTATCACTAGAGGTATTGGTGGTGAAGAGGAAAGAGGGAGAAGTGAGAGTTGTCATGATTCCCGTGACCATCCTTTGGGTTTAGGGTTTGGGTTATTGTTATTTAATATGTTTTCATGTTAAGTTGATTACCCTATGTATGTTAATTACTGTATGTTATGTTGCTTCCCTATGTGTGATTGACTTGTGATGTTTGATTTTGTATGTTGCATGTTTGGTTCATGAAGTTTTAAATAATTTAGAATATTGTGTTGCCAGGCTGTAACTGTCAGAGAGAGAGTCAGTTGAGAGATTTCAGTTACATGGAGTGAGATGTAATGGTGTCTCTGAAGGCAGCAGAGATACTGCTGTGTTGAATGTCTTAAAGAAGATATATGTTCCTAAAGAAAGGGAAGGTGACATATCTTGAAGACTTATGCTCCTACAGAAAAGGGAGGTAATAAGATAAACATTATTACTGTATGACTGAAGTGGATGTTGTGATGCCTTGCAGATGAAACCTTGTCAATACTGCTTTATAGAAGGTCCAGAAGATACACAGACTGTTGCAGAGTGTTGTCAGAATGAGTTTAAATGTACATTTATTGAACCTGCTATGAATTACAACAACAATTAAGGCAGAGTTGGCAAATAAGAAAGTAGAGTTAAGAATATTGAAAGAATAAAATTAATCCTTAAGAATGGATATTCAAAATGTGCAGGCTCAAAAGGCAGAACAGGTGTCTATCATAGCACAGGTACAGAAGCTACAGAATGAACTGAAAGACAAAGAAACACAAGTCCAGGAATTGCAGCAGAAGTATGCAGAAAAACATAATCAGTTAAGGAAGGAAGCTGAGTCTTTGAAGAAACAAATGGAAAATAAAAACAAGACAATTGAAGAGTTACAACAAGAAAACAAGAGAAAGCAAGCAATGCAGTGTTCTTGAATCTGAGGTGAAGAAATTACACATAAAACTTGAAGATACTAAAATTGACCATGAAAGAAAACTCAACAATAAGCAAAAGGAGATATAGGATGCAAAGATAAGAGAAGAATGTCTTAACAACTAGGTCAATAGATTAAAAGGTGCTGCTCATGAAGCAATCAAAATACAGAAGGAAACAGATATCCATTTCCAGCATAAGATTGCTGAAATTGTTGCATTAAACGGAAAAACATAAGCACCAGTACAATAAAATGGTTGAAGAAAATGACACAGAATTAGGACACTACGGATCAAGAGAACAAGAATTAACATACAATATATCTTCTCTGGAAATGGATCTGTCTTGCAAAACTGATGAAGTAAAAACTCTTAAGGAGCAACTAAAGCAGCAAACAGTAAAGAAGGAAAACAATGCAAAAGAGGCAGAAGAAACCAAGATCTTCTTACAAAAATAAATGTAACACAAAAATATACAGACATATTTCATGGAGACTCCCAAGCAGAATACTGAAAAAATAAATTTCAAGAATCCAACATCACTTTCAAAGAAGTCCCAGCTGTCACATTTGCCTGCTCGCATGAAAACAAACAAATTGTCATATATCAAGATTGACATCAAGAACCCCAATATATACACCACAAAAGAGTTATTCAGTAAAGACTCCATCTAAGTATGGAAAGCTTCAATATGAAAATAAAATAAAAAAAATAAATTAAAAATGAAATCCAGCTCAACAAGAATCTGCAAAGAAAAAAAAAGTTGCTTTGGAGTTTGACTTGCGCTCTGATAGCTCTGAACCAACAGATATTGTGGGTATATGTGAGTATGGTGGATTGCTTAAGAAGTTATACCTGAACTATCCCCCATCCTCAACAGTTTGTGACACAAGAGATGTATTGCCCACTTTTGGTCACATAGGCCCATGGACTGTTTTAGTCATAACAGGATGGCTGTTGGGGAGGGTTGTTATGGCATGGGATCCACTGGAGTCACTTCCAGAATTGTTTTTGCCCCTGGACATTCTACAGAAGAAAAAGAACAAAAAATTGTCCTGCACACTTAAAATAAGGATTCGGGTAGGGGGAGGCCTAGGGGAATTGTTTTCCACATTTGTCCTAATGGGGTGGAGTAGCCCAGCAACCCAGACATGGACTTTCGAATGGACTTAATGTTTACAGCATGCCGGTGTTCATCTGATAGAGATGATCACCCGGATGCTGCATTTATCCTTTGGATTTAGTAATTGTTATTATTATTTGATATGTTAAGTTGATTACCCTATGTATGTTAATTACTGTATGTTATGTTGCTTCCCTATGCGTGATTGACTTGTGATGTTTGATTCTGTATGTTGCATGTTTGGTTCATGAAGTGAATATTGAGAATATTGATGTATGTAGGTAGAGGTTTCATGTATGCAGTCAGGGGTATATTTGAACTGTATTTTATTGCTGGGTGTGGGTTTGATTTACTGTAATGTAAAGTGTTTTTTGTTATTGTATTTTATTTTTAGGTTAGTAGTTCTTCTTTGTTTTCTGTAGTGGTGGGGTGTTTTTATTTTGTGTAATGTTCTTTTTTTATTTTCTGTAATAATTTTTTTTTGCTATTAGCAGGGAGGGGGGTTAGATAGGTAGTGCAGGTGTTAATAGCTTAGAGTAGGTGTTAGGTAGGAAGGGGATTAGAGGGGGGTTAGTTTAGATTTAGTGATTTATTTTGGGGGGATAGTGTAGTGTAGTGTTTGTACTTAGGTATGGTGAGGGTTAAATAGGGTTAATTATTTAGATGGGGTTAGTTAGTTAAAGGTTTTTTTTTTACTTAGAGGGGGTTAATTAGTTAGAGGAGGATTTAATAGTCTACAGGGGTGCTTAACAGTCTAGAGGGGGGTTGATAGAGTAGGGGGGTTAGTAGTGTAGTGTTTAGACTTTGGGACATGAGGGTCCTGGAGGATCCTCATGGCACTTATAGTGTTGATATAGAGTTTAATAGTGTCCTATAGGGGTGTATATAGACCCTATGAGACTGATGGGGTAAATTAGTGGCTTATGGGGCTCTGTGTAAATCCCCATGAGTGACAGGGTTAATTCATAGCTCAACGGGCTCTGTATTAAGCTCCATGAGTGACAGGGTTAACTAGTGGCTCATGGGGCTCTGTATAGACCCAAATAAATGACGGGATTAAATAGAGGCTTATGGGGGTCTGTATAGACCCCCATAAGTGCTGGGGTTAGAGGCTTATGGGGTCTGTATAGATCCCCATAAGTGATGTGGTTAATTAGGGGCTCATGGGGCTCTGAATAGAGCCCCATGAGTGATGGGGTTAATTTTAGGTGCCTGGGGGTACTTATAGTACCCCCACGGCACGGGTTAATTGTTTTATTTATCCTTTCAGGACCCTCAGTGGAAAATTCAACATTTTCAATGGAACTGGTGTCCCCATCGGGACCCCCGTTGCAAGGGTTAATGTAGGGACAATGCGGGGGTCCCTACAGCATTGGGGGGGTGTTATTATTAGGTGCCGCGGGGGTACTTAATGTCTGTTCAAGTACTATACAATTACAAATATATTTTAAAATGGCATACATTATATAAAAGTAAAGCTAGCAGAGGGAGCTGTTGGTTGTGTATGGAGTGCTGCACTGCTGTTTCCTGGATCTACAAGTGACAGGTCCTACTGGATACCAGAAAACCTGAGAGAGACTGAAACACAGTAAGTTTTGTTTGCCATGAGCTGCCAGCATTGGACTAAAGAGGAGGAAATTGTTTTCGAGCTTGCAGCAAGCTGCTTGCAATAAGGAGACCAGAGAGAGAGTCTGACTGAGTTTATTATAGCCATTGAAATAAAAGGATTTTTCAGAGGAGCTGCTGCAAAGCCTGGACCACATCAGAGCTTGGAGAAAATCCTGGAGAGGGACTAAAGAAATATTGTACTTTTTCAGGCTTTTGCATATACCCCAGGGAGAAGTCTGCAAAGTTAAGACTTTACAAAACTCCACTAAAAGAGTGTATCAAGGGTCCCTGGAGGTTGGGGTACCTGGAGAGCGGGTGCGCCAGGACCCCACCCCTCCATGCGGGTAATACAAAGGACTGTTTTACCTGGGAACCGAGAAGCGGTTTTCAGGGCTAGTGATGGAACTAAGCTGTGAGCTTGTCCGTTTAAGTAGAATTTTAATTTCGTGCTGCATTAAGCTATTTTCCTAAATTTTTTGTCTGCACAATAAAAGTAAACCAGAGCCCAGAAGTCTCTGCCATTCCTCTATGGGAGTAGGGATCGCCGAAGGCGATTAGGTCCCCCCTGGTGTCCAAAATATGATTGAAGAACAGGCCTGTGCGGCCATCTTTATGAATATATATAAATATATATAATATATATACCATATTTATCGGCGTATAACACGCACTTTTTCTCCCTGAAAATAGGTAGCAAATTATAGGTGCGTGTTATACGCCGATATTCCCTCCCCCCTCCTCATCCTCAACCTCCCTCCCTGAGGAGGGAGGTTGAGGAGGGGGGTTGAGGATGAGGAGGGAGGTTGAGGATGAGGAGGGGGGTTGAGGATGAGGAGGGAGGTTGAGGTTGAGGAGGGGGGTTGAGGAAGGAGGATGAGGATGGGGTTTGGAGGAGGGGGTTGAGGATGGGGGGTTTGAGGAGGGGTTTGAGGAGGGAGGATGAGGAGGGGGTTGAGGATGAGGAGGGAGGTTGAGGTTGAGGATTTTGCTTCAAAGTTCTATATTTGAATTATTATTTTTTTCTGAAATTCCCTTCTTAAAATGAGGTGCGTGTTATACGCCGGTGCGTGTTATATGCCGATAAAAACGGTAATATATATAAATACAGGTATACCCTTCTTAATGCTACCCTTTTAGCGCAGGTTTGATATAAGAAAAAAGAGTGACCCCGAAATACTACCTACAACATCCAGTGGCAAGGTATAGAATATTTGAATTGTTCCCTTATTTCTCATAATGTGATTGTTAATTGTTAATTACTTCCACCCTTGACAGTCTGACCCGCATAACCACATGCAGACACCCTCGCTCTCATCCACAACCATGACACACCACACAAAAATGAAGCATCCAGAGATGTTTATGTTGCGCTTCTACTTCTCTGCCCTCAACCTCGCCAAACAGGCCATTTTACATATATCTACACTGTCCTCTAACCCCAAACATTTGTTTGCCACATTCAACACTCCGCCCACCACCACCTCCCTTCCCTTCCCGTCTTACAGCTGAAGACTTTGCCAGCCATCTTAAGCATAAAATTAAACATTTGTAACAAACTCTCCTCTCAACATGGACCACACACTTTCTCCTCTCAACTAACTGATAACACCCAGCCTTTACCCTTCCCTAAGCCCACAGCCATTATGCATTCCTTTGAGATTGTAACAGAGGATGAAGTATCCAGCCTACTATCAATCTCTCACTTTACTACCTGTTCTATAGATCCTATTCCATCACAGCTTATCCCTCCCCTCTCTATCACACTTACCTCTTCTCTAACACATCTCTTCAACCTTTCTTTAAACGCTGGCACACTTCCATCATCTATAAAACATGCCATAATTACACCCATTCTTAAAAAAAAACCTAATCTGACACTGATTCCACAACTAACTACCGCCCAATCACTCTACTTCCCCTGGCATCCAAACTGCTTGAGCAGTTTGTCTACAATTGCCTTACCCAATATATATTCCAACTCCCTTCTTGACACCTTCCAATATGGTTTCTGACCCCAACACTCCACTGAGACAGCTCTCACAAAAGTCACTAATGGCTTGCTCACTGCCAAGTTAAAGTGTCACTTTTCTATTCTACTTCTCCTGGATCTCTCTGCTGCCTTTGATACAGTTGATCGCCCTCTACTAATCCAAATTATCCACTCCCTTGGAATCAGAGATACTGCTCTTTCATGGTTCACATCATACCTACAAGATCGAACATTTATTGCCTCTTTCTCTGGCACCTTCTTCTCCTCAACCTCTACCTGTTGGCCTACCCCAAGGTTCAGTCCTAAGCCCCCTCCTAATCTCCATCTCACTTGGCACCCTAATAAAATCTTTTGGACTTCAGTATCATCTCTATGCAGATGACACTCAAATCTACCTCTCAGCACCTGATTTATCCCCCTCTCTTTTAGCATGTGGTTTCCAACTACCTCTCAAGCATATCCTCCAGGATGCACGCCAACCATCTCAAACTCAACTTGTCTAAGACCAAACTTTTAATCTTCCCACCATCTACTACAGCATCAATTCCTCACATCTCTCACACTGTCAACAACGCCATCATCACTCCCACCTCCCAAGCTCATTGTCTTGGGGTTCTGCTGGACCCTGCCCTCTCTTTCATCCCCACATACAGTCACTAACAAAATCTTGTCTTTTCAATTTAAAAAACATTTCTAAAATACATCAGTACGTTACACAGGACACAACAAAGATTCTAATACATTCCCTCATCATATCCCGTCTTGACTACTGCAACTTCTGGCTGACCTACCCACCACTCATCTATCCCCCCTTCAAAAAATATTGAATGCCTCCACTAGTCTCCTCTACCATACTAAACGTTCAGTGTCTGCAGCACCTCTCTCTCAATCACTCCACTGGCTTCCTGTAGCCTCCAGAATAAAATGTTAAATTATGACACTAACTTACAAAACCCTCAAAAACACTGCACCCCCTTCTATCTTTGCTCTCATCTCCAAATATTTCCCACCCTCCCTCTTCGCTCTACTAATGACCTTCTATTTTCCTTCTCTCTCATCAGCTCCTCTCACACCCTCCCTTCAGGACTTTTCTTGCGCTGCCCCTATTCTCTGGAACTCCTTGCCTTGCTCCACTAAACTATCCTCCTGCTTCAAATCATTTAAAACCTCACTAAAACACGCCTGTTTAAAGAAGCCTAAAACTATCCTCCTTAACATGCACACTGCATGTCTCACTTTTTAGATCGTAAGTCTGCAAGTTTCCAATCTTGCACAGTGCTTTGGAGAAAGCTCTATGTACACTGGATTCTAAGCTCAAAGACAGAGCACTCCATCTTTGTAATGTGTTAATATTGTTTGCCTTGATAACAACTTATGTATATATTTTTTTGTAAGGGAGATACATCAGAGCTCAAGAGAGAGATTGCCACTAGAGACCCCCAAATCAAACGGACAACATCCACCGGCAAGGTATGGAATATTTTAATTGTTCCCTTGTTTCTCATAATGTGATTATTCATTGTCTAATAAAATCTATATTAATTGTACTGTTTTAGAGCAAAGGGAAGATCAGCCTAAATTGAAGCGCTAGAGCCTACCATTGAATTGGAAATTGCAAGTGCTAGACCGCCTGGAGAAAGGAAATGGCAAGTTCATATTGAAGTGGATCTGAAATTGCTAACCTCCACCATCTGCACCATCCTAAAGAACAAAGAGAAGATAAAATCTTCTGAGACCACCAGCACTCCATCTTTGTTAAACCCAGGTTGCCAGTAATTTGGCAATTTAACAGGAAGGCTTGGATCACCATGGACATTTTCAAGGAGTAGTTCTGCTACAATTTCTGCCCTTCTGTGCAGCGCTTCTGCAGGCACAAAGGACTTGAGGAGAAAGTGCTCCTGATAATGGACATTGCTCCAACCCATCCTACCAACTTGGTTGAGCTCCACTGCTGTATTCTTGTCACCCAACACTACTTTGCTCACCAATCCTATGGACCATAGGTCATTGCAACCTTCAAGGCCTACTATCTTCTCTGCACATTCTGTCAGCTGATTGACCAATTGGACAGTCAAGAGAAACAATCTATGATGGGGTTTTGAAAAATGTACACCATCATGCTAGCCGTCACAAGCATTTATTTGTCCTGGAAGGAGGTGACACAGCAATGTTTAAATCCATGTGGAAGAAGATCTGACCAGAGCTGTGTGGAGATGTGTAACCAGAAGAGCCCATCCTAGTGAAGATAGTGGACCTTGTGACCATGGCTGGACTGGGGATTGGGGACGCCCAGGACATAGAGGACTTGGTCCAGGCTTCATACAAGAGTCTGACCAATGAGCACTTTGAACAACTGCCGCAATAGGGAGTTGAGGAAGCCCAGGACAGCAGTGACTCCAACACAGAGCCACAAAAATAACTGTCAACTAAGTTCCTCAGCAAGACTTTGCGGTAAATTAGTAACATCAGATGCTACAAGGAGCAGAGAAGCAAGATGCATTGTTCTTGGCGTTATGTTTAGCTACCAGCACATAATAGATGGCCGCAGAAAACAAAGGCAGATGTCACTGGACCAGTTTGTGGCCAACAAAGCCAGTCTAGAAGATGAGCCTGAAGCGTCAACTTCTGCCACTAAAAGTGGACTGTTTGTTTTTTGTACTGTTCCTTTAATATTGTTTTTTATAGTTTTTCATTATATTGTTTTTGTGTTTGCAGTTCATGAAGAGTTCATATAAAGTGAAACAGTTTCAAAATTCTATTGTTTTTGTATCTTTTTTTCAATGAGTTCCCCTATTTTAAAATGCCCCGTTTAGCTCTGTTTCACTTAACACTGTGAATGCCCGGAACTTTTTTCAACACTAAAAACGGTATTCCTGTACATTCAATTTATCTTTTCTATTATGTAATACTCCTTCCATTGAAACCCATCATTAGATACACAATTAGCCCTATTAAATTCCCTCAACGTTTAAAACCGTAGCCCATAACGTAGGCCGCAAGCCTTACGGCTAATAAATTGTCCCCGTAAAGCAACCCGACCAACGACTTGCGGGCTAAAGGAGAGAAGAAGTTTGTGACGTGAAAATTGAACTGCAGGCCCACAAATCCTTTGATCTGTCAAGCCGTAACTGTTACGTTCCAAACACGCTATTAAATTGCAGCAAATTCACTGGGGTTCAAGCACGTAACCCGCAAATGGAGCCAAAGGGCCAACGGGTACCAGAAAGGATCCACTAGTGGGTTAGAGTCCTATCCATAGCACTGTAAATGCAAATATGCACACACTACTGTACTCATAATACAAGTGAAAGTGATTAGAATTAATAGCACAACATTCTCAAGCTTGCAAATCTGCAATATAAAATACTTTATTTACAGTTTAGTTTCCGTGTTATATCGATCCCGGCAATCAACGTTTTAATACATATAATGGAACTTGCATGGACTAGAATATCATATTTTCAGTTATCAATATTGCATTATTTTTGGAATGTGGGTCCGATCAAAACTAGTAATTGAAGCCCGTAAGACTTTGAAATCCAACCTTTATTTTTCAGGGACGTAATGATGATGATCTATGTTGCCATTGGCTCCATCTAAACCCTAACTACGGGTTTGACTAATTGATCATGTTCACAGCCGCACATCCAACGTGCGACGAATGGTTTACAGGTTTGCATCTCAAGCCCATAACTCACGGCATGTTCTAATTTAATAGCTCTGTAACGCAGCCGGATTTCAAGCCAGAGCTTGCCGATGTTGCTACGGACTTCAAATTTAATAGGGCTGTATGTAGTGCAAACCTATCACATCGGCTGTTCATTTCACCATGCGACACACCACTTAAATACAAAACCCATTTGATACTGATGAATTCAAATATGCCACCTGAACACTAGGGGCATATTGAGTGAATCAATTCCATGTGCTTGTTATTTTACTGTAGGCCTTGATTGTTCCAGTTGCTAAGTGTAATTGATGTCTTTATGTAGTATTTTGATTGGAGGAACTGCAAAATTAACTGATTTATGTGGAATAAGACATTATTGAAAGATAGTTAAGTTCAAGTTCAAATTAAAGTTATATCAAGTTAAAGTTTTTTAGTTAACAGGCATAACGTATGAACTACCCTTTCTCTATAAGTATGTATTTTGGTGTAGTTGTCCCTGTCTCCTTTGTGTCTTTTAACTCTCTGTCTCTTGATAGGTTTCATTGTCTCGGCCTCCCTTTGGGCACAAGAAAAACGTAGTATGTTAAAGATTTCTGGTAAGTACAGTTGGAGTTTGTTTCCTGGTATCTTTCCACAATGAGAAAAGAGGGAGCGTAAGATTAGAATTCCATATAGTCTTACAGAGAAAAGCAATTGTTAGCCAACCTATTAAAAACTGTGTAATTTAGTTTTCATTAAAAAAAATGTGTTTATTTTTATGGACTCTAATTAACTACATTTGTGACCTCGATATAGAAGATTTGACTAAAGGTCATCTACTTGATGATAGTAGGCATTGAGGGGGGAAAAAACTAAAATATTTAACAAACTAGGTGCATTAGCAGCTTTAGACATTAACATTTTTTTAGAGACAGTCAAAATATTTGAAGACTATGCTTATGAAGAGAATAACCCATCTTGCCTTTGTTATATCACTTCCTGAAGGCTGGATCATGAGATTCAGTGTGTTTTTATCAGTGAAAGAAGGCTTGAGTGGAGCAAACAGAGAGAGGTTAACAAGCTTTGTTAGATAATTGGTTCAGTTGACATCACACCCCTTCTCCCACACAAGCACAGCAGTATGCTTTCTGCATCAAAAGTTGCAAATATTGAACTCCAAAAGTGTAAACAACCTTCTCACACACACAACTTTCACAGATGCCTCTATGGTCTAGAGGGGACATCAATTTTTTGTATTTTTTTTTATTAAAAACTAGATTCCCTGATTAATTATCCTCTTAGACTTAAAGTTTTCAAATATGCATATCCAATATCTATCTATCTATCTATCTATCTATCTATCTATCTATCTATCTATCTATCTATCTATCTATCTATCATTATACAGTGGCCCTTTAATAACTTGTAAACAGTTCTTCCCAATGTCAGATCTGAAAGGCTCTGATAAATAATTATCTTGATCTTGCTGATTGTGCATAAAGCATAAGTAGTTTATGTTATCGCTTCAGCTAATTATGCAACTTCTCCATAATTGTCTCCAAACAAACAGCAGGGCTACCTGTGCATTATAAATTATTCTTAAATGTTAATAAGGCTCACTCCCTTCAGTTGATTTGCAACATCCTGCAGAGTGTCGCTGGCATGCATCACAAAATCTGCTCTACAAAATTAAGCAACTAAAAAAAAAATATATATATATATGCAAGTTTTCACTCTTGCAATGTGCTTTGGGGAAAGCACTATGAACATTGGATTCTAAGCTCAAAGCCAGGGCCCACAATCTTTTGTAATGATATATATTCAGGTAATTAAATTACCTGATAGTTGTGGGAGGGTCTCTCTCCTACGGTGACGAGCCGCCAAAGGGTGTGCCTGGGAGCTAACCAGTAGTAGTGTTTAGTGTAGGCTGATTTATGACATGTAGGAAGCGTGAAATGGAAGTGTGTTTGGTGAATGGGGCCCGCTCACCTCATGTAGCCGAGATGTGCCCTATAGCTACGCCCTACATGGCCTGCTTAGAGGGCCAAGGGGCGAGTGAAGTAGAGGAGAGAGGGTAGAGGTTTAGGAAACGTAATGAAAAACGAGGCCTGCGAAGGCTGATTTGGATGCATGAACGAGGTAGGCCTACGAAGGCCGGTGTAAGAACCTTTAACAGTGAGAGAGCTGAAAAGCATCCTGCTTGCATGAACCCAGAAATGGACTGACTGTGAGGTCCCAACAGGAAGTGCTTATAAGGCTGCAGAGCCCGCCTCAGGAAGAGGTAGGGCAAGCTGCTCTGAATGGGCAGGGCGAAAGAGGGACATGACCACAAATATACAGGTATACCCTGCTTAACACTACCCCTCTTAGCGATGTTTTGCTATAGCGCTGTTTTCGGCCGCAGTTCCCCACTTAGCGATATACCCTGCTATAGTACTGTTTTTAGGGCAGCGGAACTCCACTTAACGCTCTGCTTCCCTATAACGCTATTTTTCCATCGTGGGACTGCGTTTAATGCTATAAAAAGCATCACAGCGTTAACAAGGGCACCATTTTGAGACAGAGAAAAAGAGAAAAAGCTGGAGAAATTGGAAAAAAAGTGACAGAAGACCCCCCCCCTCCCCCCCATTTCCTACCTACAGCAGCCTGTGGCAAGGTACAGTAAAATATACATATTTTTATTATAATGTTATTATTCATTGTTACCGTACTGCAATTGTAATTTTTAAACCTACATTGCCACAAGGGACCCCGAAATCCAACCTACTGCATCCAGTAGAGCTAAGGTACAGAATATTTTTATTGTTCCCTTGTTTCTCATAATGTAATTGTTAATTTTTAATTGTCTAATAAAATTTACATTAAATGTATTTTTTGTACTGTTTTACATATGTCTAAGGCCAAGGAAGCACAGGCCAAGCTAAAGTGGCAGAGCATCGCAGTGGATGTGAAGATGCAGGTGCTGGACCACTTGGAGAAAGTGGAGCGTCAAGTTGATATTGAAGCAGACCTTAAACTGGCATCCTCCACCATGCGCACCATCCTTAAGAAGTAGGAGAAGAGAAGAGGCTGTCCATCTGGATTGACGATGAGATGGAGCGCAACATGCTCCTGAGCCAGGCCATAATTATGGAAAAGGCCAAGAGTAATTACAGCCATATCCAGGCCCAAATACCAGATGAGACAAAGAGCTTTGCAGCCAGTAGGAGTTGGTTTGACCGATTCAAGAAGAAGAACAACCCATGTAACATAAAAAATCACAGGGGAAGCGGCAAACACTGACACCGAGGCTGCAGAGGCCTTTCCGTCTAAATTTAGGGAAATTGTGGAGAGAGGCAGTTACCCTTGTGATCTGATATTTAATGTTGATGAGATTGGCCTCTTCTGGAAGAGGATGCCAAACTGCACCTTCATCTCGCATGAGCAGAGGAGGGCACCAAGCTTCAAAGCGGACAAGGACCGGCTGACCCTTCTTGTGGGAGGAAACGCCAGAGGTGACTTTAAGATAAAGCGATTGCTAGTGTACCACTCCAAGACTCCGAGAGCCATGAAGGGCATACCCAAGTCCAGTTTGACGGTCATCTGGCAATCCAACAAGAAGGCCTGGATCACCATGGACATATTCAAGGAGTGGTTCGGTGAGCATTTCTGCCCATCAGCGAAGAGAAGAACTACTGTAGGTGCAAAGGCCTTGAGCCAAAGCGCTCCTCTTGATGCATAATGCTCCTAGCCACTCTGTGAACTTGGCTGAACTGGACTGTTGCATCGCGGTAGAAGCGTTGTTTCTGCCGCCCAACACTACTTCACGGATTCAGCCGATGGACCAGGGGGCGATAGCCACCTTCGAGGCCTTCTATCTCACCCGCACATTCTGCCTGTTCATTGACCAGACAGACAGCCAGGAAAAGCAATCGATGTTTGATTTCTGGAAGATATACAACATCATGCAGGTGGTCACCAACATCAATCTGTCCTGGAAGGAGATGACACAGCAGTGTCTTGAAAAGAGTCTAGGGGAAGATCTGTCCAGAGCTATGTGTGGATGTGCAACCTGAAGTGCCCATCATGGCGGAGATAGTGGGCCTTGTGAATGCGGCTGGACTGGGGGATGCGGACGCCCAGGACATAGAAGATTTGGTCCAGGCTTCGGGCAACAGCCTGACAAATGAGTACCTCCAACAGCTGGTAGAGCAGGTCATTGAGGAGGTGGAAGAAAGCCGTGACTTTGAGACAGAGGAACCTGCGTACCATCCATGTCATAGTGGATGAGATTGTGGAAAAAGATCCAGACACTGTGAGGAGCAGAAATGTCAGATGCAGCATTCTTGGCTCATTGCCCTGCTACCAGTATCTGCTAGATGAGCACAGAAAGGTGAGACAGATATCCATGGACCAGATTATTGTGAAAAAAGCCAGGTTGGAAGATGAGCCTCAGCCTTCCACATCTGCCAGTTAAACTGGGGGAAAAAATGTGTTCTGTTGCTATAAAATCTCTTTCCTTATTTTTATTTTTTTTAAAGTTTTTTTTATTCAAAAAGTTTTATAAATAACATAATAAATAAACAGTTGTGTTTATGCATGCATAATAACAACAACAACAACTTCTGTATACACTTTTAAATTCCACAGACCAAGGCAAAAAAAGGTTAATTTGATTAGTTGTGCCACCTCGCCTTTGCACTCTTAAGAAACTATCTCTGGGGATCCATATAGTTTAATCAAATTAATAGTTCTGCCTGATCTCTTTAAAAGGGATCTCTAGGTGCCCCGGAGATTTGTATCTCTGTATTAAGGTGTATTGTTCTCAACAATACATGTATACCTTGTCAATGCATACAGAAGAAGAAAAAAGAGAGAAAAAGCAACAACAAAAAAAAAGGAAGAGAAAAAAAAGGAAAAAAATAAATGAATCAATCAAAAGGAAAAAAGGAAAAACAAGAGTTACAAAAATAAAAACAATAATACCTAAGACGTTGCCAGGCAGAGGGGTGGGGGAAGAGTGGAAGAGAGAGTCTATTCTGTTAAATTGAGTGACTCTGGGAAGATCCATTTATTTATTCAGTATATATTTGGTCCCAAATTTTCCATTTGTGTCCTGGAACTTGGGTTACCCCTAATTTTATTGAGTTCACTTTCTAATAAACTTGTTTTACTAATTTTGGCAAGAATTTAAGGCCAAGTGGGAACTTTTTCTTGTTTCCATTTAGAAGCAATATAACTTTTGGCTGTCATGAATATCTGGACCAAAAGGGCTTTAATATCTAATGAGACGGCTACAGGAAAACATGTAAAAAAGGATAAGAGTAAATGGCAGATTTATCTTGAATGTCGATTTTATTTGTGAAAAACATTCTGTCCACAATTCATGTATTTTTGGGCACTCCCACCATATGTGTGTGTGGGTTCCAATTTGTCCACAGTTACGCCAACACAATTTGGCTTCTATTTCTTCTGATTTGATGCATTTTTTATAAAAATAAAAACATTAAGTTCTTATTATGCATGTATAAAACACAACTGTTTATTTATTATGTTATTTATAAAACTTTATGAATAAAAAAAGTTTATTTTTGATGTTTGCATATGTTTGCAGTTATTATTTTTTGGGATACAGTAAACAAAAATCAAATCTCCATTGATTGCATCTTTTTTTCCTCTTGAGTTCCCCTATCCCTATCTCTCCCATGTTTAACTGCCCCGTTTAGTGCTGTTTAGCTTAACACTCTCAATGGCCGAAATCTATCTACAGCATAAAGCGGGGTATTCCTGTATAAAAATATACAAGAGATCTACACACAAACCATTTTGTAGAATAATGCTTCAAACTAGATATTTTAAAAAGTCACAAAAGTCAGTTTAATTTTAAAGGACCACTGTCGTCTAAGAAATTGATAACGTGTGGGAAGCAGCCATGAGCATTAAAACATATTTTAGATCAAATCTGATTTTTAGCAGACTTTGCTTGTGTGTAAAACATTTCATGTTGTCTGTGTTAAGCACTCCTTGCTAGTGTGGAGCCTGATGGCATGTGCTTTTCTATTGAGCAGTGAAGGGGCTGGTGAGACTAGAACTGTTGAGATTTGCTGTTTCAAGGCTGTGTGCGTTCATTATTTAGTATTTGACACCTGCCGTCTTCCCACATTTATTCAAGGCAAGCAATCACAAAAAAAAGCTGCAACTCCTGCTTTATTTGCCCACTCAAAAGTAATTTAAACAATTTTATAAAAGACTGTAAAATAATAGCCTAGCATGAGCATAAAATCATTTAAGAGACAATTTAGCTGGCTTTCCTTGTGTCAAGTGCTTTAATCTTAGACTGCTACTCTGCCTGTAGCCTAATGGGGGTTTTCCCTTACTGATGGTTGCTCTTCTATTTACTTCTATTATAATATTTAGAGTGGCAGTTTACAACATAACTGAATAGAAATCTAATATGAATGTATGAATCCATGGTTTCTCCAATTCCACTATAATGTCTAATCATGGTAGGAAAAAACACAAAATGGTAATTTGTGAAGTCTGAAACAATGTTTTAGGCACACACGACGGCTTCATGCAGCATATATTACCAGATGCATCCAATATAGATGAACTATGCCTTAAAAAAAACTTTTCTGCATTTTCAAGCAGTTGTATTGAAACCATTACATTTCTGACTGATGGTGTATCTGTGAATATATCATTTTATTCTATTAATTTACTTATCTTTTGCAAAATTGCTTTCATTCTACTATTATACTATTATAGGGAACTCTGAGAAAGTATGGGCCATATTCAATTAAGGTTTGGGGCGATCAAGTTCATTTGCTATTCAATTGGCGTCTTTTTGCAGGCTCCAAACAGGTTACAGAAGCCCTTGATCTTTCACTTTCCCAAGGCTAAACTCGCAAATTGCTATTCAATTGCTGAACTTTCCCAAGCCCACAAATGTTTTCACACCCGTAAATGGCAAAACAAGGAGAAAATCCTACGAGTGCTAGCAAGGACACGCAAGAGGGTTAAACACTTGTTTGTCACACTGTATACGCAAATAAAAAAATCGATACTACACTGTAAATAACAGGGAAAGCGATGGCAGACATTAGAATTAATTGCACAACAGTCTCAAGCTTGAAAAAAGGACAGGAAATTATATTTATTTTCATTTTGTGGCTAAATCGATGTCAGGTATCAATAAGTTAATACATATCAGGCCACCGATATGGACTAGAACAGTATTGGCATTAATTTTCATAATTCTTTATTATTATTATTATTGCGAGTCTGATCGCATTTCGGACCCCCAAACCTAACCTATAGTCTCATTTTCTATTGGCTGATTTGAAATGGGCGGTTACGGGATTTTTCCCACCCTGAACTGCTCTGAGCCAGTGCATGGTTTAAGGTTTTGGCTTTGGGACATTAACTTGTGGGCTTGAGCAATTGAATAGCATCGCATTCTGAGACGAACGGGAGCCTGCAACACACCAGCAGGCATGGGGCTGTCTGCGATTGAGTCTTGGAAATGAATATGGCCCTATGTGTTCATGTGGTTCACGTGACAAGTGATTCTTATCTGCTGTGAAGATGTGTGTTATGTGCATGAGAATTTACCTTGTTTTAGCCACACCTTATTTATTAAACAGTGCATTTATTTTCTGGACAGTACATGTGGCAAAACTTGCCTCACCTGAGGAAGCTGTTTGCATAATTTAAACAAAAACTGACTTCAGAGTAATGTACATGTTGTGATGGAATGTCATCTTGGCTTTTCTTTCAATTTGAATTATGATACTGTTGAAATGTGAAAAAAAAACATATAACAGTTCCTTATTTGTGTAGCATTAACCTGTAGTTATTTTAGGATAGTGAACATTCAAAGTATATGTATATATGTCATTGTGACGCAAATGAATATAGTCAAACAGCCATATGTATACATGTTTACTTTTCCATAGTATTATTATGAGATATTGCATTATTTTATCACCCAACAAAGATCTTTAAGGGGTTTATTTTTCTAAGCAAACCAGCTATTATATCATAGAGTGAATACAGTGAGCTGATCCAGTCCAACCAAAGATATCTTTATGTCAAAACTTAATTGGACAAAGTTGACAACCTGGCAAGTCCTAGTTTCAAGTTCCACCCACAAACTAACTGCTTCTATGCAGGAGCAGTACTAACCCACTCCGGAGCTGTACCACATCACAGAAATGAAAGAAACTGATCGACTAGCACAGTCATGCACAGTGGTGGAGCTAGAGAATGGTGGGCCCCGGTGCAAAATAAAAATTGCCCCCCAATCCAAAACTTTTTTTTTGTATTGTTCCCCCATCCACCCCTTCCCCCCTCTGATGCCAACTAATTATATACTGTATATATATATATATATATATATATATATATATATACTTGCCCCAACCCCTCAGTACCAGCCCACTCAGCGACCCTCCCCAAGACCCCGTACCATAACAGCAACCCTTCCTTTATCTTGTACCTGCAGCACAGCTCCAGGACACATAAGCTCTGTTTTCCAACAACATCCAACAACATCCTCTATGGAGTGTGGGGGGCTTTTGAAGCACCCAACCTCTCTCAGAAGCCACCTCAAACAGCACCCACCCCTATCTTCTTTGTTCCACCCTCACAGAACCCAGCATCATTATTATTATCTTTCATTTATAACGCTCCAACATATTCTATGGCACTGTACAAGGAATAAGAACAAGGACAAATACAATATTAACAACTGCAGAAAATGGAGGGCCCTGTTTTGAGCTTAAAAGCTTTGTAGAAAGTGCTTTTTCCCAAAGCACACTACAAGATTGGAAACTCAATACTTAAATTCTGAAGGGAATGGAAGAGGCAGAAACCTGGGGAAGAGCAGATAAGGAATAGCAAGTTTGCCTAGGTAGGATGGTATGCAGAGTTTGAACGTTTTTTCTTTAAATGGGAGAGGGAAGGGGTCTGGCAGAGAGTTATTTGAGGTCAATGGCTCTCGTATGCAAAATGTTAGTTTGTTAAGATATATTAAGTTCCTTTTCCCAACATGTCTTATATGGTAATTTACAAACTGTATTTTTTAATGTTGCATCAAATCCTGAGAGCTGGATCTTGGGGGAGTGTATTTGTAGAGATCAGTGGAAGGAGGAGTGCAGGAGAAGGGAACAGGCAGAAGTCCAGATACTTTGTTTAATACAGTAATAAAATTAAAATTTACACCACAACCTTCCCCCTCACAGGCCTAGTAGCAGATACCTTGCATCATTCAATGCAGCCATAGCTCTCACGTGCACACATCATTCAATTAACCAATTTATCATAGATCCTTCCAGAGTCATGAGAGAGACATCAACATTTATTTTTTCTAATTACAAACTAGCTGTATGGCATTTTTTCTGATTAATTATGCTCTTAGACCTAAAGTTTTCAACATATACTGTATATTTTATCATTGTGCAGCGCTCTTATAAGTTTTTCATAAACAATTGTGAATCAACTTTTGTATTGTATAAAACATGCTCTTTGAATTTTAATTCACCTAATTTTATCTCTGATGCATCAATTCTAATGTCCTTTTGACTTCCTTTGTGCCAATCTATGTAAGCATGTATTTAGTTTCTTGTATTTTTGTTATATCATGTAAAAGTGATCTGACAATGAAGGGTTTATTCTATTTTTATTACAGGGTAACTCTATCTGACTACAAATCAGTATTTTCAAAGGACTGGTTCACCCTGTCCTAAATCTGTTTCAATTACACTAAAAATAGTTCTGTGGAGATCGTTCTTTCTATACACAAAAATAACAAGAAAATATATATATTCTATTACACAGAAAAAAATACTGCATTATGTGGCTAAGAATACTTGGGATGCTTTCACTCTTCTGATAGGATCTCTTGTAAATTTCCTATTGCGTCAGTATATAAAGACTTCACAAAGCATAGGCAAACATTACAGACATGTCATTGTAGGAGCTCTTTCAACACTTACTAAAAAGGAAAAAACATTTATAGAGATGTATAATTATATATGTTGCTATAAACATCTAAGTAAATACTAAATCATATTAATGCAGATAATGATCCATAAAGTGTTTTCATTTTGCAATGTCATGATTAATATGTGTTATTTTATCAGTAGGTAACATCATGACCTATAAGACCACCCACTGAATGCAAAAAGACACAGGATGAAAAAATGTTCTATCATACATTTAAAAGCGCATGTTTTAAACATTAAATAATAGCCTTTTAAACATATTTGATATCTACAGGTAATGCCTCTCTATGCAAGGAACACATAGCTGTGTGCAGGTCTCATTGGTAGACAATTGTGACTCATTCAGTTATAGTCCTGGTTGACTATTTTAAAAAGGAAATACTTTGTGTGATAACATGAAGTATACTCTTTCAGATGCAACAAATAACTCTTACTGGGTAGGGAGATGATACCAGTGCAAACATATTATGTTTCTATACAAGAAAGCATAAGGATTGAGCTTTTCTAAATTAATAGACTATGTATACTGTTACATAAAAATGTATTATTTGCATGAAAGGAAGTGTAGGCAGTGCTTCCAGACTATCTATCTATCTATCTATCTATCTAACAAACTTGACACTGAAGACGCAGGAAGATCTATCCTAGGTGACATGGGAGACCCTGATGTTCTCAAAGACTGGTATGTTTATTTTAGAGCTTCCCATTTTCTGAACTACCTCCTTTGAAAGTTCCATTCTGGCAGCTTCAGTGTTTTGCCGCTATTCAAAATTAATGGGTACCAAACTCTGATTCTGAGAATCTCAAACTCTGCAAACAAGTTACCAACAGTTTGAAGAATTGGAAGGGTGAGACAGAAAATCCTGTTTCATGTATAACGAAAGATCCAGCCAGAGCTGAGCGTTGGTCCAAGATAGCCGTTACACAAGCAATGGGGCACCAGTCAGTACCCACTTGGTATAAAACAATCTCTCTTCCTTTGTCAAGCTACTCAGTCTTGGACCATCGCAGCCATGTAGTTAAATGATCACCATGTATCCCTACATTCAAGTACTTAAGGCCATCCACACCTTGCCTGTTTGCCAAAACCAACATTCCCAACCAAAAACTTCTTCATGAGGTCCCTAATTCCTGTGAATTTAAAAACATCCAAAGCTGTCACCTGACGCTCTACCTAAGAGGGACAAACTCTCTGTTCCTTACACCATAATAAGAACCAAAATCACCATCCTCTTGTCATCTGTATGTACTCCACCTGCTAGATGGACAGCTCATGCCACTTGTCCCAAACCCTCTTGTACAAGAGCCAAGTAGATAGAGCTAGAGATTACCTCATCAATAAGTCCCCACAGTTCCCCTCTCTCCTGGTGCCAATGACCTGAAGTGCTCCTACTGAAAACGATTCAAGGTGTCAGCTATACCGTTCACAGTGTAAAAAATAGGTTAAGCCCTGCACCATACATTCGTATGTAAACAACTATGAACGAGGTGCCCCAATAGACGTACTGCTGGGAGGGATGAATGATGCTGACAACTAATGAATAGCCTGTGCTATGGCCCTGCTTTCCAACAGAAAAACTACTTATCTATCCCGCAAACTGTAACCCCATGAAACAATTAAATCAATAAGTGAAACATCTCCAGGAATGCTAGATTTTTTTTTTGACAGACCAGAGTTCCAAGCTGCAGGCCACTTCTCCGCATACCACTGACCCTTAAAGAAGGCCCCTAAGCCGTGCAGACCTGATGTGTCCATAAAAATGGAAAGTCTCCTAGGGTGAATAAATATTCTTCCATTAAAACACAGAAAAGCCAACCAAAAGCTTACATCTTCCTTCCCTAAATTCTCATGTTAATAGTTGGAAAGTGGACATAACATGTTCTTTAGATTTTAAGTCTGTGAGTTTTCAATCTTATGTGCTTTAGGGAATGCACTGAGCACACTTGATTTTAAGCTCAAAGACAGGGCCCTCCATT
Organism: Discoglossus pictus; assembly: GCA_027410445.1. NCBI lineage: Eukaryota > Metazoa > Chordata > Amphibia > Anura > Alytidae > Discoglossus > Discoglossus pictus. Next base: position 214,184,910 of record CM050164.1, on the reverse strand, counting down.
TTCTTCTTCTTTTTTTTCTTAATTTTGTTAATATTGCTTTAACTTGAAATTACCCCTGTATGGCGCTATGGAATATGCTGGCTAATAATAATAATATATTAATAAACCCCTTGACCAGCTGGGCCTACAAACAGGATGTCATCTAAAGATTGAATCACAGAAGCATATCCTGACTTGCACTGGACCAACGATTCAAGGAACGTGGTGAAAGTTTCAAAATTGGAGCATGATATGGAACTCCTCATCGGAAGACAAAATTACATTACAAGAGATGTTGACTCTCAGGGTGAACCAGCAAGAGATGAAAGGCAGATCCCAACCTTGGCCATAAGAGCACCTGCACCCACCCATCGAACCAGAGATGTGGATATATTGAACAATGCATATGACGCAGAAGAAAATTCCTTGTCAATTCCATCATTCACAGAATCACCTTTAGGATAGGACAGGTGATGAATCAAGCCAAAAACTTTTTTGGAACTACATCAAGAGGAGACACCTGCTGCTTGAAACATTTTGCAAAAGCATGGTTTCCTCTACATCCGATGCAGGCATGATTGAAACTGCAATTAGGTTCTCATTTGCACTGACCATTGTTGAACGTGTAGCATTCTTTTCTACCAGCTCCCAGTAGGCTATAGCTTTATCACTCCAGTACATAGATGGTTTGGAGGCCATGCACTGATAGAAGTATTTTTCGTAATTCCACCATGCCATACCCCCATACATATGATAAGCCCCTCAAATCTCTCCCAAGTAAATAAATAATAAAGACCACTACTCTGAAAACATTTCACCAATCACACAAGCTAAAATGGAGAGAAAAAAATTGTAAGTAACTGCATCTCTTGTCATCTACTTCATCTTGTAAATCCAAATGGTCACCCTCCTGGATCTCTAAGTATCTCAACAAAGGAAGAAGATAAATTATTTCTACAAATTCAGTCCTTTATTATGTCCTTAGATAATGGGCACCCATCTAATGCACATAGAACCATAGATTTCATGGATTCATCTGATGTCATTAGAACCCCATGTAACCGTAAAGAATTATCTGAATAACCCCTCTGTTCTATGCCCTCTGTAGGGGATGGGCCTGATTTTGTTCTGTGTATAGAAGACTGATTACTATCCAGCCTCTGTCTGTGCCCTTGGCAATGCATAGGTGTCAATGACAATGCCTAAATCTTCACAGTGTTATAAGTCACTATCTGATCCTCCCATTCCTAACTCCATCTGTGCTTGGGTATTAAATGATGCAGCTGTAACATCAATAGAGGCTGTAAAACCTTGGACTAACTTTGCTAGTTAGATTAATGTACCTCAGTTCATAACACTCTCAATTTCATCCAATTAATGAAAACGGAAGTGTGGAATTGTGTACGATCTTTATTAATAATATGAGTTAAAAAATGCTGAAATTAAAAGAAGGAATATAACACCAAAGCAATTGATGACTGGTTTACCATTGTAATTTAGTTCTATGTGTACTTGATAGTATTGAAAAATGTAAATCACATAATTTCTCAAATATATGGAGGCTCAATCTACATGAAAAAGAATAATAGATTATATAAATGGATATATACAGTAAAAGTATAGGTAAGATTTATATCTAAAGTTCAAACAATTGTTAGTATACAGGTGAATTATTGTTTCAACTGGTACAATGAATGATGCCCAACTTTTTTTTTGCTAACACCCTAAGTTAACAAGTCTGGTAATAGACTATGATGTTGTTTTATCTAAACAGACTAACAATCATATCAGAGATTCATATACATTATTATAGAAAATTGTTGATACTCACACATCCTTCGTATACTCCTCAAAAAATGTCTGTTATCACACTGTAAGTGTAGTATTTTTTTTTACAAAAAGTCATCTTACACCTATGCAAAAACAGAATCATACTTTCACATTTATACATCAATGTATCTGTTAATAGGTGATAACTGTTATTTGAAAATATTAATTGCTTATGTTATCTTATATCTCAGGACAATAAAATGTATTACATTTCATAATGGCTTTAAATGCATTACAAGAAAATCTCAGGGTTCAGGATTAGACCTTGATGACTTACAATTTGATCTACTTTATAACCAAATGTATAAGTTACTCCATTATTATTAATGGAATAAATAAATACACAGATACCATCCACTAGTTCTCATGTTTTCGTACAACTTCAATATGGAATTAAATTTTAATGTTTAATTAAAGTGGATACAAAATATATATATTTTTAAATGTAAGATATAAAATATAAAAATGGTAACTTTTATTTTACTGCCTTAGAATGTCAGACACTACCGAGTTAATTGTTTTTTTGTTTAAAGTTGTAATGTTTGAAGTATTGTTTCAAATATAGATATAAAAACAGTAACTATTTTGTATCACTACCTTTGCATGTCCAATGCTGGAGAGTAAAATAATTGTTATACATTTACTTGTAAAAAGAGTAACTCTTTCGTTTCACTGATAAAGTGTGTCAGACACTCTTTGTTAGTCTGCCAGACCCGCTTGCCTCATTACCAATGCAGCATTAAGATCCCCAGTAAATCTAGGAAGAATGTAAGCCAGACAGTTAGTAGTGGCTCAAGTTAAAGGTAGAACAGCACAAAAATGTTCTGAAACCAGATCAAGTAAAACATAACTTTTATTAAGGATGTATAGCAAAATAAAGCACAGTGGCACAAATATTATGTGCAAGAAAATATAGTAAAAAAATTAAAAACACAAAAGCCAGCTCGGAGCTAGCAAAAGGGATGCAAATTTCCTGATGTTATAAGTGACTGCAGATGCCATACAGTGACAAGGGGATAGCGCTATTACCCTTAGGTGTCACTAGGTGGTAACAAGGGAGCTATGGTAGACTCAAGATGGAAAAAACTAGGCTTACATAAGACAATTTTGCCCACTCACAGCTAAGTAGGTCACAATACATGAGAGGGTTTCCACTATTAGTGTAGCTGTAGAATATAGACAGGAAGCAATTATACAGTTATCATTAGTGTGAATAAGTGTGCACACTGGTAGTTACAGCCTAAAAACCTCTTGTCATATGAGAGAAGTTAGAAGAAAACATAAGTACACAAAAATAGATATCACACCATTTTACACCATGTATCATACATAAACAACACAAGAGTAGAATATAATATAATCTTACAGCCTATGACCTCCACCTATTTACAGCTGAATCTTAGTGACAGTATGGGGAAAGAAATAACAAAATTATTGTCCCACTAGAGGCCCTGAGGGTCTGCCCTATGGCAAGTACCCCAAATCTTACCCTGACTGCAATTTGCGGTTAGTGGTCTGTGGTGCTTTGAAAAGATCCAGACAAGCAAATCCTGTGGTGGCATCCAGTGTAGCAGCCCAGCTTTCCCCTTCCTTGAGAAGGATTCTTCAGGGGAGATATGTGAGATGGTTGGGCCACTGGAACCTCCACTCATTTCTCACTAAACCCATGCAACAGCTGCCATTGCTGAGGCAAATTAATGTTTTGGGTTTTTTTTTTTTGGGGGGGGGGGGGCGAAAAGGAGAGAGAACTATACCTGGATATTGCCTTTTTGCAGCACACAGGGCATGTGTGTCTTGGTGGCGGATCTTATGGATCAGACGTTACTTCCTCAATATGACCATCATCCTCCTGCAGCATCACCGGCTGTATTTGCAACCCATGCTCTCTAAAGGTTGGTTGTATAGTTTTACTTTTTGGTGCAGCTCTCTTTCTAGGGCCAAATGGGAGTATCTGACTGTATACTAGCGCTATTTCTTGGGGGGCTTGTCCATTTAAGGAGCTGCTCCTAGTCATGGGTTTATCAGTGATTTTAACTTGAGGGATCAACTGCTGTTTGGAAAAAAAAAATACCCCCAAACCACATTCTACCAGTCATGATACCCAAAACACAGGACTCTGACTTTGTTTGGTTTATTTGGAAAAAAATGAATAAAATATATGATAAACATAATAGTAATTAAACGTATGATCTTCATACTGGCTCTTATACAGACTCAATGTCCTCAAAAGATCCAGTATAGATGAGTTTCCTAAAACATGGAGATATTAGATCTTATCTCACGGATTCCTTTGCACCTTTTACCTTAATACCTTCTCAACAACAACATTGCAAAAGAAAACACAAATACATATAGAAACAATAAAATACATAACAATAACACAATTTTAATAATCTGATTTGTGGAATAATATAAAAAGTATTTCAATAATTGAATCCATGGCACAAAGTTCACAGTCCAGTTATTAAAGTCTGTTAAATGAAAGCTTTACAATTCGTGATTATAAACCCCAAGAAAGAAAAAATCAAATCTTGCTGAAAAAAAGCAATAAATCCAGGAAAATAAGTAAGCACCTGTTTGACGAAATCCATATAACAAGGAAAGAGTCCAATGAGGTGGAGGAAAACATCCACAATGCTGTTATACATTACCAAGAGATATTCCAGATTGCAAGTGCAATAGATATAAAAGTCCAGATATGTAAAATAAAGCACATTGGTCAATGCAGACAAAATGGCCTCACTTAATTCTCCAACCAATTACCAATAACTAGGCCATAGATCCAATTTCCCTTTATACTTATTGTCTTATGGAGCATTTAGAGGATAGATGTAGTTAATAACCAATAAAGTTTGCACTGGTATTACTAATAACTCAGAGTGTATGCATAATAACTTCTTCTTTCCCTAATTACTATTCCTTATCAGATGTTAGTACGTACTAGATACTAGCAAGTTGATAGAATAAAGTGCAGAAATGTTAGAAGCCAAAGAACAGTAAAAAGAAAGAGAGGTATAGGAAAAAGTAGAGAAGTAAAAATGACAACACAATGAAAACATTTGCTCAGACAAACGTCATACAGGCCATCACCCTTAGTTAGGCCACTTTTTATCCATACAATAAACAATAAACAGGTGGATCAGTTGCTTCTGGATGGTGAGATCCTCTGGTCAAAGCATTTAGGCCATCATGTGCAGATATGCAGGCACAGGACAAGGAGTATGTGACTTTCTCACAGATCTTTACATCTTTTCTCTTTGCCAGCAGATATATGCATTAGCGTATGGTCATGTCAATGAACAAGAGTTTGACCTTTCTCCTTTTTCTTGGGTGCAGACAAGATCTGGGCTTTGTCTTTAGTCATCAAACTCTCTATCTGTTTCTTCATCTGTTATTATCTGTTGTCATCACGATACCGACTTGGTAGAGACTTTCTCTCATCATATATCAGGCACGATTGTCTTTTCTTTGTCTTTACTTTGTCTTTACTGGTACACCCTCGCTGTCATCTTCTTCTGGGGTCGGCAAGTGTTACAAAAATCCAAACATGCAAGATCTATCATACAAGAAACTTCCATACATCCTCACATAATATACACCTATCCAGAATGTTTCCCTAATTGTAACAAAAATGTAACATATACATAACACTATACTAAACAGGGGGTGGTATAAACTAAAATCAATTAAGTCAAAATGTAACAAAGCTTAATAAATATATGAAATTCTTGTAAAATATATAAGCAACCATTATTTTCTGCTCCTGCTAAAGCAGCAAAAATTCTTATTAGAACCGTTTCAATACTCCTACTAATTATGTTTTTATAAGTGATAAGACATTACTTGGTTTATCTTGTAACAGGTTGTATATTTAAAAGGACGTTGCTAATGTTATTACTGTCAATATACATTTACTAATAAAGTTCTAAAATCTTTTTCTTAACTTATAATGTAATCCACTGCTTATCAGGTTACTTTCTTAGAGGCCTAGAAATACCTTGAAAAGATTTTCTCAATTCTTTACTAATTTGCACCATGGCCATCATCTGAGTTGAGGATGGGCCTGGAAGAATACCTGTCACAATATGACAGTATTTATCCAACAGGGATAAACAAAACATAATACACAAAAATAAACAGAATTTGTATGATAAGGTTCTTTAACCAGATAAGATATTATACACTGATTTCTAGTGATATGTGTACGTTCCATTATCTACCTGTGAAGTAACCAGGAGATTACAATATTGTACATAGCACATTTATTCCGACAGAGAGCAATCAACATGAGGATAGCATCAAATGTGCATAAAATTATGACTAATAAAAAAACAGATTAGCACAATCTAAAAAACTTAAAAAGGAAAAACAACACCTTAGCAAAAACAAGAACTAAGAAAAAATATATTCTTAGTCAGTTGACATTTCTGACTATTCTGTACGCTTATCATAACCCATAAAATAATTTCACCTTGTTAATTGTTATCTTAAAACCTTAAAAATTATTTTTTTATATCTTTGGAACAGGTCATTTGTGCTCCTAAATATTACTAAAAATAATTGTATACTTCGCTACTTCAATGATCCCAGAGGAGAGATGGTGGGAATTACAAGCTGTTCTGGTAAACCAAAATTAAACAGTTTTTACTTCACCAAAACATGACGTATGACCTTAAAAATGAGACGGTTAAAAAAACATTAAAATCTTGGCCAGCATCCAGTATATTGTTTTTCTTAATAAAGAATATAGCATGCAGTTTCAATGAATTTAATATAATTTACACATTATAATCTTTTAAACAGTTTTGATTGTAAAAAAAAACCTTAAAAATCTTTCTCTTTATTTTAATAACCCCGTTTTTAACAATTATTATATTGTAAATAACAAAAATATTAATCCAAAATTGATCAGATTTCAGATTATATTCTCTATAAGCAATTTTATTACACTGTCCGTCAAATATAATGGACAATCTTTACACAAAATTGCAATGATATAATCTGGACACTAGTACTCTATGTGACCACCTATATTCAGTATACACCATCCCAGCAAATCAACAGCAGATCTCCCTTTCAAGCATCACAAATTCACATGACAATCTGAAAATAAATGACACCCTCACACATAGACAGATCCCCCTGAATGGTCAAAATAGCAAAGCAAAGCAAAACAGGGAGAGACAAATAGTGATGTCCCGAACAGTTCGCCGGAGAACTATTCGCGACGATTTTCGCATGTTCGCGTCCGCTGTGAGCGGCGAACACAGGCGCTTTTCGGTTCGCCCCCTATACTTTATCATTGAGGAAACTTTGAACATCATTTATTTTATTTTATAATTTATTTTTTTTGTACTCTATGCCTGCCTGCCAGCGTGTGTGTGTGACAGGCTAACACCTAACAGCTTATATTGTGCTTATTTTCACTACTCATACCTGGTGGTGTAACATACATTGAAAACAACAATTTTTTTCCTGTAATCTAATTTCAGTTGCCTGCCTGTGTCAGGCTCACAGCTTATATTGTACTCAGTGACAAACACAGCAGGCGTCCCAGGGGGCTTGTTGTCACCTTTCGGGGACCCTTGGTGGCTGGGTGGAGGAAGAGACCTTTAATGACATCAGTGAGGACAAGGAACAGGACATGGCTAGCTTGGTATCCAACCTTGTGCAAATGCGGAGTTTGCGGTTGTGCAAAGGGACTGTTTGCAGTTGTTTGCGGTGCATTAAACGGGGAGATTGGTCTGTTACTGTGAAGCGGGTGTAACCCTTACACTACCTGATCGATACAACATCATACCTGATGTTTTAAAGCATGTTATTCCAAACAATTTAGGAATGTTAGGTGATTTATGCCCTTTATGGCTTAAAACCAGACTCTGCATCAACTATGTAATTTTCCGTGGGAGTTTTGCCATGGATCCCCCTCCGGCATGCCACAGTCCAGGTGTTAGTCCCCTTGAAACAACTTTCCCATCACTATTGTGGCCAGAAAGAGTCCCTGTGGGTTTTGAAATTCGCCTGCCCATTGAAGTCTATGGCGGTTCGCCGGGTTCGCCCGTTCGCGAACATTTGATGGAAATTTGATCTTTGCGACATCACTAGAGACAAACAAAACAAAATGGCGTCATCTACAAGGAACATTTCCACATCAGATAACAACTCTCATACCACTTTCCACTCTATGTTCACTCACTCACAGTACATAATCATACAGAAAAAAAAATCCATGCACAGAGACACACATGAACATCTCCAAACTCTGTATTCCACACACTTTAAACAAAATCCCCCCTTTCTCCACTTAATTTCTACAGAAAAAAAAAATTCTTACCGGCACAAACATTTGCTGATAAATTTAGGATAAACACAGGATCCAGACAATACAGACAAGACACAACATAGAACATAGCACATACAGTATATAGTTGTGGATGTTTGCAATGTTCGTATCGTTTGCGATGTTGGTAATGCACTTGCGGCAAAACGAGTCGAGCTGTTGAAGTACGCAGCACTTAGGCTGGAATGAGCGCCAAAAGCGCTCATTGCACTGAGAGCCTTGCAAAGCAAGGCAAGCATTTGAGACACGCGAGACGCTGCCAAAAAACATAGCACTTTGCTGCTGGTCGCGAGGAGCGCAGTTTGCTAATGTAACGGCCAAACTTAGTTCAAACTCATAACTCAAAATACCCTAAAAACAATCAAAATAATAATACAAAAATTAAAACACACACAGCACAGGGGGAGAGCCAGGAAGCTTGGGAGTGAGGTTGCAAGCAAATTTGAGCCATATTTGCTGTTTTTCGGCAATCAAGGAAATAAACGGCGGAGGGTGGCTGAGGAGGGGGGTTAAGGAGGGAGGTTGAGGATGAGGAGGAAGGTTGAGGAGGGAGGTTGAGAATGAGGATGAGCAGGGGGTATGAGGAGGGGGGTTGAGGATGAGGACGGGGTTGAGGCGGAAGGTTGAGGAGGGAAGTTGAAGAGGGGGGTTGAGGAGGGGGTTGAGGAGGGAGGATGAGGAGGGGGGTTGAGGAGGGTGATAAGGGAGGGGGGAAGAGACACAGGGAAGGGAGGGGGAAGGAAAGAGACACAGGGAAGGGAGAGGTGGGAAGAGCCACAGTGAGGGAGAGGAGGGGAAGAGACAAAGGGGAGGGCGAGGGGGGAAGAGACACAGGGGAGAGAGAGGGGGGACACAAGAAAGGGGCACAGAGGGCACACAAGAGGGGGACACAGAGAGCACAAGAGGGACACAGGGGCAGCACATTTCCCACCCTCGGCTTATACTCGAGTCACTACTTTTTCCCAGTATTTTGTGGTAAAATAGGTGCCTCTGCTTATACTCAGGTCGGCTTATACTCGCGTATATACAGTACTAATTATCATTCTAGGTTATCAACAACAAACAACAACAAAAATGCAATCATACCAGGTTCCAGATAGAAGTAGGTCTGGGGGAGATAATTTTGTCCTCCACTACCAAGCTTCAGTTTCCATGAAAGACACGCATGACAGCAATCCTACACAGAATTTCCTAAAAGCGGCTCTGCTCACCTCATGTTGGCCATGATTAGCTGCACACTGTTACAATGCACACATTCATCACGTTTACACTGCAGCTCAACAGCACAAGAGATTGCCAGCTCTTCAACACAATGCTTCCTGCATATATTACTTCAAAATAGGTAAAGTTTATTAATTTATTAATGTATTATTTATTTGATTATTATACACCAAACAGCATTAGCTCACTTACAATTTCATTGCCGTCATTTTTTGCCGGGCAATACTCTAGTATATATATATATATATATATATATATATATATATATATATATATACACACTAAAACATTTAAGAATACCTGTATTTTACCACAGCACTACTAAGTTTATTGATTGGCCACATTGGCCTCAGATTATGGAAAAAAGTGGGGTTGATGGGGGAGTAGTGTTTCTTACACTTTTATTTGGAGGTCTTCCTGTTGGGGGCTGCAGGGGCATTAACCACTCACTAATCTGCTGCTGCACTAATAATAGATCTCCCTGCATGCTTCAAGCATTCTCCCCACGCTACCGGATATACCTGCAAGGAGAACTACAACTCACACGAGCTCCAAAGCATGCTGGGGACTCATACGTTCTCCATGTTTGTGTAAAAGTTTAATAACTTGCATTCTATTTAATAAACAAATATTATTTTCAAAAAGTATTTTTAAGTTGCAGATTAGCAAATCAACATAACTTTTTAATAGCTTTGATTAACTGGAAAAGTGATAAGATTAATCCTCTGTTGTGCACATAAAAATAAGTTCTCCCAGGTGGAGATCACTCACGGTTCATGTAAATTCATTGACACTTTTAACAATTTTATGGCCCATTTGTATTATTTTTATTTAGTATCCCCTGTGGACTTCAGTCATCACATATTCTAGTTTGTCATCCTTTTATACAGCTGTAAAAAATTCAGGCATATTTGCTTTATAAATGGAATTGGACTTAAAATTAAGTCTAATCCAAAGCAGGTATATTAGGAGTATGAATGTGAATATGAATGCACTCCCTAGCAATCAAATGATCATAAGAAAAACAATAACAAAAAGAGATGTGGCGAGAAACAAAGGGTCATAAATTGCATGAATGTAAGAATGAAAGTAAGAAAAAAAAAACATAGAATTAGCCAAGAACACCAAAAAGAAAGAAAGAATAAAATCAAATACCCAGATAAATTTATAAATAATAGAGGAATGAGAAAGGAGAAACAATCAATATGAAAAATGGTTTTAAAAATATTATCACATAATGTTAATGGCCTAAACTCGCCCCTTAAAAGGAAAATAACTGTGGACAAGTATAGAAGATTAAATATGGATATAATATGTTTGCAAAAAACCCATCTGAAAGCAAATACTATACAATTGTTGAATAGCAAAGATTTTCAGAAAAGAGTGGATGCAACATTTAACAATAAGTCCAGAAGAGTAACAATCTTATTTAACAATAAATAAAAAATAAAAGAAGAATTTGTAAAAGTGGAAGAATTAGGCAGATACATCATATGGATTGGAGAAATAAATGATAGAATTTATACATTGGTGAACATCTATGCATCTAATAACAAGCAAGAACATTTTATAATAAAAATATTAAAGAAAAATGCAAGAAAAGAGTCTATATGATATATGGAGAACTCTACATCCATTTGAGCGGGATTATACATATTTCTCTAAAAGATATGATGTATATACTAGAATAGACTATTGTTTATGCGATAAAACAATATTATATGAAATTACTGAAGCTAAAATTCATTCAAGTTCCTTTTCAGATCATAATCCTATAAGTATCAATATAAAAGAAACATATGAAAATAAAAAAAGAGAAAAGATTCCAGGGTGGATTCACTCTTAGTAAAAGATGAAAATCAGATAAAATCCATAAAAAAGGAAATTGATCATTTTTTCAAGATGAATATAGGATCAGTAACATCACCCTCAGTCATATGGTGTAACCATAAAGCCTATGTAAGAAGCATTCTGATAGCTAAAACAGAGGAATTGAAAAAAAGAGGGGCATAACTCTTAGGACATTATATATAGAACTTGAAAAATTGCAAAAAGAAAATAGGATATCTCCGAATAGAGAAATATCCCAACAGATAGAAAAATATGTTACAAATGTAAAAAATACATCAAATTCAATTAGATATAATTATTTGGAAGTACCAACAAACTAACTTCCTCTTCGGAGACAAGACCGGAACATTTTTAATTAATAAACAGAAAAATTCAGAACACAATAATGGGGGTAAAAGGCAAAGACAATATTTTAATAACTCATCCAAAAGATATAGGTATTAGATTTTTGCAATATTACTCCAAGCTATATAACTTGGAGTAGGATAAAAAAATATATAAACCATGTCCATCAGAAATAGTGGATTTTTTAAAAGGTTTAGAATTCCCTAAAATCTTGGAGGAAGAATTAAATGAATCAAATAGTAAGATAACAATTAAAGAAATTGAGGAGGTAATAAAGAAATCTAAGGACAATAAAGCAGCAGGGATAGATGGATTCGATAAACTATACTATCTAACTTTTGTGAATTCATTGAAAATACATCTTACCAATATGTTTAATGAAATAAAATCAAGTGGCAAAATAATGCCGGAAATGATAAAAAAAAACGATTTTTTTTATTTTAAATATATTAAAACAAGACAAAGATCCCACAAACTGTAGTAGTTACCACCCTATATTGCTTATAAATTACGATTTAAAGATTTATTCTATAATTCTGGCAAATAGGCTAAGTCCGCTACTCCTTAAACTAATACACCCTGTTCAATCAGCATTTATACTAAATCGACAAGGTACAGACAATACCAGACGTTTGATAGAAACATTAAAATATGCAGATATAATGGGGGTGCCCCATCTGGCCCTGTCATTAGATGCCAAAAAAGCATTTGACAGGGTCAGTTGCGGCTATCTTAGAATCATATTGCAGAAATATGGGCTGGCAGATTTTCCAGCAAAAACTATAGACGCATTATATACTGACCCAAGGGCGAGATTAGTAAACCCAAATTTTGAGACTGAATATTTTCCTATACAGAATGGAACCAGACTGGGATGTCCCCTGTCCCCAATATAATTTATTCTTTATATAAAAGATCCGAAACTCAAAACATATCCAGAGGTTACATATTGGTACAAAGGAATATAAAATCCTTGAATTTGCAGACGATTTAGTATTGACAATAAAAGAAGAGGAAAAATTTTGAGTTTTGGGAGAAATTCTATTAAAATTTTCAAAAGTATCAAATTCCTAAATTAAAACTATTAAAACAAATAAAATTTCTAACATAATCGATCCAGAGACGAAAAATAGATACATAGTACATTTGGGAATAACATTTCCTGCACAAATTAAAGAAATACTAAAAGAAAACTTAGAAAGAACTTTGAGACATATAAAAGTAATAATGAACAATTGGAAAAATAATTATTTTTCATGGTGTGCAAGCATCAATATCATCAAAATGTTAATAGTACCTAAATTAACATATGTTCTCAGATGTATACAAAAATACAGAGATGTATAAATGAATATATACTAAATTAAAAAAATCAAGAGTAGCTTTGGAAATAACTAAAAGAAATATCGAAATGGGAGGATTAAGCTCCCCCTGTATAAAAGAAATTCAAGAGTCAATAGCTATTTCTCAATTTATTGTATGGAATTTTTCTTGTTCAAATCCGTTATGGAAACAAATAGTAAGCGATATGTTGGAAGATACCCCTATTAATTAGATTTTATGGCTCTGATGAGGAGATCAGAAGACATAAGAAGGTACCTAGAGGAATAAGATCACGGTTGAAATGTTGGATTAAGGCGAGAGACAAACTAAAATTATCATCCTATCTGTCTTCAGGTACTCCAATAGAAGTATTATCTTTACCTCAGGGGAACATAAAAGTAGAACAATGGAAAAAGAAAGGCATATATAATATAGGAGACATGTTTGAAGAAGCGAACCAAATGGGTTGGCCTAAATTGAAACAGAAATACAAGTTAGAGGGAGGTATGTGGTTGCAATACAGCGGTATTAAAGATATATTAAAAAAGATTTAAGAGAAAATATATGTCTCCCTTAACACCATGGGAACAGTTGGTATAGATATGTCTCACATAATCTCTAAATGTCATAAAATAATATCTCAAAATGAGGTATTTAAAAAATCCGAAGCTATAACAACATGGGAAAAGGAGATAAATATAAGTTATAAAGAAGATATATGGCTAGATTATTTCAAGTTAATCAAATCTTCAGCTCAAGCAAATTCTTATATAGAGTTATATTTTAAGATAATACAACGCTGGTATTATACTCCTAACATGATAAATAAATTCAAATCAAAAGAAAAAATTAAATGTTGGAAAAAATGCGGCAATTCAGGGGGTGCATGACATGTATGGTGGGAGTGCGAAGTGATAAAAGAATTTTGGAAGAAAGTAAGTGTATGGATCTCAGAAATAGTGGGAACAAAGATTCCATGCAATTCTCAATTCCTAATATTAAATTTAGAAATGGGAAACAACTTCCTAAAAGCAAATTCATAGTGTAACATATTCTACTGATAAAAAAATGGTTATTAGTAAAATATTGGAAAATTAATCAAGTCCCATTGATACAAGAACTTGTAAGGTATGTTAAAAGTAGAGAGTTTGACCAAAATAATTTTTTTAAAAAGAGTAAAAGAAAGAGGTTTGTGCACAAATTGGCATATCTGGGATACTTATGTGGAGAGTAAAGGCTTATAATCTCTTGTAAATGACAAAAAATAATGATCCTGTAAAAATGAATGTGTAAATTGAAGTGATTGTAGATGGATGTATTGTTGTATTTTTGTACTCTGGATATAAAAAATAAAAATAAAATGATTTAAAAAAAATAATAAAAATAAAAAGATTTCCTAAGCTGGGAATAACATAGCAACCTTCACTGTATTACTGAATCATGTCCAGAATGTCTGTGTGTTATCATATATGAATGCTTATTTGTTCCATATTGTAGAATTATATTGTCATATTTCTAATAAGCCTACTGCCTACTCTCCCTACATCACAGCCCTGGGCTTTCTTGGCCTATGCAGAAACACATTTCTGCTGTATGAAGTGTGCCAACAGCAAGCTGTGAATCTCCATATTTAATCTGGGTAGAGGATTCATGTTGGGTCTAAGGAACATAAATTGACAGCCTTTGCAGATAACATCATGATTATTATCCAGACCCCCTTTGTATCTATGGGGAAGCTCTTTTCCTGTATAAAAGAGTACAGTGAGGTAGCTAATTACAAATTGAACTTACAAAAAACAGAGGCCTAACCATTGAACTTAAGGGAGGAGCATTTGAAACTATTAAAAAGTAACTATCAGTTAAAATGGCAATCAAAAATTAAACACCTAGGAATTAATTAAGAATTGGCAGGGCTTAAATATTTTGTGGGCAGGAAAGATAATAGCAACAAAGATGTTCTTATTACCTAAAATAAGTCACTTTCTAAGATATATCCCCTTTCCATTACCAAACTATTAGATATTTTTGCAGAGGGAAGATTGATAAAAAGTAATATAAAATTATTGAAAAAATGTAATAAAAAATACAGATTGATACCTTTGACCAGTCTTATCATCCCCTTGGAAATTCTGTTTACTAAGTTTAAATTGAGCAGGTGGACAAAATCCAATAAATATGACAGACTTAAAATCAGTGACTTATATGTTAATAATAGAATTGGAACTTTTGAAGAGATCAAAACTAAATTTCCAATGATATCGGCTAATTGGATGGACTAGAGAGCTTTATGGTTAAACCTAAAAAGCCTGGGTATTGATTCGCTAAAGGATAGGTAGGAGACACTATGTGAAAAACTGATAAGAAAGGGAGACTATCAACATTTAATATCTAAAATATATAATATAGTGAGGAAGAATTATGAAGATGAAAAGTCTAATATGTTGCTTAAATAGGAAGAAGACTTGAGAAAAGAAATTCCAATTTATGACTGGCATAAGGCACTAAGAGTCACTGAGTCACTGTTAAAAAACACGGCCCAAAGATAGTTACATTTTAAAGTAATTATTAGGTGGTATTTGGTTCCATCAAACAAATAAAATGGAAAATACTAATTTATGTTGAAGGTATAGCGGTGAGGAGGGTTCTTTCCTACGTGTTTGGTGGGGATGTCCACTAATCCATAACTTTTGAATGAATTTATCATCCAAAATATCTGAGATCACTACTAAAACCATAAAAGTGCCCCCTGAGATCTCTTTACTACACATTTTTCCAGATAATATCACCTGGGATATTAGGAAATGTATGCTTCAAATTCTCATAATAGTTAAGGCACTGATAGGAAGAAATTGCAAAAAAAATAAAATACCAACATGGAAGGAAATTAGAAATAGCATGGAAAAAAAACTGGTCAATGGAAACTGAAATCAGTGACTTAGGTATCATAACAAACAAGAAACCTTGATGGAAAATTTGGGAAAAATCTAAGTCCACCACTCAGGACGAAGTAAATAAGGCATAATGTCCCTATTATTAGTTAATCATTTAGTATGTATTGAAAATCTATACATTTGTCTTCCTCTCCACCTCACTGAAACCTTGCTGAAACCAAATTAAATGAGATAAATAAGAATAGATCTTGCAAGTATGAAACTTAACTCAAGTATTGATAATACTTGAGTTAAGTTATGCATGTATATGTCTCCCTGTATGTAATTGGGGTATCTCGTAATACAGGGAGGAGATTTGTTATATGTATTTTTGTTTTCTCTTTTGTTGGGATCTATGTTGTATTGAATCTGAAAACTGAATAAAATTAAAAAAGCCTACTGCCTACTCTTCCTACATCAAAGCCCTGGGCTATCTTGGCCTATACAGAAACACATTACTGCTGTATGAAGTGTGCCAACAGCAGGCTGTGAATCTCTATATTTAATCTGGTTAGAGGATTCATGTTGGTTCATGTGGTCATGTGGAGTTGATGCATGCACTGGAAGTTGCAAGCTAATGAAAATAACATAATAATTAAAGCTAGTTTTTAATGAGTAAAAATAGATTTTGTTTCGTTTGCTGGATCCTAGAGACATTTATGATGGTTACAAGTACGCATTTTTACAATATCAAAACTTGTCACCCTCCACTTATCCATATATAAGAAAATGACCTTAGTCTCCAAACAGTCAAACAGAATTGAATATTTCTATACACAAATCAAGTCTTTAAAAAATATCTAAAATGGTTTATGTTCATAACTGGATAATATTTTTAATTAAATATTTCTCAAGCATGTGCTCTTTTGTTGTTTCTCAAAGATATATGCCTCCACTAAAATACGAAACACTACAGATAAGGTAGGAGTAGGTGATGGGCACTGCAGAGATACTGTAGGTACAGTACTGTAGCTATCTAGGCAAGAAAGCAGATAGCTATGAGCAGTAAGGAAGGGAAGAACTCTCAACATATCCCAGAATCCTATTGATAATAATAAAATACCTAATGTACCCATAATCTAAACCAATCAAGTCCATAAACATGTTTAAAAATTCCTGTTGCTGGTCACTGAAGAAAGGTCAGAAATATAACTCTGCACCATCCAGGTGAAAATGTTCAAGCACCAACATTAAAGTGACACAGCAAACTTCACAGTGGAAATAAAAAGTACACATATAAATTAATATAATTCAAAGTGGTTACAATTTTTGATTGAATATCTTAGATAACAGATTTTAAAAGTGTTGTTCATATATGTTACAATAATGATAAGACTTTAATGATTAAAGTATATGTGACTATTTGTATTTATCCAACCTGTTCTTTATAACACCCAAGTTTTATAGATGTTTCATGATTAAAGTATCTAACCTTCAAGCTCAGTTATCTAACACTTCCACAATTTTTTTTAATTATGTTTATTTATATGATTACTTGTTATTTTCGCACTAAATGGTACCTTTGCTGTGACCTATGAGCAGCAGTGGGCTATAATTTAGATAGATAAATAGATAGATAGATAGATAGATAGATAGATAGATAGATAAATAGATAAATAGATAAACTGGCAAACAAACAGGTGCCTGATGAAACCAGGGCAAGGTTACTAAGGTAATATCTTTGCAAAAATGCAAAATTTATTTTTGCTTCCTTGTTCCTAATGAAAAGAATTGTGCCATTGTATATGATGGCCAAATATGTTTATATGAATTGCAGCTTGGAAGATTTGCAAGGCTTTAATTACAGGCAATAAGGAAACTTTGAAAATAAACAGGTCTGAGAAAACTGCTCATTTGTATCTGGATAATTTGCATTTGCATTCCCTTATTTATCCAGATCTGTATCTACATTGTTCACTAACAATTTTCTGTTTTAAATAGACAATTATGGGAATGTTTATTTTGCTCTTAAATAGATTCTTCTGTCATCTAAAAAATGCACATACATGGAACCTGTGTTCAATAGGCTAGAGATACAAAGACCATGTATTTTGGGCCATAAATTGCATATTCCTCCCCAGATCTTTTACACAAAAAAAAGGTATGCATAGTTAGAACTAAGAATTGTGGTGTTGGAGAAAGCTGCTTAGAGCTCCTTGAACTGCAAGAAGATTAAAAAAAAACAATACTACAGGAAATCAAGACAAACTGTTCACTGAAAGGTTTGATCATGAGGCTAAAACTTAAATATTTTGGTTGTTTCCTATCTGTATATACAGTCCAAGCCATGTCAATCACCTCTCTGCCCACCATAAAAAAAAAAATTGTAACATATTTTCTGTTCCTCAATATGAAAAGCAAACATACTAATGGGTAGAGAGAGCTTTGCAACCTGATAACGGTTGTAACAAATGAAGAAATGAAAAATGATGTAAACCAGTGGAGCCTAACACACACACACACCATCATAATTACTCATTGTTGTGACCCCAAGATTTGGGGAACTACGCGCACCCCCAATTTCCTCTCTCTGGGTTGTGACTTTTTGTGTTCAAGATCTCAGCATCCCCCGCAATGGCTAGGACACAATAACACCTGTACCCTTGCTTAATACAAGCAGGCTGACTGTTTATTATTTTTTTTCAGATACATTTTACAGATATCACAAAACACCATCCCCCAGTTCTATAAGCAAACCCACACCTCCAGTTGCTAGATCTCATTTTACAGAGGGCCATAAACTAAGCTACCCCTTATATGGCTATTTGAGGCCAGGGAGGATACATGCCTGGCCTCTCTCAGTAGTCGTATATCCACATAAATTCCTGTAGAAATGTAACCCTTTGTCCCATACGTGACTGAATTAACTTTATATTATCCTAGGGCCTACTTCTAGCACCAATACATTATTTATACTGTATAAAATTACCCCAAACCACCTTATTACATAAATAACAGCATATACATTGTAACCAAGAAAACATAACATTTACTATATGAACACATTACATGCATGACAGTAACTATATGCACACATTCATTCTTTACACATGACACATAAATGAAAGACAAAGTGTTACACTCATTAAAACACATCCCGTGCCCATTTGATAGCCTTTGATATTAGCAAACAGATGTGATAGAGTCCCAAATAACAGTGTTACTTGTGGGGGTGCAGGGGAGCCACAAAATCATAGAGAGGATATAGAAGAGCTTCTCTGCAGTTAAAAAGCACTCTATTGAAATCAATGAAAAGCTAGATGAAAATATCTTCCTGTTACAAATGTTCCAGTGAACACTGGAGAATAAACAACAGGTCCCCAGGTAAAAAATGTGGAGAATCACTGATTTGAACAAACAATCTACATTGTATAAGTAAAAATATGATCCAGCAGCAAGGCCTACCTATTTGTTTTCAACGACCCCCTTCATTCTCTACATAGAGGTTTGTGATTGGATGACAGCACCCTGATCAAAAACATCCAAGTGGATTGTACCTCTGCTGACCACTTGTAAGTTATATGAATGATTTAATACTTGTTTTGTATCAAATATGCACCATAGCAGCTTGTAGAACCACCCTCAAAACCCTTAAGAATATTTTTTAACTCACTGAACAATGACAAATGGAGTAGCTGCAAGCATGTTACAGTAGAGATGTTATCTCTGTGTAGACAGTGAGGGCTGAGCTAATTGTATCATGGGGCAGGGCTAGTCACATCAGGCCATCCTGCTTTCAAGCTGAATGATAGACCAACACTCAGACAGAGCTGACCACACCCACTGATAGACACAGGTAGGAAGAGATACACAGCTTTGCTTGAGAGGAAAGCTGAAATCTGAAAACCTTAAACAATGTTAACTGTTATATATTTAAACTGCATTGTGTTTTTAATAGTCTATGCCCAGCAAACAAATATATGAATCTTACTTGTAAATGCATTACAGTGGTCCTTTAAGCCCCTCACATTTTAGCTTTTCAGACTTTTTTTTTGACAAAATACTATTTATTAGCTATTTTATAATATGTTTCATAATAATCATAAAAAATAGGTAACATACACACTACAATGTTTTATACAATGTTTGCACTTTAGAGGTACACAGGGGTAGAAATGAGGAAGGGAATGTTTGTGAATCATCCTATATTTTTGAATTTTAAATGGAGGCCAGCTGGCACCGCTATACAGTTGTGGCACACTGCAAAAGCCAGTCATGATCCTATCAGTACAATACGCCTTGCTTTTTATAAAATAAAACACAATAACTTAGCCTACTACCTACACTGCCACCATAATTCATTATCCTCATTAACTTAAGTTGTTTTTGGCCACTTTACTCCGATTCAAACAACCGAGTTAGAATAAAATGTGTAACCCCTTTAAGAACTGTGGTGTAGGACAGCTCTAATTTTCCACGTTAAAATTATTTGCCAGCACAAACTCATGTGAAAACATATACTTTTATATCCACAAACTGCAATAAGTGTGACTATACTTTTCCTTGACCAATGCATACTTGACAAGATGCAAATTGGCATAACAATCACTCAAGATAATGAATAGTAACCCTCCCCCCAACTAAAAGTTGAGACAGACACCAGGTTGGGTAATAACAGGTCTTTAAACTACTTTTATTAAACAAACCAACAACAGAGGTAATTGCTCACCCCCCATAGAAGGTCTCCCAGAAATCTGTAAAGCTCCAAAAAAGGCAAGTGAAGGCAGTTTTAAAAAAGTTATCCCATACCTTCATGTAATAATTCCAAGTTACTGGAGCCAATGATTTGTGAATCCAGTGATCTATTCCAACAAGTCTATATTTTGTAAAATACCTGCTTGCTCGCGCTCATGTGGCCATAATTCCACACACCAAGGTCCCCTAAAATATGCACCAAAACCAAGTGAACTTGCAGCATCAGTGAACAGATCTAATTCAGAAGTATAAACTGGTTCATGCATAATAAATGATTTGCCATTAAGTACAAGAGAAAAAAATTGCCATACCTGCAAGTCAGCTTTGTGTGTCACTGTAAATCAAAATATGATAGTGAGGCGCTTGATGTCCAATGATAAACAACATGAAAACATTTCTCCCATGGTCATTAACCAACAAGAGAAATTTTATTTGCCAAGTAAAGACTGCATAATCCTAAAAGAAACCTTTTTAGATCCCATGACCCTTGCTACGGAATCACTTAAATTAATGACTTTGTCAATGGGTAACCTGCATTCAAAAGAAATAGTATCCACACGGTGTAAGGTAAGGGAGTGGGTCAGTCTCTCTAATTTTTCAGAAGCTACAGAAACTCCAAATTCTAAAGCCAAAGCTATGAAAGTTTCCAGAGATCCAGCTGCACGACAAATAAAACTCATCTATGTAATGAACGAAGTAGGTCAAAACCGAGTGATAACTAGCCACCCAATGAAGAAAAGAAGTACATTTTTCAAAATAAGAACACAAAATAGAACATCTTATTGGTAGACATAAATCGATAAAATACTATTTCTGAACTTCGAAACCAGGTAAACAATGAGAAGAAGGATGCACATGCAATAAATAAAACACATGCCTCAGAATAAGATAATTAAAGATGTATACGCTACTGAAGAACATTCCTTATCTATTCCATCATTAACCAAAAATCCTATTCAGTAAAACAGATGAGTATTAATCAGAATTGCCCTACCTCCTTCTTTGGAACTATACTCAACAGTGATAACATTAAGCGAGGAGTAGGAATTTGTGAAAATGGGCCCACCATCCTACCTTCTGACACTTCCACCAACTATTTTTCAAGATTAAGAAATAGCAATTGCCTACACAACTTTAAATTAGGAGGGCATCTATAGGGACAGGAATTTGAAAAGGGAATGGGCAAACCCTCGGAGAAACCTGCAAGCAAGAGATTGGCCCGTGCTTCCATACCCTGTATTCTAGTGACTAGTTTTCTTCTCCCCTGAAGAACAATCTGCTCACAAAGCTAAAGACATATTTAAGTTTCCTGGATTATGAATGCAACTGACAGAAGAAAATCAGTAGTGTATGAAAAAAAAAAAATCATGAAGAATACCAATATAAACATTAACAAGCTCACCCTGATGTTTGCTAAATCTCTTGACTTCTCAAACTGTTACTTTTATTAACACCTCTGACGATTCCTACTAAAATTAGCATTAAAGTCATCATTTGTTTTGGCCAATCACAGACAGCTAATACATTTTAATACATTGTAACAATCAGAAATTGCAGTTTTGCAGGAATCATAGAATGTGTAGTCCCCCTGTAGAAGGAAGCAGGAGGAGTCAGACACTGATCTGTAGATCTCTACATTGAGCTGCTGCTGGCTTGAAGGTTAGTAAAGGATTCAAATTTGTACTCAAATGTAATGTTTCTGTTGGGAGGTTCCCTCTGCCTGTGTAAGCAGCTCTGGGGTGTGGGAAGCAAGTTTTATTTTTAAACAAAATAAATATGTATGTGTATGGAATGACTCAATGTAATGTGTGTGTCTAATATTAGCAGGATATGTTAGATTAGAAAAAGGGAAAAACAGGAAAACTTAGATATACCTTTAAGCAACAAGTGCAGAAAACTGGAGAAGTCATAGCTGTGGGAGAGATGTTTTTGCCCCCGCCTGACTAACTGCCAGGAGCTGGGGGGAAAAAAGAGTTTTATCCACCACCCCAGGCTCCACCACCCTACTCAAACTAACCACTCCCCAGCTTATAGCGAGGTAAAAAGTCCCTCCCCCATGCTCTTTCCAGGGGCTACCTTAGGGGCAGTGGATGCTCTGTTGGTGGTGTATGGCCAGAATCTACCATGTTTGTACTTGCATAGATTGATAATGTGCTGAAGGTTTTTAGGAAGTTTAAAATAAAGAAATACAGCTTTATATTTTTAAGCTATTGTGTTTACTTTTCCTTTAATGGTGGCAGAGATGTGCTTTTGTTCCTAAAAGGCTAAGACACCTGGGATTAATTGGATGAACGTTGCATTAAGATTACAAATTTATGCAGTTATGTTGAAAGATTGTCACTACGAACAGTCACTAAACAATAATACTTAACAGAGGAGCAAGTCCATTTGGGTTACTTGGATGGGAACTTGATAGAGAAGGACAATGATATAGAAAACAGAAAAAGGCAATGGGGATAGAGTGGAAGGAGGGATGGGGATGAGGGTAGAGACTAGAGGACACAAGTAATGACTAATGTTAGTTACCAACATGGATTTATACTAAGGAAGATTTACAATGTCTACAAATCCTGCCAAGCAGCACCCAGAGTTTGTTTTGGAAATTGGCTTTCACAAACAAATCACCTCAGATGCAAACAATGGTCAACTTTCTGCCAGCTCCCAGTGTCTTTACATAAAAGATTCAAAAGAAGCCTGTAATGTTATCCACCCAAAAACTTGCTCCAGGCGCAGGAATATAAAAGATATGTGACTGTGCTTAGAAAATCAAAGACATGGATTTACAAATTGTTCTTTTAATGTGTTGGAATGCTGAGGGACTGAGGATGTACATCCTAATTCTTTCTTTATGAATCACCCTAGAGAATATGTTTCTTTTTGCTTAAATTGACACAGATATGATTAAAGGGCTAGTTTATCTACAGTTTATCAGTAATTACAAAAAATATTATTGATGTAGCTTTTCAAACTTACATTTGAACTTTACTGTTTCAGGACTTTCAGATCTGCTTCTCCCCTTCCCCTGATTTGGGCATAGCTATCACAGTATATAATCCCAACATATCTAACCCTCTACTACAAAAGTCCAAATTACTTCTTACTAGCACAGTTAAGGGTTCTTTTCTATCATGGGATTCTAGTTTAAAGCTGCACCTAGCATTATATAAGCCTGTTTGGCCAAGCTATATAAAGTTATGCATGATTACTATAAATTCCTTCTGCTTACCTCCTAGTGTCTGCCATGTTGGTTTTGCCTGTTGTCTATCACAGTGTGTCACTCTGTGAGATTGGCAGACAGAAACCTATGAGTCTCCAAAGTGCATCTTCTAAAGCAAATGTAGCACAGGGAGCTGATACCTATTGTTGCACTGGCTCATGTGGTGCTGGCTCCATCAAGAAGCTGACTGTTCTGTGTTTGCAATAGAAGATACAACATGGAGAATCATTGCTGTTGTTTAGTTGTTTAGTCATGTCAAACTCTCCATGACCTCATAGGCTGCAGCACGCCAGGACCCTCTGTCAGTCATTGCCTCTCCGAGTTCCATAAAGTTTATGTTCATTGCTTCAGTGACCTCACCTATCCATCTCCGCCTCTGCCATCTCCTTATTCGTGTGCCTTCAATCTTTCCTAACATCAGAGTCTCATCTAGGGTCTTCTCATGATATAACCAAAATATTTTAGCTTCAGCCTCATGATCATACCTTGCAGTGAATAGTTTGTCTTGATTTCTTGAAGAACTGATTTATTTGGACTTTCTTGGAATCAAAGAGACTCTAAGCAATTTTTGGCAATACCACAATTCCAAACCTCAATTCTACAGCGCTCAGCTTTCTTTATAGTGCAGCTCTCACATCTGTATGCTACTACAGGGAATACTATAGTTCTAACTATGAGGGCCTTTGTTTATCTTTATTTCTTACTAGCTTGTCCAAGCTTGCCATAGATTTCATTCCCTGAAGCACACATCTTTTAATTTCAAGCCTACAATCACCATCTGAAGAAATCTTGGATGCCAGAAAAAAAAAATCTGTCACTGCCTCCACTTCTTTCCCATCAATTTGCCAGGAACTGAGATTGCTGTTTGCCATGATCTTCATATTTTTTATGTTGAGCAGCAGGCCAACTTTTTCACTCTCTTCTTTCACACTCATCAACAGGTCCTTTAGTTCCTCCTCATTTTCAGCCATCAATGTAGTATCATCCGCATATCTGAAGTTGTTTATATTTCTTCCAGCAATACTGATACCGGCTTTGGACTCATCCAGCCCGGCCTTACGCATGATGTATAAGTAGAAGTTAAATAAATAAGGTGACAATATACAATTTTGTCACACACCTCTCCTGATCTTGAGCCATTCTGTTGTCTCATGTTCAGTTCTGACTGTGGCTTCTTGGTCCATAAACATATTTCTCAGGAGGTGGATGAGGTGATCTGGTACTCCCATCTCTGTTCTACTTCTGTTAAGTCTCTACCATTTTTGTATTTTTTTATCACGCCCACTTTGGTATGGAAGGTTCCTTTAAGATCCACAATTTTCTTGAACAGATCTCGTGACTTTCCTATTCTGTTATCTTCTTCTGTCGCTTTACAAATCTTTTCCTGTCTCCACTAATCTTTCGTCCCTGGATAATTTTCAAAGCCTCATCAGATATTTCCCTTCTTAGTTTTCTTTCTTTTGGGGATATTCTTTGTTGCTGTTTCCTGGATTATGTTGCAAACTTTGGTCCTAAGTTCTTCAGGCATTCTATCTCCCATGCTTTGTCCGTAAATGTATTCTTCCACCACTGAATATTAGCAGAGGATATTATTTATTTTGTATCTGCTTGATCTGATGCTTCCTCCTCTTAAGTTTAATTCTGAACTTTGCAATAAGAAGCTCATGGTCTGAGCCACAGTCAGCCCCAGGTACTTTTTTTGCTGACTGTATAGGGCTCCTCCATCTTTGACTACAAGGTATATAGTCAATCTGATTTCTATTTTTTCAATCTAGTGATGTCCATGTCTAGAGTCGTCTTGGAGGCTATTGAAAGAGGGTGTTGGCTATGACCAGAGAACTACCTTGACAGGATTCTACTAATCTCTGACCTGCTTCATTTTGTACCCCAAGGCTAAATTTGCCAGTTATTCAAAGTGTCTTTTGGTTCCCTACTTTAGCATTCCATTCCCCTATGATGAGAGTAAAAAAATGTTCTTGGTGTTAAGTCTATGATGTGTTGAATATCTTCATAGAACTTCAGCTTCTTCAGAATCCGTGGTTGGAGCATAGGCTTGGATCACTGTGATAATAAATGGCTTGCCTTGAATTTGAATTGAAAACATTCTGTCATTTATTGGGTTGTAACAGAGCACCGTTTAGGCCACCCTTTGACTAACTATGAGGCTACTACATTGCTTCTGCAGGATTCTTGACCACAGTAGAAGATCTAGTGGTTGTCTGATGTCAAATGTCCCAGTCCATTCAAGTTCACTAATTCCCAGGATATCAATGTCTAATCTTGTCATCTAATGTTTGACCACATCCAGTTTGGATTGGTTCATAGTTCTAACATCCCAGGTTCCGTTGCGTAATTGTTATTTGCAGCAGCAGACTTCCCCTTTCCCCTTCCCTTTCCCCTCAAGCTGGGTGTCCTCTTGACTTTGACTCAGCCACTTCATGAGATTTGGTGCTGCTCGTACTTGCCCTCTGCTCTTCCTCAGTAATGAGTTAGGCAACGTCTGAACTGAGAGGCTTCCAGTGCCATATTGTTTTTCGCCTATATCTTCCAGTGTCATATATTGTATACTCTACATGATATTGCTCACAGCTTCATTGAAGTACACAAGCCCCTTCACCAAGACAAGGTAGAGATCCAGAAGGTGGGAGAATCATTACTTACTGCCTACCCATGTGAAATGCCATTATAACAGCCTCCTAGAGAAGCACGTGGAAATTAAAATGGTTACAGCAGTAATTGGATTAATTTAGCTTTCATTATTCTAGATACAGTTTTTTTATTTTAAATGGTTGACTTGTATTACTATTACAGTGCCCATTGAAAAGATTTGTCAGCCATTTAAACAACCATTTTAATAGAAAATATTTGCAGGTTGATATATAGTGTCACTAATATTCTTTTTAATTTAAAATAATTTTCCTAACCCCAACCAAGTCTGATTCTTTTCATCTACCTCTAAACATATGAACTAATGGGCAGAGTTTAGCGAACTGATCTTGTTTGCAGGTAACATAATGCACATGTAAAATGCATTATTTTCATAGTAAATCTGTTGCAGCTTGTTTTTTTCTAACTGCAATGCTGCCCTCTCTCCGCATAGAGCTTTGAGTCACAGCCAATTAATCCGAGACCTAGCAGCTATGTCTGAGTGTGTGGCAGAATTATGACATTTCTAAGATGTCTGTATTAGCTGACAGAAATCTTGCTTGCCTTTTTATAAGTAGCCCTCTACATTACCTTGCAAAAACCCTGTCTATTGATCGGTGCATATGATATTTATCTGTTACTACCTATAATACTCTTAGTGACAATAAGAACATCGACCTGCCAGAGTCCCATGACAGCTCAGCAGATTAACAAACAGTAATTAATGAGCACCATGTTCGTTAGTCACACTTCCTTGTTCTCTGAACTTCACCGTTTGGTTCTCAAGGAACAACAGCTCTAAAACCTGTTCTGGGAAACTAAGAGGAAGAGAATTGTATTGCTCCATTGGAAAGGAGCCGTATTGTTATCATCTGAGCATGAGCAATAAGCTCCTATTTACATATGAGGAAGATTATAAGAATAAAACACCAAAATCATAAAGGGACCTGCCAGCAAGGAAATGGTTTTGCAAATAAATGAAGGCCCTGTATAGCAGTAAATGAATATGATTATTGAAATCAGCAACTGATGTTTACATCTAAAAAAAACGAATATATATATATATATATATTTATATATATAGAGTGAGGTGGCGTGATTGTTCAGTAGTCTAGTTAAAAATCAGAAGGCGCTCATTACCTAAACTCTTGACCATTTTGGCAAGTTTCAGCAGTCGTAAAACAGCCAAGCGAGAAAAATAATGGTGGCCCAAAAAAATGAAAATGAGACTACACGGCACTGGACCGCGCAAAACGCTGCCAACCGCGTACCACTTTACGAGATGCTGCACTTAGAAATATAAAGTACAATATAGTAAAAATACGAAGTTAACGGCCGAACCACGCAAAGCACAAAACACGAAACACACAAAAAATAAAGATACAAAAACATCACACACAGCACGGGGTAACAGCAAGGACGTCTGGGAGTGAGGTGTAACGCAAACTTAAGTCGATTTCAAAGAGTTTCCGCACTAAAAAATCGTCAAAGTGAGAAAAAAAATGGCGAACAAGGCTACACGACCCTGGACCACGCAAAACAAAGCCAACCGCGTACCACTTTCACACAGGAACCTACGAGGTACAAAATACAGTATTACAAAGGATGGCAAATGCTCGTGAACCGCGTAGAACATAGACAAACTATGCTATTTTACATTCCTAACTTGCCACTAACAACATTACGCATCTACAGTAGCGCTTTACACAAATAAATCAACAGTTTGCCCTCGCGTACGCAGCCTATTTCTAATGCATGGTTGGGACATTCATAACACTATCTCCAACTGGACATTATATGCTGCAGGACAATAAAAAGAGATTGTTACCTCTTCAGGCTATTGGTTGTTACATATATAAATTAGAAAAAGGTAAACTATATTAATTTATTATTCAATTAATTAATTAATTAGTATTTAAAAATATATAGATATGAGCCAAAGGGCACACGAGGAGAGGCTCGCAATGAGCACCGAAGGTCTTTAGAGTATAAAAAGCATTGTGTGCCAAACAGCATTACCATGGCTAATAAGCTTGTACACAATATTTACCATACCTTTATGATGAGGATCATGTGTTTTATGTACTCAGCTTTTAAATACTTTAATTGCCTATTTCATGTTTTTATTTATACAATAATTAAAAGTTAAGTATTATTGTCTAATTTTTTTGAATATAGAGTCTTTGTACTATTGGTTAACACTGTTTTACAGAGTTTGACCATTGGTTTCTGAAAATAATAATTATTACTCTATACCTTTGAGTTGCATTCCGTTCATCATTATAAAGCTCTAATAAGTGTTTGAAAATGCCCTTGCAAGGCCTATTTAGTACTTTTTTCAGTGGCTTGTTAGACTTCATTTTTGTGCTAGAGCTACGGGTCTAATACAATATCGATTTTGTGTAACTTTAATTATTTCGAGCTTGTAATATTTGAGCTATGCTTAAACCGATGGAGTTCTAAAGCCAAATGTGCATCTTTGGCTGTTCTGTAGTGATTGTGGGCAAGTAGCTCATAATCAGATTGCCAGTAGCTAATAGAATATGTGGCAATATTAAGAGCAGTTTTAAGTGTGTATAAATTTACAAATTGCCCAATAGAATAGGTCCCTATATATGCTACTCAAGATAGGAGCTATTATAGACCATAATGCGCTAATCAGGGATAGGAGTAACAGGAGATGCGAACATATGACTTGAAATAAGAATGAACTTGTCCAAGTTAACTTGTCCAACTAAGCGTTCCATTTGCTTATCTGCTTAGTATACTTTTTATGTCTAATCTTTAGTTATATTTAGGATGTCATATTTTTTCTAATGTCGATCTCACACGTTTTCCTTTTACTGTATTATTTTTACCTTTAACTTGGTCACAATGTTCCATAAATGTTTTTTTTTAACTGTACACAAAAAATTAAATTTGGGTTAGGAAGAGAAAGTGCAATTTAAAAAAGATATATATTTACCGAATTTGATCAGTTTTCCTGACATTGACTTGGTGTTTTCTCAAGCAGACTTATAGATTTAAAACTCCTAGCACAAAGTCAGTCTTCAAATAGCAAACCCTGTGAGTGAATCACAAAACTGCCATTTTAATAGAAAAAATTATTATTATTTAACTCACCATAACAATATGAAATGTATATTCCACCAATCGATGACTCATAGAAAATCATCAAGTGGTAGAATGTTTATTTTGTAAAAAAAAAAGTAAAAAAAATTATTTCATCTTCAGAATTTTGAGAAATACAGTTCTTGCACTGCATTCTGGGAACCTATAATAAAATAACTTATTTTAATCAAAGCCTATTAGAAAGTACTGACTATAGCAATACAAATGTAAATACAATAATGTTAATGAGTCTAACACTGACATAGTAGCTCTACACTCTGATGTTTTAAATTTAAAATTCTAAGTCTTTAAAAATAATTCTGCCCTGCGAAAAATATATACTGAGTGAAAAGGCCTGTTTTTACAATCTTATACACGGTTTTGTGTCACAGATACAAAACAAGTTTAGAATTGTTGAGTTACTTACATATTTTTGTCAACTTGGACTGCCCTCTTGGCGCCATGCAATCAGGCGCAGTTACTTTGTATCTGTCATCTGTGCCATAATGCTCTACATAGAGAGAGCCTACAGGGACTAAACACTTGAATATGGCTGATGAAATGTAATTTATCTGAATCATTTTAAATTGATTTTGAATTAAATCATTTGAATTGTTTCAGTACTTATGCAACACTTTTCAAATATTCCTCCTTATTATGCATCACTAAAGAATTCAATGAGTATTTATGGTATAGATGGGGGTTTTCTTATGCAAACGTAATCATCATCATCACTTTTATATTGTGTCAATCTTGCAATGTATATTTGGACTTGGTGCAACCTTCTTTTCTTTCAATAAAAACTAAAAAGCTGAACTAATAATAAACATTTTGCCAAAAATCAGAAATAGAAATGCAGTATTTCAGGGGGGATGAAATTGCCTACTGTTCAGTCTGGTAACTATTACACAATATAGGAATGTATTTATATAAAGATACAGTAGACTCTAAGTTATCCGGTACCCACGGGGATTGGTAGATGCCGGATAAATGTAGTTTCTGGTTGCATGAAATGTGCTATTACAAGAGGCCTAGATTAGCTGCACATAGGATGCTCTGCTAAGTATATTTGAAAGTGAGGGCTGTTCTTGCAGCAGCAGCTTTCACTCCTCACTTACACACAGGTACGTTCTGCTGGAGGGTGCAGTAACGCCAACACTGCACTGGCTCAGTCCTCATGCCTGTCTGCTTCCAGGTAACACTGAATTGCAGAGAAGTATAGTTGATGAAATCTAGGTGCCTGTAAGCATTTTGTGGCATGACAACCTGGCTCCTGGCATTTGTTGAGCCCTGTAACATTACATTTTTATTTAAAGTACAGTATTCAATTTATTATTTCTGGTTGCTTGAGTTCTGGTTAACAGAGAGTCTACAGTATAATATAAAGAGAATGCTGGCAAGTTGGAACTATTTAATGATAGGAGGGACTTTCACAGGTGGGAAATGAAGGGGTGTAATGTCCTGTTATTCACAGTCATTTGTACAGTCACACATGCTCCAACCTGCAGACAGTAACAATGACACATGGGATGGTGGGAGCACTGAACCTGTAATGGCACAAGGAAGTTATTACATAATACACAATTTGCAGGAGCACTAAACTACTGTTATCAGTTTTGTCGATTAT
Source organism: Discoglossus pictus (assembly GCA_027410445.1). Lineage (NCBI taxonomy): Eukaryota > Metazoa > Chordata > Amphibia > Anura > Alytidae > Discoglossus > Discoglossus pictus. The sequence continues at coordinate 214,153,795 of CM050164.1, read as the reverse complement.
CACCATATAATTTGTTTTATTGCTGATAGAGATCAATGAAATTGATTTAGTAGCACACAACAAGAAAATGGAATATAAGTTACATCATGAAGCTCATTTATTTGAAGCCTGAGCAAATGTAAGCTATTTATATTTCAGAGATATTATCCTTTCTGCAGCTGAGTTGGGAATCCATTAATCCACCTTAACACTTTGTACTGAGGTGTACACCCTCAATTAAGGTGGATTACCAATTATAAAATGTTGCTGAACGTGATCATAGATTTGCAGAAGATAGAACACAAACATATGGCATCAGAAGTGGCAATGATTTGGCACCACAACATAGTACATCTTAAGACAAAATAGATGGCACTTAAATAACATATATATGCATATCATCCTAAATACCACTTATGTATAATTCTTACAGGGCAACTGCAGTTATATATTGTTTCAACTTAATCAAAATTATTTTGTCGTTTAGTAAACAACACCAATATGTCTTTAAAACGAATAGACTTATCAAAAACATGTATATTAGGAAGGCTAGCAGGATGTTCTACCCATTGTCTTCTATACTCTAAAGTGGGTAGTCACCCAGGGCACCAAATTACAAGGGGAGCCTTCAAGGGGATAACATTTTGCATAGAACATGTGCCTTGGGTCAAAACTGAGCACCCTCTCCAGTAGCAACAATGAATTTATTGGAATAAATTCTATATTTTTTTTTTTTCTGACACTTGGCAAGTATTTTGCTTTTTTTATTTAAATTTTATTTGTATTACTTTTTTATATTTGTTTTAAAATAAATGTGACTTTGCAAATAAGCAGACACAAAAGAAAATGTTTTAGCGAAGCAAAAATATCAAATTCTACCCTAGTGTCATTATATTTTGACTTGGTAATATAAAACGTAGGTTGACTTGACCTTCAGTGAAAATTTTCCAACCAACCCAAGCAGTTGTTCCATCGTCTCTTACTTGTAACTTTTATGGAGAGCCACATCTGAGACCTCCTCTAGGGTACTTAACAGGCTTGAACCCAACTTCTACTCCCACATAATGTCATGAGCTGTTTCAAAATCTCATGGGCAGAGTAACCTCGTCATTCCATTGATTGCCTCCATGTGTAAACATGCTTATTCCATGTATTATGAAAAAATGATAGATTCAGCAATACTTTTAGCATATTTTTATTGATATTTGGAATGATGATTGATCGGTATAACAATGTACTGTATACTAGGATGTTGGGCCACCACTGTGGGTCATCTGCTCAGAAGAATAAGCCAAGTAACAGTAATCACCTCACTCAGTGGTGTATGTCTAAATGAGCAAGGCTCATGTCTAGGGCAGCATTTTGTTCAGGCGGCAGCAGGCTATTTCAAGTTCCAGGATTTCACCCCTAGTGACAAGTCTTTGAACTGCAGTATTTCTTTTTTTATGTCAAGAAAAATTTTGATGTGTGAAATGAAGCCTAGTTGGCCCAATGAGATAACCAACCAGCCATGATTTGTGTTTATGCTTTTCTAACTGTACATAGAAATGGAAAAGGATGAGAGGGAAATGGGGGGTGAGTGTCTACAACAGCACAAGAGCTAAATACACAGCCAGCTAGTGAACCAGATGTTTACTTCCTTGATGGGACTTGTCTAAACACCTAAAGTATTTCTACACTTATTGACTGTAACCAGCGAGGCAAACCCAGACTAGGATATTTGATCTAGTTATCTTTGAGCAGTTTATTCAGGAATTCATGCTCCCTTCCTACACATTCAGGAATGAACCCCCTCTTGTGATAGGATAGCAAAACAAATTGGCAACATTGGAACTAACAAAATGTTACAGTGTGAGTAACACTCAGATAAGCAAAAGGGAATCAACACTTCAAGAATTATATCCAATACGTTAAACCTATTAGAAACTTTTTCCATGAAAAAAAAGAATACTGTAAATGTAAGTTTGATCACTGTCAGGACCTCACAGTGACAAACGTTAATTGCAATTAAGAGGGTGGAAAATGAATTGTCCATTGCTCTCAAACAAACAAATGAGAATTAGTTAGAAGTCTGAAAGTAAACCTGAACTCATGCATTGAGAGTACTGTAAAGAATATAAATTGATGCTATGCTCACTATTTTATAATAGTTTTTAAATTGTGCAGATTAATCTTTAATTCAAATGTGTATAATTACCTTGGTGCTATGTACATCCGTGCTGCACTATGTGAGAGATTGAGAGCTCTCGCTTCCCGAAAGGATTCCAAATAACATGCTTCTTCAAATTCTTATTTTCCTACTTCACAACAATAATACATTTCTGTTTTATTGCTCCTTTGTGGTAGTATGTCTGTAGAAATCAAAATCTCAGATGGAGTGCACGTGTATTTGTAGGGAGCTTTTAGTTTATGGCGCATTCAGAAACTGCAAACTATTCCTTTTGCATGCATCTAAAATAGCATTACATTTGTTCTATGCATTATATTACTTGCCCTTTTAAGAGCTTTATCAAATCCTAAAACTATTTTTTTAGCAAAATATGTTTTATCGATTTTAAGGCAAGAAGTGTAATAAAGATCAGTAACGGTACATATGTAAATAACTCTTAAGAACTCTCTAAAAGTACAATTTCTGATGCAAAAGGAAACAGTGAACAGGAAAAGGGAGAAAGTCGATATTCAAATATATAGAGGCATAAACAAAACATACCATAAAAATCCAGATTTGGTTATTTAACTCATGATTTCTTTTACAAATACCTCATGCATGTCAGTGTACATGGATGAGCAGGGTGGTGCGTACAATTATGAACTTCCCCATGTGCTCTCTTGTCGAGTATGTTTCACTATAGTGTAGCACACTGCAAGCTTGCTATTTCAGACTCTTCTCATCCCCTTCATTCACGAAAGAACATGCTCATAGCCTAGAGCTAAATAAGGCAAGATCTGTGTGTGAATTATAAACAAAATGACATTTAAATGTATTGATAAGCAAATGAGACACCCCTCCCAGGGAGGTGACCCTGGGCGGCTGCTTTGTATGCCAAGTTATAAATCCATCCTTTGGTATAATACCTCTGCTACAGAGGTAAGTTGTGACTTGCAATGTGATTTAGAAATTAACTGGATTTATTCCTTATTCTCACCCTGGGCTTTGGAATGAGCACTAATTTATCTGTGTTTTGGATGAACATGCATTGATACACTGTTGTGTTCACATTGTTTTCATTGTTATTCTTAAAAACTGTGATTATTTAGAATTTAGCTGCATTTAGTAGACTTCTCACAAAAAAAATTACACATTTGAAATATACTTGAAAATAGGTAACATGGTTTTAGAATCGAAAAAAAAATAGTCTGTAATTTACGTTACTTTCACCTTTGCCCATAGTGGTCCTTTAAAGGGCTGCTGCAGTTCAAGAATAAAGGACACTTTTTGGTCAAGTACTACCAAACTAACAATATCACCAGCTGTGTAAGTCATTCACATAAAATATTTCTGGAAAAAAATGTTTTTGAAGATGCTGTTTATTAGTACGGAATCCATTTTCAGAGCTGGATGGTGGAGGTGTGTATTTGTAGTTATCAGTGAAGGAGGAGTTGAAGGGGAGGGAACAGACAGAAGTTCAGATCCATTGTTTCATAACTGGATAAGACTGAAATTGGCACCACAAACGCTTTTTCCCCTTCACTGGCCCAGAAACATGACATTCAATGCAACCACAATTCAGGAAGATATCTCTAGCACTTCAGCAGAGGCACGCATTTATTAAAACTAGTTGTATGATATTTTCCCTGCCTTTTTAGGCTTTTTGTCAGACTCAGACTTTTCAAACATATTTTTTTTTAGCTGTTGTCCTTTACACTCTGCAGGGAGTGATAACGGGTGCTACAGGAACAGGTAGGTGTTTAAGGGCAATACAATACAGGACTTCATCATAAGGTAGCATGAATTGAAGTTTTAAAAGCATTGTTCAGTCCTGACAAAGTATGCGACCAGATGAAGTGCAGCTTGTGAACTTGCCTAGAACATGTAACTGTTCAGAGCAATTTTTTTTTATTAATATGATGAAATATTTCCAAAAATATGCATAGTTACTATGCATGGATACTATATTCTTCAGTATTTTCTTTGTTCTTAAAGGGACATGGAAATATAATTTTTTCTTTGGATTTTATAAAGTGTCGTAGTGTGTTTTTTTTTTTTTTAAATGAATGTCTCAAAGCACAAAAATGTATTCAAATATTTAACTGCTCTTGGGGGTATGCCCTCTGTCAGACAATGGGATCTGCAGATTAAGATTTGCTCACTGCAATTCCTGTTAGTTTCTATGACATTTAAACGAGTTCTACTTAATATTTCTTTACTAGCCACTTGCCCGTCAAAAATGACGGCAATACAATTTTAAGCCTGGCAATGCTGCCACACAATGAGAGGCTCTGGCCCCTCTGAGCACCTTCAGTGCTCATTGCGAGCCTCTCCCCACGTGTAGTTTACGGGACTCGCAATGAGCGCCTTTGGCGCTCATCGCGAGCCCTGCAATGAGCTCTCATTGCAGACATTGTGCAACCCGCAACTTTAATAAGCCTTCGGTGCTTATTGAGAACCTCGTCCCACTCTCTGACCCCTGTGACTCTTTCCACCCTCTGCCCCCTCTCCCTCCCCTGTGTTTTTCTCATCTGTGTTTCTAATAATTTTTTTGCGTGGCTCACGATGAGCGCCGTTGCTTTTATTTTCAAAGTCCTGCATGTCTTGCATTGTTCTGCTAAGTGTTACTGGCATCGGCCTTGTTTTGATGAAAATTTACCTTTTTTTGGCCGTCATTTTTCCCCGAAAAACGACAATTAAGCCTAAAATGAGCTTGCAACCTCACTCACTGGCTCCCTTGGTCTCCCCATGCGTGTATTTTTTTCGCTCATTAAAGTGGTAATGTCTTCCAAGTCTTGCGTGCCTTGCAATCAGCGCCAAAGTGCTAGGCTGTTTGCGAGCCTAGACATGGGCGCCCTCAATACATGTCCATCCTCCATCGGTGGAGCGTCCTCATCAAAATAACAACCCTGCCAGGCCAGATGACCCTTAGAGGGACCCTGCAAAGCCACAATTTCTTGCACAGAGTCGCGCTGGGCTTGCGATGAGTGCCTACGACGCTCATCGCAAGCCCTGCAATGAGCGCCTTCGGCATTCATTGCGGCAAATTGGTTCAATCTTCGTGATGAGCACCTATTGCGCTCATTGCAGCAAAGTCGTGTGAGCCTCGCAATGAGCGCTTGCGGCGCTCATCACAAGGCGCGCAATGAGCTCCTTTCGGCGCACATTGCGCGTGCGCAGCATCGTAACCTTTAACATGGCGTGACGGACAAACTCGCAAGATAACAACTATTATATGTGATGCAAAACAACAGCTTTTATAAGATGCTCCTTTAAATGCTTGAAAAAAAACTGTTGTGATGCCTGTCCCCACAAAATTAAGAGCAAAGATTTATAATCAAAGTAATTCAGCATTTTAATCTCTAGTCGCTTAATTTAATAATGTAATCAGTGCCCTATTTTGAGCACTATAGAAGATTACCAGAAATGAATGATTAGTACATTTATATTTGGATAGAAACATAGAAAGCAATCACTTGAAAATGTGTCAGAGTAAAAAAAAACTATAACAAATGCTGACAAATAGATAGATATTAAAACAAATAATATATTTTTTTTTCAGGTTGGGGACTCTAGTTATCCTATTTATTCGGAAAATTTGTAGAATTGATAAGGGATTAGTGGAGGGCACTGGTGCAAAATAATTTGGGCCCCCCTTGCAACTTCTCCATACAATGTAGGGAGCTTCTCCATACAAAGTAAATAAAAAACGCCCAAAATAAATGTAGGTGTTCAAATCACCTTTCTATAAAATAACCTGTCTCCCTTTACTCAAAGCTGCTACCAGTACTAGGTGTCTGTGCTTTGCACCTACTGCACCAGTAGAGGCTTTGCCAGTGAGTATACCTACTATAGGGTCTTATAATGCTCTGAATAGGATATATGCTAAATCTGGTTGCATGAATGGTAATGTCAAACTTCAATAGGTAAGAAACTGAGTAAAAACAAGAGGATGTGGTGCAGAATTCAGTTATCTTAAACACAGGTTGTTGAAGTAATGAGCTTCAGTGATCGTAGTACATATCAAGGATAATGATCACATTTTAATAATGATCTCTGTAGACTGGGAACAACTGCATATGTTTTGAAGTTTGCAACAAATTAACAAAATTGGTACCCAAGCCTTGAGCATAAAAGCATTTTTGGTAAAAATGTATATCTTAGTAGATACTGACTGTGCCTGAAAGATTCCATATTTGTACTTTCTGCTGGCTTGAAGACTGCATGGGTGTGTTCTACTATTTTTTATTATCTGCTCAAGAGTGAAAGGAGAAGGATTTGTCAAATCATTGGTGGATTCAGATAAGATTTCAGTATTTAACACTTTCCCCTTCCTCACATATGCTCAGCAGAAGGTAGCTGGCAAGTATACTTGCAATCCTTTTTCACTCTCCTTATGGCTTGAAAATGAAGTCTAGCTATCATGGCAGCTTCTATGTACTATATTTGGATATAAAGGAAGAGGAAAGAAAGATCTTTTGATTTGTGCACTCACTGGACTTACATACAAAATATATAATAGCTTGTATTAATATGTATTAAATAGTAATTATAGGCAAATACTTTAGACCAAATACAACATTCACTAAAAAATCTAAAACTGACTAAATGGCCAAAGTAGTGCTTGGAGACCAAAAAAGAAAAGGAACATAGTGCTTGGTGTATACTTGTTTTTCCACTCCTTACATCTAATATGTAGTTGTCCTATAGAAAATGGGATATAAGTATCCTTCCCTATGTTCTAAAAAAACACTTGAATTGACTAGTAATAATTATTTGGTCACAAGTATGTTGAAAATTGTCCCTTAGAAGGGGATCCAGACAAGGGTCATTAATAAACATTAGGGAAAGCAGGGTTATAAGTATGTGGCCACCCCTACTGAGCACTAATGTCTGAATTACCCAGTAATTAAAATATTTCAGACAAAAGAGCCAGATAAGGATTACAAAAAATACTAGTGAAAAAGATTTTTTGCCTTCCCCTGTCATTCACTCTAAATCTGGATCACCGCTGTCTCATTATAGGAATATAGGCAAACCGTGAAAATTGCTAGGGAAGAAAAGAATTATATGAGCACCCCTACTATCATTAGTATATCTTAAATAATTAAATCACTGGTATGCCTGATATCCCAAAAAATTGACGAACAGGCAGAAAGCAGCTATTGTTGGAATAGAGTTATCCTTCTCTGTAGAGTCTGCTAAAATTAATATTTTCTTTGAAAAAAACCAGTGACTTTTTCCATGTGTCAGTACAGATAAGGACATGAATAACAGGACTCCACTAAATGAAGAACAGCAGTTTGTCTCTAGGTGGTTATTCACATTATCTTCCCATTAAATGACCACTTTAGCATATTTACAATTAAAGCTCACCTGTTTGTTTGTTGAACATAGACTATTAAAAACAATTTGCAGTGTCAAATAAATAAAGATTAATATTTGTTCTTACTTTTCAAATTGTCTTTTCCCCTCAAGCAGACTTGCTTTTCTCTTCCTCTTTTCCTGGGGGCAAAGCCAGCTCCGCTTGAGGACTGGCTCATCATGGAGCTATGATGTTACTATCTCCAGCCCATCAAACAATTAGCTCAACCCTCATGGCCTACATAGAGATAACAGCTGTACTGTAACCTTCTTGTACCTACCTCATATGCCAGTGACAAGTTATTTTATCCCAGGCTTCTTTTACTGAGCATGCTCAGTCTGAGCCAGAGTCTGACTGGTCAGCATTTTTTAAGTCCAGTTTCCAGGCAGAACTGGTCATTATTATTATTATTAAGTTTTATTTGTAACGCACCAGCATATTCCGCAGCTCTATACAGGGGATAATAACCAGAAAAAATACAATATTAAGAAGCTGCAAAAGAAAAGATGAAGGGTCCTGTTTTGAGTTAGAATCTTATGTAGCAAGTGCTTTTTCCCAAGCACCCTACATGATGGAAACACGCCACTTATTATCTAAAGGGAGTAGAAGAAGCAGAAATCTGGATAAGGAAAGCAGATACGGAATAATAGGGTCACAAAGGAGTTGGTCAGGTAGGAAGGTGTGATAAGTCAGATTTTCAAATAATAGAAGGGATAAGGGAACTGGTAGAAAGTCAGTTTCAGGTGGCTCTAGTATATAAAATGAATGGAATAGCAAAGGTCAGGAAAGAAATGAAATTTACTTGGGTGAGAGTTCTGGAAAGTGTTTTCTGCAATGATGTGTCAGGTAGCATGCTGACAGGAGTGAAGTTACAAAGAGCAAGGGAGGTTGAGGTGTGCCAGGAGAGTAAGGAGTTAAGTAATGAATGCATTTCAGTAGCAGCTGTAAGAAATGCAGGTGATAGTGCAAAGACCTGTGTTATGAAAGAACAAGAATCATAGGTGGGTAGGTTAGTGGGTCCAGGTTGCAGAGGGCAGGGTAGATGGTATTCTGTCCAGGGGCTTGAAGGGAAAGAGAAAGTTAGACAACGGAAATGCATTATCAAGAGACTTCCAGGTGGGGAGTGTAGGGAGGGAAATTGATAGGGTGTGTGGGAGGCGGTGGAGAGAGGGACATAGAGAGGCCATGTGGTTATTTTTAAGACAACTAGAGGAGGATGGTACATTTAGCAGATAAATACACAAATATAAAGTTTAAATGCAGTGAAGTCATTATAGAAGTATGGATAATTATCTTCCCCTTAGGTTAGCGGTGTGGGGTCCAGTTGAGCCCAGGCTGCAGAGGGCTAGATGGATGTTATTCTGTCCAGGGGCTTCAGTTAGCAGTGTTGGTTGAAGTCATGCCCCCGGATAGCACAGGTAGGTGGAGATAAGCACTGTCAAAGGAAAAACTATTAACGTTTATTTATCTAAAACTGTATACTTTTTAAATAGTTTATGTCCAACAAACACACAAATGTGATTTACATGTAAATGCACTACTGTGGGTCTTTAATAATTTGGAGGCTGTACAGGGCTGTGGGAGTACATACGTGCAAATATGTATATAAATAATGATGCTTGTGTATATGCCTTTTTGCATTTTGACACTCAGAATTTCCAGGATGCAACCAAAAATTTGCATTTCTAGAGATTCCGTGTTTAATGACATTAGCAATATTTTGTGAACAATATGCTCTGATGTCACTTAATGATACTTGGGAGCTATGGATCTATCCCGTTGTGGATGTGAAAGAAATCGCCAGCACTGACAATCGCAGTGCCAGCAAGTAGCCACTAGATAAGACCGTCGGGTTTCAGGGAAGGCCTATAATTATTCCCCCCTCTGACGTGGCGCTGAATTGACAGCGAGGCCATCGCTATGTTGCATGCACACGGCCCTCTAGGGCCTCGGGTGCGCCTCTCATAGCTCAAGGCCTCTTCTGTTGGTGCGCCTTATTTACAATGTGCAGCAGTATTCCAAAAATCAGCAGTGCCATCTAGTGGCTGGCAGTGGCACTGCTGCTGCCAATCTTTTGCGTAGGCAAAGAAGGAAAGGACCGGAGCTACACAATTTACCATGGTATTATGAAATCTAAAGGGTTATGTACTTTTAATCTTGCGCTAATGTAACAGATTTATCTTCCAGCTTGTGAGAGCTCTGTACTATCCTCCCATTGTGTACTAAAATGTGGCACAAACTGTAACAGATTTAGAATTAAATCTCATTGCTCTAAGGGTCACTGTTATATTGCTCCATCTTGTTTAGCTGAAAATGTATGCCGGTGCTAGGGGAGGAGACATCTACACAGCTGGGCAGGCTTCACTTGATGTGACAGGAGGAGCTGTTTATGTAATCCATCTCTCACACAGAAAAGCAGCGCTTTATTCAACAAATAAAAGTAATACATATTGTTTGTAGCACACAAAACTAAATTAAACCAGTTTTTATTCCTGAAAGAGTGTGCCTTACAATAATATGTATTTTATTTGTTGAAGGCAACAAAACACAAATAATGCCAAGGGGGTGATTACTTTTGCAAGGCACTGTATGTGACATCATCAGACCATTAACTTAGTTTATAGAATAACATGAGAATATTTTGTACACAAATGCTTAAAAAAGACATAGAGCTCCATTCCACATGTGGATTGCATTCTTCTCACTTTTTTTTAACCTTTTCTATACAGTTCCGGTAGGGTTCTTTTTTTTTCTGTATGGGAAAAGTTAAGTAGTGATTTACGAGTCAAACTGACTAGTAAATCAGTATTTTTAAAGACTGGTGTTGGGCCCTTAGTAAGGTTCACAAAGGTTGCCTGTTTTCTATTCACTTTCCCAAATGTTTCCATCTCTGTTTATTCTCTTTAGTTAAAGGGATATGGAAGGTTCCCTGTTTTTATATTTACAGTAAATAAACTACCTAGTGATTGTTTGCATATCCAAACATAATTTTATTAAAAAGTGCTTAAACTATCAGCCTTATTAAATTGTGATTCAGTAAATTTAAAAGGGCTCTATATAAGCACACAGCTTATTTTTTTTACAGAAGTTTTTAGTTAGTGAAGACCTTGCTTTTGGATAGAAGTTCACTAACTAAAACTTCTGTAAATAAAATATGCTGTGTGCTTATATAGAGCCCTTTTAAATTTACTGAATCGCAATTTAATAAGGCTGTATGTTTTTATTTACTGAAACATTTCAAATAGTCCTAACAAAGGACTATCCCCAATTAGTTAATTTATTTTAATATTATATTAAGGGAAATGCCATATACCTTCAAGAAGACTCATCCCTTGAGCTGTATCATTATTTCAATGCATTGGTTTGCATGTCAACTACAGATGGCTTTGAAGTGTGTTGCAAGAAGCCTGCACCATTTATATTTATTCAGTAACTGCACATAGCAGAGTGCGGGTTCCTTTTTAACCCTTCCTTACCCTTATCCCTATGACAGATCTCTTCATGCAGAGGGAGTCCTTCTCTGTAGGCGAGGCATCTACAAAGCTTATTTCTAAGCTGTATAAAGGTGTGTTCCGTCAAGGTGGGGTCGGCATTTTTACAGCTGGGGCTTGCCCTTTCTTGAAAGGTATTTCTGAGAAAAGACTGATTTTCTCAGTGTCATTCTGCTGACGCTATTCTACTGTTTTGTACAATCTCAATGTTCCCACTAAAGTACGCAATTCTGGTGTCATCCCACTCGTTTTTTCAAATATTATTCAGTGAAGCATTTTTTCATTTATTGTTATTTTTAAATCATTATCATAAACACGTTTTAGGAATTTGGTCTTGTAGTTTACTTGAATAATTAAATGATTAGCTTTGTTAATATTGATTTGTTATTTTGATAATACATATTTTAATATTGCTCTTCATATTATATATATATATATATATATATATATATATATATATATATATACACACATATATGTCTGTGTATATACACTGTATACTATATGTATGTATGTGTGTGTATGTGTGTATGTATATGTGTATATATATATATATATATATATATATATATATATATATATATATATATATATACAATTTTATAAATATATTGTTTATTTTTCTTATATTATCATATTTCTTATTATTCATGTAAATGACTTCTTTCAAACAAAACATTATAGATTAGTATTGAACCCATGTTTGTTGCAAAGCTCAAAAATATAGTTGTGTAGTATAGTTTGGGGGTTGGAAATGATCAGGAATACTCCAAGTTAATCCTGACATCTAATAACAATACAGACATATAAGACCAATTATACCCAAGCACTCATGTATTTATGCATATGCCCAGTAGGCCTAGGGAGGGAAAGTTGAAATGACTACTGTAGTCATTTTTGGCCCTTTTGAAAAACTTACATTGTTAATGGGCAAAATGTTTTTAGAATTTAAAAAATAAATACGTCCTTATATTTTTTACTTTTTTATATGCAGTTATTTTTTACCACAGGCTTACGTTTTACTTGCTAAGCTTACAGCTTCTGTCTAAACATAATGCATCCTGGTAACTAGTGAGAGCTCTAAATGTTGTACTTGCCCCATTCCCATTGGGAAAATCAAAACATCCTCTCCACTTCTTAAGTCTTATTCCACACTAGTAAGTAGATTACTAGAAACCCTGCATGCTAATCGAGCAGTGTAATTTGCTGTATACTCTAAAATCAGCTGCACAAGACTTTTTTTCCCTACGTTACACGTTTATGTTAATCTCTTCACTCACAATATTAAGGCACTCTATAGATTTAAGTGTAGGATGTACCCAAACCAAGCTTTATGGCTAAGAAATGGCCCAACAGAAAATGAGAATGTCATGATTATTTTGATGAGTGAGAACAAGCTTGTTGTATAATGAAATGGACATAATGATAAAATATCATGTTTTAATTAAACATATGTTTATATTGGACTGTTAAGTGTAAAATTATATGAACATTCATAATTTTCTATTGTTTTTTGGTGCCATACAGTGCACAGTTGACTGAACAGAACATTATTTATGAAGCCTGAATTTCTTTCTTTTAATGGAAACCTAAAATCAGTATTGCTTCTGACTCGACAAAGATAACTCTTGAAAGCTTGTCTTAATAATTATGAACAAGGTATCACTATATACTGTTAAACTAGATTATTGGACACTCACGGCTACCTCACATATATATATATATATATATATATATATATATATATATATATATATATATACATACATACATATATAAATATATATATATATATATATATATATATATATATATATATATATATATATATAAATAAATAAATGTATGAATCTAGTGCAGGCGATGGAGGAACTTGTTGCTTGGGGTGCCAAATAGGCTCTGACTGAAGATCTACCACTAAAGATAGATATCATGTAATAAATAGTTCTTATGTAATAATATGCTTCATTTGAAAGGTGTCAGAGGCGTGTCGTTATCTCAGTTTGGCATTGTATGTTAATGCTCCATTAAACACATCAGACCAATAGCCTCAGGCTTAAGATGTTATCATCTCGAGTCTTCCCTGAGTGATACATTATTTGCTGTTTCAGACAAAATGCAGACGTGCAGACAGTATGTGAAATGTTGCATGGGATGGACTGACATAACCAACCATATAGTGCAAGGGAATCAAACCATACAGTGGCATTTTGCAAACACGCCCATAACAAAAAGTAAGCCATAGAATGGTGTGTTGCAAAACAACCTATAACTAATTGTTTAATGGCTTGTTTGTGTCTCTTATGAACAACTTGTTGACGAGCATGATTCAAAAACTGCTGTGAATATATTGTATGTCACACCTATATGTCTCATTCGGTATTTAGATGCAGTACATCTCCTTCATTTACAAGGATATGAGATCTCTGACCACTCGTCAGAGTAGCACCAGGATATACAGCAATTGTACACGAGGTCAAATGCATATCAAAAGATAGATAGGAGAAAAGCATATTACAAGCTGGCATACCTGAGATGAGATGAAAGGGGGGATTAATCCATTGCCAAGGAAATATTAGTGCAGGGATTTATTGAGGACTAGGTAATGGTATGGGTGTTAGGTAGTCTATCACTAGGGTTAAATTTATATCCGTTCATCCACACATACACAATCCTTATACTTAGATTGATTATAAATATTGAAAACAAACAACCCGCATAATCACATAATTTCTCTTTTTATTTTATTTCATGTAGGCTCTACCAGTGAACTCCAATGCACTGCTGTTTCACAATATTTGGCTAAGTATGTCTAAGAGATTAATGTTACAAGTGATGGCTGTGGATCTGTGAGTGGTGGGTGATGAAGGGAAAGATGGCTCATGAACTATGAAGATGGTACTTTACTGATCACTACATTACTTTTTTTTTCATTGAACATATGCTACTGCTCATTACACAACTACTTTATTGATCATACACTACTACTCAGATTGAATCAGATACTTTGGAATATAAAACCTCTAAAATGTAAAACTTAGAAGCATTTCCATTTTTTTTATGAAAAATAAGTGCAATTTGGATTTTTTTTTTTTGCATATTTCAATTTAAAGCCAAACAAAGCAGCATTTGACCTATACATTCTTTTATTACTATAATAGGTAGCAATACATTGCTATATTGCATTTACTTTTGCCATTGGAGGATTTAAATCAGCTGAATAGACATCCTTCAATTTACTGGCTGTCACTGCATGTTGATAATTTGATAGTAATAACTTATTTGTCACAATGTTGTATGAAAAAGAAACTCTGCAACATTTTGGGCCAAGTTACAAAATGGTAAAATATTATTATCTTACAAAATACATATTATTGGTGACTTAGATGTTTGTATTCTAGCACACAGATGTGACATGTTAGTTCCTGTCACCACTTTTAAGTATTTTTTTTAAGTTTTCTTTGAATTTCTAAAACATATATAGTGATTGTTATGATTTTGCAATCTGATGCAGTGTATCAATTTTACAAAACAATTTTACGAGCATGCATACTTTGGCCCCCATTTAATTGGCAAAATCGCAATTACTGGAGCCCGTAATGGAGCCCATAATAGTTAGATATTTAATTGTACACAGAGAAGAGCATCATGGTCCGTGTGATGTTGCAAGCCACATGGATACAACAGTTGTTCTCAACATAAGCCATGAACCACTACTCTGTAGCTAGGTAATAGTATATCAACATTTATACTAATTCATATTCAGTGTGGAGTGTTGATGAGGAGGACTTCGAGAACATCCCTTACTACCTCCTCTTTCGCAGCACTGGGCACCCACCCGCTGTGCCCACGTGCATCCTCCCTCTACCACTACGAGGAGGTGTTGGAGTGCATCCACCTTGCATGGCTGTGTAGCAGCTGGAGTTGGTGGTAGGGTGTGATATGAGGAGACTGGAGACATTTGAGTACATCTTGCTGCTGATGGGCCAGCTTCCTGTGAGAGTCCCAAACCCTCCTCTGATCTGGTTTCACCTTCCATAACCACCACTTCGAGGGGTATATCTGGTTTCTCCTTCAGTGGAGCCAACGCCACCGCCTGTGTCTGTGTGGTCGGGCTAGTCCTCCTGGGTGCTGAATAAGAGGACAATAGTGTTTGAGTTGGGATTCTCTAAACAAATGGTTGCTGTGTGTTTCTATATCCCTGACATCATGGTCACATAATTGACTGTGTCTGATTTAATTAAAACACATTGCACTGTATCATGAGCATTGTGCATCATGACTCATCTCAAAATATGCAATGCTGGTGCGGTGTGCCGTCTGCAGTTGATTAGGACTTCTCAGCTGAATCTGGGGTGCAGTGTGTGAGACTGATCAACCTATGACAATTTCTCAGCAATAGTTGTTAACATGAATATGAGACATGGTCCAGGTTAGGCTAGTACAGGACACTGCACATGCAGTCCTGCAGAGTCTGTATCTGCATGTGCTGCAGTGTGCACACCCATACATGTACTCTCTTTTGGATATTAAATCACTCTATCTGGTGACTGCAAATCAGAATCAGTTTTAACTGCAGGTATTGGACAAACATTTTATTGAGAACAATTTTGAAAATGATATGCTTGCTTCCCGGATTTGCATAGTTATTGCTGCCACATATATTTTTAGTCATAACAAAGAGCTTACATATCCCTCTCAGAATTGTGCTGCATTGCTATCGACAGTTATCTATGTGTGTGGTGTTCATTTGTGTGCATGGTGCTCTCCAGAGACGCGTCCAACTGTCCCGGAAGGCCCATAACTGCCCCTGGCTTGATCCACTCCCTCAGGGTCCTCTCCCACTCTGTATAGGTTATAATGGGTGCCAGTCCACCACATGTTGCACAGGCTGCTCTGGCCTCCTCTGCCATCTTCTTCTTCACCTTGGCCAGGCTGTCATCATATCTGTGCTTGACAGACATCACATCCTTGTTGACATACCTCAAAGCAGCAACAGCTGTAGCAACCTTACTCCAGACACATGACTTCTGGCTAGGCCTCACTTCCCTCCCCCACATGTACAGTATGATGATATAGTGGGCATGCATTTATGTGAGGAGGACCCTCATCTGATATGGGCTATAATTGGGGGTCTAATGCTTTGCCACAGTCTCAACTGTCCCTGGGTTTCCTGGCCTCCATAATCTCTCCCTGGGTATGGTCCCTCCTCACCACCACTAACTTCCCCTGGGCTACGTCCCTGACCCTCTGCCCCTACTCTTTGTGTGTCTACATCTGCGGGCACATTCCTTCCCCCTCCTGCTCTCATATGCCTCTACCTCTCCTCTCTGACCTGCCTCCTCCTCTCCCTCTCTCCATACCTCTACCTCTCATCCTCTCTACCACAGATATTCTTCTGTCTCCTACAAAGGAGAAAATAAATATAAGGATAGATTAATATAATATATACGTGTAGATGTGTGTGTGAATGTATATATACAGTATATATATATATACGTGTATATATATATATATATATATATATATATATATATACGGTGTACATATATATATATATATATATATATATATATATATATATATATATATATATATATATATATATATATATAAAGTAAATAAATAGTAGTACATCTGTGTTCACATTTGAATGTCTGAAACAAGTTTAAAAATGTGCTTCCAACTCAGAATTCCGAGAAAAACAGTTATTACACTGCATTCTGGGAAGTTACTGGGACATGAAAATGTGCCCACTAGTGCCTCACTCTTCAATCCTTAGCCATTATCAAACATGACTTCCTTTAAGCTTATTCATGCTGTATTACACAGCTTTAATGCAAAGCCAAGGTTGGATTAAACACAAGCTGCGTATCCAATCCATGTACAGCTGTTTCAAGCTTACTGGCTATCATCAGCATGGAGCGGGATCTCAGCCTGTGTTGTGGACCTTATGAGTAGGTAGTTCACCACAACAATCATTTATAATATGGTGGGCAAAAGAGCGATAGAAGCCCTCCATCGTACAGTAGTACAGTAAATAAATAGTACATCTTTGTTCACATTTGAATGTCTAATACAAGTTTAAAAATATGCATATATCTATATGGTAAAACAAGGATGTGTGTATTATGTGTATTATATTTTGGATATGGTTTGGGTAGGTGGGGGTATGGGGGGTGATGATGTGCTGTAGCCTAACACTATGTATAGCTATGTGTGGGTACTAATCTACTATATATGTGTGACTTATGTGATATCAGTAATTATGTATATTGTAAATTAAGTTAATATATCGTAGTAGACAAAATGACAAAAAAAACTTACAATACTGCTCCCTCTCTCTCTCTCCAAAACACAGAAAACCACCAACTCCTAGACCTAGAGTTTCTCATTTACTGCACAGTCAAGGACTTACGTTTTTGAGTAGCTTTTTAAGACCTTTCCCACGGAGTTCATTGGCATTCTCCAGTTAATTGGGCTGTGACAGGAACGGCAATTGCAGGCCTGCTTAACTTTTGCATGCCTTCGTATGATCGGCACGCGGAAGTGTTACAAACGAAACCATGGTTTACGGTTTAAGCCTGCCGCACTGTAACTGCGGGCTTGGGAAATTAAATACATCTCTAACTGTAGCAAATTTCTAACCCGCAGACAAAAGGGCTGTATGAAGGTAATTATGGGCTTGGAATTGAATGGGGGCCTTTGTCAGTTTACCCTAGCAGTGACATAACAGGAGAACTTTTTTTCTGTTGTGTAGCCAGTTGTATGCACAGGTGATACAACACAATCTTAACAGCAGCGTCTGGCAGCATTCTGAGCTCAATGGAAATATCTGAGAGGACTGTATGGACTTATTAAAATGTTTCTGACAAAATTAAATGTACCTAAATGATTCCATAATGTGTATTTTTAAAGGTCTGAAGAATCATTTTAAATAATTGGTTAATTATCTATTGTTGTTGTTGTTGTTATTCAACCCTCTCTGTGACCCTATGGACCAAAGCACGCCAGCCATTGCCTCTCAGGGATCCATCATGCTCATATCCCTTGCTTACCTCATCTATTCATCTCCGCCTCTTTTGTTGTGTGCCCTCAGTCTTTACCAGCATCTGAGTCTTCTCTATGAAATCCTGTCTTTTCATAATATGGCCAAAATATGGGAACTTTAGCCTCATGATAAAACCTTCCAGTGAACAGTTTGACTTCATTTCCTGTAGTATTGATTGATTGGATCTTCTTACAGTCAGAGGGACCCAAAGCGGTTTTCTCCAACACCACAATTCTAGGGTGCTCAGCCTTCTTTATGGCTTTCTTAACTATTACAGAAGTGCTCCTTTCAGCCATTTGGGTTGGTAGAAATATGGTTTGTTTGTAGAACATACAGATCTGTTCTTTGACTAATAATAAACCTAGGGGAAAATGTACAAGTTTGTTGCTATGTTAATATAATTGGCCCTTATCCTCATTGGCAATTTGCTAAACCTTCACTTAGCTAATTTGAAGAATTATATTTAATAATGGAGAAAACATTTAAAAACTTAAACAATTTTAATTTAATACCAATTATATGTAAGTTTAGGCACCACTGACCAACTCAGTTATTGCCTTATAAGATATCCTTGTATCTACCAGCAATGTTTTCTGGGGTGAACATTAAAGAAACAAAGTTCACGTATGAAGCCCCATTTTCATGAACGAAAACTGTTACATTTTTCAAACGGGGATTGTACAGTGAGTGATGTGTACATTTATATAGAACATGAAAGGTTTGAGAAGATTTTCCTGAAAAATCTTTTTTTTCCCCACTAACAGCTTAAAAAGACACAGGTAATTCCTGTTTTTCATTGATTTATTGTTATTTTAGTCCACTCAACAGTACTTGCTAGGTGTATTAGTAAAGTGATGATTTTCCTTTTTCTGATATTGATCTTCTCACAGATGATTATACCAGCATGCCAGCAGCAACCTAAATATAATAACTGAATGCAGTCAATAATAACAATTCCCCCAGGGAAAAGCTCGTCAGGGTTGTCGGACCGGTACCGTGAGTAACACTGCCGGAAGTGCATCAGGTAGATCAGGTTGATTAGCACAGAAAGTGAGCATTACTATTGCTGGATCTTTATCGATCATTGTAACTAGTTTAAATAGCTTGAGCTCCTAGAGATAGGAGTGTTAAGTAATTATTAGACAGCACAGTGATATTAATATAGACTGTCTCAATTTGAATGTGCTACTATTTGGCGCTCCAATAACTGTCAGGTACAAAACTGCCGCCTGCTACAATTGATACTTATCTAAACAGTCTATTTATTTTGTTGGTAGACAAATTGAATGAGGAGCATTTTAGCATTTATATGTTACTAATATTATTAAGGGATTTAAGACACACTGTGCTTTATTGTCTCCTAAATACGTTCCAGTATTGTTCTTTTTAAGAAGGCTCTGTGCTCTACTATTTTCGATAGGGATTAGGTCACCATATTTTGTACCAGGGGCGGCCCGTCCATTGGGGCGTCAGGGCAAACGCCCCCCCAAATATTTTCTTCACCCTGCAATAAAAAAAACACAACAATGTATTAGTATAACCCAAAAACAAATAAATATAAGGTGTACATCATCATTTCAAGTCTAAATAGTATTAAAATGAATTAAAGTTAGAAAAGGGACACTGTCACTTTAAAATAACTCTTGCGCTACATTAACTAATGCTGTGTATCTATCTATCGCCCCCTGCCTGCACCCTGTGTGATCAATTACAATAGTTACACTGTGTACACTAACCTTTAGACTCTTCTCTTCTCTTCAATGAGTCCTGGCCTGGCCCACTGACCGTTAATGCATGCCGCCCACCATCACAGTGACGATATGCATGGGCGGTCATAAATGTATCAATTAATAAATGACAGTCTTCCATCATTGACCAATCAATGATGGAAGGCTGTCCAGTTACTAAGTGATAAATCTAAACCCACCCAGACCGTTAGCCCTGAGCGCCCGCCAGCAAATAGAGCCTCGAGTTTGATTTTGATTGACTGATACAGTCAATAAAACCACCAGTTCCCTGTCCCTTCCCCCTTTCTGTTTCCTGACCCTGGTCACGCTGAGACTGAGAGACCTCCCTGGCTGAATCTACTCATCTGCTCTGCCTGCCTAACACAGTAAGTCTACACCTGCCTCTGCCTGGCACCTGCCCCTGCCCCTGGCCAAACCAAAACCCCTAGTAGCCCCTAATAAAAGTTAGGGGTGACCAGTTACCCCCAGTCCCCCACTATGCCTGCCTGGCCTGCCAGTGACACCTACCCAGCCACCCACCAACTACCACCGACGACCCTAGGCCTACAATGCCTGGTGCCAGTGCCACCCCCAGCCATCACCCCCATGTGGCCTGTGCCACCCCCGATCAGGCCTGCCCTATGCTAGCCTAGCTATGCCATCATGCCACCACCGGAGTACACCGATCACGGGATCGGGGTAGTCGGGTGGTGAGCGGGGTGGCACAGGCCCACATGGGGGTGATCGGATCACCCCCTTGATGAGGCCTGTGCCACCCCTGATGACCTCCATGTATGCCACCCTGCCCGAGGCCCGATCACCACCGGGCCCCCGGCACCACCCCGATGCGGCCTATGCTACCCCGGGTATTCGGGCAGTGAGCGGGGTTGACCAGGCCACATGGGGGTGGATGTTCACCCCCATGAGGCCTGTGCCACCCCTGGTCGTGGCCTATGGGCGACCGATGGGCGCCTGACCGTGATCGACCCCACCCTGGATGAACCATTAACCAACTACCTAACCCCCCCCCCCCCCCCCCCCTATTTTTATTCCATTTTTAGAAGTAACAGGCATGTATATGTGCCTGTCACTTCTAAAGATAAAATAAAAATAAGGGAAGGGAAAAAAAATACAGTAAAAACATTATTACAATTAATTTACACACAGTAAGCAAACACATTGTTAGTAACACAACACATCGTATACAAAAATAAACAGCTTTAAACAAACATTAATAAAAAATAAAATAAACAGCACATACACACATTGTTAGTACAGTTAGTAACACAACACATTGTATACAAAAATAAACAGCTTTAAACAAACATTAATAAAAAATAAAATAAACAACAGCACATACTTACCTGTAAAATTGACCCCTCCAGCGTTGGCCTTCTGTCCTCTCTGGATATAGTCATGATGAAAAATAAATAATCCATGTTGATTGAAGCCAATGATCAAAAATTAAATAATCCATGTTGATTGAAGCCAATGATCAAAAATAAAATAATCCATGTTGATTGAAGCCAATGATCAAAAATAATCCAATCTTGATTGAAGCCATTGTCCATCCATCCATTCTGGCCCATTGAAAGAGGCCTCCAAAAAAAAAACCGACGCTCTAAAAAAAAAAAAACAACACACTAAAAAGAGCTCCTCCTACAAGGAGCCCCTCCCGCGATTAATTGTTTTTTTCCCACGGTCTGCTATATATACTAATTTTTGAAGGACTCTGATTGGCTGAAATTTTTGATTGACATCGATTTCAACCAATGAGAGTCTTTAAAAAATTAGCAAATCAGCAAGCAGGTATGGAAGCCTGTAAGGGTAAAAAAGGTTAGTGTGAACTTGTTTGACCCTGTATGTATTATACATATTACAGGGCTATTTTATGTGATATACATGTTACAGGATAATATCCTGTAACATGTATAGCCAAAAAATAGCACTGTAATATGTATAATACATACAGTGTAATAGAAATGCATGAACAATATAATATATCATGAAATAAATAACATCAATTAATCAAATAATAAATATCAATTAATATATATTGTTGTATGTATATGTTTATGTATATTTATGTGTAATTTTTTATATATATATATATATATATATATATATATATATATATATATATATATATATATATATATATATATATAAATTAATATCAAAATATCACAATAAATAAATATATATATATATATATATATATATATATATATAACAATTTGATATATATATATATATATATATTTATTTATTGTGATATATTGATATCAATTTTTATATATATATATATATATATATATATATATATATATATATATATATATTTATATATATATATATATATATATTTTTTTTTTTGGGCCTATATGTTATTTAAGGTTTTTAAGGTACGGTTGGGGCCTATATGGTCCCAATTTGTTATTTAAGGTTTTTAAGGTACGGTTGGGGCCTATATGGTCCCAATTTGTTATTTAAGGTTTTTAAGGTACGGTTGGGGCCTATATGGTCCCAATTTGTTATTTAGGGTTTTTAAGGTACGGTTGGGGCCTATATGGTCCCAATTTGTTATTTAGGGTTTTTAAGGTACGGTTGGGGCCTATATGGTCCCAATTTGTTATTTAGGGTTTTTAAGGTACGGTTGGGGCCTATATGGTCCCAATTTGTTATTTAGGGTTTTTAAGGTACGGTTGGGGCCTATATGGTCCCAATTTGTTATTTAGGGTTTTTAAGGTACGGTTGGGGCCTATATGGTCCCAATTTGTTATTTAGGGTTTTTAAGGTACGGTTGGGGCCTATATGGTCCCAATTTGTTATTTAGGGTTTTTAAGGTACGGTTGGGGCCTATATGGTCCCAATTTGTTATTTAAGGTTTTTAAGGTGCGGTTGGGGCCTATATGGTCCCAATTTGTTATTTAAGGTTTTTAAGGTGCGGTTGGGGCCTATATGGTCACACTTGCTCTTTTAAGGTTTTAAACGTTACAGTTTGGGTCTTAAACGTTCTAATGTTTTTTTTTTTGTTTTCTATAACTTCCCAGGTGCAAACTATCTGTGGAATCAGATTTCTTTGGACTCGTTGGTTGACTTACTGGACGTGAA
The DNA here is from genome assembly GCA_027410445.1 of Discoglossus pictus. Taxonomy (NCBI): domain Eukaryota; kingdom Metazoa; phylum Chordata; class Amphibia; order Anura; family Alytidae; genus Discoglossus; species Discoglossus pictus. The sequence continues at coordinate 214,130,919 of CM050164.1, read as the reverse complement.
TACCCCGAGAAGGAGCGTCAACTGTTGGTGAGTATATGGTCACACTTGGACTTTTAAGGTTTTAAAAGTTACGGTTTGGGTCTTGAGATTTCTAATGTTTTTTTTGTTGTTTTCTATCACCCCCCAGGTGCAAACTATCTGTGAAAGCAGATTTGTTTGGACTCGTTGGTTGACTTACTGGACGTGAATACCCCGAGAAGGAGCGTCAACTGTTGGTGAGTATCATTGCCTTTAATTTTCTGTCCATGTGTATAGGTGCAAATTTGATGGTGATGTAGTCTTGTCACATGAGGGTTTGCAATCTGTAATGTATACCAATGAAATCAACACACTGTTATTTTTAAGTAATTTTGTGACATAATATAAATTAATATACCGTGATCTCTTTCTTTTATTGGTATCAATATCAGAAATGAATACTATTGACTCTCTACTTGTGAAGCCTTTCGCCACCCTAACCTATGAGGAGAAGGTGGAAGTAAAACGGTTAGGAGCTGACCAACCAGAGATAAATCTGCAGCAAATCGCAAGAGATAGAGGGAAGCAATATGTCCGTAATTTCAATACTGAATGGTACAAGAAGAACGACTGGCTTTCTGGAAGCGTTTCTAGGAAGTCCTTATATTGTTTCCCATGCATCAGGGGCGGCCCGTCCATTGGGGCGTCAGGGCAAACGCCCCCCCAAATATTTTCTTCACCCTGCAATAAAAAAAACACAACAATGTATTAGTATAACCCAAAAACAAATAAATATAAGGTGTACATCATCATTTCAAGTCTAAATAGTATTAAAATGAATTAAAGTTAGAAAAGGGACACTGTCACTTTAAAATAACTCTTGCGCTACATTAACTAATGCTGTGTATCTATCTATCGCCCCCTGCCTGCACCCTGTGTGATCAATTACAATAGTTACACTGTGTACACTAACCTTTAGACTCTTCTCTTCTCTTCAATGAGTCCTGGCCTGGCCCACTGACCGTTAATGCATGCCGCCCACCATCACAGTGACGATATGCATGGGCGGTCATAAATGTATCAATTAATAAATGACAGTCTTCCATCATTGACCAATCAATGATGGAAGGCTGTCCAGTTACTAAGTGATAAATCTAAACCCCCCCAGACCGTTAGCCCTGAGCGCCCGCCAGCAAATAGAGCCTCGAGTTTGATTTTGATTGACTGATACAGTCAATAAAACCACCAGTTCCCTGTCCCTTCCCCCTTTCTGTTTCCTGACCCTGGTCACGCTGAGACTGAGAGACCTCCCTGGCTGAATCTACTCATCTGCTCTGCCTGCCTAACACAGTAAGTCTACACCTGCCTCTGCCTGGCACCTGCCCCTGCCCCTGGCCAAACCAAAACCCCTAGTAGCCCCTAATAAAAGTTAGGGGTGACCAGTTACCCCCAGTCCCCCACTATGCCTGCCTGGCCTGCCAGTGACACCTACCCAGCCACCCACCAACTACCACCGACGACCCTAGGCCTACAATGCCTGGTGCCAGTGCCACCCCCAGCCATCACCCCCATGTGGCCTGTGCCACCCCCGATCAGGCCTGCCCTATGCTAGCCTAGCTATGCCATCATGCCACCACCGGATTACACCGATCACGGGATCGGGGTAGTCGGGTGGTGAGCGGGGTGGCACAGGCCCACATGGGGGTGATCGGATCACCCCCTTGATGAGGCCTGTGCCACCCCTGATGACCTCCATGTATGCCACCCTGCCCGAGGCCCGATCACCACCGGGCCCCCGGCACCACCCCGATGCGGCCTATGCTACCCCGGGTATTCGGGCAGTGAGCGGGGTTGACCAGGCCACATGGGGGTGGATGTTCACCCCCATGAGGCCTGTGCCACCCCTGGTCGTGGCCTATGGGCGACCGATGGGCGCCTGACCGTGACCGACCCCACCCTGGATGAACCATTAACCAACTACCTAACCCCCCCCCCCCCCCCCCTATTTTTATTCCATTTTTAGAAGTAACAGGCATGTATATGTGCCTGTCACTTCTAAAGATAAAATAAAAATAAGGGAAGGGAAAAAAAATACAGTAAAAACATTATTACAATTAATTTACACACAGTAAGCAAACACATTGTTAGTAACACAACACATCGTATACAAAAATAAACAGCTTTAAACAAACATTAATAAAAAATAAAATAAACAGCACATACACACATTGTTAGTACAGTTAGTAACACAACACATTGTATACAAAAATAAACAGCTTTAAACAAACATTAATAAAAAATAAAATAAACAACAGCACATACTTACCTGTAAAATTGACCCCTCCAGCGTTGGCCTTCTGTCCTCTCTGGATATAGTCATGATGAAAAATAAATAATCCATGTTGATTGAAGCCAATGATCAAAAATTAAATAATCCATGTTGATTGAAGCCAATGATCAAAAATAAAATAATCCATGTTGATTGAAGCCAATGATCAAAAATAATCCAATCTTGATTGAAGCCATTGTCCATCCATCCATTCTGGCCCATTGAAAGAGGCCTCCAAAAAAAAAACCGACGCTCTAAAAAAAAAAAAACAACACACTAAAAAGAGCTCCTCCTACAAGGAGCCCCTCCCGCGATTAATTGTTTTTTTCCCACGGTCTGCTATATATACTAATTTTTGAAGGACTCTGATTGGCTGAAATTTTTGATTGACATCGATTTCAACCAATGAGAGTCTTTAAAAAATTAGCAAATCAGCAAGCAGGTATGGAAGCCTGTAAGGGTAAAAAAGGTTAGTGTGAACTTGTTTGACCCTGTATGTATTATACATATTACAGGGCTATTTTATGTGATATACATGTTACAGGATAATATCCTGTAACATGTATAGCCAAAAAATAGCACTGTAATATGTATAATACATACAGTGTAATAGAAATGCATGAACAATATAATATATCATGAAATAAATAACATCAATTAATCAAATAATAAATATCAATTAATATATATTGTTGTATGTATATGTTTATGTATATTTATGTGTAATTTTTTATATATATATATATATATATATATATATATATATATATATATATATATATATATATATATATATATATATATAAATTAATATCAAAATATCACAATAAATAAATATATATATATATATATATATATATATATATATATAACAATTTGATATATATATATATATATATATATATATTTATTGTGATATATTGATATCAATTTTTATATATATATATATATATATATATATATATATATTTATATATATATATATATATATATTTTTTTTTTTGGGCCTATATGTTATTTAAGGTTTTTAAGGTACGGTTGGGGCCTATATGGTCCCAATTTGTTATTTAAGGTTTTTAAGGTACGGTTGGGGCCTATATGGTCCCAATTTGTTATTTAAGGTTTTTAAGGTACGGTTGGGGCCTATATGGTCCCAATTTGTTATTTAGGGTTTTTAAGGTACGGTTGGGGCCTATATGGTCCCAATTTGTTATTTAGGGTTTTTAAGGTACGGTTGGGGCCTATATGGTCCCAATTTGTTATTTAGGGTTTTTAAGGTACGGTTGGGGCCTATATGGTCCCAATTTGTTATTTAGGGTTTTTAAGGTACGGTTGGGGCCTATATGGTCCCAATTTGTTATTTAGGGTTTTTAAGGTACGGTTGGGGCCTATATGGTCCCAATTTGTTATTTAGGGTTTTTAAGGTACGGTTGGGGCCTATATGGTCCCAATTTGTTATTTAAGGTTTTTAAGGTGCGGTTGGGGCCTATATGGTCCCAATTTGTTATTTAAGGTTTTTAAGGTGCGGTTGGGGCCTATATGGTCACACTTGCTCTTTTAAGGTTTTAAACGTTACAGTTTGGGTCTTAAACGTTCTAATGTTTTTTTTTTTGTTTTCTATAACTTCCCAGGTGCAAACTATCTGTGGAATCAGATTTCTTTGGACTCGTTGGTTGACTTACTGGACGTGAATACCCCGAGAAGGAGCGTCAACTGTTGGTGAGTATATGGTCACACTTGGACTTTTAAGGTTTTAAAAGTTACGGTTTGGGTCTTGAGATTTCTAATGTTTTTTTTGTTGTTTTCTATCACCCCCCAGGTGCAAACTATCTGTGAAAGCAGATTTGTTTGGACTCGTTGGTTGACTTACTGGACGTGAATACCCCGAGAAGGAGCGTCAACTGTTGGTGAGTATCATTGCCTTTAATTTTCTGTCCATGTGTATAGGTGCAAATTTGATGGTGATGTAGTCTTGTCACATGAGGGTTTGCAATCTGTAATGTATACCAATGAAATCAACACACTGTTATTTTTAAGTAATTTTGTGACATAATATAAATTAATATACCGTGATCTCTTTCTTTTATTGGTATCAATATCAGAAATGAATACTATTGACTCTCTACTTGTGAAGCCTTTCGCCACCCTAACCTATGAGGAGAAGGTGGAAGTAAAACGGTTAGGAGCTGACCAACCAGAGATAAATCTGCAGCAAATCGCAAGAGATAGAGGGAAGCAATATGTCCGTAATTTCAATACTGAATGGTACAAGAAGAACGACTGGCTTTCTGGAAGCGTTTCTAGGAAGTCCTTATATTGTTTCCCATGCATCCTATTTGGTGGTGACGCTGCTTGGACCAAAACTGGAGTGACTGACGTCAAACATCTAGCTGACAAATTGGCAAAACACAAAAGTTCTAAAGCTCACTTGGATAACAGGATCAAGTTTGAGATGCTTGGACAGGCGAACATTGCTGTTCAACTGGACCAAGGATACCAAGTCAGCATTCAAAAACACAACGAAGAAGTGGCTAAGAACCGGTACATCCTTTCGAAGATAATTGATTGTGTTCGCTTTTGTGGCGCCTTTGAACTGGCATTAAGAGGACATGACGAGAGTGAAACATCGCTAAATCCAGGAGTGTTTAGAGGCCTGGTGGATTTGGTTGGCAGTATCGATAGTGCAATGGAACAGCATTTGAAGACTGCAACTGTGTTTAAGGGCACTTCCAAAACCGTGCAGAATGAGCTACTGCATGCATGAAGTTATAAAGGAAGTGATTCACCAAGAGCTTAAGGAAGCCCAGTTTGTGGCAATCCAAGCGGATGAAACAACCGATATTTCCGCTAGGACACAGTGCGTTGTAGTCTATCGCTACATTGACAAGAAGCATCAAGTGGTGGAAAGATTTGATGGCTTCACGGAAATGAAATCAACGGATGCAGACTCCATTGCTGCTGTTGTGCTGGAAACACTGAATACTGTTCTCCCAGAGCCAGAAGACAAGAAGAAACTCATAGCTCAAAGCTATGATGGTGCCAGTGTGATGCGTGGAGATCAAGGAGGAGTTCAAAGAAAAATAAAAGACGTGTACCCGAACGCACACTACGTCCATTGCTATGCTCACCAACTGAACCTAATAATGGAGAAAGCAGTTTCAAGGATTGGAAGAGTTAGAGTTTTTTTTTCAAACATAGGCGGCATACCATCTTTTTTTTCACGCTCTCCAAAAAGGACTGGAGTTCTGGATGAGGTAGTTGGTAGAAGACTTCCAAGAGGTGCACCGACACGATGGAACTTCAACGTTAGGACCGTGAACGTGATCTACGAGAACAGAGATGCGCTACTTGAGTGTTTCCAGACAATTGAAGCATGTCTAAACTTTGATCCAACATCTATACGGGAAGCCGCAGGTTTCATTGGAATGCTGGAAGACAGGGAGTTCCTTTACTTCCTTAAATTATTTCATTTAATAATGCCACATGTAGACATCCTCTATAGTCAGCTTCAGAAGCGAGACACGGATACTGTTTATATCAAAAAAGTCACAGAAGACTTTGTCGCCAGCATCCAGAAAATCCGGAATTCTGTGGAAGAGATAGAAGCAAGTTTGCCAAGCGATCTAACAGTCAACAGACGGAGTGCGGAGATCTCAACCTTGAGACAACTTTCAAGAGAGGTATGTGACATAGTGGTGGTTCATGCAAAAGAACGATTTTCATTTTCAAATCACCTAGTCAGTGCCAAACTTGTTCAAAGTGACTTGTATAAAACCCATGGCACTTGCTTTCCAACCCAAGCTCTGGAAGACACCGTGCAAGCATATCCAATACTGAAGAAGGAACAATTACGCACTGAGCTGTCACTTCTGTATGGGAAGACAGAGTTTCATACTTGTACAAGTGCTGTTGCTCTGCACAAACTTTTCCATCAATTTAATCTGCAGAATGATTTCACAGAGACAGTGAAATTATTAAGAATCCTGATTACAACACCAATGACTACTGCAGAATCAGAAAGATGCTTCTCAACATTGAAGAGGATAAAAACCTTTTTAAGAAGCACCATGTCCCTGGAGCGGTTGAATGCATTGGCGATGCTCTCAATGGAAAAGCAACTGATTTCCGAGATCCCACACTTCAATGAAAAAACCATTGAGAAGTTTTGTTCTTTGAAAGATCGCCGTGCAAAATTAAAATACAAGTGATTGAAGCAAAGAAGAATGCATACCCCCAAGGTGTGCAAAGATAAACTGCGTTAAGCAGCACCACCTCACACTACCAAACATAACTAGTGGTAAGTAAAGTATGAACGGTGTGTGGGTGTGCATATGGAAGGAGCTATGAAAGGTGTGTGCATGGTCAGTAACAATTGTTGAAGCCTTGGCGTGGTTTGAAGGAATTGGAGGCACTTCCAAGGGTAGCTGTCACTTGTGTACAGGAAGCAAGAATTCCATGTCTGTACAAGTGCTGTTGCTCTGCAGCAACTTTAGCATCAATTTAATCTACATAATTTAACAGAGTGAGTGAAGCTATAAGGAATCCTGCTTACAACAACGAAGACTACTAAAGAACCAGAAAGATGCTTCTCCACATTGAAGAGGATCAAAAAAGTAATTAAAAAGCACCATGGCCCTGTAGCGGTTAAATGCATTGGTTTGAAGGAATTGGAGGCACCTTCAAGGGTACGTAAAGTTCTCAGAAATGGCACCACCTCACTACCAAAAATAACTAGTGGTAAGTAAAGTATGAATGGTGTGTGGGTGTGCATATTGAAGGAGCTATGAAAGGTGTGTGAATGGTCAGTAACAATTGTTGAAGCCTTGGCGTGGCGTTACTGCTCATATGGTTATCCATATGCTAATTCAACGTGTTTGTTTGACATTGATTATTGTGTGGTCTAAACAGAAGTGAAATGTTGTTGTTTTCTTGAATCCCAAGGTCCACTGGTTTGGGCCTATGCAGTGCTGATTGGTCTTCTAAGGTATGTTTGAGGCCTATATGGTCCCACTTGGTCTTCTAAGGTATGTTTGGGGCCTATGGTCACACTTGGTCTTCTAAGGTATGTTTGAGGCCTATATGGTCAAACTTGGTCTTCTAAGGTATGTTTGGGGCCTATATAGTTCCACTTGGTCTTCTAAGGTATGTTTGGGGCCTATGGTCACACTTGGTCTTCTAAGGTATGTTTGGGGCTTATATAGTCACACTTGGTCTTCTAAGGTATGTTTGGGGCCTATATAGTCACACTTGGTCTTCTAAGGTATGTTTGGGGCCTATAGTCACACTTGGTCTTCTAAGGTATGTTTGGGGCCTATATAGTCACACTTGGTCTTCTAAGGTATGTTTGGGGCCTATATGGTTCCACTTGGTCGTTTAATGTTTTTTAAGTATGGTTTTGTTCTTGAATGGTATGATTGATTTGCTTGTTTTCTTCCAACCCCAGGTGCAAACCCTATGTGGCTGCAGATTTGTTTCTACTCATTGGTCAACTTAATGAACGTGAATACCCTGAGAAGAAGAGCCGACTAATGGTAGGTGTCACTCCTTTAATTTTTCTGTTAATACGTATAGGTGCAATTATGATATTGCTGTAGTCTTGTCACATGAGTTTTTTCAATCTATATTGTATACCAATGAATTTAACACATTGTTACTTTACTTCTTGACATTTCTGCATTGCAGATCATGTATTTCAATGGGCTTCACAAGCATAAGGTCATTGGGCGGGGCTTATAAAGGTCATTATGACGTCAGGGGGAGGAGTTATAAAAATGGGTGTGGTTTGAAAAAGGGGGAGTGGCTATGTTTCGCCCTGTCGCCCCTCCAACTTGAAAAGTCACCAGCCGCCACTGTTTTGTACACATTGTATAAGATCACCGTCCTGGATTGTTATATTCTATAACATATTTTATGGCTATTGTTTTTTATTCGGTTTGAATAAAAGGTTTTTAGTTGGATGATGAAGCCCAATATCTGGGTGAGTTGTACTCAATGTTGGCAGCATTCACACTGATGTACATCCACTACTAATTAAGTATGAGGGATTGATTCAGAATAGTGAATGCAGATTATTGCTGGTTAACTAATGATCAGCTGGCCCTTAATTGGTATAAATTTTCTTTTGACAGGTTCAGAATTGAGCCGTTGATCCTTTCTGTCGATTTTTACAATAATTCAAATAGGAATTTTGTTTCCAACAATTAAAAGTTTTGTATAATAGCGTGCAATAATAATAATTAACTAAACAACACTCCCTAACTCAAAGGTAAGAAAACACAGTATCAATATGTATTAATTTATAGTATGTTTACAAAAAAATACAATAATTACAGTATTTACAAAAAATATATATTTTTTATAAAAAGAGCACAAATGTGAACTTCTTTTTATGCATAAACATTATCTATTAGCTAACCTTTCTTGTCACTACAGTGGGAAACTTCAAGACTAAGATCAACTAACAGTAATACAGTGGATATCTCAGCACTTTTATAACAAATAAAATAGATTGTGAAGTTGAAAGTTATCAAACTTACGTGGTGTTGAGGACTGATAGCTGAATATAAAACAGTATTTTTTATATTCTAAAATATTTTCCCCAATATTTTTTTTATTTCTTGAAAATAAAATATTTGAATTTTGTGAGGCCAGTGTACCATTTATGATTAGTTATGTTTAGCATGATACAAACTAGTACAAAATAGGAAAAACTTTTGATGACCACCATATTCAGTAGCAAGATTCACTAAAGGCTGAATTTGTGCCAAGAGGAAAGTGACAACAGTCTTTTCTTTAGAACCTCTGAGTCACTGTATTAACTAAGTTTTGTTTTAAGGTAACAACGCACTATTTTGAAGAACTACACTTAAAATATATAATGTGTTTTTGTATGAAAAAATCTATAATTTTGGCTTCAACGGATGGGAGGAAACACTGAATACACATTAAGTGTCTGCACAATATGAATGTGGCAGTTACAATTGCCAGTGCTCTCAGAAATATGGGTGTAGAAACTAGGGGGGTGAGGAGAACAATTCCAGACCATATTTTTCAATGTCTGTAGGCACGTGTATACAAGGTGATCTGTGGCCTCTGCATACAATGTGCTGTATCTGCCCCAGAATTATGTTGGCACCTGCACCCATGCTTAAAAGGTTAGAGAAGAAGTTTACAAGGATACAAAATAATGGGAGTGAAGAACAAAATGGAAGCCTGCACATTTGCACCCCTCCCCAGAAAAAAAAAAATTACTTCAAAGATCTTTTAATCAGCACTGCACACATTTTTTTAATGCATGTTTTTATGCAAATCTCAATGGTGTATATATAGGATTTGTGCTACTCTAGGTGAATCAAAGAGAACGTGCCCCCTCATACACCATAACACCCATGTTTGCTTTTGAACTTCTAATTCCAAAAACATGGGCAGTAATATGGTGTTGGTCCATTCGTTGCTGCTATAAGAGCCTCAACTCTTCTCTGAAGGCTTTCCACTAGATTTTGGATCATGACTACAGGAATTGCAGCAGCTTCAGCAGGGCAGAGGTTTGGAGAACTTATTGGAAAGGTGGCAACCTATGGCATTCTTGTTCACATACATTTGGCCATGTAGTATCTCTCTCACTCATAATACCCACTTCCTCCCTCTGTTGCTGTGGAGTTCCCAAAATGGCACCAGGCCTAAAGACAAACACTCCTATGACTGAATCACCTCTAAACAGTGACAAGTCTGTAAGCCAAGCCAGGCAGCAATGCAGGTTATTCTAGAAAGATTTCCATTACCATCATGACAGTTACTACTTTATATTTTGTCTTATAATGTAAATAGTGGTACTCTAATTCATATATCATAAGTTCATGCACAATTAGATCTGTGATTTTTAATATAATAAAAGCTGTGTAATTTTTTTTTGTTGAAACAAAGATATTCTTAATGTAACTTGTGGCTTCTTTTGTAAGAATGAACCTTGCTGTTCCTTCTGAAATTGTAGTATATTAGCAAACATATTAAGGCATCAAGCAGCAAACCTTTGACTTTTGTAACCCTGGACAGATACTGAAAGCTGCAGTTATAGACCTAGATCCCATGACATAGTTATATTAAAAATCAAACATTAAATATAACTGTGCAGTCATATTCTGCATATATTCTTTAGCAGCTGCTTACAAAGATTTGTGATCAGACACTATGGGTTAAAAATAATGTGTACTCTAAGGATATTCCAAACCTTAGCTTTGTACCCTTCCCTTTTAATGTGACACAAATTGTATATGGGGGTTTTATGGCCCCTTTGCCTAGGACCCACCAAACCTATCACATATATAGTTTTGAGCATGCGGGTCGTTGCTAATGCTGTGGGCTCGCATAGAAAAAAAAACACTACGACCTCACAAAGATACGACTTTAATGGCTGACCCGCGCGAACCTGAAAACATAAATACACACAACAAACACATAAAAAGCTTACCCACAGCAAGGGGGGGGGGGCACCCAGGACCTCTGCAAGTGAAGTTACACCTCGATTTAACTCCAAATTACAGAGTTTAGACACCCGAAAATCACCTAAGCGAGAGAAAAAATGGCCGCCGAAGAAAACGAGGCTACAGGACCCTAAAGACGCAAAACACCACCAAACACATAAGGATTTTTTGAAAAAGCCGGACGACATCCGAAAATAAGGACGCAAAATCAGCCACAGACGCGTACTACACATTTGGCGCCATTTTACAACACTAACTTACACAATCCGGAAGTACACAACCACCCTAAAGGATTTTCCTTGCGCACGCAGCCTCTTTACACTACACACTGCACACATTGCTGACACTTACACAGCAGCTCCACAGCACTGAAAACACACATTGTATGCTGCGGCAACATCAAAACACATTGTCAGCTCTTCAACACCATGCTTCCTGCATATATTACTTCAAAATAGGTAAAGTATATTACTTTATTAATGTATTATTTATTTGATTACCATACACCAAACGGCATTAGCTCACTTACAATTTCATTGCCGTCATTTTTTGATGGGCAATATTCTAGTCATATAATAAAGTTTTGAAGTCATCCTGAACCCATCATAACCGGTGGAGTTTTACTTCCCTTTCCCCAGTCCATCTGGTGCTTTTCGGTGAAGGGCAATTAATCCCTAATATACACTACCTACCTTGGTCCACATACTCTTAACATCTTGTGTGGCCATCACTTCCCATCTATCCCTAACTATGCTAACCCTAATGGGCTCTCCAAAGCGTGTCCATATCAATCAATATCATACTAAACACTACTCCAAGCAGGAGTGTTCATAAAGGTTCCCATGTTCTCTAACCTCTATTACATAAAGACCCCATGTGCATTAACACCACTCCCATGGGAACCTCAAGGGCCCTTAGCCCTATGGGGATCCTCAAGGATCCCAAGCCCCCTGGGGTGGAGACTAGTAGCTTTGACTTAAGTCATGATTCCTCAGTTCAGGTCATTAAATGTCACATCCTCTGTTTGGGTCTATGGAAAAAGGCTAACTTCCAAAATCCACACCACTCTATAAAAGTAGAAGGGAATAGAAGGATACATACATGCACTTTTATTGCATTGAATTATTCCCTGCCACAAGTGGATAATATATATATATATATACATATATATATATATATATATATTATGCAATTTGGGTTGAGTGTGTTCACGTTAGTTTTGCATGTTAGTTAGTTTATGGACACACACAGGCCAGTATTTGAGAATATCCCTCCTTTGTACAGGTAAGACTATCGCTTTGTCAATCATCCGGATTGACTCACCTGTGCACAGAAAGGAAATGCTCAAATCCAGACCTGTGTGTGGCCCTCCAGGACCGAACTTTCCCACCACTGTTTTATAGTATTCTGGCTGGTTAGGTTTAGCAGGCAGATTGGTAGTGAGATGTTTTTTCATCAAATGAGGTGCAATGTAATTGGCTTGTAATCATGCTCACCAAGTGTAGAATATATACAGTATTTTGTAACATACAGCATTACTTTATTTCAGACTATTCCAGTATGTGTTGCTTATTTTCAGCCTTATTAAATTGCGATTCGGACAATTGAATAGGGCTCTATATAAGCATATTTTTTACAAAAGTTTTTACTTAGTGAACTTCTATCCAAAAGCAAGGTCTTCACTAACTAAAAACTTCTGTAAGAAAATATGCTCTGTGCTTATATAGAGCCCTATTCAATTGGCCGAATCCCAATTTAATAAGGCTGTATATATTTTCTTTGGCCACTTATCACAGAATAAAAATGAACATTATTAATCATCATGCTTTTTACTAACAAACATAAAACTCTTTTACTATTTTCTGTACATAGGATAAGTGAGATTAATTCTAGTACTGGGAGGTCATCATCTAAAAGTATATTTCTGACTATAAAAATGTAAGCAAAACAAAAAATTTGATTTAATGGAGAATGGTGTTTGCTAGAAAACTACGATTTGTTAGTTTGATAAATCTCACATTTTGTGGCTTGGCAGCGTTTGAGTCATATCCTGCTAGGGTATAAAAAAAAGAGTCCAGATGGACTATTAGATTGAAGATTTATTTAGTTGTAGCTGGCAAGCAATTTACAATTCCCTGGAAGTCACAGCCGAAATCATTACAAGTTATGATCATTGATCGTAAGACTGAAGGGTGTAAAACACTTTTATTTTAAGAGTGTTTATGCAATTGATTTGGAGGGAAGAATCAAAGGCTTAACTCCCCCTTGCTGCAAGATCTGTTCTTTTACAGTATGTTAGAACATGCAGATTATGTCTAGGCCTGCAGGAGAACTTAGACTTTTCAGAAAATAATTTAGGACAGCCTCCAGGGCAGATCCTCTCCCACCCTATGTATACTTAATAATGGCTGGTTAGAATAGACTGGCCCTATAACATAGACTATTACTTGTTTCTTTATAATGAATGAATATGGATAATATTATTTATTTTGTTAAAACACAACCCATTAGATTAATATTGAAGCGCAATAAAACTAGGATTTTGCCATTTGCATTACAATGAGCTGCAAGCAGGGGAGGATCTGCCAGTGGTACAGGTGGTGCAGTGCACCAGGGCACTCCTCTGGTGTGCCTAGTGCTGTGGAAGTGTAGGGGCCCTTTTGTGGCCCACCACAGCCCGACCCAACACACATCTGAAATTGGTCTGTGCCAGTTCAAATAAGAGCAATTCTACTAAAGCTCCAAGAAGTGGCAGTGTGGAGCAGTTCAGCACACTGGAGATGTGTATCAGGGAAGAGGGTAAGAGAACAAAGTGACAGCAAAGTACAGGTGGGATGGGTTCTGTGAGGGAGGAGCAAAGGAGATATGGATGGGAGCTATGTGAGATGGGTGCTGAGAGGGGTTGGGTGCTGTGTGGGGGTGATGTTATATATATATATATATATAATTATATATATATATATATATATATATATATATATATTGGAAAGGGGTCTTGGGGGTGGAGCCACAATGGTTAAGGGTCTTGGGAAGGTTTGCTTTTATGGGAAGGCGTCTTCGGGAAGGGAGCAGGAAGGGTTCGGGGGAGGAGCACTGAGTCACTGAGTGCAGGGCCCAGGACAAAAAAATGTTTACAACCCCCCCAGAGTAGGTCCAAAATTCTCTTTTGCATTAGGGCTCCTCATTCTCTAGCTACGCCACTGGCTTCAAGGTAGCTTAGATTATATAAATTATATAGTTATTTTTGTTCAATGGACTAATGTATAAGTCTCCAATGCAGTTAAGTCTAAGTTAACCAGCTGTTTAAAACAATGATTATGGGTCTAATATTAGTTAGCAGTTAGTCAGTATTTGTTTTAAAGGAGCAGAGAACCTTTCTCAACAAGGGATGGAGTAAGATATACAGAAGCCATTGCAAGACATACAGAAACAAACATTGGTGGCCCTGACGCCCAGAATAAATGTACATATAGAGCTGAGACACTGCCTGTAATGGTAAATATGACATAAAACATGTTTAATTTAAATCAAGTTTCCTTTAAAGCTGACTTCTTGTGTTAAATAATTGTTATTATGTATTAATGTCACAAAAGTTATTATTGTATCTACAGTTTTTCACCCATGTTTATTACATTCAACTGGTCAATGGTGCTAATCTAATAATGTAATGGTTAAGTATGACATCCAATCCAAAAATGCAGCAGGAAAGGATTGATTTTTGTACTCTTCCAATTTCAATAGACTGATTCTTATAATAATAAACATTTCACACACATTACGGCAAATGCACTCTTTCACAGCAGTGCAGCAAAGCAAATTAAATATGACACAAAGCTACGCGAAACTGTATGCATTAATAAAGCAGCTAGCAGAGAAAATAAGAAAACATTTTACTGGCAACATTACAATCTGCTCCCAGACAATAGTCCTAGGTTACGTTACCTGATGTCTGTACATTATTGTGCGTACTTCCTTAAACTACTCATAGTAGAAAAAAGTTTTACCACAAAGCTACCCTGACCAAACACTCTTGGGTACATTATGTCTACAAATAACAATGCATTGTACGAACATGCACAGTGGTGTCAAGTCATGGAAACAAGCCAGAATTATGCTATTAAGTGTATGTAAATTTAGTGTACACAATGGTTTAAACTTGGCCAAACATTGTTCATACTTTGGTGGTAGCATGTAGAGATCAGAGTTGAATCTATAAAACATCACTGTAGTCTTATATTTTCTAAAGAACATTTTAATAATTATGCTTATATATTACAAAAGAAAAATTGCATGAAAAATTAAAACACCAACATTAACACCAAGGCAACACAGATATAGATAAAAATTAGCCTGACTGGTGAAGCAAAACTGATTTTGAGGAGAATTGCAATCTAAGATTCTTTATGAGCAATTTGTGTGTTTGCTTAGCTAGCTCCACATGCATAAAGACCTTTGTGGATTGTAAGCCTGGCAATGCTGTTTGCCACACAATGCAAGGCTAAGGGCCCGCTGCGCACCTTTGGTGCTCATTGCGAGCCTCAACTTTCCTGCATTGCAATGATCATCTTTTGTGCTCATCGCTTTGACGCTCATCTAGTGACTCGCAATGTGCGCCTTCGGCCCACTGCGCACCTTTGGCGCTCATTGCAAGCCTTCTGAGCTCATCGCTTTGGCAATGATCACCTTCTGCGCTCATCGCTTTGGCGCTCGTCTAGTGGCTTGCAATGAGCGCCTTTGGCCCGCTGCGCACCTTTGGCGCTCATTGCGAACCTCAACTTTCCTGCTTTTGCAATGATCACATTCTGCGCTCATTGCGTTGACACAAATCTAGTGGCTCGCAATGAGCGCCTTTGGCGCTCATTGCAAGGCTCTCCCCCTGAGTAGTTTATAGGCCTCATGCTTAAATGTTACTGTGTTTGGTTGTGTTAGTGCTTGGGTTAAGTGTTTTGGGGTTGGATTAAGTGTTACTGCCTTGTTTTAAAGGTTAGTGGCTTGGATGAAGTGTTACTGGCTTTCGTTAAGTATTGCTGCTTAGGGCTCGTTTTTACGTCCTTCTGGTTAGTTCTACTGTACGTCCTTCGGCCTCATTTTCGTCATGTTGTGTTTTTTCGGCAGCCATTTTTTTCCTTGCTTAGGCGATTTTTTTTATTGAGCAAAAATGACAAATATGCCTCAAATTAACTTGCAACCTCACTCACAGGCTCCCTGGCTCTCCCACTGTGCTGTGTGTGAGTGTGTAAGTGAATTTGAGGCATATTTGTTGTTTTTATTTTAGGTCTTTTCAGTTCCGTGGTTCGTCGTTAAAGTCCTACGGGTCCGAAGTCCCGCGTGCCTCAACTGCTCGCCTCTCTTCACAAGGCTCGCAGTGGAATGAGGCACTTATTGACTCCTGCAGCACGCGGGACAGGCTGCAACGGCTTGCTTCACTTCTCTGCAACATGAAAAATGTCCTTGAACTGACCACTATATATGTGATTTAGTAATGTTTAATCATTTTATGTATATGGACAATGAAACTCTCTTGTAAAAAAATATTCATTATGGTTGTGCCCGTAAACTTTTATCAATTGGAATTTAAAAATAAGTGTGTGCTTGACTTTAAGGATGCAACATATCTCCATTTCCATACATCCGGACATTTCAAGATAATTGTTACTATGCTACCTGATCTTCTGGTAATTCTACATTTTGGCTGCTTTAGGTCATATAATAATGATCTTACTCCTATTCTTTGATTTCCAGTTTGTTGAAGGATTTACTTCCTGCCTTTCATTTTCTCATGCTGGATATTTGAAACATAATTAATGGCCCTAGATAAAGACAGCTAGAAAGAGGAAGGTCTTGATAATGTATTACACAACTTTCCGGCTCACTTCCTATAATAGCACAGCCAACTGCAGTTATATTCATTTGTATACTTTTCATTTCATTGTTAAGTCATTTTTAGTATCACTTGTATATATTTCCACTCTCCTCTCATTTCACTTCCCCCTCCTCCCTTTCCTATTGATGTTTATTGATTTACTCTTTTTAATATGTATTACACAAACTATGGCCCCTATTCAATTGGACGTCTGCAGTTTACATTATACCGTCCGTAAGTCTGCGGGCTTGAAATTTGCAACAGTTACAGAACGATTCAATTGATCAAGCCCGCAGCTACCTGGCTGAAAGCCTAAACTGTACACCATGCAATCGAAAGTAACATTTCTTAACCTAAAACACAATTACATTTTTTTTAAAGGAAAATATTTAAAAATTAAAATAGCTGATTAGTAACACACACATTCACACAGGGTAGAATATTAAATTATTATTATTAACCTTGATTTGTAATGCGCCAACATATTCCACAGAGCTAAATATAATTTTTATATTAAATAAAGGTTGTATTATGTTTAAAATTGCTTGTAAAAGATACTAACACAGTAATGGAAAGTAAAAATGCCTGGTATGAGAATAGGGCAATGCTGAGTTTTTTTTATGCAATGGGAAGACTAAGACCCCTATTCAGTTGAGCAATTGTTAGTTACTGGAGCCCGTAATGTAGCCCTTAAACTAATTTGCTATTCAATTGGCGTTTATTCTCTACTGGCAAACGATTTATGGGTTACAGGCTGAAAATCCCTGTGGTTGTCAAAATCGTAACTCCTACCCAGCCTTTGATTGTTCAAGCCTTTAAATGTGGCAATCACAAATCGCCATTCAATTGCTACAATTCTTCAAGCCCACAAATGTTTTCACACCTGTAAATGGCAATTTTAGATCCTACGAGTACCAGATAGGACTCGCAAGGGGGTTAAACACCCGATCGTAGCACTGTAAATGCAAATAAAATATCAATACTGCATTTTACAAGACGGGAAAAGCGATGAAATACATTAGAATTACTTGCACATCAGTCTCAAGCTCGCAAATCTGCAATCAAAAATTATTTTTTTAAGGTTCAATTTCAGTGTTATATCAAATTCGGTAATCAAGGAGTTAATACATATCAGGCCACCCGCATGGACTAGAACAGTACCGTCATTAATTTTTATTATTTTATATATTGTCGGATTGCGAGTCCGAACGCATATCGGACTTCTAAAGGCTCCATGTTTTACTGACGTCATGATGATGGTCTCATTTACTATTTTCCTTTCTTAATTGAACATGATCATGCTCTGAAATGCTATGGGTGCATGGTTTACGGTTTAGGATTTCAGCCCGGTAGCTGCGGGCTTGATCAATTGAATTGCTCTGTAACGGTTTCAAATTGCAATTGAATAGGGGCCAAGGTATGCCAAACTAATTTAGCTATAAGTCATTGTTTTGTATTCAAAAATGTTGATTAAACCCCAGGACATAAAAATGGTTTGGATGGAACAGTCAAAGTTTCTCCCTGATCCAAAAATTTCCCCAGAATGTCATTGTCTTTCCAGAAAACCACAGTCCTTCCATAAAAACATTAAAGAGACACAGAAGATTTCTGGATATCGCTAGGACCTATACCTATGTATGTAATTACTTTTATGTATTTTATTAAGAAGTGCTAATAAGCTGTTTTCTTCCTTGATAAAATCAAACACATAGAGCCTCATTCAATTAGGAGGCTGCAAGTTCCGGGATATAGGGCGTATGTCTGCCAGCCTCCTGCGGGCCCACAGTGCGCTCGCGTTACGGTGCTATTCAATTCGGCAAGACTGCAAGTTAGGGGCCAATAGCGAAATTCATAAACCATGCCATTGTATGTAGCATTTGCGAACTTGAACATGATCAATTAAGCAAGACTGTAACTCCCGATGCTGAAACAGTCAATAGAAAAGAGCCCGTCATCATGAAGGCCGTACAACATGAAGTTGACATGTCCATAAAATAGCGTTTTAGGGTCTGATTTGCGATCGACCCAAGCATACCCTCAATGTCAAAAATACTAAAAATGAATAAAGCCAATGTTATAGTCATTGTGGGTAGCCTGATATGTATGAACTCATTGATTCCAGAGATCAATATAACCTGAATAGAAACATAAAATTAAATGATTTGTGATTGCCGATTTGCGGCCTTGAGACTGTTGTGCAATTAATCCTAATGTCTATCATCACTTTCCCTGTATTATAAAGTATGGTATTGATTTTTTTATTTGCATTTATATTGCTCCGGAGTAGTCTATAAGCCCTTTGCGAGCTCTCCTTGGAACCCGTAACTTATGGACCGACTTTTACCATTTGCAGCCTTGGCGGAGTGGTTAGCAAGGGGGAATCAGAGCAATTGAATAAAGATTTGTGATTTTAACGATCGGAACTCTCCCGGCCATGAAAGATCAAAGCCTTGGACGGCCTTTAACTTCACAAGGAATCGAAGGCCAAAGCCCATAACCCAGTTGGAGCCCGCAAAAAGACACCAATTGAATAGCAAAATAAGTTACGGCCTCCATTACCAAAGCCCAGATCTCCCAATGCTTCAATTCAATGAGGCTCATAGGACCTATTTGGATCTCCCCTCTGCAACTCTTGAAGACACAGACTCTGTAGTACTGGCTGTGCAGTGACTCGTACTAGTCAATCAGTCAAAGTCTCAGCAACATGCAGATGGAGATATATTCATAGGACAAAAGCAACCTGGGGTATAAAATTAAAAAAATAAATATTTTGGCATTACCACTGGAATAAAATAATTAAAACAACATATAAACAGTTCTAAACTGTTAAACATGATGTGAAGTTGCAAAGAGCTAAGTAATTTGACAATTATCTTGCTCTAATTTGCCTTGTTGCACTATTTATATATTACATTTAACATACAGTTTATCCAATTGAAGTCGTGATGTTAAGTAAAATAATGAAAAAAGAGAAGAAATCAACATCATCTGAAAATGCAATTATTTCGATATGATTAAGACAAAAAGCAAACATTAATATCAACATATATCTTTCAGTTGTGTGTCTAAAATACCAACTGACAAGCCAGAAGATCTTTAAAATATATCTATTTTGACAACTTTTCATAGAGACAGTTTGCTACTGTTGTAACGATACTCCCCTTATTGCCTGAGTGTTTAACACAGACCCGATTAAATACATAAATAGAAATGTTTATACAGTATAGGAAATATAACTTCCCAATGTAATTTATATGAGGAAAGCATATAAGTTATTGAGGCTGAAGCTAGTACAGCTGATATTGAAACATTGTATGAAGACTGGACTGACAGTTAGAACTGATAGTGGAATACCCCACTTAATGTTGTAGATGGGTTCCAACCGATATGAGTGTCAAGCGAAACAGCGTTAAATGGGGCATTTTAACATAGGGAAGATAGGGATAGGGAAACAACTTTGAAACTTTGCACCCAGCAGCATAAATAAACAGCAAAATAAACCAAGGGTTTTGCACCCAATAAATTAAAGAAACAGTACATAATTAAAGAAATCGTACAAAAAAAATAAATAAAAGGCCACTTTAAGTGGTAGATGTGGAGGCTCCAGGGTCATCCTCCTCCCTTGGTTTCTTGTCCAGAAAACTGGTCAAGGGTCAATTCTCTTTGCCTCCTGCGGCTATCCAGCAGATGCTAGTAGCAAGACAACCCTCCAAGCACAATGCGCCTTGCATCCCTGCTCCAAGCTGCATCAGGATCGTTGGCCACCAGGCCATCTATTAGGTCATTGATCTGATTTAATGTCCTGCTTAGGAGCTCAGAGGACAGTTCTTTTTGAGGCTCAGTGTCAGAGTCACTAGTTTCATGAGATTCCTCTGTACCCTGTTCAGCCAGTTCTTCCAGGCTCTCACACGAAGCCTGGACTAAATGCTCGATGTCCTCCTCATCAGTGTCTCCAAGTCCAGCCAAGGTCACAAGGTTCACTATCTCCTCTGTGATGGGCTGTTGCAGTTGCACATCCTCACACAGCTCTGGCCAGATCTGTTTCCACACAGCCTTGAGGCATTGCTGTTTCACCTCCTTCCAGGACAGATCAATGTTGGTGACAGCCTTCATGACTTTGTACTGCTTCCTGGCGGTCCATCTGGTCAATCAGCTGGTGGAATGTGCGGCGGAGATAGTAGGCCTTGAAGGTGGTAATCACCCCCTGGCCCATAGGCTGGATGAGTGACGTTGTGTTGGGCAGCAGGAACAGGATCTCCACAAGGATGCAGGTGAGCAGCTTAGCCAAGTTAGTTGGGTGGTTTGGAGCATTGTCCATGATGAGCAGCGATTTCTCCTCCTGTCCCTTGCGCCAACAATAACACGGCACAGAAGGGCAAGAAATGGTCAGTGAACCATTCACTAAAAATGTCCCTGGTGATCCATGCCTTCCTGTTGGACTTCCAAATGACTGGCAAGCTAGGCTTGCTTAAGCCCCTCATTGCCCTTGGTGTCTGGGAGTGGTAGACCAGCAATGGCTTTATACGAAAGTCACCGCAGGTGTTCCCACCCACAAGAAAGGTCAGCCTGTCTTTGGCGGCTTTAAAGATGGTGCTCTCTTTTGCTCCCTGTAGATGAAAGTGAGGCTTGGCACTTTCCACATTGAAGACATGCTCCGGGGACTAGTTCCCACTTTCAACCACATCCTTGAAAGAGGCTGGGAAGGCCACAGTAGCTACAGTGTCCGCACTTACTGCTTTGTTGGGGGTCTTAATATTGTGCAGCTTGTAACTTTTTTTTTAAAGCAGTCAAACCAACCTCTACTTGCTGTGAAACTCACTGTCACATCTGGATTTTGGCTCTGGATGTAAGTTATATGCTCTTTGCCTTCTTCATTAAGATGGCCTGGCCAAGAGGCATATTATGTTCCAGTTCAGCATCTATCCAGATGGACCGCCTCTTCTCCATCTCTTTAAGGGCGTATAACCTGGAGCAGGTAATCTTCTTCGTTGAAGAAGCAGTGCTTGTAGTTGCTCAAGTGCGAACCTTGTCCTCATTTTTTAGGATGGTGCGGATGGTGGTGGATCTGCCCCAATATCCACCTGGTGCTCTCCTTTCTCAAGTTAGTCCACCACTTGAATTTTTGCATCCATAGGAATACTCTGGCGCTTGGCCTTAGCCTGCTCCTCTTTGCCCTCAGACATCTGTAAAACAGTAGAAAAAAATACAATGAATGTAGATTTTATTAGACAATTTGCAATCACAGTATGAGAAATAAAGGAACAATGACAATATTCTGCACTGTACTGGATGTTGTCTCCAGGATATGGGGGTCACTGCTGGCAATTGCTCTTTCCACCACGACTTTCTCTCCCTTATAAAAAAACACAATGAATGTAGATTTTAATAGAAAATTAACAATTAACAATCACATTATGAAAAACAATGGAACAATGACAATATTCTGTACAGGTGTACCTTGCCAGTGGATGTTCTCAGCAGGATTTGGGGGTACTTAATGGTAATCACTGTCTCCGAATGTGACTCTCTCTGCGTTACCCAAAAAAGAGAGCTATTGTGAAGCAGAGTATTAAGCAGGGTTCTGCAAGGAAAAAAACAGAGATATAATGGGGTTTAGCTCTGTGCGAGTATCGGACACAAAAACAGCGCTATATTGAAACATCGCTCTGCAGGGTAGCGTTAAGCAGGGTATGCCTGAATTTCACAAACAGCTAAAATACTACAACTCATTTAAACTACAATTTGTTTATTTATAAACATAAAAACATATATATCCCTCTAGCTTACCTCCGTTGTATATTGGTCTTTTACGTACTTTAATTACTACCAAGGAACAAAATTATAAGCAAATATACTAACTATACCTGTCTGCTTACAAAAAATATAAGGGAACTGTACTTAAGTGATAACATGAGATGCACACTGAAGGAATACATATTATGAATGGAAGACTGGAACCTAACATAAGTCGGTCTAAATTATACTATACAGAGAGACATTTACTAATTCTATTTAATCATAGACCTCTATAAAGCACTAGCATCATATTACTACATCTGTTGAACAACAAAAACTACAGGGAGCTACAGTAAGAATACAATGTAGCTGCAAAACATATACATTCAGAAATCAAAAAATAAACATGCTAAAAGGTATGGGCTATTCACATCCCAAAACAAACAATGCACCTCTGTCCACACACATTAATTAATGAAGTCAACTGAAAATGACCTACTAATCCATGGCATAAAGACATATAAGACTTGAAAGACATAAGACTTAGAAGCATGCTTTCTAGCCTCACAGAAAGTGAGACAAGATAAACATTTGTGACATTTTAAGAGCAATGAAATCTGAGATAACTTCAATAGGAGAGAGAATGGCCTCACTAGAAACTAAAATAGAGAAATTGACTCAAACACAAGGAGAAATGGATTTATATAAATTAAAAAAAATTTTTTTTACAATTAATAGAATTCATTATATTTGTTTTGTTTCATTCTATTTTGTGTGTGTGTATATATATATATATATATATATATATATATATATATATATATATATATATATATTTCTGTAGTGTAGTGAAGGGAGACCTCCCTAGACCCCCACCCCCAGGCCGCACAACAGCCTGAACCCCAAGTAGAGGAGAAAGTGGAGAGCGCATGTCCCGGAGTTGTACTGCAGGCAGAGGAGCTTCATGCAGGTGCAAGGTAAGGGAAGGGGAGCAAATATGGAAAGGGGACTTGGGGAAGAGAGCAATGGCAAAGGTTCTTGGGGAGAAGTGCTGTTATGGGAAAAGGTCTTAGGGAGGCGCAGTGAATGAATTCGAACTAGGACCAGAGCAAACCATTTTTTACAACCCCATCTCAGGTGTAATGGGGGGGGGGGGTGTAAACATTTTTTTTGCACTAGGGTCCCCCAATTCTCTAGCCACTTAACGGATACATCAGATTGGACCAGAATTCAAGTAATGAAAAAAAAGAAACAGCAAAGAATGGGAAGGCCCCCCAAAACTGATCACAACTACAATACAAAGCAAGCCCATCTGTTTATTGGAGTTCTCTTGTAAAGGAATTCCACAGTTCTTAATGGAGTCTCAATGATAACATGTTTGATAAAAGGTTATTTGGAATGTTTATTGATTTTATGGTTAAATCTATATTGACTATGTTTGTAATGCAGATGATTATACAAAATATAGAACATGCTCAAATGCACACTAGAAATCATAGAACCATAAAACTAGTTTTCTAGCTCAAAAATGTATCTTCGAATTCCAAAAACAAAAATAAATCTAAATTATTATGTTTAAGTTAAAAATTGTATAACATAATGTGAGAAGTCTTAATAACCCTATGAAAAGAAACTTTGCATTTAAAGATTACAACTTTTGCAGGAAACACACTTTTCCAAATCTCTTTTCCATTAGTTTTAGATAAAACTCTCCCTATATACAAATCAGTTTCTGGGGGAACTAAAAAGGCTGAGATGGCAGTATGCATACATAAAAATACTCCCTGCAAATAGAATCCACAACAAAAGACACAAATGGTAGATTCATAATCCTAGTGGGAACACTGTATAACCAAAGTGTAACAACTGAATGCTCTGTTAACTGAATGGAGAACTGAATGCACTATAAACTCGATGAAGAACTGAATGCACTGCTAACTGATGATGCAATAACATCTTTAAGATGCACAAAACAACTTTATTATGTACAAGCTAATAAATCTGACGTTTACAAAAACAAAGAACAAATACCTTTATTCAATGCATTAAAGATAAAAATTGTAACATGTTCTACAAGTCGAAACAGATCCTTGCATATTTAAAAAAAAACAATCAAAACTTATATAAAAATCACTTGCATTACCAAAACTCACAACAGACCCGGCTAAAGACTTATAAAAGGAAATCAATCAAGAAGAAATCACTGAAGCTATAAACAGTTAAAAATGGCAAAGCTCCAGGTCTGGAATCGGTACAGTAATAGCTACTCTAAAATATACCAGAAACAGTTGATCCCAAACTCCATAACCTATTTCTAGTATCAACCCCTCCTCAGAATTTCTAAAGGCACATATTATCTTATTGTCCAAATCATGGACAGATCAATCCCATACAGACAACTATTGCCTAAAATCCCTCATGAATTCTGATGTGAAAATACAGTGCCTTGCAAAAGTATTCACCCTTCTTGACTTTTTACCTATTTTGTTACATTACAGCCTTAAGTTCAATGTTTTGTTAATCTGAATTGTATGTGATGGATCAGAACACAATAGTCTAAGTTGGTGAAGTGAAATGAGAAAAAATATATACATAAAACTATTTTTTAGAAATAGAAAACAGAAAATTGGCATGTGCATATGTATTAGCCGCCTTTGTTATGAAGCCCATAGAAAGCTCTGGTGCAACCAATTACCTTCAGAAGTCACATAATTAGTGACATGATGTCCACCTGTGTGCAATATAAGTGTCACATGATCTCTCATTACATAAACACACCTTTTTTGAAAGGCCCCATCTGCTGCAACACCTAAGCAAGAGGCACCACTAACCAAACACTGCCATAAAGACCAAGGAACTCTAGAAACAAGTAAGGCACAATGTTGTTGAGAAGTACAAGTCAGGGTTAGGAGCACCATCAAAGCTATTATAACCAAATGGAAAGAACATGACACAACAGCAAAGCTGCCAAGAGACGGCCACCCACCAAAACTCATGGACCGGGCAAGGAGGTCATTAGTCAGAGAGGCAGCACAGAGACCTAAGGTAACCCTGGAGAAGCTGCAGAGTTCCACAGCAGAGACTGGAGTATCTGCACATAGGACGACAATAAGCCGTACGCTCCATCGAGTTGGGCTTCTTGGTAGAGTGGCCAGAAGAAAGCCATTACTTTCAGCAAAAAACAAAATGGCACGTTTTGAGTTTGCAAAAAGGCATGTGGGAGACTCCCAAAATGTATGGAGGAAGATGCTATGGTCTGATGAGACTAAAATTGAACTTTTCGGCCATCAAGGAAAACGCTATGTCTGCGCAAACCCAACACATCACATAACCCAAAGAACACCATCCCCACAGTGAAACATGGTGGTGGCAGCATCATGCTGTGGGGATGTTTTTCAGCAGCCAGGACTGGGAAACTGGTCAGAGTTGAGGGAAAGATGGATGTTGCTGAATAGAGGGATATTCTTGAGCAAAACCTGTACCACTCTGTGCGTGATTTGCGGCTAGGACGGTGGTTCACCTTCCAGAAGGACAATGACCCCAAACACACTGCTAAAGCAACAGTTGAGTGGTTTAAGGGGAACCATGTAAATGTGTTGGAATGGCCTAGTCAAAGCCCAGACCTTAATCCAATAGAAAACCTGTGGTCAGACTTAAAGATTTCTCTTCACAAGTGCAAACCATCCAACTTGAAGGAGCTGTAGCCGTTTTGCAAGGAGGAATGGGCGAAAATCCCAGTGGTAAGATGTGGCAAGCTTATAGATACTTATCCAAAGCGACTTGGAGCTTTGATTGGCGCAAAAGGCGGCTCTACAAAGTATTGACTTTAGGGGGGTGAATAGTTATACACATTTACTTTTTCTGTTAATTCGCCCTATTTGTTGTTTGCTTCACAATAAAAAAAAACATCTTCAAAGTTGTGGGCATGTTCTGTAAATTAAATCCTCAAACAATCCATGTTAATTCCAGGTTGTGAGGCAACAAAACACGAAGAATGCCAAGGGGGGTGAAAACTTTTGCAAGGCACTGTATACACCAAAATTATAGCTATGAGAATCGATAAAATGATATGAACAATTGTACAAGTAGATCAAATAGCCTTCATACCTGCAAGGTAAGACCCAAACAAGAACCAAACAATGTACGTAGGATCATTACTTTTTTTACACGTTATCAATCATAATGTCAAATCCATCATTTTATCATTAGATGCCAAGAAAGCATGTGTTATGTTATGCATTATGCCACTACAATGACAGTAAAGATCATTAGAGCTATTTCAGCCATCTGCATAAACCTATTTTACACATATGCAAAGTGGGCCTTTGTTCTACTTCAATAGAAAGGCACAAGACAAGGAGGTCCCCTCTCCGAACGTTTATATGCCTTATATATTAAACCCTTAGCTATAGCAATAAGAAGACACAATGATATAACTGGCATTACGATTTTGGAAAATAAATATAAATTAGCACTTTCAGATCCACTCATATTAATCCCTAATCTATTTTAATTATTAAACAAATGTGTATTATTATACTGTAAGCACACAAATAGAGAAATATGTGATCCAAATGCCAGAAAGCATTATAAAATATTCAGATTAAAGAAACAAACCATAAAATATTATACTTTTGGTACAGAATTCACAAATAAGTACAAGCCACAAATGTATTAGAGGATGTAAATAATTGGGCACACCTATTCATATGGTGGAAATGCCTAAAAATTCAATCATTCTGAAGAACAGTCAAAGAAATCATAAAAACATATGTTGAATTATGAATTAAATGTAGACATCATATTAATTCTGCTAGATGGGTCTTTTGGGTATAGAGAGAGATGGTTAAAAACTAATGACTGGCAAATGGTTTACAGGCTAGTTCTTAACACTGCAAAAGACAATAAAAACACACTACTGTACTTTAAAATATGGGAAACGCAATGGAAGAATTTTTAATCATTAGAATTAATTGCACCGCAATCTGCAAGGAACAAATAGGGATTAAAAAATATTTTATTTTCTCATATGTTGGAATGGTCAATATGAAAAGTGTTGCTGCTAGATGCTGAAAGCAATTAGAGACACACTAGCTGAATAAATTGCAACACAGAAACATGAAACTGCCTGTCATATTATTCCTTTCTCACTCACAGAGGCTCTAATGTGGACCCTAGAAAATACAAAGATATTCCTATATACATCTCACTCATCAGATCTAGATTGGGAAAAGAAATAGTGGCCAAATTACACCACCACATGACATATATCAAGTACCAGGGGAACATACACCATATTAATCTACTCTAACCCATCAGGAAGGGCAGCAAACATACATGGAGGCTGTGCAGAGGCACGTGGAGCAAATGCCAACTCACCTCCATCAGGGACAATCTCCGCTACGCCCATCCTGGAAAGGCCCACGCCGTTGCTGGTGGCCATGTGCCAAGATGTATACTCATTATCATTTGATGAAATCAATTTGATGAAATAAATTGATTTGGTATCAGTCAATTCACGTTATCACCTGTCATATTGTTTGCAGGGGAATGTTGATACTCCATAGTATCACAAATTGGACCTGCCATGTGTATTAACCCTATATATTATTATTATTATTATTATTATTATTATTAATCTATTGCATAGTAACTAGTGCACATTCATTTACTGATATAGGAATTATGATACAAATGTGATGTATGTGGATGACCCAAAACCCCAACCATTGAAAATACACTGACACAGTGATAACGGTATAACAAAGCTTTATTTCATACACAGAGCACAATAAAACATATACAAGACTGTGCATTAATATCATGAGTGTTGTGTAGAGGGATCCCAGAAGGGGAAGAGGCTTTTTGGGAAAAAAGGGGATACCTAAAGGGGGTAATGTCATATTCTAGAATAATCATGATGCATAGCACATACCAGGGTCACGTGGATCATCAGAAATCACTCCATTTAATTGAAGTATCCAGTAATGTGCATAGCACTTGCTTCCGGTCATCATCTCCTCCATGGGAACATCTGGACTATCTCATCCAAACCAGTTTCACACATACAGTCTGTTGCTCAAAGAAAATCTGAAAAAAGGTGGTCAGATAAACAAAGGTGGAGGAAGATAAAAAAAAAAAAAAGAAAAAAACATGCATGTACAGTACAGTGCTAAATAATGTAACTGTAACGATATACCAACTCACCTGATTTCCATCTGCAAGCATTACTAACCATAAGCTAGTTCTCGGGATATCTCACTGTCCATGACCATTAATAATGATGTGTCACAATAAATGCTTAGCTGTGACCAGCGTCAGTGGCCAAGTGTACTATCACCTTCTACATCTAATATTGTTAATCAACATTGATATCACATCCATCAGCTATACAGTTGTTAGCACATGTTAAAGGATACTCATGATATCAGCAATACGAGACAAATACCCATTAATACGGAGAGGCCACAAAGATCAGCAGCCAGATTCACTGTTACTTACATCAGACACAAGGATCTGGTCTTACACAGATATTGAGGTGAAGCAGAGGCAAATGAACTGGAGGTGCTGGTAGCGGAGGTGGAGGTATTTGGGGAGAAGAGGTGCAGCTGTGGATGTGCGGGGGAGGCCTCTAGGGTAGAGGAGGTGGGGCTGGGGACCATCCCTGTCCCCATCCTGAGCAGCCTGGCAAGGAAGGACTCAGTCATTAGATGGTGTTTCCACTCCTTCCTATTTCACCTGACCAGGCTGCTCATGACCTCTGCATGATTTATGGAGATGATGGCCTGGATCCCCTGGAGGCAGTTGAGTATCTGGGGCATGATGGCCAGCATCTCCCCTGAGCAGCCTAGCTTGCTGGACTTTGGCATGGACGTCCCTGGAGGTGGCCAAGTGGGGAGGGGCTGTGGCCAGGCTGGTTCCTGGCTCCATAGGGGTGGTGGTGGGCCTGGTGTTGGGGACCAGCCTGATGCACTGCTGGGGGAGTAGGAGGTGGTGGCATGGATTGATCATCTGTCCAGTAGGAGGGCCCTGGTGATGGCTGTAGTCATTTGAGGAGGGGGACAGTGGGGTCAAATGCCACCGGTGTGACAGTTTGTCTTGCAGGTGACCCCAGTGCCCAGATGACGTCCTCCTCCTCATAACCAGGGCCCTCAGCACCTCTTGGTTCCTTCTCCCACTGCACTGGTTCCTGCTGGGTGGGGGCTCGGTCCCCGACATCCTGCTCTGATGCAGCCGACGCCCCTGCCTCTGGCTCACCACTGGAAGCTGGAAAAGAGAAAAGAAAGATATATGTGTTAATTATAATGAATAATACATTGGTTTCTGTTCATTCCTATCTGACATCTAGGCTTGAACCTGGATGATTCACTTAATTGCAAATATAAGTAGCTATGTAGATGTGATATATTCTTTGCTTTTTGATCTTGATTGTTCTTGGCTCCTAATGCTGTCTTGGTTCCGGCTGCGGTCTATAACTGCATACACTGCAGTCGGCACTCCCATACATGGACTCCCCATGAATGACAGTGATTTGTCAGCTTTATGCATATAGTGACGAATGACTGATACATCTATCCCTTGTTAATTCCATCGAGCTGACATGTCAGTGTCCTTGTTGGTCATCATGTACATGAGAGTGTGTGTGATGTACATGTGGTGGCATGTTGGTGTATGTGATATTCACCTGACATGGAGGCTGGATCCTGCTGGTCCACCAGGCCTGAAGCTCCAGAGGTGGGTACCTGGCTCAGTAAGTCCTTGAGCATCCTCTCCCACTTGATGCTGCAGCTTCACTGGCCTTTTTGGCCATCATCCTCCTCACCTTGGCCCTGATGTCATCAAAACGGTGCTTGACGGACCTTGCATGTCTTTCTGCTGTGCCCACTGCTGTGACTGCCACCTATACCCCCTTCCATGCCGGGCCCTAACTTCCCTCCCCCTGCAAGGATAGCAGGGTGCTCATGGATGGCACGGAGGAGGACCACCGTCTCCTTGTGACTGTATTTTGGGGCCCTTTGCTTGCCCCCAGCCTTTTGCCCTTCCGACTTTGAACGGGGATCCTGCTCTCCCTCGTCTTTCCCTACGGCCTGACCATCCACCGCAATACCCCCCCCCCAGGATCAGGCCCCTCCCTCTCTGAACCTGAACTCTATGTGCCTATGACTATGGGTACCTGGCCACCACCTACTTCCCACCTCCTCCTCTCCTCCACTCCTCTCTTCCACTTCCAACCTCCTCCTCTCTTCCACTCCCCACCTCATCACCTCCTCTTCTCCACTCACTACCTCCTCCTCACCCCCACTCCCCATCTCCTCCTCTCCTCCACTCCTCTCCGCCACTCCCCAGGGCAACCTCCATCTCCTCTCTCTCATCCTCGCCTTTCCTCCTCCCCCCCTCTCCTGTCCTCTCCCCTCAAAGTGTTTGTGTATATATTTTTGATGTAAAAAAAAATGTTTGTTTTATGTGTAATTATTGTAATATGTATGTAGTGACCTAGCTATATGTGTATCTATGTGTGTTATTTACCCTATGTGTATTTGTATTATGTGTAATCAGTAAATTTGTCTAATCAAAGTTTAAGTGTAAAATCGTTATTAGAATAATATAAAATATTAAAACCGTAAGAACCTACTTTGAATATCGCCTACTCTCAATAATTTTCCACTAGCTGCTTTCTATTGGCTCTGAGGCCTGTGTCGCACAATGTAATTACGGGACTGGATTGTAACTGCGGACCGCATCTAGTCTAGCCCACAAACAGCTTGTGGCTGGGGGAAGGGTTTACTGTCTTCAGGCTTCGGACCTGTAGTTGCGGTCTTGTTCAATTTAATTGATCTGTAACTGTAGCAATTGGCCCCAATTTAATTGGCCAAATTGTAATTACTGGAGCTCGTAATGTAGCCCGCAAAAGTTACTGATATTCAATTGGCTACATTTTGCTACTTGCAATCCATTTGCTCATAATCACTGCTGTTTTGAAAAACGTAACTCTTTTTTATCTACTCCGTTGATGTTTCAAGCCTGCAAATGTTACCAGTGCTAATCCATATTTATTTGCAACAATTCAACAATCCCCCAATTTCCTTCAATCCCGTAAATGGCAAATGTATAAAAAAACTTCTACGAATACTATATAGACTCGCAGTTAAACAGCTGTTCGTAGCACTGTAAAAGCAAATATAAACACACTACTCTGCTTTATAATACGGGGAAAGCAATGAAAGACATTAGAATTAATTGGACAATAGTCTCAAGCTTGCAAATCTGCTCTAAAAACATTTTTTTGTTTTTACATTTTATTTCCGTGTTATATTGATCCCAGGAATCAAGGAGTTAATACATATCGGGCCATCCACATGGACTATACTATTTACATTTTTGATTTTTATTGATTTCAACATTTCTGGATTGGGAGTCAGATTGCAGATTGGACTTCTAAACACGAATTAATTGTAGTTTAAACTCCATGTTTTACTGACATCATGATGACGGTTTCATTTACTATTTGCTCTGTCTAAATTGTAACTTACGGGATTGCTTAATTAATCATGCCCTGAATTGCTATGTATGGGTTCATGGTTTATGGTTTTAGACTTTTTAGCCCTGTAATTGTGGGCTTGAGTCAATTGAATACAGCAGGAATTGTAGCAAATTTCTAACCCGCAGACATGTGGCCAGTATGAAGGTAATTACAGGCTTGCAATTGAATGGATGTCTAATTATATAAATACTAGCTACTTGCCCATTAAAAATGACGGGAATTTGAAGCCTGCCAATGCTGTTTGCCACACAATGCGAGGCTATGGCACCGCTGAGCACCTTAGCGCTCATTGCAAGTCTCTCCTCCTGTGTACTTTATAGGCCTCGTGCTTCAGAACCTTCGGTGCTCATCACAAGCCTGTCCCCCTGTGTAGTTTAGGGGCCTTGCTATGAGTGTTACTGCCTTAGGTTAAGTGTTACTGCCTTGGGTTAAGTGTTAGTGCCTTGGGTTAAGTGTTACTGCCTTGGGTTAAATGTTACTGGCTTGGGTTAAGTATTACTGTCTTGCGTTAAGTCTTAGTGCTTAGGGCTCATTTTTATGTCCTTCGGCCCCGTTTTACGTGCATCGGCCTCCTTTTCATTGTGTTAAGTTTTCTCAGCAGCAATGTTTTTTTCTCGTTTAGGAGATTTTCGATTGTGAAAAAAAATGCCAAATATGCCTCAAATGAACTTGCAACCTCACTCACAGGCTCCCTGGCTCTCCCCCTGTGCTGTGTGTGAGTGTGTTAGTTAATTCAAGTCATTGCAGGCCTCACGATGAGCACCTGTGGTGCTCATCTCCACCCCTGTATGATCGCATTTGGTTACACGAGGGCCGCAGTTGAGGCCTGCAATGAGTGCCTTTGGCGCTCATTGCAGCTAAGCCCCGCGGGCTTCCACTCCCGCAACTGCGTCCCTCGTCTCCAACCCTGCAACTGAGTCTCACGCTTTGAGAAGGCCGCAGCTGCGGGACACAACTGCGTCCCTCGCTTTGCAAGGGCCGCAGTTGCGATGTCCCCGTAAAGCGTGACGACAACTCACAGTACGACAACTATATATGTGATTAACTGTGGCTAGAACTATTATAGCATTTCACTGACTGCAAAAGGAAAGACCAAGCATTAACTAACTAGAAAAAAAGTTTTGAAAATATTCTGAATGGGGAAAATTTCTTATGATATGTTAGGGGTAGAATATAATAATTCATATTTAACAATATATTTAACAATATTTTGGAAATAATCCTCCCCCTTTTATGTAAGGTTAAAAATAAGATAGAGATTGAGGCATAACTTTACAGGTTAATAATATGTTGTTATGTAATTTAACATTTAATTAGTTTATACTGTTATCTGTTATGTTTATGTATTTGTTTACATTTATGATCTATATGTAAAAAGTGTAATAAACTAAAATCATAACTGTTACATATCATTCATGCCTTTAAAACTAATAGATAATTAAAAGCCTAAAGTCTGGTAAGGCCCCAGGCCCCAGACTTTTGCTGACCTTTTAGCATCTCATTTATGCAAACTTTTCAACTCTAGTCTAAATGGAGATAAAATTCCCCCAGAATTCAATAAGGCAGATCTAATAGTTTATCCTAAGGAAGGGAGAGACCCCCCTGGAGACCAAAAACTATCGCCCGATATCCCTCATGAATGGAGATATTAAATTATTGGCCAAAATCTTGGTGGACAGAATCTCCAGAGCTGATACACTAAGATCAAACTGGCTTTTTCCTTCATAGACAAATGAGAGATAACATCAGAAGTACTTTAAATGTCCTACATCTAGCGCATAAAAGTAAAATTCTGTTATGTGTCTTAGCGTTGGATATCGATAATGCTTTCAATACTCTCAAAAGCATTCTCTATGCAATGATAGGTAAATTTGGTTTCAAGGAACGGTTCATCAATTTAATCAGATCCTATTACCACCTTCCGCAGGAACTAGACAAGGATGTTTTTTGTCATCTCTTATGTTTGTGTTGGCTATTGAACCTTTAGCCCAAGCTATCAGATGTAATACTAGCATTTCAGGTCTTAAGGTGGGTCTGCACCATCTCAAATGCTAACTATTAGTGGATGACCTTCTCTGTACACTAACTGACCCCTTAACCTCCATACCAGCTTTATTATACTTCTTACTGACTTTGGGCTGCTGTTGGGCCCACAAGTTTATGTGGAAAAAACAGAGGTCCAAGGAGTTGGTATACAGCAAATAGACTTAGAGATCTTAAAAAATACATGGTATCAAATACTTATGAGTTAAAATCACACGGAAGCTGTCCGACCTCCATTTGGTCAACTTTACCCCCCTATTTAAAAAGATTACTAAAGATATGCAGAAGTGGTCAATGCTCCTGGACTGGGCGTAGAACCAGGGTGAAAATTAACATTTTACAAAAAATATTATATTTATTCAGAACCCTTTCCATACCAGTGAATACAAAAGAACTTGACAAACTGCAAAATAAAAGCTTCAAATTTATTTCGTGAGATAGACCTCCATAGATAGCGAGGAAGATAATGTTCCGACATAAAACCCAGGGGGGGCTCCCCTGTCTGAATCTTCGGTTATATTTGAGATCTGCCCAATTAGCGTTTATCTCCATTGCACATTCGAGCAAGCACCAACCACTTTGTATCTTTGTTGAGAATTGGCAACTGAAACCTCATACCTGGGATACTCTGATTTTGGATCCACACTCTCCTTGCATCAAACAACGCCACCCCAATCCTATGATTATCTCTACTCTGACTAACTTGGCCTGGGCCAAAACTATAAAACATTTAGCTCCACCACTTTCACTATTAACATCCTTAAGGTCATTCCCCAGCTTTGAAGCTGACTTAAGCTCTGAATCCACATGGTGGTGGCTTACTAGCACACTGGGTAGAGTAGGTGCCTAGTTCTCTAATAATAAACTAATCCCCCATGAACAATTTATAATCCAATACCAGATACCAGATAATAAAATTTGGAACTATAGGAAATTCAAACATTGGCTCCTTACAACACTGGCCCGCCAAAACATACTTGGTTAATGACCGTATATACAAATCTAGCTCCTATTAAGGGATTTCTGAAAACCTTATATTCCATTTTTAATGACCCACAGAATACATAGCAAAACACTGGAAACCTCCCACATTAACTTTTAATGATGTTATCATTAAAATTACCACATACTGGTTAATGAAAAATGTACCCATATTCTGCAAAATATGTACCCCCTTTCTTAAAATTTGGACCCCATGGCTTGCTTCTGCTTATAACATTTTGCTATAACTACCTACTTATGAAGCAGAAGCGGCCGTCGCAGGTGGGAAGGAGGCCGGGGGGACCCCGAGTGCCATAAATATCTGCAACATCCATAACACCTTATAGGGTGAGTGTGCCAGACGACTTTTCCTTCTCCCTTTTTCTTTTTTTTTCCCCTTCCCCAGTTATATTGTTTCTCTTTTTTAATTTTTCCTTCTGTTGTTTCATTTTCTATTTGAATCAACTTTTGAATTATGCAATAGAAAATATATTTAAAAAAAAAACGAAAAAGAAAAGACAAGAAATGCTTTTCAGGTTTACAAGCCTTTATATTTGTGTAGCTTAGAATTACTTCACTGTTTAGTGGTACAAAAAAATATGCTCCCATCTATAAGGGCAGGGTGACGCTACTAAAAACTGTTTGTGTATTTGATTACCTATTACCATTTACTGTATTGCTTCAACTTTGTCTTGAATAAAAAAGATTGAATAAAAAAAATTAAAAAAAACTTATAGATATTTAAGTCTATCTGGATAAATAGTTTGTATTATATATAGACAATAGTAAAATAGTTAAATAGAATAACATATTTTCATTTCTAGGACTCATAATGTGTGAGATTTCTTAAGTAAAAATATAATTATACCAATATATGTCTACATGTATAATTAAAACTAACTATTCTTAACTATATTAAAAATCCCTAAACTTACATATGTAGACATATATATGTAAACAAAGTAAAAACAAGAAAAAAAAAACTATGTGCAGAGTGAAAGCATAATTATATTACAACGCTGCTCTTAATAATTTATATACAACTATATTAAGTAATACATAAAAAAGAGAAATTAGAAAACACAGATATCTGCGATAAAATTAAACTAATGAACAACTATTCCACTATCATACTGCCAATCCCCAAATGAAATAAGAACTTTTGTTTTGTTTTTGGACCTAGCTCTATCCTAGACTCATGGAAGCAGAGTTGTTAAGGACAATGGGAGATTACAGGACTTCTACTGCTCTGAGTCCTCCCTAGTATCCAAGAAAGCGGATGCCAGTGCTAAGAGATAGCAGTGTACAGTTCCCATGTGAGCTAAACTACATAATTGGATTAGGATGTCAAACATGCCTATGGTTAACTGCAATATGAACATCAAAGGGGCCAGCCAACAACGCATCAAAGACAATCCCTTGACCACACTTGACTGTGTGGTTAACCATAAGTTAACTTCAAAATGATGCTTGCTGTCACCAACAATCCTGTGTCCGTGAATAAAAGGACTAGCTTTTGTCTAGCCACAACTATAGAAGTCAGACTATATGGGTACCAAGGTTCTGAGGGTTGGGGAAGTGGTACTGTATTCCACTGGGCTGTTTACCCAGGCCCCTGGCTTGCACAATAAAGTAATTGCCCAGACAGGTGGCCCCACCACCCATGGGAGACGGTACGATCACACTCATTGTTATACTTATGGTTGACTGGCACATACGCCCCCTCTCCACTCCTAATAACACCACCTCCCTGGTACTGGCCTCCTCTCCACCAGAAGCATGTGTGACCAACTATGTAAACTCTACCTGGCACATCAGGAGGTGGTGCCTTGATGTGGTAACCCATGTGTACCTAGCTAGCAATAGAGCACACTATTTGGAGGACAGTTTGAATTTTTGATTTCAAGTTAATATTTGTTTTTCGTTATCCCACCCTGTGTTGCGAGTATATATGTTAGCCTATTGCAAAATAAATTGTGCTCGTTTTGGAAAGACGCAACAGAGCTAGTGTCCAATTATTATTTTACAGTTTTTTCTGGACTGGTAGAAAAGGTAGATACCAAAAACATACTACTATGGCAACACTTCATTGATGATATACTGCTTTTCTGGACCGCCGCTGATAAAAGGATTCAAGGAGTTTATTGGTTCTTTGAACCAAAATGATTGGGGTCTGTAGTTCATATACTCATTAGACAACCAAAGAGTGGAATTTTTAGATTCAGTTTTGACAAAAGATGATAAAGGTAACATACATACATCTATGTTTCGGAAATCTACAGCCTCAAATGCCTTGCTTCATTGGTCGAGTCAGCACCCTGTCACATTGAAATCTGGAATACCGACAGGGCAGTACTTGAGATTAAAAAGAAACTCTGATGATAAAATGTACTGTAAAGAAAAGGCAAAAGATCTGCGATTAAGATTTAAACAACGCGGATATCCGAACCGTATTCTAAAAAGAGCATATAAAAGAGCGATATCAAGTAAACGTGAAGACCTACTATATAAGGCAAAATCTGAAAATATGGAAACAGATTAGACAATATGTTGCATAATGTCATATGGAAAAGATTGGCAAGCCATCAGGAACATACTTAAAAGACATTGGTATATCTTAAGAGAGGATACAACTTTGAGAGATTTCCTAACAGAAGAACCTTTAATTACATATAGGAGAAATAATAGTGTCAGGGCATGTCAATATATGAAACCCTGCAATGGACCAGGAACTACCAGATGTGCAAGCCGAATTCCGCAGAGGAAGAGGCACAAGAGATCAAATTGCCAATGTCCTCTGGATAATAGATAAAGCAAGAGAGTTCCAAATAAACATTTACCTCTGCTTCATAGACTATTCTAAAGCATTTGACTGTGTGAATCACAACAAAATGTGGCATGTCCTTAAAGAGATGGGAGTACCAGATCATCGCATCTGCCTCCTGAAGAATCTGTATGTGGACCAAGAAGCCACGGTCAGAACCGAACATGGGACAACAGATCGGAAAACGAGTGCGACAATGTTATATATTGTCACCTTATTTATTCAACTTATATGCAGAGTACATCATGCGTAAGGCTGGACTGGATGAATCCAAAGCCGGAATCAATATTGCTGGAAGGAATATCAACAACCTCAGATACGCCGATGATACTACTCTGATGGCTGAAAGTGAGGAGGAACTAAAGGACTTATTGATGAGGGTAAAAGAAGAGAGTGCAAAAGTTGGCCTGCTGCTCAAGGTTAAAAAGACGAAGATCATGGAAAACGGCAATCTCACTTCCTGGCAAATAGACGAGGAAGAAGTGGAGGCAGTGACAGATTTTATTTTCCGTGGATCCAAGATCTCTGCAGATGTTGACTGTATTCACGAAATTAAACGACGTTTGCTTCTGAGGAAAGCTATACCGAGCTTGGACAAGCTAGTAAAAATATTAAAATATCAACAAAGGTCCGCATGGTTCGAACTATGGTATTCCCAGTAGTAACATACGGATGTGAGGGCTGACCCATGAAGAAGTCTGAGCGCCGTAGAATTGACACTTTTGAATTGTGGTGTTGGATAAGACTGCTTAGAGTCCCTTGGACTGCAAGAAGATCCAATAAATCAATACCTCAGGAAATCAAGACAGACTGTTCACTAAAAGGTATGATCATGAGGCTGTAGGTCAAATATTTTGGCCATATCATGAGACACAGGATAACCTAAAAAAGACCCTGACGCTGGGAAAGATTGAAGGCACAAGAAGAAGGGGACGACAGAGGAGGAGATGGATAGATGAGGTCACTGAAGCAATGAACATGAACTTGATGGAGCTCAGAGAGGCAGTGAGTGAGAGATGCACCTGGAGTGCTGTGGTCCATAGAGTCACATAGAGTCGGACGCAACTGAACAACTAAACAACAACAATATATATATACCATATTTATCGGCGTATAACTCGCACTTTTTCTCCCTGAAAATAGGGGGCAAATGATAGGTGCGTGTTATACGCCGATATTCCCTCCCCCCTCCTCATCCTCAACCTCCCTCCTCATTCTAAACCACCCTCTGCATTCTAACCCCCCTCCTCAACCTAAACCCCCCTCCTCAACCTAAATCCCCATAAATACCTCCCCCTCACTTACCTGCTTCTGCTCCGGGCCTCTGCTCCGCTCCTTGGCACCCGGTATATGCTAATGACGTGGCGCGCATGTGACGTCACATGCGTGCCGGGTCAAGGAGCGGAGGTTGGAGCAGAAGCAGGTAAGTGAGGGGGAGGTATTTAGGGGGGTTTAGGTTGAGGAGGTGGGTTTAGGTTGAGGAGGGGGGGTTAGAATGCGGAGGTGGGTTTAGAATGAGGAGGGAGGTTGAGGAGGGGGGTTGAGGTTGAGGAGGGGGGTTGAGGATAAGGGGGTTGAGGTTGAGGAGGGGGGTTGACGATAGGGGGGTTGAGGTTGAGGAGTGGGGTTGAGGAGGGGGTTGAGGACAGGGGGGTTGAGGAGGGGGGTTGAGGGGGTTTGAGGATGGGGGGTTGAGGAGGGGGTTTGAGGAGGGAGGTTGAGGAGGGGGTTGAGGATCGGGGGTTGAGGAGGGAGGATGAGGAGGGAGGTTGAGGAGGGGGTTGAGGATGAGGAGGGAGGTTGAGGATGAGGAGGGGGGTTGAAGATGAGGAGGGAGGTTGAGGAGGGGATGGAGGATAGGGGGGCTGAGGAAGGAGGATGAGGATGGGGGGGTTGAGGGGGATTGAGAATGGGGGGTTGAGGAGGGGGTTTGAGGAGGGAGTTTGAGGAGGGGTTGAGGATAGGGGGGTTGAGGAAGGAGGATGGGGGGTTGAGGAGGGGGTTTGAGGAGGGAGGTTGCGGAGGGGGTTGAGAATGGGGGGTTGAGGAGGGAGGTTGAGAATGGGGTTGAGGATGAGGAGGGAGGTTGAAGAGGGGGGTTGAGGATGAGGAGGCTGGTTGAGGATGAGGAGGGAGGTTGAGAAGGGGGGTTGAGGATGAGGAGGGAGTTTGAGGTTGAGGATTTTGCTTCAAAGTTCTTTATTTAAAAAAAAAAAATTCCCCCTGAAATTTCCTTCTTAAAATGAGGTGCGTGTTATACGCCGGTGCGTGTTATATGCCGATAAATACGGTATATACAGTGCCTTGCAAAAGTATTCACCCCCTTGGCATTTTTCGTATTTTGTTGCCTCACAACCTGGAATTAACATGGATTGTTTGAGGATTTGCATCATTTAATTTACAGAACATGCCCACAACTTTGAAGTTGATTTTTAAAAAGAAATGTATGTGAAGCAAAAAACAAATAGGACAAAATAACAGAAAAAGTCAATGTGCACAACTATTCACCCCCCTAAAGTCAATACTTTGTAGAGTCACCTTTTAGGGCAATCACAGCTCCAAGTCGCTTTGGATAAGTCTCTATGAGCTTGCCACATCTTACCACTGGGATTTTTGCCCATTCCTCCTTGCAAAACTGCTCCAGCTCCTTCAAGTTGAATGGTTTGCACTTGTGAACTGCAATCTTTGAGTCTGACCACAGATTCTCTATTGGATTGAGGTCTGGGCTTTGACTAGGCCATTCCAACACATTTACATGGTTCCCCTTAAACCACTCAACTGTTGCTTTAGCAGTGTGTTTGGGGGTCATTGTCCTGCTGGAAGGTGAACCTCCGTCCTAGCCTGAAATCACGCACAGAGTGCTACAGGTTTTCCTCAAGAATATCCCTGTATTTAGCACCATCCATCTTTCCCTCAACTCTGACCAGTTTCCCAGTCCCGGCTGCTGAAAAACATCCCCAAAGCATGATGCTGCCCCCACCATGTTTCACTGTGGGGATGGTGTTCTTTGGGTGATGTGAAGTGTTGGGTCTGCGGCAGAAATAGTGTTTGTCTCTGCTGTGGAACTCTGCAGCTCCTCCAGGGTTACCTTAGGTCTCTGTGCTGCCTCTCTGATTAATGCCCTCCTTGCTCGGTCCGTGAGTTTTGGTGGGCTCTTGCAGGTTTGCTGTTGTGCTATGTTTTTTCCATTTGGTTATGAAAGATTTGATGGTGCTGCTTAGGATCATCAAAGATTTTGATATTTTTTTATAACCTAACCCTGACTTCTCAACAACATTGTCCCTTACTTGTTTGGAGAGTTCCTTGGTCTTCATGGCAGTGTTTGGTTAGTGGTGCCTCTTGCGTAGGTGTTGCAGCCTCTGGGGCCTTTCAAAAAAGGTGTGTATATGCAATGACAGTTCATGTGACACTTAGGTGGACATCATTTCACTAATTATGTGACTTCTTAAGGTAATTGGTTGCACCAGAACTTTATATGGCCTTCATAACAAAGGGGGTGAATACATACGCACATGCCAATTTTCTATTTCTAAAAAATAGTTTTATGTATATATTTCACTTCACCAACTTAGACTATTGTGTTCTGATCCACCACATAAAATTCAGATTAACAAAACATTGAACTTAAGGCTGTAATGTAACAAAATAGATAAAAAATCAAGGGGGTAAATAATTTTGCAAGTAACTCTATATATTATTAAAGATAAAAAAAATAATAAATATATTACTATTTAGGTTACATACAAATAAAAATGTTTCTAGTAAGATGCTTTACATCACATTTTCTTGTGTTCCACAAAACAGAAATGAAAAGGCATGACTGGTATTTTGCGAATGACAGCAAATTTGAAAAAATGGGGCAATCTTTACAGACATATTCAGGTCAACGGAAAACAACCTAAAGCTTCTGTGCCCTGATTTCTTTCCAAACAAGATTGTTTTTATTCTAAGATCAGTTGCAACCCTGCAAATTTAGCAGAATTAACATGTTTACCTCCCTTTTCAACAGATTATAATTTTTATGTGGTCAACTGTGGGAGACACTTTTGCATAGCAAGATATTTTCAGTCCTAACAGCCTTTGCTGGCCATCCTGGAAGTACTTACAATATATGGTTAAGCTGGCCAGTAATCATAGGTAATATGAAAACTCAGTACACATTTGGCTTCATATGCATTAGAAATTGAACAAAAGCTTGACATTTCTTGCACAGTAGAAATTGTTCTTAGTGCTCCAAACAAAGCATTTATACTAAAAGCATAGGCTATGTATGTTTTTATGTACTTCCTATAGAAGAGCTCATCATTTCCTTAAAGATGAATATGTGTTGACATATATTTACATATTATTATTACCTATTATATATATATATATATATATATATATATATATATATATAGTACCAATATCATTTTTCATTAACTTCTACAGTGCATGCAATGCAATATAGGAATCGAGTAAACATTGGAAATGTATTATGTAACCAAAAGAAAGCACCAAGAATAATTATAATCAAAGAAAGGCCTTCAAATAAAGGTTAATTGTACCTCATGAATGATGCATTTACAACAGGGTAAATAAAAGATTCCCAGCATTTTAAAATTATTTCCTTATTACTGTGTATATCAGGGTCATAAAGCATCACTGCTTTTACATCTGACTTATTACTGAGGTGTTCGAGGGCAAAAAAGTATGTATTTAATTTTATAGAGACCTGTTTTATTGCTAATTATATTACTTATATATTACAATTTGCTAATATAAAGCATTATTTTATCAAATGAAGCACTCAAAGTAGAAAAAAAAAACGGATTCAAATGTTTAACTGACCTTGGTCTTGGCCCTCTCAAACAGTGAGCAGTAGTATAAAGTCATAGAGCCCGATTCAATTGAGCAATCGTAAGTTAATGTGGCCCTTAAGTGAGGCTGTAAGTTAATTGGCTATTCAATTGATGTCTTTTTGCGGGCTCCGGACCGTTTATGGGTTATGGCCTTGAAAACTTTGCTCCAATTTCCCAAGCCTGCAAATGTTTTCACACCCGTAAATGGCAAATGTAGGAGAAAATTCTACGAGTGCTAGAGAGGACCCGCAAGGGGGTTAAACCCCTGTCCGCAGCACTGTAAATGCAAATAATAAATCAATACTGCAATCTAAATAATGAGGAGAATTATTAGAATTAATTGCACAACAATCTCAAGGTGGCAAATTAGCAATAAAATAAATATTTTTTTATGTGTCATTTCGGGGGTTATATCGATCTCGGGAATCAATGTGTTAATACATATCAGGCCACCAATATGGACTAGAACAGTATTGGGATTCATTTTTATTATTTTGTATTGTGAGGGTTTGCGAGTCCAATCGCATATTGGACCCCAGAACCTAATTGATTGACATGTAACTTCCTTGTTTTACTGACATAATGATGGTGGTCTCATTGTCTATTGGCTGTTTCGAAATGGGAGGTTACGGTCTTGCCTAATTGATCATATTCCTGCCCTGAACTGCTATGGACAAGTTCATGATTTATGGAGTCAGCTTTCGGACCATAACTTGCGGGCTCCTTCAATTGAATAGCACTGGCATCAGAGACGAACGGGAGCATGCAGCACTCCTGCAGACATACGGCCTGTATCCTGAGAGATGCAGGCTTGCAATTGCTCATACCTGTCTTCTAATGAAATCTACATATGTATGTATGTATGATCTATGCATTTCATTTTAGTTTCATTGACATTGAAACATGTTTTATTACTTTGTAAATGTATAAAGGCATGATATTTAATTGCATGAAAAAAGAATTGTGTTGCATGTTCCTTTATGTCAATTCAATTCAAATCATAAGGTAAGGGAAAAGATGAAAGACTTTCTCAAAATAACTGGTTGAAAAGCAAGGTCCATGCTTGAAAAGAGCATAGAAGTTGTTCTGTTTTCTTGGAGAAGAGGTTGGACAGAAAAGTATTGATAACATTGTCTTAGAAGGTTCCCCTGTACATGCACATAGTATACAATAAAACATTATTAGTCATGAACTTGAAACTGAAGAATGTTTGGCTGTAACTCCTAAGGCCCTCGGAGAACCACAACATATGATTACAATTCTCACAGTGTGTTGTGCAATGGAGATATGTGTTTTGTTATAAAGTGTGAAAGCCTTCCTACAAGTTGGACATGTCTCCCTCAAAATGCAGATTATCGATGTCCATCCAATTTGTACAGCTCAAACTATATTTCATCAGAGACCACATTATTACGGTTAATGTGTTTATGAAGGTAGCACAACTTTTGGGCGAAGGAGAGCTGGGTATTGGGTATTGCACAGCTGGATTGGTGGAGATGGAGGGGAGTATGTTTAAAGATCAGAAATATAAGGTCAGCATGACGGATGGAGAGGAGCATGTGCATGACGGCTGAGGGTGGGTTTCTCTCTCCCTGTGCCCACCCTCTAACCCCAGGTCTCTCTCCCCCTGTGCCCACCCTCTAACCCCAGGTCTCTCTCCCCCTGTGCCCACCCTCTAACCCCTGGCCTCTCTCCCCCTGTGCCCACCCTCTAACCGTCTCTCTCCCCAACCTCTAATCGTCTCTCTCCCCCATTTACTCACCGGCTGCTGCTCAATGTTGAAAACTGTACTTTTTCTGCTGATTTTTCAATGAGTTTGCCTCTTGCTGCATGCCTAT
Organism: Discoglossus pictus; assembly: GCA_027410445.1. Taxonomy (NCBI): domain Eukaryota; kingdom Metazoa; phylum Chordata; class Amphibia; order Anura; family Alytidae; genus Discoglossus; species Discoglossus pictus. The sequence continues at coordinate 214,086,485 of CM050164.1, read as the reverse complement.
AATAGTTGTTAATTGCTTGTTTAATATCTGTGAGCGTAACATTTTATCAGTATGCATAAGCCATGCCAAAACTAATTTTCTAGCAGAATCTGATTTTTTAAAGACTGATGACTGAATGATGTGTGTGTTTGTAGTCATCAGTGGAGGAAGGGATGTGGAAGGAGGAAACAGGCAGAAGTCAAGAGCTTTGTTTGATACTTGATAAGATTGTTAATAAAGATCTGAAGTATACTTAAAAATTACATCACACACTTAAATCTTGCAAAAAATGCCTTCCAAGTGCATGCAATGTCCCAAAGCCCCAAGTACTTGTCCCATTGATACTTTATTCTCTATAACATGGCTCTAGCAGTGAGATCTGAACACTCGGAAATGTATTCGGAGGTCTTTCAGAGTGCTCACAATTTGCAAAAAGCCTCTGGGTACCTTCAAAGCAAACAAAATGCCTCTGAGAAGACTATATTGCTAGTTAAAGAGCTATAATACATGCCATTATCACACATATAAACTGCAGTGGTAACCCTTACAACAAACAAGGGGTTAACACAATTGTTAAAGCCACCTGTAAGGAAGCAGGTGTTGTTATGCTTATCTTATAAAAGCATATCCACACTCAAAACACACAGATCCTCATTTAATTGAGCTTTCGGGAGATCCGGGCATCAGAAATGTATCCCGCAAGTTATTTTGCTATTCAATTGGCGTCTTTTTGCGGGCTCTCATCGGGTTACGGGCTCCAGCCTCCAATTCACTGCGATGGTTTGAATGCTAAAATCACAAATTGCTATTCATTTCCTCCGATTCCCCCTCGCTAAGTAATCCGGCAAGCCTGCAAATGGCAAAAGTCGAACCCCAAGTTAAGGGTACCAAGGAGGACTCACAAAGGGCTTAATGACATGTCCAGAGCACTTTAAATGCACTTATAAACACACTACTGTACTTTTATTGAAAGGGAAAGTAATGGAAGGTCTTAGAATTAATAGCACAACATGCTCAAGCTCGCAAATCGGCCCAGAAAAATACTTTATTTCATGTTTAAATTGTGTGTTATATCGATCCCGGCAATAAATGTGTTAATACATATAATGGAACTCGCATGTAATAGTATATCATATTTAGGATTTAATCGATATTGCAATATTTCAGGAATGTGGGACCGATCGTAACTCGTAATTCAAGCCCGTAGGACTTTGAAATCCAAACTCCATTTTCCATTGATGTAATGATGACGATCTCTGTTTCCATTGGCTGTATATATCTCTGGAGTTACGGTCTTGGTTAAATGATCTGTTCAAGCTCGCAAATGCTACATACAATGGCATGGTTTCCGAATTTCGCTATCGGCCCATAACTTGCGGCCTTGAGCAATTGAATAGCACCATAACTTGAGAGCGCTGCGGGCCCACAGACATACGGCCTATACCTCCATAACTTGCGCCTCCAAATTGAATAAGGCTCACAGTCAATGCTTATCTCAGTGCTATAAGAGCTGCTGCCAGCGGAATTGGAAGACTGAGATATGTACGGCATGAAAAATGCTCATAAAACATGGGGCAATTTTAAAAAGCCAAGCAGATTTTTCTGGGATTTGTGATTTTTCACTAAACCCAACCCTTCAGAATATTCACAAGCTATTTGTCCTAGGAGTGAAAACCCTTGTATCCAAACTCGCAAATATTTGCAAGTAAAATCTTGTGGGACTGATGTGATACACCCTGGAGTTAAATAAATAAAGCTCCCATTAAATCTGGTTGACAAGAGATTTGAGGACGGTGATGTGATGCCCAACTATTATTCATACATTGAAAACTTTTCACCAGGCCTTTCCCCTGGTCCCTTTTAGCAGCTTAAATGTATATGTAAGTGAGCTGGGTTTCAAATGTTTCCTAATAAACAGCTACTAATTAGTGGAAAAATATATATTATTTTGAAAAGTTGAATGTGATACAAATGTTTCAGTCTTTACTTCCTCCTGATTGGCCAAAACAATGTTTCAAATTGTACACTAGTTTGGGTTTGAAGGGTATTAACCTTAAGTTTCAACTGACAAAAATTAAAAGATATTTTGCTAACTTCAAGGTAAGAGTTTAATTGCTTATTTTGGTATTTTTTCATGCAAATTTGTTTCTTCATACACTACTAATTATCCTCTAATAGATGCACTCATAATCTAGCTCACTTACATATCCCTTTTAGGGAAAGACAATAAGCCCTATTAAATTCCCTCAACGTGTAAGACGGTAGCCCGTAACGTAGCCCGCAAGACTTGCGGCTATTAAATTTACCCCATAAAGCAACCCGCCAACGACTTGGGGGAAAAAACTCTACAAAAATTGCACTCCACGGCTGCAAATCCTTTGTTCTGTCAAGCCCATAACTGTTATGTTCCAAAATCTCTATTAAATTGTAACATATTGACTGGCGTTTAACCCCTTAACCCGCAAATGGAACCAAAAAGCAAATGGGAACTAGAGAGCACCCCAAAGGGGGTTAAAGTCCTATCCGTTGAACTGTAAATGCAAATATACACACACTACTGTACTCATAATTAAAGGGAAAGTGCTTTTAGGTATTAAAAGTAATAGCACAACATTCACAAGCTCGCAAATCTGCAATATAAAAATACAAAATATAAAATACTTTTATTTCTGTTTAATTTCAATGTATTAATACATATAATGGAACTTGCATGGACTAGAATATCATATTTACTAATTTATTAGTATTGCTTTATTTATGGAATGCGGGTCCGATTGTAGCTAGTGATTGAAACCCGTAAGGCTTTGAAATGTAACCACTATTTTTCAGTGATGTAATGATGACGATCTCATTTGCCATTGGCTCCGTCTATACCTGCAAAATATGGTTTGACTAGTTGATCATGTTCACAGCTGCACAATGGATGGCACAATCATTTCATGTTGTCAGGAGTGATTCTAAGAATTAAATTCCGTGGATGTCTGATGTACATGTATATTTATAGGATGTCCTATAAATGCACATTCAAGATAGAGATTTGTTGAGAGAAAGTGCCCTTCTTTAGAGTGTCATCCCTATGCATCATTTTGGCCTCACAGATCAGTAATAATTATATGCACTGAATTATATAACATTATGGACTGACTGATAATACAGCATTGGTAGCATTGCTTGGAGATCAACAGCAGGTTGCATTGCTTAGTTTAACACTCAAATGTAAACCTTACTCACCATTTTTTTCTTCATCACCTATCTTTTTGTCTCCACACAGAGCATTCCACAGCTGTGCTGTTTGTAGGTGATTGGAATTCCCTCCTCCGAGATAGAAGTCATTCTAGTGTGCTGACCAGATGAAGAAAATATGTAATGCTGTGCACTAATACTGATAGTTCAATTTAAGTAATTACATTCTTGGAGAATACCATTAGTTATTCTGATGTACTGAACTGACATGTCAGATATGTAAGTGCTATGAATTTTTCAAGTGTTAGATATGTCTGTTAGATTATTTTTGTCAGCTTTGTGCCCCCCTGGGATCAGTTTGTGCCACACTACTATATTTGTGCATGGTTGTTACTTTGGTAAATTGATAATTGTTGAGTAAACTATAGGAACTGATTCACTGTCTCTGCTTTTTATTCTGTAATGGGTGATTTCCATGTGCACATACACTAGACATGTGATGGTGTGGTCTGTTCTGTGATTGTTGCCAACAGTTGATGATTACAGTATGTTTCTGCTTGTGCATTCATGTTCTTTTTGATTGAGCCCAGGTGAGTAACTCTATTATACTCATTTTAGTCATGCACCTGGGCTCTACCTAAAGCAAACCTGAAGTGTTGGTGGCACTCATTGTACTTACTTTATAACTGGTATATTGGGAATATATTAAGATAGTAATGATCACACACTGATTGACTACACATGTATGATGTTTTTATTGCACACGAACATTGCATCTGATATACATCATATTATATATTAACTAGCGAATTGCCTGTCAAAAAATGACGGCAATAGAATTGTAAGTCAAGGAATGGTGTTCGGCACAGACATTATTTTTTGTGGTGGTCTGAGATCTCGGCGCTGATTGCAAGCCTCTTGGTTGTTGTATTTTTTTTTTTATTAAAGGCGGTTTGCTGTCATTGTAAGGTCAGCGCTGATCTGCTTTTTGCGCTTATTGCAAGGCTGTCCCCTGGTGTAGTTTGTGTGCTATGAGCAGTGTTGGCGCTTGTTGTGAGGTGCGCAGTGAATGTCTTTTGCGTTTATTGCGATATTATTTTTTTTTGGTGTATATGGATTTTGTGATGCTAATTAAATAAGTAGTAAATTAATAAATTAATATACTCTAACTATTTGTAACTAATACATGCAGGAAGCATTGTGCTGAAGAGCTGACAATCTGTTTTGATGTTCCTGCAGCGTACAATGTAGGTTTGCAGTGTTGTGGAGCTGAGCTGTAAGTGTCAGCAATGTGTGAAGTGTGTAGTGTAAATTGGCTGTGTGCATGAGGGGAAGCCGTTTGTGTAGCTGGGTACTTCCGCATTCTGTAAGTTAGTGTTGTAAAATGGCGGCGAATGTGTATGTGGTAGGCGGGTTTGTATTATGAAGCATCCTTGCTAATGGTGTATGTTGTAGGTCGTACAGGTTTTTGTAAAAGTCGTATTTGCTTTGTGGAATTTAGCGGCTTTGTTTGGGGTTGTCCGTTAAGGTCGTATTTTTGCAAGTCCGTAATGGATTTTTTCTAAGTTTCGCGAGTCGTAATTGTTTTTGTGTAAGTCTGCAATTTATTTTTTTGTAAGTCCCGCGGGTCGTATATTTTTGTGTAAGTCCGTAGTTAGTCATTGCGTGTTTATGTTTTTTTTTCCAAGTCATGCTTGTGTGGTCGTTTGTAACGAGTTGTGAGGCGCTGTAGAGCCTCCACTTCCGCAAATGCGGCCCCTCCGAAACTCTTAGGGGGTCGTAGAGATGATCGCCTACGGTGCTTATCTCCACCAGCGCAAGTAGCGCCTTTGGCGCTCCTTGCCAGCAACAGCGGCCCTCGCTACCAACAACCCACATTGCTGACAACTATATTTGTGGATTTCGCACATATAACATGATATAATATGTCAGGGGATATACATTGAATAATCAGACAGGATTATTTTTTAGATCGGCTGTAAATGTAGTCTCTTTGTTAAGCATGTATGACTTCATTATTAGTTGGGTGTTAGTGTTTATAGTGTGAGTAGGTATTTGTAATTGACACAGTGATTTAGTTGATTGTTCTTTAGTATTGTTGTATATGGTGGGTTAACCATTACAGAGGCTTATTTTGTGCTTTAGTATGTACAGGTTTCAATTTTACTTGATTAGAGTCATGAAAAATGCTTTTTTAGGCTGTTATCCTCTCCTACTGGGACACTTGTATCTCCATAAATGTCTTCTAATTGTTCTTGTAAAGTTTTTTCTTCTCTTGCAGGAGACTGAGTTTACACATCAGGATTTGTCTCACTGCGAGCACTTGCAGAGCCTTACGAGAACACTTAAGATTGTCAGTTAGCCCTTGCAGAAGCCATGTAATAGCACTTCAAGTAAAATCACTTGCAGAGCAGGGAAGAGTTCATACATAGTGATCATTCATAAAGGTTTGCTGTGGGAGGAATGTAATAGCTACATGGTCCCTTACATGGGATGTTCGTTTGCCAGATTTCCTACACGAGGCATGTAACAAAGCCCTAAGTTTGCCTGTTACAAATAAACAATAATAATTGGTTGCTTTACTTCAGTTTGATCATTTCAGTTCCATAGTGAGATTAATTAACATAAGCAATACCTGGATTTTCACTTAAACATGAGTTTCACTTAAACATGAGTCGAATGACGATATGCCGGGGGTCGCTAAAAACCATCAGAATTTTTTTTTGTTGTCAATCAATTCTAATCTGTAATTTTACTGTTAGGGGTGCCACAACTTGGGAAATGTTATCAAAGGGTCGCAACACTAGAAAGGTTGAGAACAGCTGCTCTAGGAGCTCTTTTTATTATGAAAGAAATATAATTTAAAGTGAAAAAGTTTTTCTCTTCCTCATCCTTTTTTTTTATGAATGATGACAGGCCTGTTAGCATGTATGTAAAACTGATTTCTGTATTGTTTATGATACATTCCTGGGCTGTACTGTGGAGAAAATCCAGTTTGTTGCACATTTCTTTGCTGAAAGAAGAGATGTTTATAATGTGTTGATTTATTTTGCTATTATATATTTACTTGCTTTAGTTTTCTTAAAGGTATTTAAGTATTTGCTACCTTTTATAGGAGAGTAAAGCATTATTTGGTGCTTTGGGGGGCAACGTTTTAATGCTGTCTAGTAGTAATATACGGATGAGAGAGCTGGACCATAAAGAAGGCTTAGTGACATAGAATTGACGCCTTTGAATTGTGTTGGAGAACACGGCCTAGACTGCAAGTAGATCCAATCAATCTAGGAAGGTTTGATGATGATGAGCCTAAATCTAAAATATTATGGTATATCATGAGAAGGCAGGATTCCCTAGAGAAAACTGGTGCTGGGAAAGATCAAATGCACATGAAGAAGGGGAAGCAGAGGCGGAGATGGATACATGAGGTCCCTGAAGCAATTAATATGAGCTTGAGGGAGCTCAAAGTGGCAGTGGCTGACAGGTGTGCTTGGCGTGTGTGGTCCTTAGGGTCACAGAGTGTCAAACATGACTGAATGACTAAACAACAACAAAAAGCTCATTCAAGTCTCAGGTACTGTTCCTTGTATATAAATATACATATATATGTATAGAGAGAGAGAGTGTGAGGGAGAATGTACATGTGAGCAAAACATAGGTGTGTATATATATATATATATATATATATATATATATATATATAGAGAGAGAGAGAGAGAGAGAGAGAGAGAGAATTTAAGATAATGTGTACATATGCACACACATTTTCATGTCACAGCACTGGCAGCTTGAGGCAGCCTGCTGTCTAATTAAAAATGTGCTGCCTCAGCCTCTTCCATTCTAATCTCTCATGTGAGCAGGATCCTTATCTCTTCCTGTACCAATGGTTATGTACAAACACGCCATTTTGTTTTATGTCACTGCCTTCAAATGTATGTCAAATTGTTTCCACTTGTGATCTCCAGAATCTGCTGACGCTCTATCTTGGTAGCGTGAAGGAAGTATGTAATGTTTTCTGTATATATTTACTGGGATGTTGGTTTTGTCCATTTTAGTCTTCACCCTTTCAGTTTATTTTTTGTGGTTAACCTCTAATTATATTTACAATACAGCCCAAAGTAACCACCTCCAAATATAATACATTTTGACCCCCTCTAAAACTATACAACCTAACTCATCTAATATAATCCCCTCTTACAAACCATATAGCCAAATATGACAACTTTTTAAAATTCATAGGACCAAATATTACCCCTTCTTGTGCTCTGTACAACCAAATGTGAATGCTTTACACACGCTGGAGACAAATGTGATATTGTTGTACACACCAAACGATCAAATGTGATCCATCTTTACCCATAACATATTGACAGAGCATTTATAGAATTGACTGAATATAAGTTTTATTCACTGAAGCAGCTTGGCATATAGATGTCATGCAACTCCATGACATTGCCCTGCCACTAGTTAAATAGCAAACGCTTTAATAAAAATGAAAATTTACCATTTTACGTCAGAGAAGTAAAACATCTTTAAGTAAACTGTAAAGTGTTTCTGTCAACCATAATACCGGTAAGATGTCTGAAAATGTATCATGCAACATTCAAAAGCATCAACAAATAGGATTAAAATGGTAAAGTTTGTATTAATAATTTCTTTACACAGATTTTTTTTTCATATCAGAACCCCTTTATTGTGAACAGTTACAATACAATAACATATAATAATTATTAAGAAGCATTATTGCTTACTAACTTAAAACATTACACTTTCTGTAATGTGTATAATCAACAGATTAAACAAGGATTTCATTCCTTGGAGGTCAAATGGCACATAGTGTCATTTTAACCAATCATAATTGTCATTCAGTGATAAGGCAGACAGAGCAATAGTTTGAGGAAGTCCTCCCCACGTCCAGTTTTCTGGAAACCCTAACAGGTCACGGTGTAATGACAGAGCATTGGCATGTTGGTTATAATGCCAGTCATATACCAGCTTGTGGTGAATGTGGAGAAGCTCAACTCCTGGTTTGGAGTCACAGATAACCAATGCACATTAAAACATCAGACTTATTATGAACAGGGCACATGCAGAGTGCCATAACATGTCATTTGGGATACTTCATCGACAGGAACAACATACAATATGTTTTTGAACTCTGGTTGCAAAGTCAAACCCTTCACTGAACGACCATAGCATAACCACTGAATTTCTTGTGTTAAGATACAATATGTATCAACTCGGCGACTGCCCCAGGCAATCGTTTTTTCTGAATATATACTTTCTACAGCATAATTAAATACTTTTGAAGCATCCCCTGGAGACACTTTTCATATATTTAAAAATTAATAAAAGCATTCAAACATTGATATCTAAATAAACAACAAACAGAAAAGGGGCAAGGACTGTGTAAATATACAATATGTCCCTTTTGAGCTGCAGAAACATGTAACACATTCCCTTTAAAGTAGGTACAATAGTCATTGTATAATAATGCATTTTTGTATGATAGGGGTGTACGATGGGCGAATTTGTTTTAAAGTCATGTTTTCATTCATCATTTACTGATCTTTGAAATTTGTTGCTATATTAACTAATTTTATAATTAAAATATGTTTTGTTATCCACCAGTATAGGCGGTATGATGCCTGTAGAGAACATTAGTGAGGTGTATAAAAATCATGCACATTTTTCAGAGTAAAGGGTAAGTACAAGGATGAGAAAATTGCTCTGAAATATCATTAACTTCTTTAAAAAATAATATCTACACTTGTACTGCAGATGAGAGCCACTTAGTATTCTCCAGCTTCATATTTTAAAACCAAATTTACAATCTATATATATATATATACGCTTTTTATACAGATAAACATATATTTTCTTAATATCTGCCACCTGGAAGACTGCACCATAAATCCTCAACCCTCCAGTTAAAGACACAGATTTCCCCTCATATATATACTTTCTTCTTGTACTTTGTTACATCTCTTAATAGATTTTTTATAAGCAAAGCTTGAGCCAGCCACTGGGAAATGAGGATAGTGTGAGTGGATTTCTTGGTTCTCATAATAAACATTGTGGTTGCTTAGTCCACATTGAGCGAGAAACTTCCATAAGAACCTCTAGTTACTTTCACATCCTGTTTTGGGATTGGTAAGTAAATATTTCGCCTGCTAACCTCTGTGGGTCTAGAAGCTGTGGATGCATATTCATTACTGCATCTACTAACTGATGTTGGAAGATTGCACACAGATTGGTGCGCACTCTCATTCTTTCTGCTGAGTACTGGTCAGCGCTTGCCCACTGCTGACTCGTAGCCATAGGTCTATACATTGGGTAGCTATTTTGAGATCTGCCTGGATTGGTAATTGGGTTTGGTTCAGACCAGTATTTATGTGAGTGGGTAGAAGGAGAAGCAAAGTTATTAGGAAGACTGTGGCGGGCAGCAGGATTAGTGTCAGATACTCCACTTCTATATGCTGGGTGTGACCAAGGCTGTGACTGATTAAATGGGAAGTAAGGAGCAGAATTATGACTGTGGACAGCAGATTTTTGGGAACCATAGTGTTGGCGACCATCATTGTCAGGTCTGTGCTTACAGTACATTTGCTGTTGACCTCCACCACAGCAGCTGCAGTGGCTCACCACTTCAAGAGAAGGATCACAATGGCTGCTTGATCGGCTTGGCCACACATCAATCCCAGAGTCAAGTGAGGTAAAGGAAAGAGAGTCTTGTGGACTGGGGGGAGGAGGGTACCATTCAGTTGATGCATTATTAGTAGGATAGAACTGGCTTGAATAATTGCTGTCCATTGTTTGGCTCTTCTGCAAGGAAGTACTTCTCTCCACAGGTAACTTTGCCATAGCAGCTTTCTCCATCTCTGTAGAGGAAAACTCTGCTAGTGAAGGTTTTCTTGACTTTTTGTCTTCCAATTGCAGTTTGGTAGGAGAGAGCCTGGCATTTTCACGAAGTTCATCTGCTACAGAACGCTGAGGATGGTTCATTCTCTCTGGGTGATAGAACTTGCACTTCATTCCATAGGTACATTTTTTGCCTACAAGTGCCAAAAAAAAATAAAAAATAATTTAATTTTGGAACCAACTGGCAGTCAATGCAGGATAAGATAATTCTGACCTTTTGGACAATTAGAAACCTGTGTATATAACAGCATTTAATACTTTTCTTTATAGATTTAAACTAGTTCTTTAAGATTCGTTAACAGGTTGATTTACAAAGATGGTATTAGAAAATGGTCAACAAATAACATGTTTTGTATGTGGTTGATGGCATTGCCAATAAATATTAACTACTACAAAAGATATAATTGATCCTGTAAATGAAAATTACAGATGAAGCTGGCCATTTAAAACAATAGGTATGAATAATATACCTTAAGTTATATTCTCTTACAATGTTTTTTGAACTGTAAAAAAATAACTGTGTAAGAACATGTGACACACTTTGTACGTAAAGCATTTTTGCTATGAAAATGACAATATCAAAAGCAAAGCGAAAAGTTCTGAATCTCTTTGTAAATACTGTTACTTTTAAGTATGGGGCTGAGCTCACCAGTTGGTTTCAACAAAGAAAGCTGGTCCTATGTTCTGCTAGCCTAGGAAGTTTATTTACGTATTTAAGTATTATTGACAATTTAGGAAATACAAGCTAAAGTAGTGTGTGTTTTATTCATCACACTTTAATTATACAGTCAAACACAGTGACTTTATACTAGTCAGATACATGTGTGACCACCTCTGAACCATGAAGTCAAACAATCAAGATTAATTTATTCTTACCATAGGGGCATTGCATTTTCTTGCTCTCATTTCCCAAAGATTTCTTTCTCAAAAAATCTTCCAAGTCTGGCCCATGTCGCCCTAGCGGATCATCTGGAGGCATAAAGCTATGAACAAAAAAAAATTAAATGGATGTTAGTACTAGTTAACTTTCTTCCATCTCAAAAGTGTCTCATGGAAAATGTAGAAAAAATGCAAAGGGGTAAGGTTATTAGTGTGACATAAGTGGGGTTAAAAAAGTAGTATAGGTAAACATTCCCTATTATTGTCTGTGGAGTATAATCATCAAATATGGTTAAAGTTTATGCCAGTTTGATTAATAGGCTTCATAGAAAAAAAAGAGGTAGATCTTTTGTTTTAACTCTGCTTAATATAACTCTTCCATGCTTATCCACAAGAACCATTTTTCATTACCCTGATTGATAAATCAACACCAATGGCTTAAAGTATACATTGGGCTAGATTATTATGCTTTCATATTCAACAAAATTAAAAAAGAAGCTCCTCAGTAGAACATACAGAAGGAGTTGGAGAGAACCCTCTCACAATTAGTCCAAAATGGTCATAGCCTTATAGCAATGTAACAACAGAGAAGACTGACTGAGTAGGACTAGTGTTCTATTCTGCTATTCATTTTCTAATGTTCTGTCTCATATACAAAATACTTACATGTCATTAACAAACGAATACATGAGAAGACGCTCCTCTATGAACTTCTTCCATTCTGGACGCTCACTCTGTAGGTCTCTATAAGTGTCATTTGACACTATGATTCCATCGCATTTCACTGCCAACTTTACTATGAACCTATCATCATAGCACACCAGACGTTTGCCTCCCACTCGACGACATGGGGTAAAAACCAATATCTTCTTCTTTTCCAGCTCAGAAAGAATGTTTTGATCTGTGGGAAAAATACATAAAAATAGTTTAGTATAATTAGTTTTGTTGGCTCTTTCTCTGCTCTAGTACAAAACGTGGTTACCCCTTAGTTAGAAACTATTCACATGGATTCATTATATAGAGGGAAAGAAACACACAAACAAAAAAGTAAACTGTTTTAACTTCCTTGGATGTCTTCACATCAAGTCCCCAAATCATGGCCTCATTATCACATTACTGGTTAATATGCACAGAAAGAAAAGATTACACAAGCTCTTATCTACAGTATATTGGTATTTACTATCTGTGTTATTCAATGATAATTATGTGCCTCATCTTCATTGACTGGGAAAATATCATTGTAAGCAGTGGTTTATTACACAATGAGATGTTCTCAGATGCAATTCAAGGTTTTTAAACATGTATATGCAATATTGTTTCTGAACTATTCTTTATAGCTATGTTCTTATTTGTTAATACTATTTATGTTTTAGCAATATCTGTCAAATGCTTTTATCAGATTTTCAAGCTGGAATAAATGTTGCTTCAAGGTCTAAAGCTTATAAAACTTTAATTTGAAGTAAAGTCCAAAATATGGCAAAATATAAATGGCATAAAGTCAACCTGTCAGTCAAGTTCTATTTCGCCTTTGGACTTCCCAGCTTTCGCTATATTGTAATCAAATTGATATGCCTATGGCTATGGCTCCTTTCCATCTCACTTTGCCTCTTTATTCTTGGTGGCCCTACTCTGGAGGCCAACTTCTGAGTCTACATCCATCTACGAATAGCATGCTCATACCTGTAATGGGCACTTCAGGTCTGTGTTGCTCCTTTCTCCAAGAAGGTACAAATACAGTGACATCTGTGTGTCCTCTTTCCAAGAAAAAGTTGACAGCCAATAGAATCCCACGGCACGAAAACACTTTATTCCCATGACTGTAGAAAAAAAGGTCACTTTGTTACAGCCGCATAAGAATTATAGGTGGCTTACATACACCTCAACAATTCTATTATCAATAAAACTGTTTTATAAACATACAAAATCTGGAATGCATTTCAAAGGAAGTACAAAATAAAGCAGTTTAAGACAGGTTTAGGGAAAAGATGGGTATACAACTGTTTAACATTCTCATATAATAGGTGCCAAAGTAGTGTTGGCCAAGAGGCTACCAATGTGGATACATGACATGAACTTCATTTTTGGCTTTTTAATACACCAACTATTCAAAAGCAATAGAGTTGGTAATGACTAAACCATTTAAATACATTTTAGATAAATAGAACCTACCCTAAATATGAAAAAAGGTGCATCAATAAACTGAAGCCCTAAAGTAAAATTCTCTTGTTTCTTTCCTTAGGCAAGGGCTAAACAACTAAAATATGCTAAAAAGCACAGATAGTTTTAAATGTCAGAATTCCTTTCTGAACTGTTTTGCAACAGAAAATTGTAATTCAAGAATTACAACAAATTAAATATACATTAAAATATATTTTTTCAGCCATGTTATTTCGATCCATCTTTAACACATTTCATATGACAGCACTTGCAGTACTTCTTATTCACACACACACACACACATATATATATATATATATATATATATATATATACACGGGGCGGAGCTACTGCAGCCCTCCAGTGGCCTCCGTGGGTCCTCTGTGGGCGCAGCATATATATATATATATATATATATATATATATATATATATATATATATAGAGAGAGAGAGAGAGAGAGAGAGAGAGACAGATAGAGAGAGATCGAGACAGATAGAGAGATATTGCATTTAAACCCAATAAATACCTTTGAAATGGATTGCCTGTTTTTATTATTGGCCTTTAGTGCTTGCTAATCATTAACCTTTCTCGTCTAGCGCTACCTAAACATAAATATATCTATATCTATATATATCTATATATATCTATATATATCTATATATATATATATATATATATATATATATACACACATATAAATACATATACATATCTAATATGGCTCTCACTAAGCCAGTACAGAAGCGTTTTAAGTGCCCTGTTACTGAAAGTGGGTGAAATTTTGAGGAAGATGAACAGCTGACAGAGGAAAGGTCATCGAACAGGGAAATTAAAATTAAATAAAAAAGCACCCTTCTCATATTGCAACTGACCTTCAACTTGTTATTTTATTTTTCAAGTTTATTTTTGGAAGGCAATTTCCTCGTTCTGTAGCCGGCAGCTTTTCATAATTACTAGCTCTTGTATCTCTAACTGTAGAGACATATAATCTGTCTTACTCATAGAATTATTATTATTATTATTACATTATTGAAATCACCTTATACTTAAATGGATATGAAATAGGACTTTGCAACCTTTTAAAAAAGCATAACTTAAAACATTACAAAAAATGTTTTTGAATGAAAAAATATGAATTAAAACCTGTTTAAACTTCATTTAAATCAGGAAATGTAGAGAGCATACTTTAGTCTGTAGAACTCATTGACTGACAAATGAGACCCCAACACCAGTAAAAATATGAAAAATGTTTTGGGTTGTGCCACCTTAATTTAAAAGAAGATACAACAAAGAAAGAAAATCTTTCTAAATCCCTTCAACATTAACCTTAGGTTGGTTATCTAAAAATTAGGTTTATCTCTTCAAATTCCATTAATTTTTTTGATGGTAAAGAATTAAAATACACAATAGTATAGAAGCCTCCCTAGTAGAAATGCAGAAATCTGCAGATCAACTACTAGTAGCAAGTGTTTCAACTCATACACAACTACACCACATTGAGTTAAATACATTTATGGGTGAGATTTGCAAGGGTTTGTGAGAGAAGACATTGGTAGCGATAACATTTTTTATCTCTGAAACAACTAACCAATATTTTCCATAGCTTGATCCTAGATTGCATTGAGCCTCACCAGATAGGATAGAAAAGTAACTATTACTACAATGAGAACTAATTCATTAAAAATAATTATAATAAAGAAATCAGAGAGAACTATATTACCTAATTTTATATTCCATTCCATTTTTAAAAAAATAGGATATACCATGCTCATAAAGTTACTTATGCTATCCATATTGCGTGTTGTAAAGGTGTATAGTGTAATCTAATATGCGTAGGCGCAGCATTGTTAGTAGGCTGGGGGCATTGCAGGAAAAGCGGGCATGCACAGAAGTGTCATTTTTCCCCCTAACCACTACCATAACCGCTGGCAAGAGTTGCAGCCATAATTGCCAAGAAGCAGAGAGACAGGACAGAGAGAGAGAGAGAGGGAGAAACTGAGAGAGAGAGACACACAGGATACACAGAGAGAGAGAGAGACAGGACAGAGAGAGAGAGGTAGGATAGATCTATATCTATAGGTACAGATAATATTGTAGGTCAATCATTTATATAACGGCACAACAAACCATACCTCTGATTTGTTTTGATACCTCTGATTTGATTTGATATACAATTGTAAGCATTTACTGCTGTAGGTTTGAATTTAGGCACTTGAATTAATCATTTATGATTCCATGATACCGTTATCTTTGGAGTTTGCATGTTTTCTGTTTTCTTATATAGTCAGATCAATGTTCACACATGTTTTTCTGACACAACGTACATTTTACAATAAATAACTTGTAGGAATACTTAGTAAATATGAGACATCAAGGTGTTATAGTCCTTATATCTATTCATACATATTTAAAAATCTATTTGTGCATGTTATATTAGTCTCTTTAGTCTCTAAAGTGTTTAGGGATTTATAGAGGAAACTAGAGTTTTACTTAACAGTAAGTAAAGATTGCACCTATAAAAAACATCACATGTGTGCAGTTATTAAATGTGGATACTGTAGACTGCAGACAAAAGTCCTTTATTGATCATAATTATTTAATGACACAACTCATTAAGTGGATAAGACTGTGATATGCACACACCTAACTTTTGAAGTAGCACTGATTCTAAGGAGGCAAGGTTTAAGAGACAGCAGTCAGCTTTGAGTGAGATTTGTTCAGCCCATGAATAATAAAAAGGAGCAAATAAAAGTAAGTAAGGCCAAAAAGTATGGAATAATGAGAAGACAGCAAAAGAGAAAAAAATGGAGGCAATATATCTAGAAAAGGAAGGGAAGAGGGTATTGGGTCTTGGACGATATGAAGTACTAAATATATCTTTGTACTGTCACTAAGGCATTTCACGATTTAAGGATGGTGATCTACCAGTGCTGAATAAATTACTTGCGCTTTAATATTGATGACTTAAAACTGAGACTTCCATATTTAATTTCATATATTGCTGCTATAATTCTCAAAAAAACTCAGAGGAGCTATAATTCTCATATCACAAACGTAGAGTCTTGTTGCACAACATCTACTAACGCAATTATGTCAAAGTCAGTAAAGAACCCTGAAGTGGAATTTCTACGAATGAAAGATTACATTTTTTACTGTGATTACCTGCAGCTGTTAATTCACACAAAGATTGTGAAATGCACGTGATTCATAGCATCCCAAGTGGGTCACTCAACTTTATGACCATATCCAGCAGGGTTTTAAATGTCTGAACATGCTATGAAACTATGAAACAGTGGTAAATGTGACCACTGAGGTGTTTAAAATGGCTGCAAATGACATTGAACCAAACTGTTTACAAACTGTGAAAAGGGGAAAAGTAGCAGTGTGTAAGGAGTTATTTATTGTGAGTGAAATTAAATGTTTTGTGGTAAAAATAAGTGTTTTTCTTTTTAGTGTAAAATGTACATATATATATATATATATATATATATATATATATATATATATATATATATATATATATTGTAGCAAGGGGGAATGTTTGTTGTGGACAAAAGAATAGGGACACACATACGGTGCCAAAGAGCCCCTTGTGGTCCTACGGCTGTCTGTAGATCTCTAAATTAGTGAAGATGTCTAGGAACTTTGAACAAACTCTGAAATCTTTGAATTTTACATTTTCCATTTGCTTCTTGAGACTAAAAATGTGGCACTTCCCCTCAGATGATTCCTGAACTTACATTTCTCCATATTGTAATAATACAGTAATTGTAGTAGTAGCACATGTGTGTGCATAGCGGTCCTTGAAATGTAAATTGTAACTATGAGTCTTAGTATCAAATCTTGAGAGTTCCCAGGCCTGGCTATGGGAACAAACTCACAATTCCCTTAATCTATAAACCACAAATTGTTACAGTGGCTTCATACTTCATCAAGGAAACCTCTATTTCCAAATCAGTTCTTAATATAAGAATGAATTGTGTATATTTCAACCCACTACTTCCAGTAAATACATGCAATAGTTTCATTTTGACACAAAAAAAGTGAAAATGGAGATGTGATAAATCATTGAGATACGGTAGAGTCTCCACTACTGTTACTTATTGTTTTTATATTATTATAATATGATACTTATTGTATACTCTCATTTTTGTTGCTAGACCCCAAGCAGATTACCACACCAACTTGTTGTTATGTCAGCTGTGATTCCCATTATTTGTGGCATTTGTGTGTAAATTTTGTGGAATTCAGATATTTTCTGCATTCTCGATATTAGAACATGCCTATTTAGGGAATTCAACAAATTACAGCAAATTAAATTGTTAGAAACAGAGGTAAGGAAGTTATATGTTGTAGATACATGATGAAATCAAAGAAATTGCCTCATAGCACAAACTAATACAACTATCTTTTAATCCTGAAGCAAGTCAACAACCGAATAGGGCCTAAGGTTTTACAGCAGGATGTAAAGGTAAGATTTGGTGGATCAGGTGTTTCTTATCTACTCTAAAAAATATTATTTTAGTTGTTTTAATAATATTGATAACCTTTTCTATCTGAAACGGTAACCTGCAGTCTGAAAACTCGCTCTAGCAGAACCACTCTTGCTTTACAAAAGATTATTTTTAACATTGAACACTTCCTGGTTAACAATGAACTATGTGCAGTATTTGCCAAAGGCCAAAGGTGTTAAAAGACTTGAAACAGGAGGTACTGATTAGGCAACCTCTGAGAAATTTCCCAGGAGGAGGAAGGACAGGCAGGGTATATTTACATAAAAAACATTTGCATAAGGCAGTCTATGAGCTGTTCAGGCAGGCAGGACCCTGTATGTATGTGAGTCAATTAGAAACAATGCAGCAGCTTAAGGCTTCAGGAAGTAGCAGAGTGGAATTTCCCTTGCTGCACCTGACACCACAATAAACTATGTACTAAATTCTGCAGCAACATTAAACACAGTGGATACTGTTAGCAGCTCTTGTATAATGCAATAATAACCAGTAAATTGAGCCCTTTTGTTGCATTTCCTGTGTCTATTGCAATGTGCATACACCATCTAACAGATTTGCATTGATTAAGATAAAATAAATGACTTTGATGATAACATGTACTTTTCAAATTTCCGCAGTAGTGTGCAGCAGGCGGCCCTCAGCCACTTCCAATGTGGCCCTCAAACAGTTCTCTGCAATTGGAGTGCCTGCCTATCAATCTACAGTCCAAAATATTGAGCTGAAACTAAACACTAAATACTTCCTAAATATTTATCTTCGTTATCTACACCTCTATTACCAATGTATCCCTTTCATTTAGAGATTTTACTATTTTGGTAAAATAAAAAAAAATTTGAAGCACAGTTAAGCCCTTTAAGTACTCAGTGCACACAAATGAGGCCCTTCAATCGTGTATGGTATGGTGTGCAGAGATATCTATCCAATGACTATGTTATACTAGGAAACCATTGGACGATTAGGCTCCTTAGAATAACACAGACTACAATTTACTTGATTACTGTATACTTCTGGAAACTGAATAAATTATTAAGCAGCAGTAAAATAGTTTTAAACAGAGAAATATAGAAATACTGTAACATGCATCCCATTCTGGATCGCTACCTTGTCAGGGTGAAGGGGCTTATGTACTTCAGTGAAGCTGTGAGCTATACCATGTAGGGTCACCAAAGATGGGCAGGTCATAGCAGAGAGGTCAGACAAATTGCAGTCCCCTGGAGAAGGCCCTTGCAACCCACTCCAGTATCTTTGCCATAAAAACCTTATGGATTAGCACAACCAGACAAGATGTGCCTGGCGTGCTGTGGTCCATGTCACAGAGAGTCGGACACAACGGAACAACTAAACAACCGCAAGATGCATAAATTATTTGTCTAACATCATAATAACATACCTGGGATATCTAAAAGGCTGGGGTTTTGTTGAAAGATAACTCATATAAATAGTGGTTTTGGTTGTATCTACAAATCTATAGTTCCGCCTAATTCTCATGAGAAAATTCATAAATTCTCAGTATAGCCATCTGCACATTCTAGACTTCTCTAGCATTCATATTCTGTTTATCTCTACCATTATTCTTTATGTGGAGTAATATTTCTGCAAATTTACAGCTTAAAAACTTAAAAAAATACCTTTTTCTAGTAGCTCCTATATAGACAAGGAACAATACTTCAAAATAGGGATACACTAATGTTATAACTTTTATATGGCTACCTTCTTACCACAACAGTCTTCTTAATTATGTTTAACATATAGTCAATACTTATTTGCATAATACCCAGAATCTCTAGATAACAAAAACAATCCACTTATTAACTTGTTTTATATTAATCCCAGGCCCCAAAATGCATTGAGCATATTTTAGTAAGTACTAGTACTAAGGATTACTGCTGCTTATCATGATGGAGAAGAAGCTTGTGTCACTGAGTTTGTTAAATGCAGCATTTGCTTCCTTCTTTTTAGAACGATCTGGGTATTTCGTCAGAGACAGGAAATTAATCATCCTGCGTATAGATTGTTGGATACCGTATATCTTGATTTTTGGTAATCGCTGCAAGAAACTTTCCTTGAAGTGACACTGAAGACCCACATTTATAAACAGCATTCTTTTAATATTACAAACATTTTTATATTGCTTAATATATTTGTCATTAGATCTCCGGGATACGCCTTTAGCAAAGGAGGAATTCCAAAATTTGCCATTGATCGAAAATGTTTACACAAAGAACTCAATCACAGCCTTGCAAAATGATTTACCCTTTTCCGTTGTTTACACTAATTGAGTAATAAAACATATCCGTTCGATTGCTCAATCCATTTTTAGCATACCATGGGTGGACCCATTTTGTAGCCCCTAACCTGTAACTTGTGAGTAAGTACTCTTCTTTAATCTTCCCACAATTGGCACATATTCCAAATCACAAACAAATCATGTGAATTAAAATTCTAAAACGTACTGGCACAGAAATTTCCAAAAACTATTAATATACCCACAAAGGACAAGAAGATCATCCGAGTTGCAGATGAATGTGCAACACGTGCTTTGAAATACTACTGCTAAAAGACACAACATCTCTAGTTATTCCAAGATCTTTCCAGACTAATATAGCTGACTCTTGTGGGAATTTATTAAGCATCTCAGGTGCATCCCTTGATTTAGTATGGGGAGAAACTGAGACCACCGACCTTGTCAACTCATGCCTAAAGAGAGACCAAAAAGCCATGTTATTTAAATTCTCTAGAAAAGACCAGTGAGTCTCAGACTGAGTCACCCGAGGATAGATATAGATATTATAATTTGCATTACTGTGTCCTTGATTGACATTACCATTTTTCCGGAAGTTTGGGAAAATGATAGTATTCCTCCACACCCAACATGCTTAATTAGAGCAAGCCACAAATTTGTTCCCCTATTGCCTAAGAAAGGAAGTTGTGGATCAACATGAGATTTACATATATTATTAACCTGAGCAACTAATATCCTGCTCTCCCAGATCTTCTGGAAGGACTCTGGACACAGTCTTACTGGCAGAGCAAAAGGCAAATGTGATATATGAAGACAAGGAAATAGGGCGACAGATTTGCCTAGCTCTACATATGTATGGTTGTATCTCATATAAGGAAACATTATTTAATGTTTTTTTAACTCATGATGCTGATTTGTGAAGCAGGGACCTTTGAATCCTGAGTATAACAGCATTAACAGGACACTGGAGTACGATATGTTAAAGAAATAGGATCTATCCTGTTATGCGCATGCACGGCACATGAAGCCTCCTGGTGCCGAGTTTGCTCGTGTTCAACGTCCCGATGTACTCCCTAAGCCCCTATCCCCCTACACCCCTTGCGGGCCCTAACTCTAACCCCCAACACCAGTTACCGGCCCTAACCCTAAACCTAACCCCCTAAACCTAACCCTAAGGCCCTACACCACTTACCGGCCCTAACCCCCTAACTCTAAGCACCTAACCACTACACCCCTTGCCGGCCCTAACCATAACCTCCTAACCCTCTTAGCCTAACCCAAACCCCCTAAATGTAACTTCCTAAGCCCCTAACCCTCTAAACCTAACCTGAAAACCCCTAACTACTTACCGGCCACTTAAAGACAGCTACATTGGGACGTCGGTGGCGAGCTTCCCATGCGTACATATAACAGGATAGGTCCTAGAACTAGTATTAATAATGGTAAAAAAAAACTTTTTAGAAAGAAAAACAACCTTGATTTTTTTTACTTATTTATGTAATTGTATGGTGTCTTATCCATCTCCAGTCTTTATGTGGGATCTTTCCTGTTCCCTGCCCGCCTGTAGTGGTGACCAGCACCTACTCAGTGGCGCACTCGAGTGTAGAGCTTAGCATCTGTCACTACCCTAATGCCTATACCGTAACCATAAACTTAAACCCCACATCTAACCCAAACAAACTGATGAAAATCACGGCCATGCCACCTAGTGGCCGCTGGCCATCACTGCTGCCGGGCAGAAAACAGTAAAGGTGCCAGTAATGGATATCTCTGAGACAACATATAAATGTTAGTTTTCTTTTTTAAATGTTCTAAAACATTTAGCCCATTATTAGTTACTGTATTTTAAAATATGGTATGTACTGTCAGTTTAAGTCATATTTTTAAACGTCTGATACAACAGAGTTTGGGAATTGAACAGCAGAGAAAATAAAAAAATTGAATGTATGAAATGATCACACTAAGCTGAAGTACAGACAAGGATTCTGGGAAATAACATTCACTTGTTTAGTTGAAATACTTTTAAAAAGGGCTCTGTCACCTCAAAAGCAAGTTGTTGTTTTTAGTTAATCTTGAGACCTACATTTTTTTTCCTAATATGAATAAATCCTGTGAAATTCAGTACTGTTTTAGATGGATTTAAAAAAAAAAATGAATGGCTTCTGAAAACTAATTAGTTGCTTTGACTTGTTAATCTGAATCAGATTGCTTGCCTGTTTCTGTGGTGGTCAAACAATATCCCCCAGTGTTATCATGCTCTTAGATCCCCCTCCCCCACCATCCTCATGTACTGTGAGTGGCAAACTAGCATATTAAGTGGCACATACGTTTACAGGAGCTGCACAAACAATACTTTATAAAGAAAAATGTTTTTTTAACACAATGTATACACAGTTTTTAATGCTCTTCGTTTCTGAAGCTCAGACAATAATTGGAAAATAAAGGTAACAATAATGCATTAAAATTCCATACTAGTGTTGTATTAATTAATCTGATTATGTTCCAACATTACATATGAATTACTTAATACATTTCTACTGCAAAGGTAAGCTCATTCATGAATGATAGAATTGAACATACCTCATTGCCACATTGCTGCCATCAATGACAATTGGTCTCAAGTTGCTGCTATCATTCTCCTCAGGTGAGGCTGAGGATGGGGAAGTCTTGTTTCCAGTCCCACCACGGGGTACTAGAAGGGATTCTGAGGGTTCCTCGGGCACAGCCTCCCTCTCCAGGTGTGCACCATGCTTCACCAGCTCTCCAAGTACAGTGTTAGTATCTGCCTCCACTCCAAGATTTTGCAAGACAGCATAGATTTCCTCGGGAGAGTATCCCAGTTTACGGAAAAAGTCAATTTTCAATTGCATCTCACCCTGGTCTACAGAATTGAGAGAGGTGGATTTTTCTGATACTCGATCGAGATCAACCCTTGCCCCATTTTGAGTTATTCCCCTGAGAGATGCATTCTTTAGGCTGTAGTAGCCCATATCTACTCCATCTTTATTTCTCATGGTCCAGTCATTCTGTGGGATATTATTAAAATTGCTGCTGGTGGAACATAGCTGATCCAAAGAATAGTTCAGGTCATAAGGAAGGCTATCCATTCTGAGCTGTTTAATCCAGTACTGTGATGACCTCCAGCTCCTGTAAACACAAAATTAATGGTTAACTTCTACTAACTTCCTACAGTGATATTAACTACAACATGTGACAATCCAAAGCCAATCTTTATTTCACCTTGGACAAAGAGTTTGGCCTGTTCTATGTTCGCCTACTCAATAATATCACTTGCAAAACTATAGCAAAGATTTATGAGAACATTTTCCGCAATTCCTCCAAAAGTTGCCAAAGATGTCACATTTTATCTAGCTTTATTACAATCAACAATATAAAACAAACAGGACTCCAACATACAAAAGGGGTTGCAAACTATATATATATATATATATTACATTGATATGGGTTATTTTGCCCATAATTGATAATTACCCCCAGGAGAACTGGCTGTATTGTTTCAGTGTATAGCCATATCAATTTGAGAAAATAGGTAATGAGGTGGAATCTGAACTCATTGGAATCTGAACATGTACATTTTTCTAATTGTCCTAAGGCATTCAAATGAAAATTATACTGCCACACCAGTAATTGTTATTACCTATAGTACTAGATAGTACTGTAATGTTTAACTAAATGATTTTGAACTTATTTTTAAATTTGATAATACACTGTAATAACACTCTTTACCATGGCAAATAACGATGACCAATGTTAAATACCGTTCTTACTTTGAGTAAAAAAAAATGTAAAATAGATCTCTAGTTCACAAACTAGGTCCCAGGGGACCATACTGAAAGGATCCTAGTCCATTACGGTTTCCCTAAGGATTGATAGAGACTTATGGAAATATTCCCCTTCTGGATTGCTACCTTGTGGTTGTGAAAGAGCTTGTGTACCTCTGTGAGCTTTGCCATGTAGAGTCACCCAAGATGGGCAGGTCATAGCAGAAAGGTCAGACAAATTGGGGTCCACTGGTGAAGGAACTGGCAACCCACTCCAGTATCTTTGCCATGAAAACCTTATGGACTAGCACACCCAGACACAAATGTGCCTGGTGTGTTGTGGTCCATAGGGTCACGGCGAGTCAGACACGACTGAACGGCTGATTAACCTTAGAAATATTATTGTTTCCATTTACTATACATGT
The DNA here is from genome assembly GCA_027410445.1 of Discoglossus pictus. NCBI lineage: Eukaryota > Metazoa > Chordata > Amphibia > Anura > Alytidae > Discoglossus > Discoglossus pictus. Next base: position 214,062,407 of record CM050164.1, on the reverse strand, counting down.
GGTTATACTTCTGCTTTTCATACACATTATTGAACACAATATATAAGTTAAGTGGAATTCAACAGGAACTACAGAGAAGCTGAAATCAGCTAAGTACTGACAGAAAAAGAAAGAAAAGCATCATCCTGCTCGTGCAAAAGCTCATGTGATGAGTCAGAAAATCACATTACTGGTCTGATTGCCATAAAATAGTTCTGCTATGTGGTGCTTGTTCATCTGACAGCCACACGGTTAATATTACTATATTTCTGTAATTTTGTACAGCGGAAATGAAAAAGTAGGAATACCCTCTTAACAGTAATTATAATGCATACCATTTGAGTAAGAAATGTTATTTATATGCATATTACTAACCCATTGTTCCCTTACTAAAAGGAAGATGACATATGGGTTTTACAGCTGAATTTGATTTCTTACAAAAACTATATTAATCTGATTATTTAATCAGTTCTGTATTTAGGGTGCATTCCTGTTTTATGCTACCACACGTGCATCTGTTATGTTCACGCACGCCTGCTGCACTGCCCTGTGCCGATGAAGCTGTCTCCTCGTGGCGGGTAAGTGGTTAGGGGTTAAGGGTTAGGGGGTTAGGATCGGAAGGGGTGTAGAGGGTTAGGGAATTCGTTTTAGGGGGTTAGGCTAAGAGGGTTAGGAGGATAGGGTTAGGGCCACCAAGGGGTGTAGGGGGTTAGGGGCTTAGGGTTAGGGGGTTAGGTTTAGGGTTAGGCCCAGTAACTGGTGTAGGAGGTTAGGGTTAGAGCTGGCAAGGGGTGTAGGGGGTTATAATTAGGGTAAGGGCTGGCAAGGGGTGTAGGAGGTTAGGGACTAAGGGTTAGGTTTAGGCCCGCTAACTGGTTTAGGGGGTTATGGCCAGAAAGGGGTGTAGGGGGTTGGGGGCTTAGGGAGTACATTGGGATGCAGGACGAGAGCGCACCTGGCAACAGAAGGCTTCCAGTGCCATCAATGCGCGCGCATCGTTACTGCACGTGTGGAAGCATCAAACAGGAAAGGTCCGTATTTAGTATTCCCAACAATGAGAATTCCAGTTGTCTTTAGTTAAAAAGATTTACCGCTGACTTGCATCCTATATGCTAGACTATGCATGACACTGGAGAAATTGCCTTGTTTATTAAACAGTCCAGAGCTATTTGCGGCCACAGATCTCCTTTATTAATTGAATATTAAGTGTCAATTGGAATAAACTATTTTGGATATAAACACTCACCAATTAATAAGATTATGGGTAATGAGTTTGCACAAGCTTGTCCTCATGTCCATGTCTAACAATGAAGGTAAATGCCCTGTTTTAATACTAGTTATACTTTAAGCATGACTCAATATCTTCCAGAAAAAAAAGAATGCAATAACAAGAGGTTATGATTTTAAATTGGATAGTGGGGAGATTTAGAACAATGTGCGAATGTATTACTTTACAGAAAGAGTAGTATATAAGTGAAACAGCCTTCCAGTGGAAGAGTTTGAGTCATAGTTAACACATTTAAGCATGCCTTTGATAAGCAAAAAGCCATCCTGATGCTTAATTAAGCCAGATTTTTAGGTAGATAGAATGGGCAGACTAGACTGGCCTTTTTGGTTCTTATATACATCAAAACATAGATTTGACATCAGATGTTCCTATAAAAGGAACAAGTGTAATGAAGTTAAAATATGTTTAACACAATTCAAGTTACTAATGTTATTTATCATTTCTAATTCTTTTCAACTGAAATGTAAAAAACAAATGACATGCTATGAAATCTTTGTGCTAACACAACATATATTTTCTGCTTTATTTATTCTTCTAGATCGATGGCCACAGGATGAATGGGTTTACTGTTATTTCCATTTGGAGAAAGCTCTCTGCAATAGAACACCTTGTCTATTGTGTCACTGACCTCTCAGACTTGTAACCTAGGAACATAAGCCCTTTACTGTCTAGTTTGCATCTTGGATCCTGAGCTCCAATAGAGTTTAAAGGGACACTGTCATCCCCAAATCCAGCTGTTTTGTAGGTTATTCTTAAAGACCATGAAACACTGGCTATATGTTATGTTAGCTATTTCTTTCTAAAGTTAATTAATCCTGTGGAATCACACGTTGGTGCTGCTGTATGAGCTGCTACCATATATTAATGCGCTGCTTTGAGGTGCTAATTCTGATTACAGTCTGTTTGTCTCCATGGTGGACACAATAAAAACCTGCAATGTTATCTGGCAGTTATACCCTCTCCCATCCTTATCAGGTACTCACATTAGAATACTGAGCCGGACCTTAGCATTCTTTTTCTGAAAGATGCTTCCACCCAGAACTTTATTAAAGTCCATAATATACATGAGGGTTACTGTCACATTGCTGCACTCACTTTTCTCGATAATAGTTGAGAATGATTTGAATCAATCTGGGAATTTTATCTAAAATATAATTTGTATTCCAGATAAAAACTCACAGTTTAAGATTCAAAAAAATTGAGCGGAAAAAAGGAATAACATGCAGAATGTTTTCCGTTGTTTATATATATACACAATGGTGCATGGCCTAAAAGGCAAAACTGATAAAGAAAGACATGACGTTAATATTTATATTACCCCTCTCGCTTCTAAAGAGGACAGTTTCAAATATATTAGAGGATTTAATAATGATCAAGAGGGTGTTATCAGAAAAAAAGATGAATGCAAGAACAAGCGGTCATGATTTGGCAGTGAAGGGGTTAGAAAGCAATCCTTAACAGGAAGAAGCGCTTACCAGACTGTGTGGAACAAGCAGTTTGTGGAGAAATAAAATAACAAAAGTTTTCCTTCAGCTGAGAGGCTGTGACTTGCTCCACAAGCCTCTGTGACATTTCTGCTCTGTGTTTTTGTGTAACAGGAAACAGTACAGTCAGTTGGGTGTGTGTATGTGGGTGGTGACGAGAAAGACAGATCCGGTGCTGTAAAGAGACAGGCCCACTGGGGAACAACTTACTGAGACTGACACACTTTATTATGTCAATGTCATTTATTTTTAATCTGCAAAACAGATACTAGGTGACGAGAACACACACACACACACACATATATATATATATATATATATATATATATACACACACACATATATATATATATAGGAAAAGTAAAAAATACATCACGGACAGCAGCAGTTTAAATAAATGTAATGTGTTTCTATGCTTTATTCATTAAGTCACGTCTTACAAACTGTTGGCAAATGACTCATTTATTGTGAAATTTAACTAAGAAAAGATGACCTATTATAAACCAGCAGTGCAACTCGGTTTGCTCTGTTCCCTATTTAAATGTGAGCGAATGGTAAAGTCACAAGCATATGGAATCAGTCAATAATATAATCACAGTTAAGAATACATTTTCCTCAGAAAGAAAATGGTTATAAATTTGGATAAACGATGATATGAAGAAATACCACTATACTTGGTGGTTTGGGATATTCAATTCATTTTGAATAAAAAGGGCAATCAGGGCTAACCTGGATAATTAGAGAAGGAGTATTGATCCAGGGAGGATTCCAATCACCAGTATCTGGGGTCAGGAAATATTTTTTTTTTTCCCCCTTTTGAGACAATTGTTTTTGTTTGTTTGCCTTCCTCAGGATCAATTAACAATTAATCTGCATATTACAAAGATCAGAGAAGATCTAAAAAGGTTAAACTTGATAGACTATAAGTCTATTTTCAACCTCAATTACTATGTAACTATGAATTTAAGTAGAAATAGGAATCAGCAGATGACTACAATATCCTCCCTTATATGATTTTACCCCTTTTAATGTTCTATTCTATATTATTGTTAGATGCTAAGCAAAAATATGTGTATTATCATGTTTGTTATATTTTTGTTCTAATAAAAGAAACTTAAGGAAATGACATCTGAATATTTAATGTTATTGTAATTATAATGGGCTTCACCCATAATCAATGATTAAAATGCAACTGTTACATCAGGGGCTCTGATTTCTTTTGGAAGAGCATAACATATTTTCTGTAAATTGTACAAGCCATTTCTTGTAACATAAACAGATGTTACAATACAAGGTCTTGTCTGCGAGTGGCACAGTATTAAAATTAGAAAACCAAACCGCATAACACATGAATAGATACATTTTGACATCATATAAATAAATTATCACAGACTCAAATATATTAGGATACTGTGGTGTATAAATCAAAAACTATTAGTTATAGCAAAATATAATGTAGACATTTTGATATTCTCCATTTTAATGGTTTTGCAAAAGAAAAAGGAAAAAAAGAAAAAGCTTGTCACATTCCTCTTTTCTGCAAATCTCACTCCATTCAGCAGTGTCACAGTTAAATGGTATTGCGCATTGCCTAGTGATGGGAGAGGAGGTGTGGAAAATGTCAGTGGATCAGGTCAGGCTGTGTGACAGATCTTCATGACGTGTGGGAAAGTTTAATAACTCCACCCCATAATAAACTAAATTCTGATCAGCACTAGTTGAATTCTTTGTTTTTTCCCATTTATAGGAATTAGAAAGAATCACAATATTACATTAAAATAATGGATGGAGAGAGAGAGAGGGGGATAGAGAGAAGCGGTGGGGAAGAACAGCAGTGGAAAAAAAGAAGGGGGGAGAAACTGGGTTATAGCGAACAGTTCTCGAGGCCTCTGGAAAGTACCTCAGAAACCAGATAGTAGAAAAAAAGCACAGCCATGATAATAATGATAGTAATATCACAATAATACCGTTATGGACACCTTTATGTGTCTCTGGTACATTCAGAAATCAGTAAATATTCCAGATTTGGCAGACTTGTCACTACATGTTCTTTTGACTTTATTCAAAACAGTACTGCACTCCTCAAGAGTGCTTCATGCTTATCTTTAGGCATCCAAACAGTTAAATAGCCACATGCCACAGTTCAAGCCGAGGAGCTGGATATGATTACAGGCATTTTGTTAACACACAAGCTGAGTTACCACAGAAAAGCACAAACTTTCCTCCATAACAAGAGAGAATGTCAGTACTGTGACAATAAAGGGATCACATATCTACATTTTTATTTGTCAAGAGTAGCCAAAGGTCCACAATTTCAAAGTGATCAAGGTAGAAAAAGGAAGAAATAAAACTTTTTTTTTTTTTTGGTAAAGCGATTAGTTTTACTCACAGCCCAGCAGCGGTTTCCTTGTTGAGTCTGAACTGTGAGGGAGGGAGGGACTGTAAGCATTGCTCTCAGCAGGGCTAGCAAGCGGAAGCTGAATGCTTTATAGAGAGCGACCTTTTATACAACAGACACTCAGGTAGGCGGTGAGAACTGTTTGTGATACCTGCTCGTAGTTTTCCCTGAAGCATATTTTCCCCTCCCTCCATTTGCATTGAGGAAGTCAAATTGAAACTTGACAGTCAGGGAATAATTGTAAAAGAAGTGTAATATTACACAAGGACCAGGAGCGCCTGACCGAATACACCAAATAGAGAATTTAACCCGTAGTTGGAAACGTGTCACCCTACCACATACGTATCTCAGGACATGAGGTGCCAGAGCAATTAAAAATATAATCAAGATATGACAGCATATTTATAAACCATAAGAATTACACAATTTTTTGAAGGATAAATCACACTTTCTTTGGTCGCAATCCTTAAAATTGATCAAATATAACATATGAGATATTGATTATCCTACTGATTTGGGTTCTTTAGGCCATATGGAAGGCATTGTTTTTAGTTCACCCTTCTTATCCTTGGTTTTAATTTTGTAATCGTCGTTGTTAGGTACAAGTACCTAATTGTAAAAACATATTTTTTTTCCCCATACCTTGCTATATAACAATTTTGTGATATGGTATACTAATACCAGAGTGGAAAACACTCATGGGATTTGAAAAATCCAATTTCACCTAGATTTACTTTAGATTATAACTTTATAAAAGCTGTAATCTGGAATCAGATAGCTTTCATGCATTTTTTATAAATAATCCCAGTAGTCGTCAAAACTTTAATATAATGCTTATAATACCACTGGCTATCAACTATAGCGTTCCCTATATTTTATCATTTTACACCAATTTCTCCACTCATCTGTTTGTATTTTTCCATACTCTAATTTATTTCTCCATATTTTTACTTCCTAAACTCTTAATTTCTCTGTAAATCATATTTATTTACCGTATATATCTGCCTTAAATGTGCCTTAAACATCCTAGTTTGCTAATAAATCTCCTTCTATCTCTCTAAAAAAGATTTCATTATAACCCCTGATTCATTATATATCCACTTATATTTCCGCACATAATCTCACTCTATAACTACTCCTATTTCACCATTCCATCTCTCAATATTAAATTCTTCTTATATCTCCAGATAACCTCACCCTATAACGTATGCCAGGCGTTGCCATTAGGCGGTCCTGGATCCAAATGAGTACTTCTTCCATTCATTTGTTAATATATCTCAAACTTAAATAAGCTATCAATCACATATTGTTCATTTCCTAAATTCTCTTCACTCTTTAAACTTCCTTCACAAAATATTTATATGTGTTTCCATGAAAAATATGCATTCCGGACCTAGACTTTATTTTCATAAATACATTGTACTTTGGTGAGTTTTGTAACAAATAATAATTGACTACCTCTGACTTGTGCAATGTCTCTATTAATCAGTTTCCTAGAACTCCTCTTACCTCATCATACCTTACCCTGTGGTGGTTGCTAACATTTGTATTTGTGTTGGCCAAACAAATCTCTTTTGCTATGCCATTATTTGTTCTGTTTTGATAATGGCATACTTGTAAGTTTTGGTAATGATAGCTGTCTTATGCAACAAAGAGGTCTGAATAGGGAAGGATTAAGAGGCCATTGAACATATGGATGCTTCATACTAATGATAGTTTTACATTTCTTATGTTATGTTATGGAGCCCCCTCATTGATACTTGTACGGATCTCTCTAAGTTTAAAAATTGGCTTGAAAAACTAGGGACTGGTCAGATTTCACTTCTTTGGTACAAACCTTCTCACCTATGTCAACAAAATCCATTGATCTTCAGCTCACCATCCTCTTAAAGGGCCACTGAAGTCCCACAGTGGGCACATGTACAGTATGCTTTTATAAAGAACTAGACATAATAACTAACACAATCTTTTTAGAAAGTAAAGAAGGTATACAGCCTTTACTGTATCACATGAAGATATTCTTTCCGTGCACATGACTGAGCTGATTTACCAATAAACTGTCTTGTAGACTGGTAATATTACCATTAGTCATATTGAAAACTACAAGGATTGCAGCATTTTTTCAGCATCTAATGTCACCCCACTTGTAGAAACTACAATACTAATAAACAGAAACAAAATGGTTTAAAAAAACATCCATCACTCTTTCTCGCTACTACATGGATCGATTTCCTACCACATTTCCCAACAATCTACTTCATATCATGCTCTCTCTACACAGAGAGCCAACAAATCTTGGCTGACATTAGGTGTGTTAGCAATTTGTACTGTGTGTCAGTGCTCAACAGCAGTCAATCACCACAGTGCTGTAACACACCTCCTGTGATTGCAGACTGTCTAGATGAGACATCCCAGGCCTGGCCTTCTTTGGTTAATTAATAAAGATATCAATGTCTATTTGTGTAGGTTTGTATATAAATAAATTTATAGCCTGATATATGTCATGGATACATCAACATAATTTGAGTATAATTTACTATAAATGTAATGAAAATAGCAGTAGGTAATGTTTTTTGCTGGACTAAGCATATTTTTCAAAGATTTAATCCCTTGGTTGCTCAGCTCATATCAGATATGAGCAGCCCCATGTGCCAAGCATGCCCACGCCAGACATTTATTTTGTAAATTAAATTCAATGAACCCGAAATAAAAATCTTAGTGACGGTCACATTGGGCATCCATGCCTACATGAATGTATATACATAGCTCCTTAACTGTTGCTTTATCAAAGTGGAGGTAGGGGGCTATGCATATAAATTCATACGAACATGATCTGATAACCTCTGGACAATTACCTTTTTGGGAAGGGGATAAGATACTTCTTCATTCTCAAAGGGCAATGTCTATAATTTTAAGAAATATAATGTGTTTTTGTTTTATAAATTCTAGGAAACATAGTTTAATATGATTTTCACAAAATATTTTCTAGTAGTTTTGCACTATACAGCAGAAGATATATGTATTGCAACTTAGTTGCAATGTTGTTTCTTGATGAATATATCATGTAGAGTCCACCAACACAGTGCTCCATACTTCTTTTCCCTTGATTCTTTGTAATATTGTCTCTGTCTCTAAATATTAAATATAAAAAATATATATATATTTAAATTAGCTCTACAAAATTTTTAAAATTTCAACTGTTACTGTTAAAAGCCTTATGCTTTTTTACAATATGGTGGCCTTTATTTGGCAGACAAGAATGGTAAGTCTATATGTGGTATGAATATTCCTAGATAACAAGCTTTTTTTAATTTGGACTGTGTATTTTTCTTATATTGATCCTTGATAACAAGCTTTTTTAATTTGGACTGTGTATTTTTCTTATATTGAACTTGTGTTAAGATAATTTGATGGGAAATTATTGGATATTTTTGGCTGAAAAGCTAAAAAATGCATTATTCAGGAAACATTAGTAGTGAGTAAAAACGTGTAAATCATTTTTTATTTCTGTAGTGTACCATGTTTCAGAATATATTTGTTGTTGCTCAGTCGTTCAGTTTTGTCCGACTCTCCATGACACATCAATGTCTCCAGGCACATCAATCGTTTTGCAGGTTCTGCTTATTCATAAGGTTACCGTGGCAAAGATACTGGAGTGGGTTGTCAGTTCCTTCTCCAGTGGAGCGCAATTTGTATGGCTAATCTGCTATGACCTGCCCATCTTGGTTACCGCGGAACTAGAAAAACAAACAAAAAAAAACCCAAATATGCCTCCATTTAACTTACACACTCACACACAGCACAGGGGGAGAGTGAGGTTGCAAGTTAATTTGAGGCATATTTGGTGTTTTCTTAAGATCGGAAATCGCCTAAGCGGGGAAAAAATGGCTGCCGAAAAAACGTAACACGACAAAAACGAGGCCGAAGGATGTAAAAACAAGCCCTAAGCAGTAAGACATACTGCAAGCCAGTAACACTTAACCCAAGGCAGTAACACTCATCACGAGGCTCCTAACCTACACTGGGGGGGACAGGCTCGCAATGAGCACCAAAGGTGCTCAGCGTGGGGTTCCCGATGAGCGCCGAAGGTGCTCAGAGGGACCAGAGTCTCGCATTGTGTGGAAAACAGCATTGCCAGGCTTCAAATTGTATTGCCGTCATTGTGATGGGCATGTCGCTAGTATTTATATATTCAGTTAATTTAATGTTCTTTTTCAATAATATTTTGTAAAACTATAGACAATCTATTAATCTGCTGTTTGTCCCAGTTGTTCAGACTTGTATCACCCGGTTTTAACTGCTGTAATTTGTCCCTAATACTTTTCTCAGACAGAGGAATTTGAAATGCACTATTTTACCTAATTACTGCAAGACACATGGAAGAACAATAATCATTTACTCCAAAATGAGAAATCAGTTTGAGCCACTTTTAATGAACTTCCTGGAACACCCATATGTGCACTGTATACATATTATATTCAGTTATAAGCAAATAGAAAACATATATTAGTCATTCAGTTTTAGGAGGGCTTGGTACAAGATGCCTTTAGGAGATAAAGGTGCACAGTGTTGACACATGTAAGCACATGATGTAAATGTTCTATTTATTTTTTCCAAGATGTGCTGTACACTTACAGTAAATTACAGTAAATGCATCTTTGCAGTTTTTACAGCTCCATTATGGTCACAATGGGCTATATTAATGAAAACAAAAGTTTTTAGGCCTATTATCTGACATTATTTTATGGAGGTCACTCAATACTTCTGTTATCAGGCTAAGGTTAAGTTAACAGAAGAAATAAACGGTCTCACCCTAGTGAGATCTTGTTTCACCGGGAACACCGTTTAAGGAATCCAGGAATGCCTTGAATGTGCATAAGGCTATCCTGAGGATTGTTAGGCCAGCTTTCAGGAGCATGCTTGATGGATGTATTGGTTCTCATCTGCATTAAAGGAGCACTATAGTCATATATTTTTAATATATTCTTTTGAAGAACTACACTGTATGTAAAAAAAATAACAAAGCCTTCAACATAGTACCTTTTATCATGCTCCAGTGGAAGCTGTTATTTAAATTCCCACTGCATGTACCACCTGTGGTGGGAAAAGTCTTTGAATACAACAGGACGCTTCTATCAGGCCAATGGACACATGATAGCTAAAACTGCCAGTGATTTAATTAGGAATAATGGAAAGTCAATTAGTTTACAGGGAAACAAGCATCTTCCACAGACAAAAGCTGCAAGAAGCAAATTAGAAAAGAAAATGGAATCCTGCCTTAAAGAAAAACTGGCCATTATCAGGTTCTGGTATTCAAAAAATCATATAAAATGTGACTGAAGTGGTTAAAACCTTGGCTTTAAAAACTTAAATAGGGCTCTATATAAGCACAGAGCATTTTTTTTACAGAAGTTTTTAGGTAGTGATCTTCTATCCAAAAGCAAAGTCTTCACTAACTAAAAACTTCTGTAAAAAAATGCTCTGTGCTTACATAGAGCCCTATTCAATTGGCCGAATCACAATTTAATAAGGCTGTATGTTCCTATTGGGCATTTAATTGTCCCTACTCAATAACCCGGCATGATTAAATTGTTTAAAAAAATGTATGACTATTTTACTTTTATATATTCATTTATAAAACCAATCAAATATGTTCAAGTTGTATGTGATGAAAAGTACTAAAATAACATTTAGCGCCTTTATGTTTATTTGTTCTCATATATCGCCCCGAGTGGATCTGTAAAATCACATCAAGTTGCACATTTTTTTTTTCCAGCAATGAGGTCTCTTTGTGTAAAAAAAAAAATCTGGTAAACAATAACACAATTATTTTCTAGTTATACACCCATCCAAGTGACTCTCACCTTCCTGCCCTTTGAAAGGAGATATGAGTAATGTTTTTTAAACGTAGTTATGTATCAGCATCCGAGCTATCATTTCAAATGCGAAATAGGTAAGTCAATATACATCAGTGTATTTGGAAGACCGTCATCTGAAGCACTGAGGAAATAGTTCATAGTTATAGAAACACTAAAGGTGGGATTATAATTAATTGTTTTCCATAGTCCACCCCGTACCACCTCCTCTTACAGCCTCCTCTGGCAGCCTCCGCATCCCCTTATCCCCCGGATGCACTCCCAACCAGGAAGTGGAGCTTCCTGCTGCCCCCTCTGGCCAGTGCAGCACATCCACACATGTATGCGATCTGCATCTCCATTACTTTACAGGCAGGACTAGAAAGTTAGTAACATGTCTATCTATCTATCTATCTATCTATCTATCTCTCTATATATATCTAGATCTATTTATTATCTATATATCTATCTCTAAAAGAACAAGAATCATAGGTGGGTAGGTGTAAGGGTAAGTGGGTCCAGTTGAAAGCAGAGCAGAGGAGAGAGCAACTAGGCTGGGTCTGGGTTCAGCAAGGCATAGCCCAGAGTGAACATTTTGCCATGATTCTCTATACCAGCTAAGGTGAAGATCAATATATACACTGCTTAAATGGTTTTATTGCAACATTCGAACTACCTCATTAGCTCAATGTCCACAATTTATATGTGTCTGTTAAACATAATAGAGTTCTGCCCAGTTAGTCTTAGCAAAAATCAAATGTGCTCTGTCTCCCTCAGACCCTGGACCCAGACCCAGCCTAGTTGCTCTCTCCTCGGCTTTCAACTGCACCCAAGCTCCATACCAGCTAAGCCTGTCTCCCTCAGACCCTGGACCCAGACCCAGCCTAGTTGCTCTCTCCTCTGCTTTCAACTGCACCCAAACTCCATACCAGCTAAGCCTGTCTCCCTCAGACGTGGACCCAGACCCAGCCTAGTTGCTCTCTCCTCTGCTTTGAACTGCACCCAAGCTCCATAACAGCTAAGCCTTTCTCCCTCAGATGTGGATCCAGACCCAGCCTAGTTGCTCTCTCCTCTGCTTTCAACTGCACCCAAGCTCCATACCAACTAAGCCTGTCTCCCTTAGACGTGGACCCAGACCCAGCCTAGTTGCTCTCTCCTCTGCTTTCAACTGCACCCAAGCTCCATACCAACTAAGCCTTTCTCCCTCAGACGTGGATCCAGACCCAGCCTAGTTGCTCTCTCCTCTGCTCTGCTTTCAACTGCACTCAAGCTCCATACCAGCTAAGCCTGTCTCCCTCAGACCCTGGACCCAGACCCAACCTAGTTGCTCTCTCCTCTGCTCTGCTTTCAATTGGACCCAAGCTCCATACCAGCTAAGCCTTTCTCCCTCAGACCCTGGACCCAGTCGAAGCCTAGTTGCTCTCTGCTCTGCTTTCAACTGGACCCAATCTCTATACCAGCTAAGGTGAAGATCAATATATACACTGCTTAAATGGTTTTATTGCAACATACGAACTACCTCATTAGCTCAATGTCCACAATTTATATGTGTCTGTTAAACATAGTAGAGTTCTGCCCAGTTAGTCTTAGCAAAAATCACATGTGCTCTGTTTGATTAGCTTCTAAGACCCCCCCCCCCACCTTCCTCCCATTTACTCCTATGCCTCATTCAGCTTTTCTACCCAAACCCTGGTCCCAGACCCAGACCAGTTTCTCTTTCCTCTGCACTGCTTTCAACTGCACCCAAACTCCATACCAGCTAAGCCTGTCTCCCTCAGACCCTGGACCCAGACCCAGCCTAGTTGCTCTCTCCTCTGCTTTCAACTGCACCCAAGCTCCATACCAGCTAAGCCTTTCTCCCTCAGACCCTGGACCCAGACGAAGCCTAGTTGCTCTCTGCTCTGCTTTCAACTGGACCCAATCTCTATACCAGCTAAGGTGAAGATCAATATATACACTGCTTAAATGGTTTTATTGCAACATACGAACTACCTCATTAGCTCAATGTCCACAATTTATATGTGTCTGTTAAACATAGTAGAGTTCTGCCCAGTTAGTCTTAGCAAAAATCACATGTGCTCTGTTTGATTAGCTTCTAACGACCCCCCCCCCCCCACACCTTCCTCCCATTTACTCACCCCCTATGGTTCCTTCTACTAATGTACTTCCTATGCCTCATTCAGCTTTTCTACCCCAGACCCTGGTCCCAGACCCAGCCAAGTTGCTCTCTCCTCTGCTTTCAACTGTACCCAAACTCCATACCAACTAAGCCTGTCTCCCTCACACCCAGCCTAGTTGCTCTCTCCTCTGCTTTCAACTGCACCCAAGCTCCATACCAGCTAAGCCTGTCTCCCTCAGACGTGGACCCAGACCCAGCCTAGTTGCTCTCTCCTCTGCTTTGAACTGCACCCAAGCTCCATAACAGCTAAGCCTTTCTCCCTCAGATGTAAATCCAGACCCAGCCTAGTTGCTCTCTCCTCTGCTTTCAACTGCACCCAAGCTCCATACCAACTAAGCCTGTCTCCCTTAGACGTGGACCCAGACCCAGCCTAGTTGCTCTCTCCTCTGCTTTCAACTGCACCCAAGCTCCATACCAGCTAAGCCTGTCTCCCTCAGACGTGGACCCAGACCAAGCCTAGTTGCTCTCTCCTCTGCTTTCAACTGCACCCAAGCTCCATACCAACTAAGCCTTTCTCCCTCAGACGTGGATCCAGACCCAGCCTAGTTGCTCTCTCCTCTGCTCTGCTTTCAACTGCACTCAAGCTCCATACCAGCTAAGCCTGTCTCCCTCAGACCCTGGACCCAGACCCAACCTAGTTGCTCTCTCCTCTGCTCTGCTTTCAATTGGACCCAAGCTCCATACCAGCTAAGCCTTTCTCCCTCAGACCCTGGACCCAGTCGAAGCCTAGTTGCTCTCTGCTCTGCTTTCAACTGGACCCAATCTCTATACCAGCTAAGGTGAAGATCAATATATACACTGCTTAAATGGTTTTATTGCAACATACGAACTACCTCATTAGCTCAATGTCCACAATTTATATGTGTCTGTTAAACATAGTAGAGTTCTGCCCAGTTAGTCTTAGCAAAAATCACATGTGCTCTGTTTGATTAGCTTCTAAGACCCCCCCCCCCCCCCCCCCCCCCCACCTTCCTCCCATTTACTCCTATGCCTCATTCAGCTTTTCTACCCAAACCCTGGTCCCAGACCCAGACCAGTTTCTCTTTCCTCTGCACTGCTTTCAACTGCACCCAAACTCCATACCAGCTAAGCCTGTCTCCCTCAGACCCTGGACCCAGACCCAGCCTAGTTGCTCTCTCCTCTGCTTTCAACTGCACCCAAGCTCCATACCAGCTAAGCCTTTCTCCCTCAGACCCTGGACCCAGACGAAGCCTAGTTGCTCTCTGCTCTGCTTTCAACTGGACCCAATCTCTATACCAGCTAAGGTGAAGATCAATATATACACTGCTTAAATGGTTTTATTGCAACATACGAACTACCTCATTAGCTCAATGTCCACAATTTATATGTGTCTGTTAAACATAGTAGAGTTCTGCCCAGTTAGTCTTAGCAAAAATCACATGTGCTCTGTTTGATTAGCTTCTAACGACCCCCCCCCCCACCTTCCTCCCATTTACTCCTATGCCTCATTCAGCTTTTCTACCCCAGACCCTGGTCCCAGACCCAGCCCAGTTTCTCTTTCCTCTGCACTGCTTTCAACTGCACCCAAACTCCATACCAGCTAAGCCTGTCTCCCTCAGACCCTGGACCCAGACCCAGCCTAGTTGCTTTCTCCTCTGCTTTCAACTGCACCCAAACTCCATACCAGCAAAGCCTGTCTCCCTCAGACGTGGACCCAGACCCAGCCTAGTTGCTCTCTCCTCTGCTTTCAACTGCACCCAAGCTCCATACCAGCTAAGCCTTTCTCCCTCAGACCCTGGACCCAGACGAAGCCTAGTTGCTCTCTGCTCTGCTTTCAACTGGACCCAATCTCTATACCAGCTAAGGTGAAGATCAATATATACACTGCTTAAATGGTTTTATTGCAACATACGAACTACCTCATTAGCTCAATGTACACAATTTATATGTGTCTGTTAAACATAGTAGAGTTCTGCCCAGTTAGTCTTAGCAAAAATCACATGTGCTCTGTTTGATTAGCTTCTAACGACCCCCCCCCCCCACACCTTCCTCCCATTTACTCACCCCCTATGGTTCCTTCTACTAATGTACTTCCTATGCCTCATTCAGCTTTTCTACCCCAGACCCTGGTCCCAGACCCAGCCAAGTTGCTCTCTCCTCTGCTTTCAACTGTACCCAAACTCCATACCAACTAAGCCTGTCTCCCTCACACCCAGCCTAGTTGCTCTCTCCTCTGCTTTCAACTGCACCCAAGCTCCATACCAGCTAAGCCTGTCTCCCTCAGACCCCGGACCCAGACCCAGCCTAGTTGCTCTCTCCTCTGCTTTCAACTGGACCCAAACTCCATACCAGCTAAGCCTTTCTCGCACAGACCCTGGACCCAGACCCAACCTAGTTGCCCACTACTCTGCTCTGCTTTCAACTGGACCCAAGCTCCATACCAGCTAAGCCTTTCTGCCTATCTATCTATCTATCTCTCTATATATATCTAGATCTATTTATTATCTATATATCTATCTCTAAAAGAACAAGAATCATAGGTGGGTAGGTGTAAGGGTAAGTGGGTCCAGTTGAAAGCAGAGCAGAGGAGAGAGCAACTAGGCTGGGTCTGGGTTCAGCAAGGCATAGCCCAGAGTGAACATGTTGCCATGATTCTGTACACACTAGTATGCCTGTTGGAGTGGGGGGGCTGATGATCCTCTGCTCTGCTTTCAACTGGACCCAATTTCTATACCAGCTAAGGTGAAGATCAATATATACACTGCTTAAATGGTTTTATTGCAACATTCGAACTACCTCATTAGCTCAATGTCCACAATTTATATGTGTCTGTTAAACATAATAGAGTTCTGCCCAGTTAGTCTTAGCAAAAATCAAATGTGCTCTGTCTTCCTCAGACCCTGGACCCAGACCCAGCCTAGTTGCTCTCTCCTCGGCTTTCAACTGCACCCAAGCTCCATACCAGCTAAGCCTGTCTCCCTCAGACCCTGGACCCAGACCCAGCCTAGTTGCTCTCTCCTCTGCTTTCAACTGCACCCAAACTCCATACCAGCTAAGCCTGTCTCCCTCAGACGTGGACCCAGACCCAGCCTAGTTGCTCTCTCCTCTGCTTTCAACTGCACCCAAGCTCCATACCAACTAAGCCTGTCTCCCTCAGACGTGGACTTAGACCCAGCCTAGTTGCTCTCTCCTCTGCTTTCAACTGCACCCAAGCTCCATACCAGCTAAGCCTGTCTCCCTCAGACGTGGACCCAGACCCAGCCTAGTTGCTCTCTCCTCTGCTTTCAACTGCACCCAAGCTCCATACCAACTAAGCCTTTCTCCCCCAGACGTGGATCCAGACCCAGCCTAGTTGCTCTCTCCTCTGCTCTGCTTTCAACTGCACTCAAGCTCCATACCAGCTAAGCCTGTCTCCCTCAGACTCTGGACCCAGACCCAACCTAGTTGCTCTCTCCTCTGCTCTGCTTTCAATTGGACCCAAGCTCCATAACAGCTAAGCCTTTCTCCCTCAGACCCTGGACCCAGTCGAAGCCTAGTTGCTCTCTGCTCTGCTTTCAACTGGACCCAATCTCTATACCAGCTAAGGTGAAGATCAATATATACACTGCTTAAATGGTTTTATTGCAACATACGAACTACCTCATTAGCTCAATGTCCACAATTTATATGTGTCTGTTAAACATAGTAGAGTTCTGCCCAGTTAGTCTTAGCAAAAATCACATGTGCTCTGTTTGATTAGCTTCTAACGTCCCCCCCCCCCACACACCTTCCTCCCATTTACTCCTATGCCTCATTCAGCTTTTCTACCACAGACCCTGGTCCCAGACCCAGCCCAGTTTCTCTTTCCTCTGCACTGCTTTCAACTGCACCCAAACTCCATACCAGCTAAGCCTGTCTCCCTCAGACGTAGACCCAGACCCAGCCTAGTTGCTCTCTCCTCTGCTTTCAACTGCACCCAAGCTCCATACCAGCTAAGCCTTTCTCCCTCAGACCCTGGACCCAGACGAAGCCTAGTGGCTCTCTGTTCTGCTTTCAACTGGACCCAATCTCTATACCAGCTAAGGTGAAGATCAATATATACACTGCTTAAATGGTTTTATTGCAACATACGAACTACCTCATTAGCTCAATGTACACAATTTATATGTGTCTGTTAAACATAGTAGAGTTCTGCCCAGTTAGTCTTAGCAAAAATCACATGTGCTCTGTTTGATTAGCTTCTAACGACCCCCCCCCCCCCCACACCTTCCTCCCATTTACTCACCCCCTATGGTTCCTTCTACTAATGTACTTCCTATGCCTCATTCAGCTTTTCTACCCCAGACCCTGGTCCCAGACCCAGCCAAGTTGCTCTCTCCTCTGCTTTCAACTGTACCCAAACTCCATACCAGCTAAGCCTGTCTCCCTCAGACCCAGCCTAGTTGCTCTCTCCTCTGCTTTCAACTGCACCCAAGCTCCATACCAGCTAAGCCTGTCTCCCTCAGACCCCGGACCCAGACCCAGCCTAGTTGCTCTCTCCTCTGCTTTCAACTGCACCCAAGCTCCATACCAGCTAAGCCTGTCTCCCTCAGACCCCGGACCCAGACCCAGCCTAGTTGCTCTCTCCTCTGCTTTCAACTGCACCCAAGCTCCATACCAGCTAAGCCTGTCTCCCTCAGACCCCGGACCCAGACCCAGCCTAGTTGCTCTCTCCTCTGCTTTCAACTGCACCCAAGCTCCATACCAGCTAAGCCTGTCTCCCTCAGACCCCGGACCCAGACCCAGCCTAGTTGCTCTCTCCTCTGCTTTCAACTGGACCCAAACTCCATACCAGCTAAGCCTTTCTCGCACAGACCCTGGACCCATACCCAACCTAGTTGCCCACTACTCTGCTCTGCTTTCAACTGGACCCAAGCTCCATATCAGCTAAGCCTTTCTGCCTCACACCCTGAACCCAGACCCAGCCTAGTTGCTCTTTCATCTGCTCTGCTTTCAACCGGACCCACTTGCCCCTACACCTACCCACCTATGATTCTTGCTCTTTTATAGTAAATGTCTTTGCATCATCAAGTGTTTTTCCTGCAGCTGCTACAATCACATAGATAATTCAATCCTTGCTCTCCTGACATGGCCAACTTCCCTTGCTCTTTGTAACTTCACTCTCACGGTCCTGTCAGCATGCAATCTGACACATCATTTCAGCACTGAAGCATGGATTCCTTCCTACTCTTTGCTATATGACGATATCCTCCAAACTATGCACGTGTTCTTCCCCTGCAAACTTGACACCTGTCTGACTGCCTCAGAACTGTCTTCTATTCTCTCACTTTCATCTGTCACTCTCTTTCTGGCCAATTCAAATCCCTAACTGGTTTCCTTTTCCAGGTCTCTCCGTCTCTCCTTCACCCTTTTAGATTGCAAGTCTGCGAGTTTTCTATCTTGCAAGGTGCTTTCTAATAAAGCACCACATATGTAAGATTTTAAGCTCAAGGACGGGGCCCTTCACTTTTTGCCATGTATTAATATTATGGTTTTCATTGTTTACTCTACCTGTAATATTGTGTACTCTACCCATGTACATCGCTACGGAATATGTTAGCACGTTACAAATAAAGGATAAAAAATAAATCACACTGGGTTCAAAATTCAGTAAATTATGATTGATGTTAAAACCCTTTCAAATACATTCATAGCACAAATTCCAACAAATGTCACAGAGAGGCTTGAGGTTATGTGGTCAAATGTGATATCCAAAATGTGACTATGTATTTTAAGAAGAGCTTCTTCCTTATTAGATGCTTTGACACGTGTTTTTGTGGTGCATGTGCTTTTGTGGCGCATGTTTGCAATTCAAATCATTTCAAGTGAATTTCAACCTTAAAAGCCAGTGATAAAATGCAAAATAATTGCCTGTTTTTTGTATCGCATATAATAGTTGTCAAACTGCGAGACATCGTCACGCTTTGCGTGGTGCGTACGAGTTAGGCTCGAGTTTGGCGAGGCCAGCCGTTAACGCGTAGCACCTAGGTGATGTGCGTCGAAGGCTGCGAGCCTCGCGAAGTGAGGCGAGCTGCTAACGTGTAGCACTTAGACGATGAGCACCAAAGGCGCTCATTGCCCGCGAGCATTGCGTAGCGAGGTGAGCTGTTAAGGCAATTAAACTCGCAGCAAAGCGAGGCGAAAAAAAATGGCCACCGAAAAAATGAAAACGAGGCTACACGACACCAGACTACGCAAAACACTGCCAAACGCGTAGCACTTTCACACAGTAACGAACGAATTACAAAATACACTATTACAAATGCTGGAAAATGCTTGCGACTAGTGTAACACATTAATAACATTACGAATCTACAATTATTATTATTATTATTATCTTTATTTATATCGCGCCAACATATTCCGTAGCGCTGTACAGGGGTTGAGTACATAGCAGAAAACAAATGAAACACCTTGTAAAGAATGGAGGGCCCTGTTTTTGAGCATAAAATCAAATGTACATAGAGCGGCGCTTTACACAAATACACCAACGGATTTCCCTCGCGTACACAACCAATTTCTAATGCACAGTTCGGAGCACCAACACTCAAACTGTACATTGTATGCTGCTGGGAAATATAAACAGATTGTTAGCTCTGCAGGCTATTAATTGCTGTATATATTAATTACAAATAGGTAAAGTATATTCATTTATTCAAGAACTAATTAATTAATTATTGATTAAGTAAATATAGATAAGTATATATCTCTCTTGAGTGACAAAGGTGCTCAGAGGAGCAAAAATAGAGGAGGCGCGAGGCTCGCAATAAGCGCCGAAGGTCCTCACAGTACAAAAAGGTTTACAATATGAGGCAAACAGCATTCCCATGGCTTCAAATTGTATTTCCCCGTCATTTTTAATGGGCAAGTTGCTAGGTTTAGGTATAATATGGTTGAATTGTTGAAAACTGGTCAGCCATGATTAGGTGTCATACAGAAAATTAATAAAATATGTGAACAAGAGAAATGTGTAGCTACTGACAAATATAACATATTTTTTCTGACCTGGCATTCAACTTCTAAGAAACAAAAAAAACATGTATCATATTTCACCAAATGATGATGTGGTGAACCAGAAAGGCTGATTGACAGGTACAAAACTTCAAACTTCAATGTAGTCACTACATAAAAATGCAATATTTTGATAAAGTTTTTACTACCCACAGTGTTCTTTTAAACACGTGACACTGCACTTTGGTAAGGAAAAAACAAGTACACTTACATGCCTCAAGCCAGAAAACTTGTTTTCCCCAGATAATTTTTTAGTGAACAGTTTTCCCACTGCTGCTAAACATGACTCAAAACGTACCACGTTTTTGCCACTAGTCCACTTTACACGTGATCCATTTAACATTATGTATAATGCTCTCAAGCAGCTATTAGAATATAGCCATGGATTAGGGCATAATGTGTGAACTCACCCACAGACTGCTGTTTCACCCTTATAAGGGGTTTCTAGATGCAGATCAGGAGACCTTCATCTTTGTTAACATTACATGGATACTTACCGTATTTATCGGCGTATAACACACACTTTTTCTCCCTGAAAATAGGGGGCAAATCATAGGTGCGTGTTATACGCCGATATTCCCTCCCCCCTCCTCATCCTCAACCTCTCTCCTCACTCTAAACCACCTCCGCATTCTAACCCCCCCTCAACCTAAACCCCCCTCCTCCTCAACTTAAACCCCCCTCCTCAACCTAAACCCCCCGAAATACACCCCCCTCACTTACCTGCTTCTGCTCCGGCCTCTGCTCAGCTCCTTGACCCGGTGACGTCACATGTGCGCCAGCGCGCCACGTCATTAGCATATACCGGGTGTCGGAAAGTAGGTTGAGGAGGGGGGGGGGGTTAGAATGCAGAGGGGGGTTTAGAATGAGGAGGGAGGTTGAGGAGGGGGGTTGAGGTTGAGGAGGGGGGTTGAGGTTTGGGGGGTTGAGGTTGAGGAGAGGGTTGAGGATAGGGGGGTTGAGGAGGGAGGATGAGGATGGGGGGGTTGAGGAGGAGGTTTGAGGAGGGAGGTTGAGGATAGGGGGGTTGAGGAGGGAGGTTGAGGAGGGGGTTGAGGATGGGGGGGAGGTTGAGGATGAGAAGGGGGGTTGAGGATGAGGAGGGGGGTTGAGGATGAGGAGTTGAGGTTGAGGAGGGGGGTTGAGGTTGAGGAGGATGAGGATTGGGGGGTTGAGGAGGGGGTTTGAGGAGGGAGATTGAGGGGGGGTTGAGGAGGGAGGATGAGGTGGGAGGTTGAGGAGGGGGTTGAGGATGAGAAGGGGGGTTGAGGATGAGGAGGGGGGTTGAGGATGAGGAGGGGGGTTGAGGATGAGGAGGGAGGTTGAGGTTGAGGAGGGGGGTTGAGGAAGGAGGATGAGGATAGGGGGGTGGAGGAGGGGGTTGAGGATGGGGGGTTTGAGGAGGGGGTTGAGGAGGGAGGATGAGAAGGGGGTTGAGGATGAGGAGGGAGGTTGGGGATTTTGCTTCAAAGTTCTTTTTTTGAATTTTTTTCCCCCTGAAATTCCCTTCTTAAAATGAGGTGCGTGTTATACGCCGGTGCGTGTTATATGCCGATAAATACGGTATATTTTAAGATTACTTAACCTGTTTTGAAGCTGATGAATATTGGAACTTGTACCTACACCAGTCACTACTCCAGGATCTCCTGACCTGAACTAGCCTAACCAGCCTATCTAGCCTAACCATTGAGAAATATTCAGATAGGTGTTCAATCATGACACCATGGTGCAGTTTAGGGGTGATATTTCCTTGATTTTGCTCAAACTAGCTAATTTAGAGTAATAAGATGGTTTGAGACCAAAATCCCTTTAGCTTCAAAAGTACCGTATGTACATTTT
The DNA here is from genome assembly GCA_027410445.1 of Discoglossus pictus. Lineage (NCBI taxonomy): Eukaryota > Metazoa > Chordata > Amphibia > Anura > Alytidae > Discoglossus > Discoglossus pictus. The sequence goes on along the minus strand of CM050164.1, from coordinate 214,040,395 downwards.
TGAGGTGTTTGCATTCTTTTAAATACGCACAATGAGGAAACTGAGCAATGACACAAAGAGGCTTGAGGTTAAAAAGCACGTGTTGTGCAAAATGTTAATGCTTCTTCATTATTAGCACGGTTTCTTGACATGTGTTTTCGTGGTATTTTTGAAACCACATACATTTTCATGTATATGTCAGCCTTGATAAAATTCATGATAATTGCCTGTAAGCTAATTTTTCTTTCTAGTTTCTACAAGGAAGAAACGTGACAAAACACTTTGGCTCTGTGTGTGTGTTCGCATTTGGTTATTTCACATTGGTTTCCCATTTATAAATGAGCTTTTGAGTTTATACATTAGAGTGAGAATATCCCCATTTTAGGGGATATTCCCATTTTGGTGTTGAGTGTGGTTAATGACATCACACAATGTGCAGTATGCACAACCGCTTTCCACACTGAACACCAATAGTTAATAATACAGAGAGGATCCAAAGTGGGTACAGCAATAATCTGGGGATCTAAAGAAAATAAAAAAACAATTCTCATCACCAATCACATACATTTAATACTAAATAAAAAGCCTGCTGGCTCTCAATCTATTAATTAGTAACCCAATGAAGGTCCAGTGGGGAGGAATCATTCTCTGAAATCCATACAAATAATTTGATCATTTGTATTGTAGTTTAAATCAAGCCCTCTTTCACCTTGTAACGGACACCAGAAACACACTCATCTATTAAGAGAGGGTTAGCGAATGCCTTAGTACTTTACTTGCTCCTAAACAGTCATATTACAAAAATAATATGCTTCTTTGCTGCTGCTATGATGCTTGTTCTAATACAGAACATTCTTAAAGTACTTTGCTAATGACACAGTGCCAAACCCCTGGGGGCATACTAGGAAATTAAGGCTAATCCAATATTGTTTTATAATTTAGGATCAGTACAAACTCTTGATAAAAAGTTCTCTGATTATATCAAATGTGTTGATAAAATATCCAGTATACATTGACTAAGAAATCACCAAGTATTTGGGCAATTCACTGGTGCTGGGGCAGGTGATAGTGGAAATTCACTGGTGCTGTGGGAGGTCATGGGGCAATTCACTGGGGCTGTAGGGCAATTCACTGGGGCTGGGGCATGTGATGAGGGCAATTCATTGGGGTTGGGGGAGGTCATGGGGCAATTCACTGGTGCTGGGGCAGGGGATGGGGGAAGTCACTGGTACTGGGGCAGGGGATGGGGCAATTCACTGGGGCTGTGGGGCAATTCACTGGGGCAGGGGCAGGTGATGAGGGCAATTCACTGGGGCTGGGGGAGGTCACAGGGCAATAAACTGATGCTGGGGCAGGTGATGGGGGAAATCCACTGGGGCTGGGGGAGGTGATGGAGCAATTCACTGGGGCTGGGGGAGGTCCAGGGGCAAATCACTGGGGCTGGAGGGCAATTCACTGGGGCTGGTGCAGGTGATGAGGGCAATTCACTGGGTCTTCAGGGTAGTCATGGGGCATTTCACTGGTGCTGGAGGGCAATTCACTGGGGCTGGGGCAGGTCACGGAAGGGGAGGGGAAGGAGGGAGAAGGGAGGATTATTTGTAATCATCAGAACATATAGCATTTGACACCTCTCCTCTTCCCTCAGAAGTAGGCAGTTAATCTACAAAGCCTTCTCCTGCTTACTCACAACCACTCACACCTTTGCTTTTTGCTGCCTAATTATGCTCTTTGTCAAACTCTTGTTTTTTAAACTTATACATTTTTGTCAATGATACAGATGTCCTTTAAATATTTATTTCAAACTAATGACTTGCCCGTCAAAAATGCCGGCAATAAAATTTGAAGGCTGGCAATGCTGTTTGCCACACAATGCAAGGCTCTACCACCGCTAACTTGCGGGCCTCGCAATTGGTGCTACAGTGCTCATCGCGAGCCCTGCAATGAGCGCCGCAAGTCTATAGCGCTCATTGCAAGGCCCAGAACATTTAACATTGCATGACCAACATTCGTAACTTACAATGACCCCAGCAGGATCCATTCTGCGCATTTGTACAATAACTGACACTGAGAAAGAACAGTATGGGTAAACCAAAGGGCCACAGCCAATTTATTAAACAAACATATGTATGTACCAACATGATATAACAAGTGGGAGGACCACGACCAGGGTCAGCAACCTCTTGACCCTGGGCACGCGCCCATGGGTCCACCTACTTTTGTGCTGCACCCGCCCAAGAGGTAGGGGCAAGCCCCATTTTAATTATACCCCTGGCCCGGGCAACTCCCCATCCCGCCACTAAGCAATGCAGGAAGCAAAAACCTTACTGAACTGTGCTCCCCCCCAAAACCGCCAAGGCCCGTTGCACACCCTCGTTGCATTCCAACATGAACATTTCCATCCTGCAGGGTAGCGGATGACCAGGAATCCCTTCTTGTTACAAAAACTGGCCAACAATTTATTGACCTTAATCTGAGCACCATGCAAACGGACAGGATCTCTGGCATTCCGCCACACCCTCCTCCTTACTATGTCTGACCAGATGACTACTACTCCCTCAAACCTCGCCTTCCATGAAGCTATCTCTCTTTTCATATCCCTGACTAAACGTTTAATGGGCACTACACCTAAATCGTTCCCCCCAGCATGGATTATGAATACAGATGGGCTGCCAAAACGACGGGCATGTGAATCAACCAACTCAATGACACCTTTCCATCTCAGCACCCAAATGCCAGCCCATCGCACCAGTAGATCCTCCTTTAGTAAGCCAAGTTGCAGGCCGGTAGGCAAAACTGAAGCAAACTGTTCTGCCCAATATATATACGAATGGCCCAGTATCCAGAGTTGCCTTCCAGCGCCTGTAACAGATATGACACAGCCAATAGCAGCTGAAGGTCTTACATAACTCTGCCAACGCCAAGATTCCCACCTTCCAATTCACCTGATCACCTCCTCCGGCAGCCCAACGCTAGCTGCCACCATGGCTGCCCCAATACGGAAGGAGTGGGTACCTAAATCTGCCACTTCCAAACCCAGGTGGTGCAAGCAGATTTTAAGCACCTTGGAGAATTGGAAGCGAGAAAGCGCAAGTCCATTCTCATGTTTTAAGAGTGGCCCCTCTTAATCCGGTCTTATTTGCAGAAAACTAGTCATACACCCCACAGGACAACAATCAGTCCCTGTCCTACCCAACACAATCTCTCTCCCATTTCCCTCCTGGTCAGTTTTGGACCACCTCAGCCACGTTGACTACTGCTCCTGTAAGCTAACGTCAACCCGTTGCAGGCCCCTGGGACCTCGCCTGCTACCCGCAACCAGCTCCCCGACTCTAAATGCTCGAAAAAAAGGCCAGGGCAAAGGCCGTACAGAAAAGTGAAGTCTTGTAAGGGGAGCAATACACCTCCGTCAGCATTTCCGATATGCAAAGCAATAGCGAGAATGTTACAGGTCGCCTCCTATCCTGGGTCTGCCTGCCTTTGAACATGCCACACATGACCGCTTGACGATAAAGACCTTAGTCAGGTCCCACTGTCCGGCTACCTTAAACATAAATGCCAAAGTTGCTGTCCGCCGCACCACCGTAGTCTTTGAGAGATCTTCACTCTTACAACACAACAAAACCCTTATCAGAACCCCGGTCATCCTCTCCCCTGGTCAACTCCACCAGTTCCTGCCACCTCTGCCAGACTTTCCTGTAAGCCACCCATGTATTTGGAGCCAATGAATACCTCACTAGTCGCGCTACCTCAGCGCTCCATACTCCCATATTTCCACCGGGAAGCTGTCGCCCTTTTGCTTCGCCCCTGGCTCCAGCAGTCTGAAGCATTCCCACTGGAAATGAAAAAGGGCATAAGCAATACTGCTACGCGATACGGGCACGTGCCTGGCCCGGAACCATAAGTTCCAATGCAAGCAACACAACACCAACTGTCGAATCAAACGTATAACCGGCACCGCTGTTGCCTTGGCACTTAATAGCACATACAACCGCAATACTTTTTGACTGGTACACCACCTGCTGATCCCTCAGCCCAGAACCCCAAATCCAAGCAGCTACGACTATGGCAAAGAGTTTCCGAAACAGTGCGTCCTCCGTTAGACCCGCCTCCGTCCATTCTGCAGGCCACCGAGCCGTGCCCCACTTAACGTTAAAGAAAACCCCAAAACCTACGCTTCCCGACGCATCGGTGAACAGCAGAATATCCCTGTTAGATTCCCGTGTGTGTATAAGCCTTATCCTGTTAAACGTGCCTAGGAAAATTACCCAGACTTGCACGTCCTCCCTCATAGCCGCCGACATACTGATGAAGTGATGAGGACGTTTTACGCCCACCGTGGCTAGGCAAAGCAGTCTACAGAATATCCCAACAAGCAAAGGCTAACTTTGATAGACTGTAGCAGCCTGAGAGAGACCCTTCTGGCGCCTAACAACACCTCCAACTCCGACCGCAAATCTATAACCATGTCCATTGGCAGGCTACACTCCACCCTAACAGAGTCTAACTAAATGTCCAAAAATGTCAAACAAGTAACCGGACCTTCTGTTTTTTCACACTCCAGGGGAACCCCAAAAATTCTCGCCACTGTTTGGAAAGCATCTAATAATTCCTGACACGCGCAGCCATCCGCTGCTCCCACGAACATGAAGTCATCCAGATAGTGAACCATACTGGAATAACCCACCACCACCCTTGTGACCCACTGTAGAAACATACTAAACGTGTTAAAAGTAGGCGCATGAAATGGAGCAGAGGTCCACGTAGTACTCCTCCCCAAAATGACATACCAGCAGATATTAATTGGATGGATGCACCGGCAGAAGGCGATTCCACATTGACCTTTGCCATCAACGTAGCAGCACTAACCGCGCCGCGGCGTCAAAAGACGCATACGAGACAGATGACAAATACTTGTCAATCCCATCATTCACCGAAGCGCCCTCCGGGTACGATAAAAGGTAGATGAGCCTAAACTTGCCCAGCTCTTTCTTTGGAACTACCCCCAGCGGTGACACATGCAAATGCTCTATTGGCGGTCCCATGAATGGCCCCGCCATTCTACCCAAGCTCACTTCCTTCTCAATTTTTTCCCGCACTACTCCGGGGTATTCGTCTGCCGATTAGCCAGAAAGCTGCTGGTCAATTCCATTTCACATGGAATGACAAAGCCACCCCTTGATCAGTAATCGTGCTGCGGTCGCCCTGCCTCCCACCTTACTGTAGTATACGAGCCATGGGAGCATTGTGTCCAGCAACACCAGTGTCCTGCCCCTTTTTTGGTGGCTCGCTAATGCGGCTTCCCCCCTTCTGACTTTTCTCTCTGGCATTTCGTTGCTGCATGTTCCTCGCCGCGACTGGAGCTGACGTGCTTAAAGCGGCAATTGGGGGACCATTTGCAAACGCCATCATTGAAGGCGTAGCAAACATTGAGCCATGTACCAGCTGCGGGGGCATGGGGTCTGCTCCCCGGTCTGAAAGGACGACATAGCACGCATAGGGGTCATCACGTTAAGCCAATATGGGATCGCCTTCTCACTCCATGCCATGTACGGCCTGGTCGCCATGCATTGGCGGAAGTCATCATCGTACTTCAACCATGCCATTCCCCTGTACTTCCGATAAGCGCTTCTGATCTCCTCCAGATACACGAAGAGAGCAGTACACTGAGAAGGGAACTTCTCCCCTGTGATGCAGACCAGGATAGAAAAGACTTGCAGCCAGTTATCAAACCTACGCGTAACGAGCCTAGAAGACTGTCTTTAATCTCCCCCTTCATCTCTTGTGCTACCCTCCCTAAAGTCCATTGCCTGTGAAACTGGCAGGAGAGAGAAAATATCAATAAATTACCTTCTCCATATACGCTCAGTGATCTCTAGGGTCAGATGCGCCCCAGGTTGTCCAATGCACACACTGCCGTAGATCTCAGGGACTCATCCAAGACCCTCCTGCGGCGCCGGTGCACTTGACTGCTCAACTGCGCCTGGAACCGCCACAGTAGCGTGGCGCTCACATTGCACAGACCTCATTTCACTAGCTATGGGAGGCCAAGCCCTCGCTGCTAACCCCGCTACACAGTCCCCTAAATTCTTCTCTGACAGAGCTACCCATGACCCCCAAAAAAGCTTTCAGCCCCGTTACTAATTGTCCCTGCTCCCGACCCCCATGAGGTATATGTGCTGGTTGTGAGCGCTCACCTTGCGATTGTGTCAATGGTTCTGGGGGGACTTGTCCCTGCCCCTGTTCAGGAGCCATCCTATGAAGCCTCCACTTTCATGGCTCACGATCAGAGCTGGAACCATTACAGCTGCATTTGCAGGATCTGCGGTCGCTAGACCGCGATATCTCTCTGGCATCTCTGAAAAGGCAAAAGGAACTTTGACTATCCTGTCTGTGCCTGCAAGATGAGATCCTTACAGCATCCGCGTCATCCAGGGAAGACTCACTCTCAGCCCCCCACTAACCCTAATGGGTTGCCTCGGTTCTCCAGACCCTGTCCCCATTTTACACAGTCATTGAGTCCGTAACCGTAAGCAGGAGGCAGAGTAGTCAGTCCCTTACTAGTACCCTGTCTGTCGCTGTCAACTACAGACTTGTTTTTTTAAAGGGCAGCAGGGAAGCCTGTACCGCCCCTGCTGTCTTTCTAGGAGTGGTCAACGCAAAAGAAAGAGGACTGTACCTTGTAGTCGCTTTCCTGGCTCTCACCTGGCGAGCCGCTCTGGTTCCCTTGACCACTTCTAGTCGGCATGCCTCGCTGTTGTCTCGCATCATGTCTTTTATGATGTCTGACTTCCTCAGAGCAGACACTCTGGCCCGAGGGCCGCTTTCACCCTGTGGCAAACATTGAAAGGCAGAATCAGACGACACAGTAGCCTTAACGCTATATCCCCCGTAGGGACTGCTGGCTTCTTAGCTGCTTCTTTAGCCCTGGCGGGACCCTTACCGCACCTGTGTCACTCTCTCTCACATTGCTATAAGGCAAGGGCTGGTGAACACCTAAACACTGGCCTGCCGCACTAACTAAAGTGCCACCCCCCGCTGCCCCCATCCAGAATCAGCTGTTCAGCCTGCCTGCCAGAGGGGCATCGGTCTCCAAAGTCGCCCAAGCCGCCAGCCACTGCAGACTGATCTTGGGAAACAGCAGGGGGAGGGGCTGAGGCACCCGCTGGAGTGCCTATGCAGTCCTCTAGCCACCTAACTCCATGGCAAAGGACCTGAGAGCGAATCACCCATAGTAGGCGATCCAGCTCTTCAACAGCTTGGGCATCCATCTAATGATGGTCAAAAAAAATGGCCAGGGAAAAATATCTAAGGAATGGACCTGCAAGCGGGCAATAAAGAAACTGCAGGCTAATAACAGGATAGAAAATCAAAACTATACAGGGCAAAATCTATGAATACCCCAAACCACAACCAAAACAGTAGTATATATATATAACAATAAAGGGGCCCAACAGCACCCACCCATGGAAAGGGGCCAACAACAATAATGCCAGGGAAGCAAGACACAAGACCACAGACAACAAAAAACAAAGACAAACACACAGCACCCAAAGCACACACAGCACCCAAAGCACACACAGGACCCAAAGCACACACAGCACCCAAAGCACACCAAACACCCAAAGCACACCAAACACCCAAAGCACACAACCAACACCAAGGACAAAGACAATATAACACAAAGGATTTGTCACACGCCTCCGCTGCTGCACAACCACGAGGATGCGATCAGAACGCTGGCCGTCCGCAGAGTGAGCTAAAATGGCGCTGAATGCGCGCCAACACCCCTCCCGGCTTCTCCTTGCGGCCAGCCAGCCCATCAACCAATCAGCGTGGACAGGGCTCCGCCGGGTCACAAGACCCTCCATGCTACAGGAGCCCTGCGCACTACGGGCCTCCACAACTATTATATGTGATGTATTAACCATTTTTCAACTAATTTTTATGTGAATCTATTATTCAATTACTCTGGATGCCCCTTAGTTATATCCCATTCCAATGTACACCCTCATAAACTCTGTCAGATGTACTGAGATAGTGTTGAAAGCTATTGGAGAACTTCTCCATTCCCATGTTATCCGATGTACTAAGATTTGACATCTCCAAGAGCTCTCCAACAGCACTTCAGCCTTTAGTACATGTGATTAATGAGAAGATAACGTGTAACTACATCAAAGCTTAGAGATCACCAAAGAACCAGTATGTAAGCTAAATCAGGCATATGAATACATACAACTTAACATTATAAATATATTAGGGTGTGGGTAAATAGGTGGTATTTAAATATTCCCACTTTTTTGTTTTTATAGATGATATCAAACAGGGTTAAAGTATAGCCCAGCTTAATTAATAGGCTCCATATAAAACATAGGAAGTGGAGATAATTTGTGGTACATTTATCAAGCATGTAAAAAGTGGAGATAACTGTGGAAGGCAAACAGCCCTATTCAATTTCTAGCACATATCGGCAACGTGAGACCCGCAATGGCTGCTGGCTTGAAATTCGGCTGCTTAACAGAGCATTTAAATAAAACGTTGGATGTGCGGATGTGCGGCTGTGAACATGATCTATTAGTCAAACCTGTAGTTAAGGGTTTAGACGGAGCCACTGGCAACAGATATCGTCATCATTACGTCACCAAAAAATGGAGGTTAGATTTCAAAGCCTTACGGGTCTCACTTACACGTTTCAATCGGACCTGCATTCCAGAAATAATGCAATTATTAATAAATCAGTAAATATGATATTCTAGTCCATGCGAGTTCCATTATTTGTATTAACACATTGATTGCTGGGAATGATATGACACAGACATTAAACTGAAAATAAAATATTTTATATTGCTGACTTGCGAGCTTGACGATGTTGTTCTATTAATTATAATACTTTCCTTTTTATTATGAGTACAGTAGTGTGTGTATATTTACATTTACAGTGCTACGGATTGGACTTTAGCCCACTAGCGGGTCTTCTCTAGTACCCGTAGGCTTCTTGGCACCATTTGCGGGTTACGGGCTTGAACGCCAGTTAATTTGTTTCAATTTGATAGCGTCATTGGAAAGTAACAGTTATGGACTTGACAGATCCAAGGATTTGTGGGTGCGCAGTTCCCATGTCCCATAGCCTTTTCTCGCCCTTACCCCGCAATTCGTTGTCAGGTTGCTTTACAGGGCCAATTTATTAGCCGCAAGTTTTGCGAACTACGTTACGGGCTACGGTTTTCAATGTTGAGAGAATTTAATTGGGCTAATAGTATATGAAAAGAGTGTATTTAACTATGCATATTTTAATATCATGCATAACCACTTTGATAAATATACCCCTTAAAATTTTAACTCCACTTATCGCTGCTTATCCACACTTTTAATATGCCTCTTTAAAGACTAAATATAAATTGCTCTTCTATGAAAATACTTACATTGGAACTTTAAAAAAAAGTTATAGGAATGTTTCCATTTTGCCTCTCCATGAGACCTGTTTTTAGAGGAGCATGGTGATATGAGTGATATCAGCTCCATGACAAAAGAGAAAAAAATATATTTGTATTGGGCCATCTTTGCTGTTACCCCCTTTAAATATGCCTTCATACGCATGAGCCTTGTTGCCCTAAGGCAAAATAAGTCTCTACAAGAGTGTGTTCTTGATTCTCATCATATCACTGCCACTACAGTAGAAATGCACTTTAGCAAGCATTGTGTTAGAATATATGAAGGAAGAGTGCCTCGGGCAACGCAAAGATTAAAACTTGCCCAGCTGGGCTCAGGACTACAAGTCCCTGCAGGAAACATGAGTGAAATGTAAACTTTTGATTGTTGTTTGAAAGAAACAAGGAAGAAGATAAGATAATTTGCCTAGCTCAGAGAACGGTATGTCCTTCATTGGGTTACAATTTACATAATACAAAGAGTGGTTGAAGCAAACTTTCTGCATAACACAGGTGAGTGAAGTGATGTTGGCTGCAGGGTTTAATAACTACAACATGTTTTCCTAGAAATGAACGTAATACCACAAATCTGAAAATGGCACAAATTCAGTAAAAAATCTGCTTCCGGGCAAATTTCGTAAATAAATACTGATTATACCGATTTAGTTAATATGTACTCATTATACATTTTTCTAAATCGGTAATTAAAAATGATAAGATCCAGAGAATTTTTGGCAAGCTTCATTGGGCCTCTGAAGCAGGTCTTGCCACAATTGTACACATACCACAGAAACCACTTGCTTTGGAGGCTAAGTTCCTCTTCCAATTGAAGAATTCTCCCATCTTCCATATACCCCTCTTTTGAGAAAAGTTCAGCATTTCCGAGAAAAGCCATGACCTTTACCACTTTGTTTGTGTGGTTACTTAGTGTTTTCATTCAGAATACAGATCATAGTGAACGGTAATAACACTAACAATGAATGCTTTCTAGCAAACATGTCCATTTTAAGTAACTGTTGATGTTGAACGGTATTTTGTGAAATGAGGTACAATCATCAAACACATACTAAGCATACAGAGCAAGCACAAAAAGCAAATATCTCTACACACATATTATATACTATACATGTATGTATAAGGCTCTGCAGTGCCATCTGCTAGTCATACTCTGTAGTGCTGCAGAAGCCAACTGTTGTCCCATATGTACCAAAAACATACCCAGAACTGACAGGGTTAATCCTAAATTGCAATATTTACTTTAAAGGGCCACCTTGGTGCTTTTATAAAGGGCTTTCTAAAGAATAATTAGGTAGGACTTGAAAATAAAAAAAATCTTTATTTAGTATTTACTGTGCTTTTCAACAACAACTTACTATTTTTAATCATGCCCCATAGGCACTATGAGCTCTTTATTTTAAGTCCCCTCGCCCCCACGAATGATGTATTGTCTCTGGAGTAGGAGCACCTAGAGGGGAGTACTCGCCATACAGGCATACCAAACTTGCAGTATGATACTAGGGGGTGACTTGAAAGTGTATTTGTGTACATTGCTAGCAGCTCATGTTACATTATTGCCTGTTAATAATGTGTATTTTACAGAGTGGTCTCAAAAGCTTTTCAAAGTGGTACTTCCACTTGGGGGGTTCCACTCTAGAGACAATACATAATTCAGAGGCTGGAGAGATATGGAGCGTATACAGCCTGAGGAATGATTTAAAAACATAATTAATTGCTTATTATACAATCTGGGAATGATTTTGAAAGAAAATTAATTGTTTAAATGCACAATAAAAGTTTAATAATGTTTTTTTTCTTACCAGGCCCCTTCAAACTATTCTTTTGAGAGCCCTTTATAAGATCACTGAAGTGATCCTTTAACTTGTATAGAGCTGATAATATGGTACAACACTGCAATATTAAGTAGACATACGGTATTGATCAAATAATCTTCTATGCAATGAACAAAGGTAAATATGTATGGCCACAATAAAGATGTTTTTTTTGTTTTTTTTTTCCCACACTGATACGTTTCATAAATTTACTAATGATACAGAGAAAGAGATTAGTAATTTTCATATCACCCGGATGTACAGTATGATAAAATGATAAGTGAAAAAAATATGTGTACATAGTCATAAAGCACTGTACAATGGAATAAAAATATGTTTGAAACATCTCAGCCTGATTAATCACTTAAAATGCCATAAATCTAGTTTTAGTTAACAAATTGTGATGCCTCGGCTGATCCATGAAGACATCTATCATAATTTGGTATAAGGCTTCGTGTGATGGGGTATTTGCATCTCTGTAATAACTGTAGCTAAATACTACTCAGCATTTGCAAGGAAAGGGGCAGATATCAACATCTAAAAAAGGTCTAATGAATTCCCTACTCCTCCATCATTTTACTGATTATATATATACTAGCGACTTGCCTGTCAAAAATGACGGGGCAATAAAGTTTGAAGCCATGGGAATGCTGTTTGAAACATAATTGAAACCATTTTGTACTGTGAGGACCTTCAGCGCTCAATGCGAAGCTTGTGCTGAGCGACTTCGTTGCTTATCGCATGCCTCGCAAGGGGCGCCTTCGGTGCTCATTGCGAGCCTCTCCTGTCGTGTACTTTTGGTCCTCTGAGCAAGATATATATTCCTATGTATATGTAGTTAAGTAATAATGAATGATTTCTTAAATCAATTAATATACTTTCATTATTTATAATTGATATATGCAGCGAGCAATAGGCTGAAGAGCTAACAATCTGTTTGTATTTTGCGTCTGCATAGAATATACATTTTTAGTGTTAGTGCCCTGCTTATAAAGTGTAATGAATGGTGGAAATGTGCATTGTAAATAGGCTGCGTGCGCGAGGTAAAGCCGTTGGTTTATTGTGTAAAGTGGCATTGTATAGTCGTAATGTTATTAATGTGGTGAGCATTTTGTAATAGTGTATCTTGTAGGTCGTAGTGTGATGTGTAGAGTGCTATGCGTTTTGCAGTGTTTTGCTCGGTCCGGGGTCGTGTAGCCTCGTTTTCATTTTTTGGGGCGGAAATTTTTTTCCTCGCTTAGGCAATTTTCAAGTGGCGAAAATCATCTAAATCGAGTTAAATTCGTGTTCCACCTCACTCACAGATGTCCTGGCTATTGCCCAATGCTGTCTGTGATGTTTGTGTAATTTTTTAGGGTGTATTTATATTGTTTTTCGGGTTTTTTGTTTGGCCGCTAATCTCGTAAATGTTTGTGTCTCGTATTTTATTTTTTCTAAGTCCCTCGTCTCGTATTTTAACGGCTCGCTTCGCGAAGCTCGCAGCGGTAAGCGCCAAAGGCGCTCATCGGCTAAGTGCCAAGGTTTAACGGCGCGCCTTGCATCGATGAGCTCCTTTGACACTTATCGTCTAAGTCCTAAGCGTTAACGGCTCGCCTCGCTTTGTGAGGCTCGCAAGCGATGAGCGCCAGCGGATCCCGTCTCTTCCATACCCCTCCATCAACCCCTGGCCCCTCTTAATACCCACCCAAGATCTCTTCCGAAGGCAGACCCCGTTACCCCATTTAAGCCTTAGGAAACCTCCAGGACACCCCTAATCCCAGGTGCACAAGGAATCCATGGGATTTCACTTTAAACCTGCAGTTGCTGCTGGAACCCCTGTAGACCACTCAGCCTTTCAAGACCAGTAAGACGTTCAGAAATCCTGAGTCGATCTAAGGGGCCCCTCAACAGTTTTGGGGACTACTACTAGACCTATCAAGACCCTTGGGGTGCCCAAACAATACCCACTTGGGGCCTAGGGAGACCTCCATTGAGGCCCCCAGGTCCTTGTTAAAAATGTGGAGCCCATTAATAACATCAGAGTCTATAAAAATCATAATGTTATCACTAAAATTAAACTTTATACCATGAGTGTCTATAAAGAACCCCATGGTCTCCCTAAGAGTACCCTAGGAGTCCATATTAGTCCGCTATAGTCCCTAACACTAATGTACAATTTATTTATTTTTTAAATGACAACTTGCAGTGACGAATACTTATGTCTGTATCCTCAGCCTTCAGCCCTGCACTTCCATGTTACTTCTATTATTGAAGCCATGGTCTTCTGCCGTGGAAATGGGCCTTGGCCTAAAAAATGCCACTGCGCTCTCACCTTACTGTATATACTAATTTTAAGAGATTAAAAAACCTTGTGCGAGTCCTGGTAGTGTCCCTGGGATAAGGGGGCCTAGCTGGTGGGCACCCTAGGGTTCACAGGCCTGGTGGGGGTCCCATGTGGCCTGGTGATGGCCTGGTGATGGACCCCATGGGGCTAATGGGGTCTTGATTGGCCTCACTGGGGGTCTTCTTAGGTTTGTGGGCCTAGTAGAAATGCCTGGGGGTCCTTATGGTCCCTCTGGGCCTTGTGGGGAAACCCTGAGGGTCTTCATGGGCCCTGTAGGTCTAGTGGGCAACTGAGGGGATCTTGATGGGCCCTGTGGGCTTCTCTGGTGGACTCCCTAAACCCCATGGGTATCTATAAATGCATACAAAAAGAAATGGAGAAAATTGTTTTACGTATATATGGAAACTCCAAACAGAGCAGAAGAATCCGAAGATCCAAATTAAGCAATTTAATCAAAGGCAACAGGCAACAGTTAGAATGCTCACACTGCTACTAATCTGTTTCCCTACACTGTGGGAAAACAGTGAGGACGAGTGGTGAAGCATGCCCTTATATAGGATATTTTTTCTAAATGTTTTTTATGCATTTTACTGTAAAGCTCCATTTGCCGGGGACAGTTCCTCTCACAGTTCATTCTCCTTTGACTGCATCACCATCATGTGTAAAACAAATACACACAATGTTGCTAGCCACAATAAATAAATACTGCTACAGTAACAGGTACAGTTTGTGCTCAGAGAGGAGGTAAAATAGGTCCAAGTTGACATTTAAAGTGGCAGGTGTAAAAAATCACACATACAAAATAAAACAATGTGTATATATATATATATATATATATATATATATATATATATATATATATATTGTGATATCTCTGCTGTCACACCCAGGGTTTGTGTGCCACAATGGAATACTCAGGAGCCCTTTTTAAAATATCAGCAGTTGTATTTATTTTACTACAACAAAATAACATAAATTGTGTAAAAAACAAAAGCCTAGCTTCACGTTGACGCACTGACTTGGCTGCAGTTCCCTCACTGTCCAAGATAAAGTCCAAACAAAAATCAAGTATTTTCAGCTTGCTGGATTTCAAGTCTCCCTTGTAGCAGGGGATTTCCAAAGCTGACTTTGGTATATTGTAAACACTAAAGTTTGACAGAGACTGGCCTTTTATAAAGCCCATCTGCATGTCAAACCAATAAAAGGACATGCTCTGTAAATTAAATAATAATCAGATAAGGAGATTGAGACAAAAAGAAACCAGTTGGGGGGATACCGAGCAGAGAACACCATCTACAGCCCACTGGGAGACAAACTCATCTATTCCCCCAGTGGACAAAGCCAGGTGGTACTCTGCCCGGATACAGGTGCGCACCAGTGCCCGGAACATGGCCTCAGGTGACAATGGAACCCTCTCTATCAAACACTGCTACCTGGACTTATATATAGCCAGCTTGGCTAATGCTAGGAGCAGACTGACGGGGAGGTCCCTGGCCCTATTGCCCCGGGACACTGGGCGCCAAAAAATAAATATGTGTGGGGAGAAATGCAGCTAGAACTGTAGGAGGAGGCCCCTCAAGAGTGACAAGAGGGGCTGCAGTCCGGCACAACTAAAATAAATATGATACACAGACTCTCCCTTGCCACAGAATGGACATTGGAGCACTCTCCAACTCAAGTCCCCAGTGGGTCGTGGAACTAAAGTAGAATAAAGCTCCCTCCACCAAGGCTTCTTGCCCTCTTCAGCTTGCAGGACCCGCCTCCAGATGGTATCAGGACGGGTCAAGAGGGCAAGGAAGTGCACTGTATGGAGCACGAGAGAATACAAGCTCTACCTCGGCATACCACGAAAACATGCCGAGGGTATGTCCCTCAACCTCGAGAGGTTGGGGACAGGAGGAGCCTGAGGGGAAACACAGGGCTTGTGTCCAATGCAAACAGCCGGAGCAGGGGTGTTAGAAGGTGCATGTGGTACTCCGGCTTGCAAAGCCCCGTGAAGGAAGGTGCAAAAGTTGGGGGAGATGGCATTCTTAATCTCCTGGAGCAAGCGCCTCAGGACTTTGGGTGCCATGTATCCCAAACGGAACGCAAGCTCTTGAGGTGACACCCAATCATAACGCTCGTAGTCCAGGAGATACCCGGAGCCTCTACGGTTGGATTATATAATAGGGGCTCCGTAAATATTTCATCCCCTAAAGGCACGCCTTGCCTAGTCACGGAGACCATGCTCCAGGCCATGTGAATTTCCTGATAGTATGCCGGCAACACCGAGAGGTCTCTCCCAAACCCCTCGGGCCTGATAAGAAATAATTGCCGGTCATACCCCAGGTTGCGCAACTGGTGATAAAAGCTGGACGCCAGTGCGCACCACTGCGGCGAGGGATCTGCATATAGGTATCTTTGCAGGTACTGAAGGCGGAAAGTGAACAACTGGGAGCAACACATACCACTCCCTGCCGACCCTCCACCAAAGGCAGACTTGCCACACCCGCAGAGTCCCGATGCTTTCCAATCCAGAGGAAAACTGACAAACTTCTCTGGATGTTGCTGACAAACTCGGAGGTCGGACTCAGACAGATCAGACGGTGCCAGATCTGAGAAGCCACCAGCTGATTTATCACTAGAGTCCGCCCCCTAAGGGAAAGCATTTTTGCTAGACCTCTCCATCATCCCAAACGAGAGAGGACACTGTCCTCTAGCTCCCTCCAGTTGTCTGGGATGGAAGTGTCTGCAGTGGACAGGTAGACCCCCAGATATTTCACGACATCTGCCTCCCACGAGATGTTACGGAATGTGGGAGGCAAAGAGTCCACCTGTATAGAACCCTCTATAAGGTCTGTGCATTTGGACCAGTTGATCTGAGCAGAAGAGGCAGCTGAATATACCTCCTGGCACTATTTTGCCAGCTCAAGATCAACTGGGTCCTGGGCCACGAGGAGCACATCATCAGAATAGGTTGAAAGGATGAGCCGCATGTCTGGCTCCCTATGCACCAGCCCTGTGAGCCTTTTCCTCAAAAGGCAGAGGAAAGGCTCGATGGCCAGCGCATATAACTGTCCAGACAAGGGACATCCTTGAAGTACCCCTCAACCAAATACCAAAGGTGCTGTTAGGGACAAATTGATTTTAAGTAAACACTCTGCAGAGGTGTACAGCATTTTTATATAGCCCACAAATTGTGGGCCAAAGCTGCACCCCTGCAGAGTGGCTATGAGGTAACCATGGTCCACCCTGTCAAACACCTTCTCTTGATCTAGGGAGAGAAAGGCGAGTGACAGACCAGTCCTGCGAGAGTATTGCAGGAGATCCCGGACTAGAAATATACTGTCAGAGATAGTCCGGCCCGGGATCGCATAGGACTGTTCAGGGTAACCAATTCTGCCAGCACAGATCCAAGCCTACGCGAGATGGCTTTCGCTACAATCTTATAATCTGTGCAGAGCAGTGAGACCGGTCGCCAGTTCTTAATAAGGCGGAGATCCCCCTTTTTGGGCAGCAGGGCAAGTAGTGCCCTGTGACAAGACAGGGGCATCTCCCTGGTCTCCAGGGCTTCCCCAAGGACCAGATGGAAATCAGGTCCCAGAGTCTCCTAGAAAAATTGGAAAAACTCTACAGTCAGACCGTCTAGTCCTGGAGATATCTCACAGGACATGGCACGGAGGGCTTCAGAGAGCTCATGAAAAGATATTGGCATATCAAGCTGCTCCCTTACACCCTCACTGACTGAGGGGAGCCCCTCCCATAGCATCCTGCAGGCGTCGGGAGAAATAGGATCCAGAGAATAAAGATCTTTATAAAAAATCCGGGCTCTGTCCCGGATACTCTCTGGATTTGTAAGGTGGGCACCGTCTCCATCTAGAAGACAGGTGATGTGTCTACTATTGCCTCCCTTTTTCTCCAGTGAGTAGAAAAGGCGCAAGCCGTGGGCTAGATCATAAAGGAAACCTAAGCAGCAATGCACATATGCCCTCCGGGCCTGGTGTCATTCCAGGTCACAGAGGACACCTTTCCTCTCTACATATTCGCTCTGCAGGGATTGGTCCCTACAAGTGAACAGCCTCCGCTCTAGATGGAGCACCTCCCCCAGGAGTGACTCCAGCTCAGCTTCGCGCTGCCCACTCGCACCTTTGGTATATTCCTGACACAGAAGTCGCAAATGAACCTTGCCCACTGTTTTAACGTGGCAAAGTCCCCCTTGCAACCCCTCCAGTCCGTCCAAAACTCTCGGATCAATGTCACGAGCCCCTGGTCTTTCAACAAGGCATTGTTGAAGTGCCAATAGGCGGCTTGTGGCGCTGTTGGCGTAAGCGCCACTGTCACAGACACACAGTTGTGGTCTGTGAAAGGAGCCAGCCTAATGGCACAAGAACGGGCTCGTGACATATAGTGACTAGATATATATAGTCTATCGATCCGGGAGTGGGCCACCAGACAGGCTCTCACCCTGATGTAGGTGAAGCCGTCTGATGCCCCTGGGTTCTGTTCTCACCAGACATCCTCTAAGGAGAAGCGGGTGATGAGCTCCTGCATGGCTAACGCAGAAGAGGGGTAGGGCTCTGGACCATTTCGGTCCAGAGCGTCAAAGGTACAGTTAAAATCCCCCCCGAGAACCAAACACTCATCTACGTCAACAGTCTCCAAAAAGTTTGACAGTCTGGCGACGAACCTCACTCTCTGGGACCCTCTAGCAGGGGCATATACATTAACTAGGTTAATTACGCTACCCTGCTCTCGGACCCGGAGGTGGATTAGACGGCCTGGGATAAAATCTTTCACAAGCAGCAGCTCTGGCTGAAAAGACTCTGAGAACAGGGTCACCACTCCACACAACGTCGATGTGAGGTAGCTGAAGAAGACCCTGCCTCTCCACTCCAGTTGCCACGAGGCCTCAGCCTCTGGAGTGGTATGAGTTTCCTGCAGGAAACTCACAGAGTACCCTCTCTGACGTAAAAAGGAGAGTACCTGGAACCTGCGGAAACTGGTTGACAGCCGTTTGTATTAAGCGTGCTGATGTGCAAAGCCATTACTGCGTGTCACGAATTGTGTGTTCCTCAGTCTCTTGAGACTGCTGATAGTCCACGCACATTTTAAAGAAATTCTGAACGGGAGAAAACTCAGCAGTCAGCAGTCTTGGCCCTATTGCTGACCTCTAGATAGTGCTGGAGAGAGTAGATAATAAACTACATATTACTCACCTTTCTCAAGGCCAGCTGAACCTTCCTTTTCTTTTGCCCATGACGAGTACTTACAAGGAATTGAACTAATTCCTTGACAGGGATAACCCACTTAGAATCTGATGTCCCCTCTTGTGGATCACCCCTGGGCTCCTCTTGGCTTATGGCTTTTACCCCATCCTCCTCAGCTTCATTCTAAGGGACCCCCTCTTGGATGATATAGAAGGAGTTCCTTTAGCACCCTTAATGCTAAATAGTGGACCCTGAGATTGCTGTTGCACCCCTGCAGCTTCAGGGATGCATTCAGGGGTAGCTGGCTGCACAGCAGTGGCTGGCATGGCTTCCTTAGTGGAAGCCTTGCAGGCGTTATATGCCTCCTCTGCCATTTCCACCGCTGCTTGCTCAGCTTGGATTGCACAGATGATAGGGTCAGTGGAAAACTGAGGAGAGTTGACAGGGTCCCCCATGATGTTAACAGGAAAACCTGCCTTATCACCCTCCCCCATATCCACTTCCCCTGGTGCCACATCCCCCCTGACAGACAAAGCTATCGGATCCTGAATGGGGTTCAGGCCTATATTCCCCCCTCCGGTAGTGACTCAGCCTGGGGCTCTAACAAAGCCCGAGGTATGTCACTGGAGTGTGATACCAGAGAAGGAGACAGACTGGTGTCTCCGAAGCTCAGCACTTCAGGGACACTGACCACCCATTCAGCAGGGGCTTTACTGGGGCCCCCCTCATAGGCCAGAGGCAGAACCTGATCTTTCTTTTCCACCCCTGACTCACTTGGGAGACCCTCTTGACCCTGCTTTTCCCCCCATGTATACTCCATCAATGACTCTGTTACAATATATATATATATATATATATATATATATATATAAAAATATATATATATATATATATATAAATATATATATATATATATATATATATATTATATTGAGGGAACAGGTAAGAGGCCAGCAGAAAAAAATCTTTAATATACAAAATACATGTTTAATGGTGAAGCATCCATATTTTTGGGAGGGCAGCTGTCCTTTTGCCCAATTGAATCAGCAGCCCCTGCTATCACACCTACATTAATATAATAGCATAACTTGTTGTTAATGTTCAGTAGTTCAGTCGTATCCGACTCTCTGTTATGCCATATGCCTCATTATGTCTCTGGTTATCCTTATCCATAGTGAGTATCATATGCACTATCACACCCTTATATGCACACACACATGAACCCCACACACATAGATGACTGACATACAATAGCACTGTTAGCTTTCTGGTTCTGACTACAAATATATGGGGCAGCAAATATATCATATTATCATCCACAATGATTTTACATCCAAAATAATATATGTATTGGTGCGCACAGTGCAGCATATGCGGATACAGACTCTGAGGGACTGCATGTGCATGTCATGGACTAGCCCAACCTGGACCATGTCTCAGAAGCATGTTAACAGCCATTGGTGAACATTGGTCGTAGATTGGTCAGTTCCACACACACTGCACAGCATATTCAGATGAGCATGTGTCCTAATGTACTGTAGATGGTACACCCCACCAGCTATATATATATATATATATATATATATATATATTGATATAAGCCATGATCCACAATGCTCATGATACAGCTCAGTGTTTATCTGCAGGAAACAATCACTGCAGCCAATTACAAGTGACCATGATGTCAGGGATATGGAAACACACAGCAAACAATTGTTCAGAAAATCAATACTCAAATACTATTGTCCTCTCATTTCAGTAACCAGGAGGCATACTCCGCCTGCGGAGACACAGGCATTGGCTCCACCAGAGCCACCACTAACACCAATGAAGGTGGTGGTGGGGGAAGCCGATGACCCCTGCCTATCACAGGAGACTGGCCCATCAGCTTCAGGACCATTGTGGGAATCACCCCCTGGGCCCTCACACGCATCACAGGCATGTTCCCATCCCTTCCAAATTACTGGAGATTCAATGAGCCACCAACCACCTGCAGGAATGTCGAGCTCATAGGGACCACAGGCACATCGGCACATCCGCTGACATATATCGGCACATCCGCTTGTCTGATGAGCGCGAAATCAGAGCAGTCCAACAGCTGAGAGTCCAGCTGGCACGTCAAAATTAAATTGCTATCGGCCAGGCAGAAACCATCCAAGCAATACATGGTGACGTGAGGAGGCATAATCTTCGGATGGAGAGGTACCAGCAAATGGCTCATAGGGACAGACAAGCCCAAACACATCACTTGATGCAGCTGGTACAGTTGGCTGAAACCCACATGCCTACTCTACAGCCTTCCGTTCCATAGGCCCCACCACCACCACAGCCAGAGCCTACATCCTCCTACTACACAGCCTCCACAGTTGGATGCACCCTCATCGCGTGATTCCAGAAGGTGTGGGCCCAGTGCTCAGAAAGAGGAAGTAGGTGTTAAGGTCCCCCAGGTCTGTAGTTGTCAAACTTCTCCCCAGGACCCACCACAGAGACCATGCTTTGTGTCAAACACAGTGTGAATACACATGGGAAGCAATTTGAGGCTCCACCTCCTGTTGAATACTAGTTGCCCCATTTATTGTTTCCCATAAATCATGGCCTGTCTGATGGCTCCTGAGGAGAGGATTGAGAACCAATGCCCTAAGTCCTCATCATCCACACTCTACAATGAATATTATTTTGTATTGATATTGACATACTATTGGCTGGACACAGAGTGTGTACACATATGGTTATGTTAAATATTTCTGCAATTGATGTTCAGTGTGGATTGCCGTTGAGATGATATGTTGAAGTCAATCCAAATAGTGTTCTGATAGATATGTTGTTATTGTCTCTGTATGTTTTAATAGCCCAATCTCATGACCATGAAGACATGTTCCTCCATCTCCTCTTTCTGTGTCACATAATCTGCTAATCAATTTCAGATTATTCCTTCATATCTGACAACACACTGTGTGTGGAATAGATCTGTATGAGATTATCCATGATTATGTTCATCTGTTTCATTGAGCAGATCTAGAAACGTTGTAAGTGCTTTGCACATTAATGGTTTCTTCAATTAAAAGGAGTGATTTCTGATGTTCCCTTTTTGCATGCAGTGGTGTAGTGACCACATGTGACCCTGGTAGGTGCTATACATCATGCTTATTCTAGACTATCACATTACCCCTTTTGGATATCCCCTTTTTCACAAGCACAACCTCTTGCCCTTAAGGTATCTGCTCACACCCATGATATTAATGCACAGTCTTGACCATTTCTGATTGCGCTCTGTGTATAACATAAAGCTTTGTTATACCCTTCTAACTATGTCAGTGTGTTTTCTAATGATCGCTCATTATTATGCAATAGATCAATACATACAACAATAATAATAGTCATAATAGCATTAGATATCATATAATAATATGTAATATATAATCAAAATCAAGTGTTAAAACACATGCAAGGTCCAGTTAGTGATACTGTGGAGTATCAACATTCCCCTAAGGGCATGCAAACAATATAACAGGTGATACTGGAGTGGGTTGCCAGTTCCTTCTCTAGTGGACTGTGATTTGTTTGACCTCTCTGCTATGATGTGCACACCTATAATGGCCCTACATGGAATAGCTCACAGCTTCATTCAGAAGGGGACCAGGGGAACACTCACCACACTATTGTAAATGAATGAAGAGCAAAACATAATGGGAGGTGACCAAATGGGAATGGGTATACACCTTGGCACATGGCCACTAGCAATGACGTGGGACTTTCCAGGACGGGCGTAGCGGAGATGAATGTGAGTTGGCTGTCGCTCCACAGCCTCTATGCCATGTGTTTTTGCGGCCTTTACTGATGGGCTAGAGTAAATTAGTGTGGTATATGTTCCCCCGGGCCCCTTGTGGATTTCTACGTGGTGGTGGTGAAGGGGCTTGTGTAACTGAATTAAGCTGTGAGCTATACCAGGTAGGGCAATTGTAGGTGGGCAGGTGATAGCAGATAGGTCAGACAAATCCCAGTCCACTAGAGAAGGAACTGGCAACCCACTCCAGAATCTTTGGCATGCAAACCTTGTGGATACTCACAGACAGATACATTAGTAGGTATGCTGCAGTCCCTAGGGTCACAGAGAGATGGACACAAGCAAGGAACTGAACAACCATATGTGAAATGTTCCCCTGATGCTTGATATATGCCATGTGGTGGTGTCATTCGGCCACTATTTGTTGTCCCAATGTAGATGTGATAAGTGAGATGTATATACGATGATCTTTGTATTTTTAGGGTCCACATTAGAGCCTCTATGAGTGTGAAAGGGTTAATAAGCCAGCCATTTGCATGTATTTGTGTTGCAATTTAAGGAGGTAGTGTGTCTGTAATAGCTTTCAGCATGTTGCAGCATGGCTTTTCATATTGGCATATGCATGACCATTACAACCTATGTTGATTTTTTTTTAAAGATTTGATATGTGGGAGTTGTTGTGCATGTAACTGTAATACCTTCCATTGCTTTCTCCAAGTTTTAAAGTGCATTGGGGTCTTTATATTGACATTTGCAGTGTTACAAACTAGTCTGTAAGCCCTTTGCAGGTCCTTTTTGGAACCCGTAAACTTTGAGCTGCCATTTGGTGTTTGCAGGCTTGATTGCGCCTGTGGTGTTGAGCGATTTTGCCAATTGAATAGTGATTAGTGATTTTCACGATGGCAAGTCTTGCAGCCTTGACAGATCAAAGACTTCTGGAGGGTGTAAGTTACGAATTTAACTGCCAACCTTTTTTCAAGCCCGCAACTCGTAAGCAGTTCGGAGCCCGCAAAAAGTTGCCAATTGAATAGCAAATTAACTTGCAACCTCACTTACGGGCTCCCGGATCGCCAGAAACATCAATTGAATGTGGGCCTTTCTTTGTTGCTCTTTGCACATGTATATGTTGTGTGAATTAATGGTAAACTAAAAATAGTTTTAACTTGAATCATGCTTACACTAGCCTTTTAAGTTTAAGGGATATTGAATACATGTAAAAGTCCTAAAGGAACAAGGAACCAATTATACAATGACTACAGAAGACAGAGAAAACTTTACTTGGATATTGACTAATATACCATAATAAATAATCAAACACATCATAAATATGCATTTGTATACCTCCATAATATGGCCATAATATGGCCATTTCCCAGGGACATTACACATCATCATATGTCTAATTCTACAGATTAAATTCAATGTTAAAACCAATGCATACTTCTGACTCAAGATGAGAGATGAGAAAAGGAGGTACAACATACAATAAGGAGGTACATCCATACAATAAATAAAACAATGCAATACATACTAAACAATAAATAAATAACAATGGAGAATAATAAAATAAACCATGTTATTATGTAAATTAGAAGCCAAAATAAATCAGTAGTGCTAAAATAATTAAATATTCCCTTACAATTCAGTAAATTACACACAGCTCAAGTAGAACAATGTTGTCTATACTTACATAATAAACATTTTACATTACTTTCCCTCCTCCACATGCAGTTTCTTAATCCCCATCCTCCACCAGTAGTATCTCACTTTTTATCCTCCCCTAGGATCAGTATTTTCCTCTTATCATCACCAGCAATCTCTTAAAGGGACTCTGTTGCCAGAAAATCAATCTATTTAGGCCATTCTTAAAGAGCATAAAAAACATAGGTATACAATGTATTAGCCATTTTTTCTAAAATTGATAATTCCTGATAATATTACTATTATTTGTGCTGTATGTTTACGTGAATGAGCAGTTCCCAAATATTTATTAGCTTCTTTGATGTGCTTATTAGAAGCATAGTCTGCTTGTCTGTCCTGTGGTGGTCAGAATAATAACCCCTAATGCTGTCATTCAGTTAGAACCTCTCAGATACGCGGAGCAGAAAAAATACCATATTTAGCAGCATATTACTCACAAAAAAACAATGATGTATTTCTAAGGAATTATTTACTGTATGAACAAATGGCTAGAACAATGTATAGTCTGTTATGAATGACTTATGGGGGTCTGGATCGGGGACCCCAAAACTCTACTAGCAAGGGCCTATATGACCCAAGATCGAAATGTCACTTCCTCGAACTCAAGGACTATTTTGTTATGAACGTAATAACCTGTATAATGTTAGGCCTCAGGCCTCGAATCCCCAAGGAGCAGGCCCTGTGAGTATTCAGGCCTAATAAGAATAAGAATAATGCATTTGTGCTAGAAGTAGGCCCTAGGATATGCTAACATTATGTAAAAGTTACTTCATTCACTTATGCGACAAAGGGTTAAGTTTTTCCACAAGACATTATATGGTTTATTTTGTGATTTCTGTAAACATCAAGTAAGAATAAATAGTCAGTCTGAGTTGGAGATTCTAATAACCCAGGGGTGGGGGTTTATGGCCTAAAGATGGGGTGAGAAGGTCAGAGTTGGAAGAACAGATCTCAGGAAGGAAGGGGTTGGTAACAGTAGTAATGGGGTTGGTAACAGTAGTAATGGGGATGGGGTTGGCTATAGAACTGGGGGACGGTGTTTTGTGATATCTGTAAAATGTGTCTGAAGCAATAATAAATAGTCAGCCTGCTTGTACTAAGCAAGGGTGGGTAAGGGCATTGTTATTGTGTCCTAATCATTGCTGGGGATGCTGAGATCTTGAACACAAAAAGACATGGCATAGAGAGAGAGAATTGGGATGAGCGTGGTCCCCCATTTCAGTTTCTCTGGGGGGGGGGAATAAAATATCACAGATAAAAGATTAGAGATGGGGTCCATGAGGATTAAATAATTAAATGTGGCTATGTATGATATTAAGAGTCATAAAACCAATTTTATACGTTTGTACAATTTTTGACTCCAATCTGAGCCTCTTCTTTTTAGGTATACATATAATATATGCTTTTACAGGGACACAATTCTTTTTATAATTAGGGCCATTTGAACAAGACCCTAGGTTATCCAACAACACTAACATCTAGCAGTATTTATTAAGATTTTCCATTAAGCAACTGAGTGAAAAGGAACTTTCATTTGACTTGATATTGCTTTTTTCTCAAGAGCTACTACAAGTCAGGTCCCCATATAACTCCAGTATTCACTTTCATAACAAAGGGGCATACTGACCCTCAATAAACAACTACCCTTTCCACCCTACAGGCAGCATGAAAAGAACATGTATAAAAGTTAGTCTATAAAAAGGCTATTTTTTGCTGGTGACGTTAAGGGATGATTTAAAACTCAAATAGGGGCAAAGCATATAAATCTGTCCCAATTTTTTGTATTTGAAATAATTACTCCATCGCATAGGAAATCCAACAATGTATAATTTAGTGTATATACTACATGAATTTCCATTATTGGCCTTGGAATGGTCCACCTGGAGGGCCTAAACCCTCCTTACACCTTCTTGGGTATGTTTGTGGCAAATTGCTGTTCCTTCCCCCTAGGTTACCATTACAGTCCCTGCTAATTCCATCACCAGACAAGAAATGTAATAACAACCTTCCTGGTTGGATTATCTATCTGTTGACAGGATATCTGTTGTGATGCAAATACCAGCTCACCCTGTGATGGCATTAATTACCACACACCCCTGATTGGCTAGAGAGGTACTGCAGGGGGCTGATTAAGTTAACAGGTTAAGGGCAGGTAATTTAATTTTTATTGTGGTATGAACCAAAGTCGTATTATTCAGTTTGCCTGTAAATGTTCCAACTTTTCCTGATAAAGACACACTCTTCTAGGCAAGGCTTCTAAACAAGTTGTTCTCTCAGTTGTTTAGCGGTTAATAACTCTACCCACTGGTGAAGCTGCCGCCAGTGTAGCCGGTGCTATGCTATATCTCCTAGAAACCCCAGTGCAGGCTGTATTTCTGGGTAAAATAACATTTTCTTTCAACATTTTCTGTAGTATAGGGGCCCACCCTCAGCCTCCAACTCCCCCTCAGGACATATCCCTGCAGCAGTAGGTCCCCTGGACCTCCTCCCCCATACTGAGGGTGTCCTGTCGGGTTGTCTGTCTTCTACAGTGCAAACAGGACCCCTGGGGGAGGAGCCAGGCTCCAAGGGAGGCTCAGCTACAGGCATGGGGGAGTAGAGCATACAAGAGGGGGGAGTGGGGGAGAATGAGAGAGAAGGAGAGGGGGGAAGTAGGGTAGAAGGGGAGGGGAGAATGAGAGAGGGGAGAGAGAAGGAGAGCAGAGTTGGGGAGGGGTAGAAGGAGAGAGGAGGGGGAGAATGAGAGAGGGGAGAGGAGAATGAGAGAGAATGAGAGGGTAGGGGGAGAATGAGAGAGGAGGGAAGGGGGGAAATGAGAGAGAGAATAAGAGAGGAGATGGGAGGGGAGAAGGAGAGAGAAGAAGGTGGAGAATGAGAGAGAAGGAGAGGGGAGGGGCAGAATGAGAGAGGAGGGGAGTAGGGATAGAGAAGGGGAGAAGGAGAGAGAAGGAGTGGGGAGGGGGAGAATGAGAGAGAAGGAGAGGGGGAGCGGGAGAGAGGAGGGGGAGAATGAGAGAGGGGGAGAGAGAAAGAGAGGGGAAGGGGAGAATGAGAGAGGAGGAGAGGGGAGACAGAGAATGAGAGAGGAGATGGGAGGGGGAAAAGGAGAGAGAAGGTGGAGAATTAGAGAGAAGGAGAAGGGGAGGGGGAGAATGAGCAAGCAGGAGAGGGGAGTGGAGAAGGAGAGAGAAGGAGTGGGGAGGGGGAGAATAAGAGAGAAGGAGAGGGGAGAGAGAAGGAGAGGGGGGAGAGAGGAGGGGGAGAATGAGAGAGGGGGAGAGAAAGAGAGAGGAGGAGAATGAGAGAGTATGAGAGGGGAGACAGAATGAGAGAGAAGGAGGGGGAAGAGCGCAGGTGAGGAGAGGGGGAGAAGGAGAGAGAAGGAGGGGGAAGGAGAGGGGAGGAGAGAGGAGGGGGAGAATGAGAGAGAAGGAGGGGGTGAGAGAAGGAGAGGGGAGGGTGAGAATGAGAGGAGAGGGGGGAGAGAAGGAGAGGGGAGGAGGGGGAGAATGAGAGAGGGGAGAGAGAAGGAGAGGGAATGGGAGAAGGAGAGAGGAGGGGGAGAATGGGAGAGGTGGAGAGAGAAGGAGAGCGGAGGAGAGAGGAAGGGAAGAATAAGAAATGGGGGGGAGAGAAAGAGGGGAGGGGGAGAATGAGAGAGGAGGAGAGGGGAGAAAGAGAATGAGAGAGGAGATGGGAGGGGGAGAAGGAGAGAGAAGAAGGTGGTGACTGAGAGAGAAGGGGAGAGGGGAGAATGAGAGGGCAGGTGAGGGGAGGGGCAGAGAGGAGAGGGGAGGGGATAAGGAGAGTGAAGGAGTGGGGAGGGGAGAATGAGAGGGGGAGAGAGAAGGAGAGGCAAGGAGAAAGGAGGGGGAGAATGAGCGAAAAAGAGAGGGGAGGTGGAGAATGAGAGAGTATGAGAGGGGAGACAGAGAATGAGAGAGGGGAGAAAGAGAGAGAAGGAGGGAGAGAGGAGAAGGGGAGGGGGAGAAGGAGAGAGAGGGGGGAGAGAAGAAGAGGGGAGGAGAGAGGAGGGGGAGAATGAGAGAGGGGGAGAGAGAACCAGAGGGGGGGGGGGAGAATGAGAGAGGAGGAGAGAAGAGGGGGGGAATGAGAGAGAAGGAGGGGGAGAGAGATGCAGAGGGGAGGGAGAAAATGAGAGAGAGGAGAGGGAGAATAAGAGAGGAGATGGGAGGGTAGAAGGAGAGAGAAGAAGGTGGAGAATGAGAGAGAAGGAGAGGGGAGGGGCAGAATGAGAGAGGAGGGGAGTGGGGAGAGAGAAGGGGAGGGGAGAAGGAGAGAGAAGGAGTGGGGAGGGGGGGAATGAGAGAGAAGGAGAGGGAGAGAGGAGGGGGAGAATGAGAGAGGGGGAGAGAGAAAGAGAGGGGAGGGGGAGAATGAGAGAGGAGGAGAGGGGAGACAGAGAATGAGAGAGAAGATCGGAGGGGGAGAAGGAGAGAGAAGGTGGAGAATGAGAGAGAAGGAGAAAGGGAGGGGGAGATTGAGCGAGCAGGAGAGGGGAGGGGGAGAGAGAAGTAGAGGAGAGAGGAGAAGGATAGAGAAGGAGTGGGGAGGGGGAGAATGAGAGAGAAGGAGAGGGGGGAGAGAAGGAGAAGGGAGGAGAGAGGAGGGGGAGAATGAGAGAGGGGGAGAGAAAGAGAGGGGAGGAGGAGAATGAGAGAGTATGAGAGGGGAGACAGAGAATGAGAGAGAAGGAGGGGGAGAGCGCTGGAGAGGGGAGGGGAGAAGGAGAGAGAAGGAGGGGGAAGGAGAGGGCAGGAGAGAGGAGGGGAAGAATGAGAGAGAAGGAGGGGGAGAGAGAGAAGGAGAGGTGAGGGGGAGAATGAGAGAGAGAAGGAGAGGGGAGAAGGGGGAGAATGAGAGAGGGGGAGAGAGAAGGAGAGGGAAGAGGAGAAGAAGAGATGAGTGGGGAAGTGGAGAATGGGAGAGCGGGAGAGAGAAGGAGAGGGGGGGAGAGAGGAAGGGGAGAATGAGAAAGGGGGAGAGAGAAAGAGAGTGGAGGGGAGAATGAGAGAGGAGGAGAGGGGAGGAAGAGAATGAGAGAGGAGATGGGAGGGGGAGGAGAGAGAAGAAGGTGGTGACTGAGAGAGAAGGGGAGAATGAGAGAGCAGGTGAGGGGAGGGGAGAGAGGAGATGGGAGGGGAGAAGGAGAGAGAAGGAGTGGGGAGGGGAGAATGAGAGAGAAGGAGAGGGGAGAGAGAAGGAGAGGAGAGGAGAGAGGAGGGGGGAAATGAGAAAGGGGAGAGAGAAAGAGAGGGGTGGAGGAGAATGAGAGAGTATGAGAGGGGAGACAGAGAATGAGAGAGGAGAGGGGAGAAGGAGGGAGAGAGGAGAAGGGGAGGGGGAGAGGGAGAGAGAAGGAAAGGGGGGGAGAGAAGGAGATGTGGTATAGATAGGGAAGGGAGAGAGGGTGGAGAGAAAGAAAGGGGTGAGAAGGAGGGAGGGGGAGAAAAGGAGAAAGGGGAATGGAGAAGGAGATAGAGATAGGGAAGGGGGAGAGAAAGAGAGAGAGGGGAGATGGGGGGAGAGAAGGAGACAGTGGAGAGAGGTGGGAGAGAGGAGGGGAGAGGGAGGTGAGTGGAGGGAGAGAGATATGGAGGAGAGGTGAGAGATGGAGGGAGAGAGAGATGGGAGTTGTGGGTGCTACACACAAAAAATGTGTGTGTATATAAATATATATATATATATATATATATATATATATATATAGATATGTGTGTATATATATATATATATATATAGATATACAGTATATATATATATATATATATATATATATATATATATACATATATGTATATATGCAGTATCTCACAATAGTGAGTACACCCCTCACATTTTTGTCAATACTTTATTAGATCTTTTCATGTGACAACACTGAAGAAATTACACTCTGCTCATTGCAGCCTAGGCCTCGCGGGCCTCCACCCCCGCAACTGCGTCCATCGCTTTTCGAGAGGGCTGAAGTTGCGGCGTGCAATGAGTGCCTTTGGAGCTCACTGCAGCTAAGTCCAGCGGGCTTCCACCCACGCAACTGCGTCCCTCACAACTCACAGTACGACAACTATATATGTGATATATAGATATATACAGTATCTCACAAGAGTAGTTTTATTATATGTTTCCATGTGACAACACTGAAGAAACAACGCTCTGCTACAATGTAAAGTAGTAAGTGTACAGCCTGTATAACAGTGTAAATTTGCTGTCCCCTCAAAATAACTCAACACACAGCCATTAAGGTCTAAATCGTTGGCAACAAAAGTGAGTACACCCCTAAGTGGAAATGTCCAAATTGGGCCCAAAGTGTCAATATTTTGTGTGGCCACCATTATTTTCCAGTACTGCCCTAACCCTCATGGGCATGGACTTCACCAGAGCTTGACAGGTTGCCACTGGAGTCCTCTGCATGACATCACAGAGCTGGTGGATGTTAGAGACCTTGCACATCCCCACCTTCCGTTTGAGGATGCCCCACAAAAGCTAAATAGGGTTTAGGCCTGGAGACATGCCTGGCCAGTCCATCACCTTTACCTTCAGCTTCTATAGCAAGGCAGTGGTCATCTTGGAGGTGTGTTTGGGGTCGTTATCATGTTGGAATACTGCCCTGCAGCCCAGTCTCCAAAGGGAGGGGATCATGCTCTGCTTCAGTATGTCACAATACATGTTGGCATTCATGGTTCCCTCAATGAACTGTAGCTCCCCAGTGCCGGCAACACTCATGCAGGCCCAGACCATGACACTCCCACTACCAAAAGTATACATCTTTACTGAGGAAAGGTAGTTGTAATAATAATGGGGGGGTGGGCACATTTCTTTTTTTGCACCGGGGCCCTCCATTCACTAGCTCCGCCACTGCCTCTACCAGTATGAACATTTTCCACCATGACTATAAAGAAGATTAATGATACTGTGGCAACAAGCATCTAAGAGCTTGGGGTGGTTGACATTATATTTCATGTAGATTTACATGTTTAGTAACTGAAATAGAAAATATTGCCCATTTTAATATACACTCTAAGTTATGTAAGGCCTATCATATCTGGCTCAATTAATATGGCAAGAAATGAGGGTTGAGACTCCTGCACTTTCACCACCAAAGGATCTGGTTATATGACACTGGTCTACTTAGGTTGCTTATCTGTAATCTTTGAGTACAAAAGTCAATGTTTTATTTGGAAATGTGTGATAGACTGTTGAATATTACTTACTAGCGACTTGCCCGTCAAAAATTACGGCAATACAATTTGAAGTCTGGCAATGGTGTTTGCCACACATTGCAAGCCTCTCCCCTCTACTTAACTGGCCTTGCCATGAGTGCCTTTGGCGCTCATTGTGAGCCTCTCCCCCTTTACCTCTCCCCCCTCTACTTGACGGTAGGCTCTCAGTTACCCCTCTACTTTACTGTCCTTGCGTTAAGTACCTTTGACGATCATCATGGGCCTTGGAATGAGCGGCAAAGGTGCTTATTGCGAGCATCTTCCCCCCATGTGTCTCTTCCCCCCTCTCCCTCCTCTTTGTCTCATCCCCTCTCTCCCTCCCCTGTGTCTCTTCCCACCTCTCCCTCCCATGTGTCCCCTTTTCCCTCTCTCCCTCCACAGTGTCCCCTTTCCCCTCTCTCCCTCCACAGTGTCCCCTTTCCCCTCTCTCCCTCCCCTGTGTCTCTTCTCCCTGTTTCTTTTCCCTCCCGTTTTTTTCCCTCCCTCTCCCTCCAGTTTCTTTTCCCTCCCTCACTCTTCTTTTCCCTCCTCTTCCCCATCTCCCTTTACTGTGTCTCTTCCACCCCTCTCCCCCCGTTTCTCTTTCCCCTCTCCCTCCCCTTGTCTCTTCCACCCCGCTTTCCCTCCCGTCTCTTCCACTTCACTTTTCACATCTCTGTCTGTCACTCCTTCCTGTCAGTCTATCTCTCTGTCCCTCCCTCCTGTTCTCTGACCCTCCTTCCTGTCTCTCTCTGTCTGTCCCTCATTCCTGTCTGTCTCTCTGTCCCTCCTTCCTGTCTGTCTCTCTCTCTCTGTCCCTCCTGTGTCTCTCTCTGGCCCTCCTCTCTCTCTCTCTCTGTGTCCCTCCTGTCTCTCTCTCTGTCCCTTCTGTCTCTCTCTGTCCCTCTGTGAGGAATTGACTCTGCTGGGTTTTGAACCCTGGTCCCCAGGCTGCTATACCTCTTCCCTACCACTGCGCCAGCCTGCCTTTTGTGAATTTCATTGAGATCTGATAAGCTTGACTCTGCTAGCAATAGTATCAGTACCTAAGTCTCTTCAGCTGTGTCTAGTCAGGTGTCTGGTCCTTGGCCTTTATAAGGCACTTCCTGTCAAATGTACCTTGCCAGATTATTGTGTGGCTCCTGATCACTTCAATAAAGCTTGTTCCTTCTTCACCTACAAATTGCTGAACTGGATTATTGCTGACCTTGGCTGCTGGTCTCCACAACCTTGTGATTCCATATCATTACAGAATAATCTGGCGCTTTCATGGAGACCGCCGGGTCAGATTCTGCATTGGCCCAGCAGGTTGCTTTATTTGCAAGAACTGTGCAGACCCAGGCACAGACCATTCAAGTGCTGCAGGACCAGGTAGCTGAACTGCAGGCCCAACAGGTTGCTTTTACTGCAAGAAATGTGCAGACCCAGGCACAGACCATTCAAGTGCTGCAGGACCAGATAGCTGAACTGCAAAATAAAATTCAGTCAATGCACAGTGAGTATACCAGCTGCAGGGCACGAGATGTTGCGGCTGCTACTGTTACACCTGCACAAGATGCCCGCTTGCCCCTACCAGAAAAGTTTGGAGGAGATCGCAAAAAATGTAGGGGTTTCCTAAATCAATGCCGTTTGCACTTCATGATGTTACCTCAACGATTTCCATCTGAAAGAGAGAAGGTGGGATTTATTTTTTCCTTATTCAAAGATGAAGCCCTGGCTTGGGGCTCCCCTCTTCTGGAACAGGACAGTCCAGTCTTGGGTAATCTAAATGACTTTATTGAGGCCATGTGCCTAGTTTTTGATGACCCAAATCGATGTACTACAGCAGAAGCCACTCTCCTTCATTTGCATCAAGAGAGGCGCTCGGTGGCTGAATATGCTGCTGAATTCAGACAGTGGGTTGCTGATACTACCTGGAACCAATCAGCCCAGAGGTAACACTTCGGAAAAGGTCTCTCAGAAGCTATAATCTATATGATCTTCCTGCTGACTTTGATGCATTTGTGTGTTTGGCTATCCGTATTGATCGGAGACTTTCTGAAAGAAGATTGGAAAGACAGGGCTCTTTTAGACCAAGTACTACTCCAATTTCCTATTCAAGAACTTCTACTCCGATCCCACAAACACCTACAGACTCTGAGCCAGAGGCTATGCAGGTAAATCTAATAAGAGGGCCATTATCCAACGAAGAAAAACAGTGGCGACGCACTCACAATTTATGCCTGTATTGTGGTAGTGCAGGGCACTATGCCATCAATTGCCCTAGCAAATCCAAAAGAACAATAGCTATGGCGGCTGAGGGTGCACAGATTCAACACCAATCCCTGGATTCTGTCACACAACCCTTGTTTTCTCTGGCTCATGGTGAAGAGGGTATGTTGACTCAACATCCTCATTTTGTGGTGCCTATCACGTTGCAATGTGGTGATCGTAAAATTTCAACTACAGCTATGATAGATTCTGGAGCAGGCGGAAACTTTATGGACATTAAATTTGCAGCAGGAAATAGAATTCAGTCTATCCCTAATTCTTCACCTGTGTTAATGGAGACAATTGCTGGTTTTAATCTGCTCTAAGTCAGTGCAGAGTTTTCTGTCTGTTGCATTAATCAGTGTACAGGTGAGAGTGGGTGCGGCTTGGCCTGTGTAGTTATATCTGGGTGCATTTGTGTGAGGTCTGGTTTGAATCCGCTCTGTTAGTCAGTGCAGAGTTTTCTGTCTGTTGCATTAATCAGAGTACAGGTGAGAGTGGGTGTGGCTTGGCCTGTGTAAGTTATATCTGGGTGCATTTGTGTGAGGTCTGGTTTGAATCCGCTCTGTTAGTCAGTGCACAGTTTTCTGTCTGTTGCATTAATCAGTGTACAGGTGAGAGTGGGTGTGGCTTGGTCTGTGTAGTTATATCTGGGTGCTTTTGTGTGAGGTCTGGTTTGAATCCGCTCTGTTAGTCAGTGCAGAGTTTTCAGGTTGTTGTAAATGGAACATACTCTGATTGGTCTAATGTGATAAGTGGGGTTCCTCAAGGTTCAGTATTAGGTCCTCTCCTTTTTAACATATTTATTAATGACGTAGAAGTAGGACTCAAAAGTAGTGTCTCCATTTTTGCTGATGACACTAAGTTGTGCAAGGTAATAAAATCAGATAATGATGTACTTTCCCTACAAAAGGATTTGCATAAATTAGAGAAATGGGCGGCTAAATGGCAGATGAGATTTAATACAAATAATTGTAAGGTTATGCATTTGGGAAGGAACAATAGCCAAGCAATCTATAATCTTAATAAGGCAAATCTAGGGGTATTAGATATTGAAAGGGATTTGGGAGTACTAGTGGACAACCACCTAGGTAACAGCGCTCAAAGCCAAGCAGCGGCTGCAAAGGCAAATAAAATATTAGCATGTATTAGGAAGGGTATAGAAGCCAGGGAAGAAGATATAATTCTGCCACTATACAAATCTCTAGTACGCCCTCATTTGGAATATAGAGTACAATTTTGGGCACCACCTCATAAAAAAGACATTTTAGAGCTGGAAAAAGTACAGAGAAGGGCTACAAAACTAATAAGGGGAATGGAGGGGCTAAGTTATGAAGAAAGACTAACAAAATTAAACTTATTTTCGCTAGAAAAAAGGTGTCTAAGAGGAGATATGATTACGTTATATAAATACATCCAGGGTCAATATAAGGCTTTGTCAAGTGAACTTTTTGTAGCAAGAGATTATCAACTGACAAGAGGACATCCTTTGAGGTTAGAGGAAAAAAGATTTCACCTTAAACAAAGAAAAGGATTCTTCACAGTTAGGGTGGTTAAACTGTGGAATTCTCTACCAAAGGAGGTGGTGACAGCGAATTCGATAGACAACTTCAAAAAGGGGTTAGATATATTTTTGAATAAAGAGGGCATTCAAGGCTATCCTAGATAACTAGCAAGGAATATTGATCCAGGGAGAAATTTGATCGCCAGTTTCTGGGGTCAGGAAGGAGTTTTGCTTTTTTTTTTTCTTATAAGACAATTGGCAAAGTTTCAATGTTTTTTTTTTTTCTGTTTGCCTTCCTCTGGATCAATTAAAAATTAACAATAATAATAAATAGTCCACATTAAAAAGATCAATAGAGATCTAAAAAGGTTGAACTTGATGGACTAACTCTTTATTCATCCTCCAATACTATACTATTAATAATGATTTAATTAATAACTAATCCGCATATTGCAGATCAGAGGAGATCTTAACAGGTTGAACTTGATGGACTGAAATACTTTTTTCAACCTTAATTACTATGTAACTATGTAACTAAGACAGTTGACGGTTCTCCACTTACGTCAGGCCCGGTTACACATGAGACTGTGCCCTTAATGTTGACTGTGGAAGTGAATCACCATGAGGCTATCTCTTTCCACCTAATTTCCTCAACACAGTTTCCAGTGATTTTGGGGGTACCTTGGCTTGCTCTGCATAACCCACAGATTGATTGGAAGATCAGAACTTTGTCCTTTCCTTCAGAACACTGCTTAATGAATTGTCAACCCTCTAAGGTAACACCTGTTGCCACAACAATTAATGAAATGGTTGCTACAAACTTGACTAAGCTTCCTCTACAATATCGGGATTTTGCAGATGTCTGTGATAAGAAGAATGCTGATCAGCTTCCACCACACAGGCCTTATGATTGCCCAATAGAGCTGTTGCCTGGGGCTGCTATCCCATTTGGCCGTATATATTCCCTTTCTGAGCCTGAATTGAAAGCTCTTCGTGAATACCTTCAAGAAAATCTTGCCAAAGGCTTTATTCGACCATCTACTTCTCCAGCAGGAGCTCCTATTTTCTTTGTAGAAAAGAAAGATGGCAGCCTACGGCCATGCTTTGATTACAGGGACATTAATAACATCACTGTTAAAAACCGCTACCCCTTGCCTCTGATTCCTGAACTTTTGGAGAGACTTCGCTCAGCTAAAATATTTACGAAGCTTGATCTTCGGGGGGCATATAATCTGGTTCGCATAAGACCCAATGATGAATGGAAAACAGCTTTCAGAACCAGGTACAGGCATTACGAATATCTAGTAATGCCTTTTGGGCTGTGTAATGTCCCTGAAACTTTCCAGCATCTTATCAATGATGTACTACGAGATCTCCTGGATCAGTTTGTTGTGGCATATTTGGATGATATCCTAATATTCTCTGATAATCTTGAAAACCACAGAAAATAGGTCTGTATAGTTCTAGAGCGCCTTCGTACCCACCGCCTATACATTAAACTAGAAAAATGTGAGTTTGAACAAACAAATTCAATTCCTGGGGTATGTAATAACTCCCAAAGGTTTAAGTATGGACGCAAGTAAAATTAAAGCTGTGCTGGACTGGCCGATCCCCAAGAATGAAAAAGATGTTCAGAGATTTGTGGGGTTTGCCAATTTTTACAGGCGTTTCATTAAGAATTTCTCTGCCGTTATTACACCGATCACTGAACTCACAGGTAAAGGGACTCCTTTTCAGTGGTCCGATAAGGCGGATACCGCATTTTCCCGATTGAAGACTCTGTTTACCTCTGCCCCTGTCCTGGTACATCCTCAGCTGGAATTACCATTTATTGTGGAAGTTGATGCTTCTGATTTAGCTGTTGGTGCTATACTGTCTTAAAGGACTGGACCTAAGATGCTGTTACATCCGTGTGCCTTCTATTCCCGCCGGATGTTGCCAGCAGAAAGAAACTATGACATAGGGAATAAAGAACTATTGGCTATAAAAGCTGCCTTCACCGAATGGAGACATCTCTTGGAGGGAGCTACCCATCCAATTACTGTCCTCACAGATCACAAAAATCTGGAATGTATTCGATCAGCAAAGAGACTGTCAGCCAGACAAGCACGCTGGTCCCTATTCTTCTCGAGGTTTAATTTTTTGGTTACATACCGTCCTGGCTCCAAGAATGGTAAGGCGGATGCCTTGTCTAGAATAGCTGACCCCCTCCATACTACCGTAACCAAGACCACCATCTTGCCGGAGGATATATTTATAGGAGTTACATTTCCTTCTGATCTGATGTCTCGCATTAAAAAGGGCTACGCTGAAGACCCAGTTCTTCGTGATCCTCCTCGTGACCTCCATATGACGATGCTTAATGGGTTTTGGATTTTTCAACAACGTCTGTTTGCTCCCGAGTCAGTGCGACTGGACCTTTTACGTCTCTACCATGACTCAAAACCAGCAGGTCATCCAGGAATCCGAAAGACGCAAGACCTACTTGCCCGATCCTTTTGGTGGCCGAAGTATCATGAGGATGTTAAGAAGTATGTATCCTCTTGTGATGTATGTGCCAGACATAAGACTCCTTGCTCATCCCCTGTTGGCTTACTTTAGCCTCTTCCGATTCCTCATCGTCCCTGGGGATCTATATCCATGGACTTTATTGTGGAACTACCTCCCTCTAAGGAACACACTACCATTCTTGTTGTTGTGGACAGGTTAACTAAGATGGGTCATTTCATACCAGCTCGTGGTCTCCCTTCAGCTAAACAGACGGCTGACCTGGTTATTCAGGAAATATTTCGCTTGCATGGAGTGCCTGATGAAGTAGTTTCTGACAGGGGAGTGCAGTTTACATCTCGTTTTTGGAAACATTTTTGTTCTAATCTAGGTATTAATGTAAATCTGTCGTCAGCTTTTCATCCACAAAGTAATGGACAGACTGAGCGAACCAACCAGACTTTGGAGCAATATTTGCGGTGCTATATTAGTTACCTGCAGGATGACTGGCTGGATTTTCTACACACGGCGGAGTTTGCCTATAACAATGCCCAACACTGCTCCACTTCTTTGAGCCCATTTTTTGCCAACTATGGTTACCATCCGACCTTTCTAGTCAGTCTCCCAATTACTACTTCCATTCCTGCTGTCACTGACCGGCTAACCGCCTTACATGATTCCCAAGCACTGTTGAAAGAGACTCTTTTGGAGGCTCAGGAATGTTACAAAAGAGCTGCTGATAGGCATAGAAAGGAGGCCCCAGTCTATCACGTTGGTGACAAGGTGTGGCTGTCAACAAAGAATCTTAAGCTTCGGATTCCTTCTCATAAATTGGGTCAAAGGTTCATGGGACCTTTTGAGATCATTGCTCAGATCAATGCTGTCACTTTCCGTTTGCAACTCCCGAATTCCATGAAAATACATCCAGTGTTTCACGTTGCACTGCTTAAACCTTTTCATGAAAATACTTTCCCTGGCCGAGCCCTGCCTGCCCCACCTCCAGTCCTCGTGGATGGTGAGGATGAGTACGAAGTGGAAAAAATTCTTGACTCCAGGATCTTCCGTAACAAGCTTCAGTATCTGGTTCGCTGGAACGGCTATGGTGAGGAGGAGAGTTCGTGGGAACCAGTGGACAATATTCACGCTCCTGATCTCCTTCGGTCTTTTCATGTGCAGTACCCTGCTAAACCAGGTAATAGGGCAGTAAAAATAGAGGCTGCACCTATAGAGGCGGGGGTAATGTGAGGAATTGACTCTGCTGGGTTTTGAACCCTGGTCCCCAGGCTGCTATACCTCTTCCCTACCACTGCGCCAGCCTGCCTTTTGTGAATTTCATTGAGATCTGATAAGCTTGACTCTGCTAGTAATAGTATCAGTACCTAAGTCTCTTTAGCTGTGTCTAGTCAGGTGTCTGGTCCTTGGCCTATATAAGGCACTTCCTGTCAAATGTACCTTGCCAGATTATTGTGTGGTTCCTGATCACTTCAATAAAGCTTGTTACTGTTTCACCTACAAATTGCTGAACTGGATTATTGCTGACCTTGGCTGCTGGTCTCCACAACCTTGTGATTCCATATCATTACACCCTCATCTCTCTCTCTGTCCCTTGCTCTGTCCCTGCTGTCTCTCCGTGTCCCTCCTGCCTCTCTCTGTGTCCCTCCTGCGTCTCTCTGTGTCCTTCCTGCCTCTCTCTGTGTCCCTCCTGCCTCTCTCTGTGTCCCTCCTGCCTCTCTCTGTGTCCCTCCTGCCTCTCTCTGTGTGTCCCTCCTGCCTCTCTCTGTGTGTCCCTCCTGCCTCTCTCTGTGTGTCCCTCCTGCCTCTCTCTGTGTGTCCCTCCTGCCTCTCTCTGTGTGTCCCTCCTGCCTCTCTCTGTGTGTCCCTCCTGCCTCTCTCTGTGTGTCCCTCCTGCCTCTCTCTGTGTGTCCCTCCTGCCTCTCTCTGTGTGTCCCTCCTGCCTCTCTCTGTGTGTCCCTCCTGCCTCTCTCTGTGTGTCCCTCCTGCCTCTCTCTGTGTGTCCCTCCTGTCTCTCTCTGTGTTTCCCTCCTGTCTCTCTCTGTGTTTCCCTCCTGTCTCTCTGTCTCTGACCCTCATGTCTCTCTCTCTGTCTCTGTCCCTCATGTCTCTCTCTCTGTCTGTGTCCCTCCTGTCTCTCTCTCTGTCTGTGTCCCTCCTGTCTCTCTCTCTGTCTGTGTCCCTCCTGTCTCTCTCTCTGTCTGTGTCCCTCCTGTCTCTCTCTGTCTCCCTCCTGTGTCTCTCTATCTGTGTCCCTCCTGCCTATATGTCCCTCTTGTCTCTCTTTCCCTCCAGGCTGTCTCTCTCACCTCAGTCCCCAGCATGTCCACAGGTCCCTCCCCAGGGAGGAGTCGAGAGCAGCCGGGGGAGGAGTCAAGAGCACCGTGGGAGGGGTCGAGAGCAACGGGGGAGTAGTTGAGCACGACGGGGGAGGAGTTAAAAGCGTCACCCCGCAGCGCATTCTCCCTCTGGACAACTGATATGTGTGGGCCGCTCATGCCAGCAACCCGAGGCCCTCGCTTTGCGAGGGCCTCAGTTGCTGGCATGGATCCCAGCAACTGAGGCCCTTGCCCGCAGCCCTCGCTATGCGAGGGCCACGGTCTCGCTATGCGAGCCCGCAAGCGTGAGCAACGGCCCGTACGCTCACAGCTATATATGTGATTCTCCAATGTTTCACTCTGGCCTCTAATGTAATTTTATCATTCTATTTTCTTCATGATATCTAATTTAAGTGGAAACTATAGTCCAGAATTTACAATAAAAAATGTAATATATAACAATTATGATTTTACTTGAAGAATGAATGATTTGTCACATAGCATCACATGAATGGGCATGTTCCCATATAATCATTTCATTTCAACAAAATTAGTACCATTAAAATCAGCAAAATGTGTGATAACTATTTGACAGACAACCACATTCGGTATGTATTTGTGTATAAATAAACATATATATGTATAGGTGTTAAAAAAAAACTGTATCTACTTCCTTTGTTTTTTAAATGTATTTTTTCATTTGGTCAGTATTACATATTGCATATTAATTCTGGTTTTCTGTTATCTACTTTCTATTCAGGTCAATAGAGTTACAACAACATTGGGAAATAATGATGCAGAAAAAAGTATACTAGCTTCAGTAATATATTTCAAGTTTAGAATCTGCTGTACTTTTCTGCAATACATATATATGACTTTACTATCAGTCCCATGAGTAGGAGAAGGCATTTGACAGAGCAGATCATTGTCATCTCATTACCATACGTGGCTAATAATTCCTGAGCTATCAAAAAGACATAGTTCAGATCAGCTGGTTATTTGCCATACTTTTGCCACTGGGAAGAGTAAATCAAGGTTTGACAGTAGTCCCTTTTAGTACCTACTGTGAATAAAACTATATTCTAGTTTTCGATCCTGCCCTCCACTGTTTTGGTTGCAATTATCTGTCATAATTTGTTTACTTCATGTACAACATTGTTGAATATATTATTTTCAAGTATTTCATCTTAAAAATACCAATGTTGGCATTTGGCTGGTAGGTGTTGTAGGTCTTGGAGCCTCTAGTTCCTTCACCTTTTAAGCACTCCCAGGTAATGTCCTCTGAAAGTTTAAAGTTAATCTCCTAGAAGGCCAAATATTGTGTTGTATACATCGTGCACCATCTAGTTTATTTTCCATTTTCATTAAATCTCCTTCTTTGAGTGTTGTTGTTCTTATATATCTGATGTGTTGATACAAGTTTGATTTTGACTTTTTTAGCCCTTGATCCTTTAGGGTCAGTGTGCTTCTTTCATATTTTGATCTTCAATGTCCTTACATCAAGGCTTTATTGAAATAATATGCTGTGTTCTTTTCTGAAAGACCCAATCTCAGACAGACATGAATAAATTATAGATAGTTTAATGAAGGGCAACAACTAGCCTAGAAGGATCATGCACAGAAATGTGTTATGTTAATAAGTTATAAAAAAAGGTATTGTACATAGAAAATTCACAAACTTTTGTGTAAATGTAAAAAGTACAGAGTTAAGGCGGTTCTAAAATTCTAGTTTTTATGATATATTTTTGCCTGGCTTTCCAAGGTTCCCTCCCAAATTACCGTATATACTCGAGTATAAGCCGAGTTTTTCAGCCCTTTTTTAAAGCTAAAAAGGGCCCCCTCGGCTTATACTCGAGTCACTCCCCTCCCGTGTCTCTCTAACCCCCCCCCGTGTCTCTCTACCCCCCTGTGTCTCTCTCTCCCCCCCGTTTCTCTTTCCCTCCCCCCTCCTCATGCTCAACCCCCATCCTCACTTTCTCCCCTCTAAATACCTCCCCGTCACTTACCTGCTTCTTCTCCGGCCTCTGCTCCTTCCGTCTTGACCCCGGCGCGCATGTGACGTTACATGCGCGCCGCGTCATTAGCATATACCGGGTGCCGGCACCCGGTATATGCTAATGACGCGGCGCGCATGTAACGTCACATGCGCGCTGGGGTCAAGACGGAAGGAGCAGAGGCCGGAGAAGAAGCAGGTAAGTGAGGGGAAAGGTAGATGGGGATGTATTTAGGGGGGTTTAGAATGAGGAGGCGGGTTGAGGATGGGGCGGTTGAGGATGGGGCGGTTGAGGATGGGGCGGTTAAGGATGGGGCGTTGAGGATGGGGGGTTGAGGAGGAGGGAGGTTGAGGGGGGGTGAGGAGGGGGTTGATGAGGAGGGAGGTTGAGGTTAAGGAGAGGGGTTGAGGTTGAGGGGGGGTGGGTTGAGGGGGGAGGATCAGGATGGGGGGTTGAGGAGGGGGTTGATGAGGAGGATGGAGGTTGAGGGGGGGGGTTGAGGTTGAGGGGGGTGAGGAGAGGGTTGAGGATGGGGGGGTTGAGGTTGATGGGGGTGAGTAAAGGGTTGAGGATGGGGGGTTGAGGATGAGGATGGGGGGTTGAGGAGTGAGGTTGAGGGGGGTTGAGGAGGGAGGATGAGGAGGGAGGTTGAGGAGAGGGTTGAGGATGAGGAGGGAGGTTGAGGAGGGGGTTGAGGATGAGGAGGGAGATTGAGGAGGAGGAGAGAGGTTGAGGTTATGGAGGGGGGTTGAGGATGGGGTGGTTGAGGAGGGGGTTGAGGATGAGGGGGTTGAGGAGGGAGGTTGAGGAGGGAGGTTGAGGCTGAGGAGTGGGGTTGAGGAGGGAGGTTGAGAATGAGGAGGGTGATAATGGAGGGGGGAAGAGACACAGGGAAGGGAGAGGGGAGAAGAGACACGGGAGAGAGAGTAGGGACATAGCGGGCACAAGAGGGACACAGGGGGCAGCACATTTCCCACCCTTGGCTTATACTCGAGTCACTCATTTTACCCAGTATTTTGGGTTAAAATAGGTGCCTCGGCTTATACTCGGGTCGGCTTATACTCGAGTATATACGGTATACAAATATTGGTAATAAAATGTTTTTTTATTAAACTTCCTTTACATATTTTGACCAATTTCTATTATATCTTTATATCTCTTCAATGAGAAAAATGTTTAGAACCAGTGTTAGATTCTATGTCAAAGACTAAGAAAAAACATATTTATGCTTTTTTATTATTCCATATTTTGGACCTCTGCTGTATCCCTATTTTATTAATCTGAGAATAAAAAAATCGACTACCTTTTTCTCTGCCTTGGTGTTGGGCCATTGAGCCACCATAAAAGCACAGACTGCTTGGCTCCAGCAATGGATTATCTGCATAAACACTGCCATTGTATTTGTAAACCTGTTTTGTTCCATTGTTTGCCAGATTAAGTTAATAACATCTGATATTATCTCTTGTGATTGTCTGCCACACCCTCTCATTGTTACATTGTGTACAACCCCTCTGTAACGAACTGCTATAAATTTGTCTTTCATTTAAAAAATATATCAGTTCACTCTGAGGCATATAGAAATTGTAAGTTCTCTTATTTTGTCCCTGGTGGCTGCGATACTGAACCTATCTCCACCCTCTAAGTAACCTGTCCTGGTCACTACCACAGGAAGGTTACTGAGACTCTTGGAAGTGCTGATTCCTGATGGAGAGACTCTGGC
The DNA here is from genome assembly GCA_027410445.1 of Discoglossus pictus. Lineage (NCBI taxonomy): Eukaryota > Metazoa > Chordata > Amphibia > Anura > Alytidae > Discoglossus > Discoglossus pictus. The sequence goes on along the minus strand of CM050164.1, from coordinate 213,996,663 downwards.
TGATACAGAAGCCAGATATCAGGGTGCTGGTGCGGAGATTTCCAAGAGCCCATCGGTCCTTGTGGGTATTTAACATGTAGTCTATAGCAGGTGGCTCTGGGCTTGTATAGCCCCTACCTTAAAACCCTACCCTCGGATCCTCATACTACCTCTAATGTAGAGGACAGCTGTTGGCTACATTGTTCCTTTAATCAGAAATGTTTTCACTTGCTGCTCACTAAGTACTATTCTCAGGTATATCAAATTAATGTGAACAAAGGGCATGTTGCATCTAAATTTATAGGACTGCTGAATTCTGGAAAAATACATTGAATCAAAATGAATCTCCTGCTGACCACCACCTACTGATTGAAATGCTTTTAGGTGGTGGTGCATGCAGCACTGTGGTTTTCTACAGTTTCTGCTGAATGGCATGGGGAACCATGTTAATGAATGAATCACACAAAGAAGTGGGTGTTTGGGGTTAGGGGTTAGGGTTAGGTTTTAGGGTTAGGGATATGTTTTAAGGATACAGGTAGGGTTAGGTTTTAGTGGTAAAGTTAGGTTTCAGGGTTAGGGTTAGATTTTAGGGATAGGGGTTTGGGTTAGGTTTTAGGGTTAGTGTCATAACTGACTTATGGGGGGGGGGGCAGGATGGGAGACGCCTGAACACCTGCTGTCTGACCTGTACGTATCAGTGTATGTGTCAGACTGCTCTGTTTATGCATGGGCGTATATAGTTTGTTTGCTGCCCATCTCGGGGCTCATTGCAGTTTGCAACTGCAGTTGCGAGGGTGGAGGCCTGCAGGACTTGGCTGCAATCAGCGCTGAAGGTGCTCATTGCAGGGGTGGGGGTGCAGGCCCTCATCACGAGGCACGCGGGATTTAGCTGCAATGTTTCAGTGCCTGATTATATAGGCAATACTTGTGTTTTGCAATGTCTATAAAAATATGTAAATGGTGTCATACAGGTGTTAATGTAACATTGCAGGTGACAATAATGACACAGTTTCAAGTGTCAATTCATTAACTTCCAATAATGTCAAATCTGCATGTACTTTTCACTAATGATTCACTCATTCTCAGAATCATGAATGTGCATGTGACAGATCTATTCAGAAAAACCAATAAAGAACATATCCTGTTTCCTGAAAGGAAAATCTGCAGGTAGTTATCATTTTGAAATATAAAGGTAATATTGATTGGAGTTGTAGGCTAACAAGTTATTGTATTGTCATACAGGGAGTGTAGAATTATTAGGCAAGTTGTATTTTTGAGGATTAATTTTATTATTGAACAACAACCATGTTCTCAATGAACCCAAAAAACTCATTAATATCAAAGCTGAATATTTTTGGAAGTAGTTTTTAGTTTGTTTTTAGTTTTAGCTATTTTAGGGGGATATCTGTGTGTGCAGGTGACTATTACTGTGCATAGTTATTAGGCAACTTAACAAAAAACAAATATATACCCATTTCAATTATTTATTTTTACCAGTGAAACCAATATAACATCTCAACATTCACAAATATACATTTCTGACATTCAAAAACAAAACAAAAACAAATCAGTGACCAATATAGCCACCTTTCTTTGCAAGGACACTCAAAAGCCTGCCATCCATGGATTCTGTCAGTGTTTTGATCTGTTCACCATCAACATTGCGTGCAGCAGCATCCACAGCCTCCCAGACACTGTTCAGAGAGGTGTACTGTTTTCCCTCCTTGTAAATCTCACATTTGATGATGGACCACAGGTTCTCAATGGGGTTCAGATCAGGTGAACAAGGAGCCCATGTCATTAGATTTTCTTCTTTTATACCCTTTCTTGCTAGCCACGCTGTGGAGTACTTGGACGCATGTGATGGAGCATTGTCCTGCATGAAAATCATGTTTTTCTTGAAGGATGCAGACTTCTTCCTGTACCACTGCTTGAAGAAGGTGTCTTCCAGGAACTGGCAGTAGGACTGGGAGTTGAGCTTGACTCCATCCTCAACCCGAAAAGGCCCCACAAGCTCATCTTTGATGATACCAGCTCAAAGCAGTACTCCACCTCCACCTTGCTGGCGTCTGAGTCGGACTGGAGCTCTCTGCCCTTTACCAATCCAGCCACGGGCCCATCCATCTGGCCCATCAAGACTCACTCTCATTTCATCAGTCCATAAAACCTTTCTTACCTTGGCCATGTCTCTGAGTATTGCACACCTTGTGCTTTTGGGCACTCCAGTGATGTTGCAGCTCTGAAATATGGCCAAACTGGTGGCAAGTGGCATCGTGGCAGCTGCACGCTTGACTTTTCTCAGTTCATGGGCAGTTATTTTGAGCCATGGTTTTTCCACACGCTTCTTGCGACCCTGTTGACTATTTTGAATGAAACGCTTGATTGTTCGATGATCACGCTTCAGAAGCTTTGCAATTTTAAGAGTGCTGCATCCCTTTGCAATATATCTCACTATTTTTGACTTTTCTGAGCCTGTCAAGTCCTTCTTTTGACCCATTTTGCCAAAGGAAAGGAAGTTGCCTAATAATTATGCACACCTGATATAGGGTGTTGATGTCATTAGACCACACCCCTTCTCATTACAGAGATGCACATCACCTAATATGCTTAATTGGTAGTAGGCTTTCGAGCCTATACAGCTTGGAGTAAGACAACATGCATAAAGAGGATGATGTGGTCAAAATACTCATTTGCCTAATAATTCTGCACTCCCTGTATAGTGTGCAAAATAGCAGGAGAGGAGCATATTTCAGATAAGTGGGACATTTCAGAGAAAGTTACATCCTAAAATAGGAAGTCTTGTTTTTAAAGGGACACTTAAGCAGTAGTAGAAATTGAGCACTTAATTAGAAGTGAATTTTATGATCACAAATTGGCAGGGCTGACTTCTTAATTTGCACACACAAACTGTCTGAGGCATTTGCCTTATCCTGAGTGCTGTCATCATCTCATGCTTTCTCATATTACTTTCCCCTTATTTTTCTGCACATCACTCCTTAATTTCTCCCATTTGAACTCACCTGCCTGTTTTTTCTCTTATACTTGTCCATCACACAGACAAATACAAATCTGCATGTTTTACTAATACAAAAAAGTGCATGAGCAGGGGTGTAGGAACTGGTGGTGGTGGGGGAAGGGGGGGGGGCAAATGCCCCCCCAGATTAAATGAATCCGGGATGCAAAACAACAGCAAAGTTAAACGTAATCATGCTTTACCAGATTTGGCCATTAGAGGATATTGAGCAGCATGTCTTTCCCATGAAAGGTTTTTTTCATAATTTATATGTGTATATATATATATATATATATATATATATATATATATATATATATATATATATATATTATGGGTCAAAGCTTTCATGGGAAAGACATACTGCTCCATATCCTCTGGAGGCCAAATCTGGTAATGCATGATTAAGTTTAATTTTTAACTCCTATAAAACAGGATGGCATACTTCAAAGTAATCTTATACAATCTCCACTTTAAAATTAAAATGGTTAAAAGTGGGTTTTTTTTTGCAGATAAAACACTATGCTTTAGGGACGTCATATTATAAAGATAAAATTATGAAAAACAGAAAAAGGTACTGCTAAATTCAATATACTATGTCACCAGAAATACGTTTCATGTGTTCTGTTTACTCAGCCTTTAGTTACCAATAATTTATCTCATGTAATCTCAAAGAATTATATAATCATCATCTTCTTTCTATTAGGAGGATGTGACAGCAATTGAAGCAGCATTGTGCATTTTTTTTTAACTGTTTATGAAAGTCTATGGTACATATGTCAAGACCCAGGAGAGGTGGTCTCCAGAATCTTCCTGCCTTGGACACAGGAATACAACCTTGTTTTAACCCACAAACTTGATTAAATTCCCTGCCCTCAACCAGTTAACTTAATTATCCCCAGCAGTCCCAAAATGTATGACCAGAATGGACCTTGTGGACTTTCTCACCGCCACTGAGCTCTTCGTGCAAAACTGCAAGGGGCCGATAGATGGCGCTGTTGCAAGTCTGTGTGCACTTAAGGTGGATAACTGCAGTTAACTTTATAACAATGATATAGAAGCAGAAAGAGTATTATAGCAGATCATAATGGGGCACCTTACTAATAGTTTAATGGGATAGTGGGGGACCTGGGGGGCTTACTAATAGTTTAATGGGATAGTTTGTCCTTAAGAACTTACAATCTGATACTATAATTGGATTCTCTGTGCACATGAACTTACCATGTAGTAGTATAATGAGAGACCTACGTCCATGAAGCTTAACTTTTAGTGGCATAATAGGATTCTCTCCCCCAATAAGTTTACAATGTAGTAAAATAAATGACAACTGCAAGCTCTTGAGGTTGATGAGATAGCAGGAGCTGTGTTTGTGCAGCCACAGGAAAGCAGGTAAGATACCTGAGGTTGACTGTGAAGCAATGGATACCTGTGGGGGGGCCTTAGAGGCTAGGTGTATCAAGAAGAGCTTGGGTTAGGTGAAGGGGTCTGTGGAATATGGTATATAGGAAGGGGTGTTCAGGTGTTGAAGATACATGAAGAAATCAGCCGTGCAGGAAATGTAACTGTGGTCAAGAGAGCAGCATGTACTTTATTGGTTGTGCAGGGCAGTATTATAGAAGCAGAAAGAGTGTTATAGGAGATCATAATGGGGGACCTGGGGGGGGTGGTTTGGGTGGCCGTGGGGGGGTGAGGGTGTAGGAGATCATAAAGGGTTTTTTGGGGGGGAGGGTTGGGTGGCTGTGGGGGGTGAGGGTGTAGGAGATCATAAAGGGGGCTGTGGGGGGAGGGGTTTTGGGTGTCCGTGGGGGGTGGGGGTGTAGGAGATCATAAAGAGGGTGCGGGGGGAGGAGTTTTTATTATTATCTGTACACTGGGGAATTTAAAGTGATCATGGAACACAATAAATCAAGTGGCTTGGGATATTGGTCGGCCACTCGCTTGGAGCCTAGCTCTGCAAACTTGTAACTTTTCCATTCTGTATCTGCAAGGCAAAGCCCAACACAATCCGGATAGACTCTCCTGGCAAGAGGACCAGCATTAACTCCACCTTTAATGGTATCAGTCAGATGTTGTCTTGGAGGATGGAGTGTTTGTCAAGAGCTCCACTTCCCATCCCGGTTCCATGGTTCCCTGAAAGACTATTAAGTGAGCTATAAGACACAGGTACATGGGCCATCTATTGTAATCTAGGTTCAAAGGTGCTAGACTTTGCATGGCGGATTTGAAACCTCCCGGGTTCAGGGATGCGGCCAGCCAATTGATCTGACCCCTATGTTAACACCAATCAAAATCCTGCTGAGAAGGAACTTCTTTTATTTCTGTAGTCCCAGCCAGGTACTGAGCTGTCGGTGTAGGTGCCTGCCTCATGGATTGGATCCCAACTCTAAAGGAGAAATACTATACTCTTGCCTGTTTACACAACTGTGTAATTTGTAGTATTCACCGCAACTTCCATTGTGTGCTGCCCTATAAATATATTGAATAGCAAAGCTGTGAATCTTCCTTCAGGGTTGGTGCTTCCTTAGCGTATGCAATTCCCAGAGACATATAACACTAACCTCTGCCAAGAGGTCAAGAAAAGATCACCCACCCAAGATAAGAGAACAAATAGTGACATTTGCCACATGCTAAATGTCTTATGAAACTTGCAGCTTACAATGGAAGTTTTAAAATGTAGATATATTTTTTAGGAGTTTGGAATACTAAATAAAAAGGATGATGATCTAGGAAATGCATTTGTTCAGTTATTCAGAGGATATTTAGTCATCATCAGCAACAAATCATCCGTTATTTCAATAATATGAACAATGAAATGTAGCAGTCATATATTTTTCTCCCTAATTATTCACAATGCGTTCTTTTGGAGAATTGGGAGGGACATAAAAGGCAATTATTGAAGTGCCTCTGACCTATTTATGAAAGTTTTTTTAAAGCATGCTACTTTTTCATGTTATTGTTTTCTCCCCCAAATTTCTAGCGGTATCTGGACTTAGAAAAGATAAATACTATTGTGTGATGCACACGCAGTACACTGATTTGTTTCTGTGATAGGGAAATCAAGACAAAAAAATAGTTTTTAAACTGAAGCTAAAAGCACCACAGAGAGCGTCAATCTCTATTTAAAAAAATTATATATTCTCAGAAAGTGCATTTTTCACGGAAGGCTGTCAAAATTTGTCGTCTGGTTTCTAAATATTGTTATCATTTATAGTATGTTTAATTAAAAACTGCCAAATTATCTGCAAGTTATTTTTTTACTTTTCACTCTGTAAAAAATTAATAATTACAAACTAAAACTATGATTGCACACCTCCCATGTTTTGTCATTTGCATAGAAGTCCTGTCTTGCACAGGTTCTTTATTTTACAAAATGCTAAGTAGCGAACTACCAACATTTAAGCATTATGCAGATATTCCTCCCACCTCCTTTTGTCCTCACCCCTCCACTTTCTGGTTCATGGAATTTCACATTGGTGGCAGCTTACTCCAGACAGGGTAGATAACTGGACCTTTTATGGATTCTGCATTCTGCTGTACTGCGAATAAGTACCATGTTGTATATGCTTATGTAAAATGTAGTGACTGCTTCACTAATAACGTTAGTGTGATGATATATGTGCCTCATTTGCCAAGGAGACATTTTATTTGCTATTCCTTATATAGCAGTGATTTGTGCAGCTCATACTGTATAGAAAATCTATTACTTTCTGTAAAATCATATTTAATGTGAGTGGTGGTACCCACAGCAATCAGAATAGTATTTTTTTGTGGCAGCTACTTTAGTTGTTAGTAAGTGTGCAGGAATATTGGGTAGGTTTTTGAAAACTGTCTATCTATCTATCTATCTATCTATCTATCTAGTTGGAAATCTTGCAGATAATTGCTTATGCTACTGTGGCTGCCATATATGTGCATGTAACTCTACATGTATGCAAATATGTACAAATATGCAATCCGTACAGATATTGAGGGCAAGTATATGGGAATCTATAAACAATTTTGATACAGATTTCAATGTGCTCCGTCTTTCCTCTGTAATCCTGTATGTGTATCCATGATTAGCCCATGAAGTGTCAATTGACCATTAACAGAGCTGAATATCTGTAACTCTCCCATCATTTTAATATGTGTGGTTACCATCGTGTAGAGCAGTGCTGTCCAACTGGTTTCTATGACCAACATGCGGCTTGCAGGCTGGTTTCTGTGGCCCACTGACTGCCAGGAAAAATCTCATAACAAAGCTAATTATATTAAAATAATACACTTATGATATTTTAAACATTTGTGATATCATATATATATATATATATATCCAAATGTTTAATTATTTCACACAAAACATATAAAATATATACATTTACGTATTAAGTAATTATGATTTTAAATCCGGCCAACCACCTCACTAGCCAACATAAATCCAGCCCACCAGCTCATTGGGCAATACAAATTTGGCTCCCCGCACAAAAAAGTTGGACAGCACTGACATAGAGGATTTAGATAGTTAGGTTTAGATAGAGGGTTTAGATACCCTAAGTTTTACTTCAGAGGTGCAATGATTCAAGTGCTCAGAATTTACATGTTACTTAAGATTGTTCCACTTCTTGATGGCAGCTGAGTCAGGTCACGTACATGCTTGGCACACTGTTCTATTTGCCTATCATTAGTCTGGTTACAGTCTGCCAAAACTTACTTTGATTTCAAAGCTATTGATAGAACATTAATTAGAATGGGAAAATATAATTCAAAACAATATTTATTTTATTTTCTTCATTTTCTTCTTTTTTTCTTTGTTTATTTTTAAAAATTCTTTGTTCTCTCTTTCTCTCCCTTATCTATCTCTCCTTTCCTTTCCTCTATCTCCTCTCCTCTCCCCTCCCCTTTTCTCTTTCTTTCCCACTATCACTCTTGTTTTGCTCTCTTGTCCCTTTCTTCTCCCCTAACTCTCTAATTTCCCTAATTCTATCCCTTCTCTTTCTCCTTTCCCCTCTCTCTCTTCTCATTAGACAAGGCGGGTGGGGCTTTTATGTGGTGGGGGTAAGGCTATATAGCCGTAAACATGGTGGGGTGAGGCTATGACATGGTGGAGCGGGGCTACAGGGCGTTACAGACACTTTACCTTGGGGCATGTGCCTGTGCATAGCAGTGTTGTCATGTGTGACAGACACTGTCTTTTATATTATAGTAGCAACTTGCCCGTCACAAAATGCAAGCTATGGCAATGTTGTTTGCCACATAATGTAAGGCTTTTGCTCTTCTGAGTATCTTCGGCGCTCATTGAGAGCCTTGCGCTGAGCACCTTAAGCGCTCATTGCGAGTCTCTCCCCTTGTATACTTTTGCTCCTCTGAGCACCTTCAGCGCTCATTGCGAGCCTCTCCCCTCATGTACTTTTACTCCTCTGAGCACCTTCGGGGGTCATTATGAGCCTCTCCCCTCGTGTACTTCAAGTTTGGTGCTTTGCAACTATCATCTTCGCCGCTCATCAAAAAGACAGATTTATAAGTACAGTGTTAAATATATGATTTTTTTAGTGCAGTGTAAATTAGAAAAAATGTTCAGGTCTCAGAGCATAATAAAGTGATTTAAATATGTAACTGCTTTGAGATTCCTATCGCTGGCAGCCATCGCTTGTTTTATTTTATTTTATTTTTTTTCTATTTGCCTTCCTCTGGACTAATTAATAATAATTAAAAAAGAAACAAAAAAAAAAAACTTTAAATAATTGATTAATAATTAATTAACAACTAATGAATTAATAGTTAATCCGCATATTGCAGATCAAAGGAGATCTTAAAAGGTTGAACTTGATGGACTGAAAGTCTTTTTTCAACCTTAAATACTATGTAACTATGTAACTATGTAACTATGTAATCAAGATATATAACTGCTGTGGAAAATGTACATGTTTTTTAGTGCAGTGGAAATTATACATTTTTATTTTCCATTACTAATTAATAATTATTAAATTAATGTACGTTAATAATTAATTAGTAATGGATAAATGTATTAGGAAGTCCGGAGCATTAATGTATTCATAAAGTAACAACAGTGTAAAATATGCTATTTAGCGTATTTTTTTTTTTATATATATACATTTTTTTTAAATCATTAATTAATTAATTAATATACTTTACCTATTTGTAATTAATATATCCAGCAATCAATATCATGAAGAGCTAACAATCTCTTTTGATTTTCCTGCAGCTTACAATGTACAGTTGGACTGTTATTGCCCTGAGGAGAAAGTGTCAGCAATGTGGCAAGTGTGCAGTGTAAATGGAGTGCATGCGCGGGCCAAACCTTTTGTTTGTTCGGATAAAGCACCATTTTAGAATCGTAATATTATTAGTTGCAAGTTAGTTTTGTAAAATGGCTGTGATTGTCTATGTGTTGTGTACCTCTCGGGCATTTTCCATCCTTCCTAATAGTGTATTTTGTACCTTGTACGTTCCTAGATAAAAGTTGCACGTGCCTGGCGGTGTTTTGTGCTTTTAGGGGTCATGTAGCCTCGTTTTCATTTTTTTCGTCCACCATTTTGATTTTTTTTGCTTAGCCGATTTTCGCGTGCCGATACTTTGCAAATTCATTTTAAATTCTCGTGCACCCTCACTCCCAGACGTCCTGGCTGTGTGTGAGTTTTTTTTCTTCTTTTTTTGTGTTTTTCAATATGCGTGGTTTGGCAGTTAAATTTGTATTTTTGCGGGGTCTGGATTTTTTACAGAGGTCCTGATTTTTGCATAAGATTATTGTACGATTATGCTTTTTATGATCGATAGTTTTTAGTTTATAACACAGGGGGCCTCATTCAGCTGCAATTTGGCCAATTGAATAGGGCTCTATATAAGCACAGAGCATATTTTTCTTTTTCAGAAGTTTTAGTTAGTAAACTTCTATCCAAAAGCAAGGTCTTCACTAACTAAAAACTTCTGTAAAAAAATATGCTATGTGTATATATAGAGCCCTATTCAATTGGCCAAATCGCAATTGAATGAGGCCCATGTCTTTGTGCTTTTAAGCTTATCTTTAAAATATTCCAAACAATTTATTCAAGGGCAGTTTTAAAACGTAATAAAAAAACATGTACAAGTGAGGATAATTAAAGGATCAGTGTAAGTGCTAACAAATTCATACCTACCAAACCTACCAAGACAACATAATCAAGGTTATCTCAGCTAACATCTTTCACTACTGATCAGGACAATGAGAGAGGTGTGGGGATACAGCAGTGGCCATTAATGAGGTGAACTGTTTCCTTTAAATTATATTTTCTACCCAAAGCTTTGCATTGCTGCTGTTTGTACATATATTTTTAATGTTATTTAATGGTGAACTAAAAAATAGATTTTAAACAAAAATACTGTAGAATTTAACGAATTACTTCCACCAACTGATATTTCACTTTTATTTAGGCATGGCTAATTACATTTCAATATTCATTGGACTAAGATGAGTGAGAAAATGCACTTATAAATATGCATTATGGGCAGCGCTAAAAAAAGCATGTTATGCTTTAATAAAACAATCTATCAAAGGAACCCGCAATATTTAAATACTATAAATCAGCCCTTAGTTCTACAATGTGACACATCAGACGTGCACCTAACAACCTGTAGTTTTGGCTTCAATAGAACATGTAGTAAATGGAACTTCTAGCTGTCTCGTTTTGGATGTAATATTCCTATCAGTATATATATATATATATATATATATATATATATATATATATATATATACAGTGGGGGGTAAAGTATTTGATCCCCTGCCAATTTTGCATGTTTATCCACTGACAAAGAAATGATCAGCCTATAATTTTAAGAAAAAAGCATGTCAAAAAAGTTATAAATTGATTTGCAGGTCAGTGAGGGAAATAAGTAATTGATCCCCTATCAATCAGCAAGATTTCTGGCTCCCAGGTGTCTTTTATACAGGTAACAAGCTCCTAATCTCAGCTCGTTACCTGTATAAACGACCTGTCCACAAAAGAGATCAATCAGTCAAACTCTTCACCATGGCCAAGACCAAAGAGCTGTCCAAAGATGTCAGGGACAAGATTGTAAACATACACAAGGCTGTAATGGGCTACAAGACCACCGCCAAGCAGCTTGGTGAGAAGGTGACAACATTTGGTGCGATTATTCGGCCTTCGCCCTCAGCTGAATAGCGCACCATCATCAGGGCGCCGAGAACTGTGCTCTGATGACGCCTGCATCTCGGCCTGCTTGGCAAGGTAAGGGGCTGACAGTACACAATGCTCTAGATTCCAAACTCTCCACCATGACCAAGACCAAAGAGCTGTCCAAGGATGTCAGGGACAAAATTGTAGACCTACACAAGGCTGTAATGGGCTACAAGACCACCGCCAAGCAGCTGGTGTGAAGGTGACAAAATTTGGTGCGATTATTCGGCCTTCGCCCTCAGCTGAATAGCGCACCATCATCAGGGCGCCGAGAACTGCAATCTGATGACGCCTGCATCCCAGCCTGCTTGGCAAGGTAAGGGGCTGACAGTACACAATGCTCTGCATCAAAGGGACGATGGATGGGGCCATATACCGTCAAATCTTGAGTATTCCAGCATGACAATGACCCAAAACACACAGCCAAGGCAACAAAGGAGTGGCCCAAGAAGAAGCACATTAAGATCCTGGAGTGGCCAAGCCAGTCTCCAGACCTTAATCCCATAGAAAATCTGTTGAGGAAGCTGAAGGTTAATGACTTGGATAGGATCTACAAAGAGGAGTGGGACAAAATCCCTCCTGAGATGTGTGCAAACCTGGTGGTCAACTACAAGAAACGTCTGATTTTTGTGATTGCCAACAAGGGTTTTGCCACCAAGAACTAAGCTGAATTTACAACTTTTTTGACATGCGTGTTTCTTGTTTTTTTTTTTTTTTTGTTATTCTGTCTCTCACTGTTAAAATACACCTACCATTAAAATTATAGACTGATCATTTCTTTGTCAGTGGACAAACGTTAAAAATAAGCAGGGGATCAAATACTTTTCCCCCCCCAAAAGGGCTGGGGGGCCCACTATCATGACGAAAAAAGTTTAAATATTATATATATATATATATATACACACACACATATATATTATATCAACCGTTGACGCATAGAAGCCTTCCGAGCTCGGAGCACTTAGGCGATGGCGAGCAGTTGAGGCATTGAAACACGCGTGGCTTATCCTGCAAGCAGTTAAGAAACATGGGACTCACTTAGGCTGCAAGCAGTTGGGGCTGCAAGCAGTTGGGAAAAAAATTCTGACTCGCGGCTGAACTGCGAAAATCGAAAAACACACAAAAAAATAAATAAAAAAAAACACTCACATACAGCACGGGCGAACACCAGGACGCCTGGGAGTGAGGTTGCACGCAAATTTAAGCCAAATTTGCAGAGTTTCCGCACTCGAAAATCGGCTAAGCGAGAAAAAAAATGGCGGCGCGAAAAAAATTAAAACTAGGCTAATGGAGACCCAAGCGCGCAAATCTCTGCCAGGCACATACAAGTTAGCCAAAAAAGACCTCGGAATCTCGGGAGCTAAAAAAACGACCTTGCAAAAATACTAATTTAATGGCCAAACTGCGGAAATCGAAAAACACGAAAAACAAGAAAAATATAAAAATAAAAACACACATAGTACGGGGGGAACGCCAGGACGCCTGTAAGTGAGGCTGCACGCGAATTTAAGCCGGATTTTGCTGAGTTTCGGCACTCGAAAAAGACTAAAGGAGACTGAAGCGCGCAAATTACAGCCAGGCAGATACTAGTTAGCCAGGAACGTAGGAGATACAAAATATACCATTACAACGAACGGAAAATGTTTGCGAGTCAAGTATCACATAGAATACAGCTGCCATTTTATAACACCAACTTGCAAATAATAACATTACGATTCTAAAATATACCCACCTACACAAATGGTTAGGCTTTGCGCACGTGGCCTATTTACACTGCACACTTGGCACATTGCTGACACTTTCTCTTCAGGGGATCAACACTCCAACTGTAAATTTTCTGATGCAGGAAAATCCAAAGAGATTGTTAGCTCTTCAGGATATTGATTGCTGCATATTAAATATAAATAGGTAAAGTATATTCATTTATTAATTCATATTAATTTATTAATTAGCTGTACTAAAATTTTTTTATATTTTACACTCTACTTATATATCTGTCTTCGTGATGAGCGCTGAAGGTGATCGTTGCAAAGGAGGAAACTTGAAGTACATGAGGGGAGAGGCTCGGAATGAGCGCCCAAGGTCCTCAGAGCAACAAAAGCCTTACATTGTGTGGCAAACAGCATTGCCATGGCTTCAAATTCATTTTTGACGGGCAAATCTTAAGTATTTTATGTATTACTAGGAAATTATCCATCAAAAATGACGAGAGTAAAGTTGTAAAGCTGACAATGCTGTTTGCCACACAATGCGAGGATATAGCCCCCCTGTGCCCCTTCAGCGTTCAGTGCAAGCTCTGCACTGATCGCCTTTGGCGCTCATTGTGAGCCTCTCCTCCCTGTGTTTTTAGGGACCTCATGATGACTTAGATTAAGTGTTACTGTCTTCCGTTAAGTTTTACTTGTTTGAGCTTGTTTTTACATCCTTCGTCCTGGTTTTACATTCTTCGGCCTCGTTTTCATCGTATTTACATTTTTTTGGCAGCCATTTTTTTTCTCGCTTAGCCTATGTTCCTTCTTGCAAAAACGCTAAATATGCCTCAAATTAACTTGCAACCTTTCTCACAGGCTCCATGTCTCTCCCCCTGGCCATGTGTGAGTTAATTTGAGGCATATTTGTTGTTTTTAGCAGGTCTTTTGAGTTCATTAGTTCGTCCGTTAAAGTTGTAATTTTCTGAGGCCCACAGTCCATCTACGTCCTTTGGTTCCAAAGTCCTATGGGCCATAATTTTGTGCACCATGCTAAGTTCTACTGGCCTTGCATCCTAAGTCCCACGTGGTTCAACTGTTTGCCTCGTTTTGCGAGGCTCACAGGGCAATGAGCGTCTTTGACGCTCATTGCAGCCTAAGTCCCACGTACTTTAACTGCGTGCCTCACCTTGCAAGGCTCGCAGTGCAATGAGCGTCTTTGGCATGGTCCCGCATGGTCGACGGGCCGCAAAGAGCTCACCTCACAAGGCTCGCAAAGCATGACCAACATCACAAGCATTACGAACAGCCGCGCAGATCCACAACTATTATAGTGATCTATCTATCTATCAATCATATATAATCAAGTGCTCAGAAGTTGTGTGTTACTACAGATTGTTCCACTTCTTGATGGCAGCTGAGTCAGGTCACGTACATGCTTGGCACACTGTTCTACTTGCCTGTCATTAGTCTGGTTACAGTCTTACAGAACTTACTGTGATTTCAAAGCTATTGATAGAACATTAATTAGAATGTGAAAATATAATTCAATACAATTTTCTTTCATTTATTTTCTTAATTTTTTCTTCTTTATTCTCTCTTTCTCTCCCTTATCTCTCCCCTCTCCTTTCCTCTATCTCCTCTCCCCTTTACTCTTTCTTTCTTTTCCACTGTCACTCTCGTTTTTCTCTCTTCTCCCCTAACTCTCTCCTTTCCTCTATCCTATCCCTTCTCTTTCTCCTTTTTTCTCTTTCTCTTCTCCACACTAATTTCCTCTCTACTCTCCTTTTTTCTTCCTCCTTTATTATATGTGCTCTCCCTTCTCTCTCTACCTCTCTCTGCTCTCCCTTCTCTCTCTGATTTCCCCTGTCTCTCAGCTCCACTCTTCTTTCCTCTCTCCTCTCTCTCCTTTTCTGTCTTTGCTCATCCTTCTCTTTCTCTTCTTTCCCACATCTCTTCTTCGCTCTCCTTTCTTCTCTCCTCTCCCTTATCCCTTTCCTTTTTAGTCTTTGCTCCTTTTTCTCTCTCTTCTTTCCTCATCTCTCTCTTCTACACTCTCCTTTTCTTTCTCCTCTTCCTTCTTTGCCTTCTTTCTGTCTTTGCTCTTCTTCTCTCTCTCTTCATCCTTCTCTTTTCCTTTCTGTCATTGCTCACCCTTCTTTTTCTCTCCTTTCCTCTCTCCTCTCCCTTCTCTCTCTATTCTGTCTTTGCTTTCCTTCTCTCTCTCCTTTGCATTCTTTCTCTCCTTTCTATCTTTGCTCTCCTTCTATCTCTTTTTCTCTCTCTTTATCATTCTATCTTCCTTTCTGTCTTTGCTCTCCCTTCTCTTTCTCTCATTTTCTCTCTCTCCTCTACCTTCTCTGTCTCCCTTTCTTCTCTTTTTGCATCTTCTCTCTCTTTCCCATTATGTATTTGCTCTTCTTTTCTCTCTCCTCTCCTGTTTCTCCTCTGTACTCTCTCTCCTTTTCTGTCTTTGCTCTATCTTCTCTCTCCCCTTCCCCCTCTTCTTCACTCTCCTTTTCTCGCTCAGTCCCTTCTCTCTCTCCTTTTCTGTTTTTGCTCTTATTCTTCTCTCTTTTCCCCTCTCACTCTCCTCCCCTGTCTGATGTAGTGGGGGCAGGGCATTGATAAAGGGGTGGGGCTACAGATCATTAGATATGGTGGGTGGGGATATGATGTAGTGGTGCAGGGCTACAGACACTGGACCGCGGGGCATGCGCCTGCGAATAGCAGTGTTGTCATGATTGACAGACACTGTCTTTTATATACATACTAGCGACTTGCCCGTCAAAAATTGACGGTCAATAAAGTTTTAAAGCTGGGAATGCTGTTTGCCACACAATGTGAGTCTCTGACACGCTTAACCTTTTTGTTATATACAAAGAAGTACAACAATTATAATATATATATATATATTTTTTTTTTAACATTCAACTTGTATTTCAACAGCTGTTAAACCATATTAACCTTTTTAATATCATATATGCAGTAATAATATAACAATGGATAACATTTGTATGAATACATATTGTGAACCATTACATAAAACTTTGTAACATGCAACTTATATTGGAAACAGTGGTCAACTGATTATGTTTAACAATACTAAATTGTTTTTGTATAAATTAGTATTTTAAACCATTACAGAATGCTTCTTAACATGCAACTTGTAGTTGAACTACTGATAAACTACTGAATATAGAGGAAGGCAAACAGTAAAAAACCCCATGGAAACTTAACTAATTATATCAAAGAAGGAAAAAATAATTCCTTCCTGCCCCCAGCAACTGGCGATCGGATTATACATTTAAATTTTTAAGAAATTATTATGTTCCTACTGACATAAACCCTTAATAACATCCAATAAAATAACTTTTCAAAGCTTGTAAAATACAATGTTAACAATGCAAACATGAATTGTTTTATTCCTTTGTGACCCATTAATTGGCAATCGATAACTCCCTGGATCAATACTCTTTGTAATTAAACATTTACATTTTAGAACAAATGATCATCCTCCTACTAACATGAACCCTTAATTACATACAATGAAACAACTTTTCAGTCCTTGTAAAACACAAACATGAACATAATGTATTAAAATTGAAACAGGAAATGTAATAAAATGCAAGGTAACTGTTTTGTGGGGCCAATCCTGGCAAAAGTCAGTTCCAAGACATTCCAATCTATTTTTGTTTTGTTTGTCGAAGTTGTTCCCTTAAAAAGAGCCCAGCGGACTTGTAATTTTGTCTATGGGATATAAGCACTGTTTATTGATTTTTTTTTCTTGTAGTTATTGAAAATGGCACATAGAGTTTCCTATGTGAAATAGTGGTCCTCTACAAAGAGACCGCCAGACATAAAAGTTAATCCGCGGGGTATAACCACTGTTCTCTATGTTTTTTGCCATTTTATAGAGTTTCCTTTGCGAAACACTAAAAAGGAGTCTGAGTAACATAAAATTGCTGTGGTATTTTTCGTGAATTTCTCCAAGATATAAGAGCACTGTTGATTTTTTAATTGGGTTATTTGTAGATTAGTTGTATTGTTATTCTTTTTTCTAATTTAATTTACAGTACTTCATGGTAGACAATGTTTTTTGTAAAAATTCGTCCATCATTTAATAAATCACCCTGACTTTGTTTTTTTTCCGATATAAACTTTAATTTCCTCTGGATTCTTGCATCTTGAAAATGCAACACACAGTTGGCCATGGGCAAATACTGGTTCTTCTAAAAAGATTCCAACGGATTAAAAAATTTGTCCTTGTGATTTATTAACGGTCATGGCAAATGCCATGATGATGGGAAATTGTCTTCTCTGAAGTACAAAAGGCAAGCTACTTTCACTTGGTGCCAAATCTCTTCTTGGTATGAAAACTCTTTCACCTTTATGGGTACCATTGAGAATGGTCTTTTAATTCTTGAACAATTAACCTGGTCCCATTACATAGTCCTTTTTTTGGATTCATATTTCGCAGTAACATGACAATTGCACCTTTTTTTAGCTGCAAAATATGTGGTGGCATTCCAGATGGAGTTAATTAATTAATAAATTCAGTTGCAAAGTTTGACTGAGTTTATTTGTCATCACCAAGTAGACAATCAGCACTGTGATAATTTGTTTGTGGTGCATCTATTCATTTTAATATTTCATTATTCAGAAGCAATACATCTTTATTTTTGGGTGTTAATATTACTTTGGTTGCAAGCTCTGCATAAGTCGTTAGATATTGTATTTGGAATATAGCCGATATAATGTCCTGTTTGCAAATCATTCGCAATGGAATTTCCATGGTATCATTAGGTAAATTATTAATTTGTTCTGTTTTTCCTTCTCTAATTTTGATGAGCCACTCATTGAATTCATTTTGTCCTTCTGACCTCATATTTTGTTCTAATTTGAGGTGAGTAAAGAGTTTCCATAATGTACTTGACTTTATACATGTTTCTACAATGTCTGTGTGATTTCCATGGACAACAACATGTAATGTTTGCCTAAAATCTCCACCTAACAACATCACATTTCCAACAAAAGGCAAATCATTATCCATGACTTAACGCAACATGGTCAATACAAATGGTCAATACATTGTAGCGCATGGCATGACATCATTGTAGCTTCATCATTTATAATTTATTTATTTTTCCTAATTTTTTTTGCTTGTAAAGATGTCATTTGAATATCCGACACTGATGTTTCCAGAATGGGAACTGGCAGTTTAAATCCTATGCACAGTTCTTCCACCTTCTAACAAAAGTGCGGCAATTCCATTTGTTGCAAAAGGCAGTGCTATTTGAACTTGTGCGAGAACAAAACTCATCAATAAATGATATAGATAAGTTTTTCCTGATCCACCAGGTCCATCTAGATAGAAATAATGCTCTTTGAGCAAATCATCCTCTAGTGCACTTTTTATGGAGTTAAATGCTTGCAATTGTAATGTATTTAAAGTTGCAAGTGTTTCTTGTGTTATTTGGTTTTGAAGCTGAGTGTCATAGTCTTCAAAGTTTATTTCATCTATGAGTCCTGGATTTGGCAGATAAAAATTTGCACAATTTAATCCATGAGAGAGAAAGACCTCTTGGATTTCAATTAATGCTTTTAATTCTGCAATAGGCTCATTGTATGGTTGCAAAAAGTCTTCAAACATATTTGTTTTAAATTTGTCCCACAAAGCATTTGGAGCATTTGAGAAGATGCAAATGAATGCAAATTGTTCTCTCATCTGCCGTGGCATTTGACACAGTGCAGCTTCTTCTAGACATCTTTCCCATTCTGTATCATCAGCCAGGAAGTTTCTGTGTTGAGCAGCTAAATGAAATGTGTCATAAACTGTGTCATTAACAGTTCTCAACTGTTCAAAACTTTGTGCACCAGGAACATTTAAAAGGAGTAAACGTAAGGAGAATTGTTCAAGGTCTCTTGGACTTACAGTGTAAATTCTAGATAGAATTTTATTTCCACTGGTTTTTCTTTTTCACCATAATCAATTAACAAAAACATAATGATATTATGTATAACAATTCCCTTTCCTCCCAGTCAGTACAATTTAATTGTAACCACGCAATTAGTGTAGTTTGTCGATGCTCACTTTGTGCCAAAGCATTTCTTTAATTTCCAACATTAAAGTAAAATAAGCGTCTTTGGGGCAAATGTACAGCTAATCAATATACTGCATGTGATCGATCATGCATTTCAAATTTGAGAAGATGCCACATTGCTTCTGGCGCACTTACATAGCTAGCATCTACATGAGATGCAAGTTCATCATGTAATAACTCAGTTTGTTCTGGATTTTCTGCACTTTTGACCTCTACAGTAGCTGCGTCATAGCGTTTGTAAATATATTAGTAGACATATTTAATGGATTTTATAGAAGTGCAAGCTTCCACACAATGTGTGCATTATTCTTCATGAGCAAATGAGGATTGTATGGCACCATATATCTGTTTTCCACGAATAATGGCATTTTGGCCTTCTCTTCTTCTGTATAATGGATAGCCTTCACAATTAGCATACGTTTTGTCTCTATAATGTTTTGGAAATTCTTTAGTGCATTCTTTTTCCATACATGGTGATTGTGGATTAATATCTCCACATGGTCCATGAATCATGCGCCATTGTGGATTACATGTAAATGTAATAAATAAATCTGGTTTTCCAAATTTAGTTACAATAGCCATAGCATCATTGTATCTTACTTGCATATTAAGAGGAGATCCTTGGAAAGAAGAAGGTAAAATTATGGCTTTGCCAGCTGCAAGCTCTCTGTTTCTTGCTACCTCAGCGACATAATCCATCAGTCCACAATACTGTTCTACACGGAGTTTATCTTGTTGATATTTTATGAAATTTAAATTATTTGCCTCAACTTGCAAATATGAATCAATGTTCCATTGTTGTATCAGTTTGAGCCACTTTAAATTCGAGCATCGAAATATTATTACTGACACGTACTTTAGAATTTGGGTAACTGTCAAGTGTTAATTTGGGTTGCCATCCGGCTACCTCATTCCGGAAAAAAATGGGATATGTCATTGGATTTAAATTAGTACTTAAGATACTTATGTTGATGTAAGGTTGCTCCTCATTTCTGGGATATATTATAATATCCCTTTGAAATGGTGGTTCTCTCTCATCATTTTGAAACACCACTGCGACCTTATTTGATGTTGGTAAGTTGTAACAGCATTCATCAGTATGGTGATCTCTTTTAAGAACCATATTGACTTTTGTCATTGGTAATTGATGTGGTTCTGCATTAATTATTTGTTCTTGTTCTATTTCTGAATTTTTTTTATTAGCTTGAGTGTATGGGTTTTGGGTCATAATTTTATCAAGCTTTATAAAAACAATGAGTAAGCATTTTTATTTTCTGAAAGCTGTATACGTTGTTCAACAGCTTCCATTGTGTCTAGGACATATAGTTGAGCAAATATTCTTTGCTCCCCTTGCTTGGATGTAAATGAGAAGTACAATGGTAAATTTGTCCTTGTACTTTGAAACAGTGAGGGCCATGTCCTGGCATATTAGCAGCTAATGTTGCACCCATAGATGCAAAGGATATGGTACTATTGTACGACTGTATGTTTGTTTAGAAATTTTGGTAATTAGGGAAAGCAGGCTCAGTCATAATGCTTTTTAAATATGTTTGTAAGTGTTGTCTTTGTGGAAGTCTTACCTTGCCCTTTTGATAGCAACTAATGAACTGGCCATCTCTGGGTCTTTCCTGTTGGAAATGATAAGCCCCACAAAACTGACAGACAATATTCATAATGCTACAATTATGAACCTCTACTGTTAAAAAATTAAGTAAAGAACAATTCTGAGAACATATATCAATATGCCTCTCTAAATCATCATTAGCATTCTTATCAGATTGTTCAGCAACATTTTCTAAATGCTTTTGTTTTTTAGTTGCCTTCTTGGGCTGAGATGTTAGTTTATCAGCCGCTAGTCTTTTGCTTTCGAGTCTCTCTGTTCTTTTTGTTGTTGAATTTCCTTTTTCTCAGGTGTCTGTTTTTTGACGATGCCTAGTTTGACGTCTTTTTTCCCCCCGTTGTTTTCAGTATGTGCCATATTAATCTGTAAATAAAAGTAGTACATTAGTAGTTTTGCTCCTTTGTTTCTTTTTTTTTATTAATTTTTTGTTATTTTGTTTTGGTTATTTTTTCTCCTATCCTGTTTTGTGTGCACCACTGTTTGCATTATTGGGTTAGCTTTATGAGGTTTGACTTAGCAGATTAGTTAGGTTGCAGTCTATTTTGTGAAAGGCGCACAGCCAACATGATAGGTCCTTCTATTTTGGATGTGTTAACAGCATTTCTTGTGTGATCCTGTTTTGTGTTTGGCAGGGTTGTTATTATGGGTTTAGTCATGTTTTTTGTGCGCTACTGTTGTCATAAGATCTTTAGGGTATGGAGTTGGGCTTAGAGGGTTGCGCACCCAAAATAGTATATATCCTTCCATTTTGTATATGTTAACAGAATTGTCCTTTTCTGTTTTGTGTGCAACACTGTTGTCATTAGGGGTTAGAGTACCCCTTTATATTTTTTTGGTATAGTGTTTTTCATGCTGCAACGTTGTTTTTATGGGTTTATGGTTATGGGATTATGCTTAGAGTGTTAGTTAGGTTTCTACAAAGGCACACACAAAGCAGGATAGGTATTTCCATTTTATATGTATAAACAGCAGTACTTGATGTATTTTTTTTTTTTACTTGTAATACTGTACCACTTATCTTCAATGTGTTGTGTATAAATTCCTGTAGAGATGATGAGACTCTTCAGGCAGTGTCTGTTGAGAATTACAGAGACAGATGCAAATGTTAAAATAACATTTAAATAAAAAAAATGTTGTACTAAGACCATACAAAACAGCATATATATAATATACATTTTGTATGTATTCAGAGAGGTTTAGGTTATGGGGTTAGGCTTAGACAGTGGTGCATACAAAACCGCATAGAGTCTTTCATTTATTAAGTTTTAAGAACATTTGTTGTAGTATCCTGTTTTGTGTGCGCCACTGTTGGCATTAGAGGTTTAGGTTATAAGGCTTATAGGTTGGGCCACGCAGCAGAGGCTAGATCCTTCCATTTTAAAAGTGTTAACAACATTTGTTGTAGTATCCTGTTTTGTGTGCCCCACTGTTGGCATTAGGGGGTTAGGGTACTTTTTTTTTGTGCTATCATCTTTTGTGTGCTGCACTGTTGGTATTAGGGGTGTAGGTTATGGGGTTAGGCTTAGAGGGTTAGTTAGGTTCCACTGCGTTTTGACATTGGCGCACACCAAAAAGGATAGATCTTTTTTTTTTTTTTTTTATACTGTCTGTTTTCTTGAATTTGTTGTCTATAAATGACAGAGGGTCCCCTGCTGCCAATCTTCCCGTGACACTCTTCAGGCAGTGTTTGTTGAAAATGAAATAACTTTTCCTTTTTTTTTTGACTAAGACCATAGTATTTTTGTTAAGCAAATGTATTTTTGTACATTACCTGTTGGGTTTAATTTGTTGTCTCTAAATTTCTGCAGAATTTACAGTCTGTGTTAAACCGTGCAGTGCTACAAATTAGTCAGTGACACTCTTCAGGCAGAGTCTGTTGAAAATGAGAAACATATGGAAATGTTGAAATCAACTGTAAATATATATATATTTTTTTGCTAAAAGCATTAATTATGTTTTAAAATTTACACCATTTTACCCAACCTAAACATTTATCTGTCTTTGAAATCTTACTATATACGAATAATGTCTTCTAATTGCTTCTGTACATTAAGATTGTTGTTTTTGACAATATTCGAAACCCCCTTTTTTTTAATTATTAATTTATTAATTCATTATAGTTTACCTATTTGCTGTAATTTGCAGGTTTTAAACTTCTAAAGTGATAATCAAGTTGCTTCAGAAGTAATGCCACCGGTGAAATGTACAGTCACACTGTTCATCACCTGAGGAGAAATGTAGAACATTTTCGAAAATCTACAGTATTTATAGAGTGTTAGCTGAAGTAGAAACCGTTATAACGCAATGCGCAGACGCAATTTGCAATCTAGCCGCCATTTCGTGCATGGTACTTACTTCTTCCATTTTTTTTTTTTTTTTTGATTTTCGATGTGCGTGATTCGGCCGTTAACTTCGTATTTTTTCGATCTCTTTTTTTTTCAAAGTCCCGCTTTTCTTCCCAAAGTGTTACTTTTTCAAACTGCTATGGGTCTGGCACTGTGAATTGTAAAATTGTGATTTCTGTTGATCTGTAGTCCCGTGGGTCGTTGGGATGTGCGCTTATGGCAATCATCTCCATCAGCGTATGGTCATGCTGGGTCGTAGGGATGAGCGCCTACGACATTCATATCCACAAGTGCAATGAGCGCCTTAGGCACTCACTGCCTAAGTCGTACGGGGTGCGCGAGCCCGCAAGCGTTAGCAGCAACCCGCAATGCTCACAACTATATATGTGATATGTGTGTGTGTGTAGGCCTAAAGCTGCTGGTGGAGTAATACAGGGAAACAAAGATGCACCTGCTTGTGCACTCAGTGATGGCTTAGGTATTGTGCCTAGGGGCGCCAGGTATGTAAATATGGCATTTTCTTACAGTTATCTTATGTTGAAGTTTAGCTGTCAATCAGCTATGCTGATCCTCTCACCAAGGACTAACTGTGGTGCCTTTCTAATGAGGCAATTATTGCCATTAATTACTAATTACCCCTTGGAGCTTTGAACCTATTTTCTTCAATGAGTAACTAGACTGATTAGATTCATCCTCCACTGAGATGTGAGCATGCACAACCTTGACCTGAGCATACGTGACATACCCGATAAAATCCCCACTTACTCATAAGTAAAGACAGACACAAATATGGGAATAAAGCAGGCCTCAGCCATTTATTTGTAAACAAAAAAACAAACAGACAAACAACAGAGGTGAATGCTCTTGTCAACCCAGGGAGCCCAACCATCTGAGGCCTCCAGGAACCCTGTGTCCAGGAGACCTCGTATCCAAACCATCTGTATAACAACACCAGAAATATGTTCCCCTCTAACAAGAGCAATCACCCCCACCCCACTGCTGTGACATAAAATATCCATATAATAGTGAAGGGAGGGATAAATCTGCATGCTCCAGCCCAATGTAGCATAAGGGTGGGAAACCGCGCTTTTCCTTAAGGGACAGCTCCTCTCCTCACTAACATCACCACCAACCACTCCCCCAGCACTTGCCCAGTCAAAAGACCCTTCCCCCAAGCTGGCTCCAGGGGCTGCCTTGACCTGTGCATACGTGACATAGTGCGTACCCAATAAAATCCCCATTTACTCATAAAGAAAGACAGACACAGATATGGGAATAAAGCAGACCACAGCCATTTATTTGTAAACAAATAAACAAAAAGACAAACAGAGGTGAATGCTCACGTCTACCCAGGGAGCCCAACCATCTGAGGTCTCCAGGAACCCAGTGTCCAGGAGACCTCATAACCAAACCATGTGTATAACACCATAAACATGCTCCCCTCTAATCAGAGCAATCACCCAGCCACCAGCTAGCCACGTGCGGCTAACCCTGTCAACCAAAAACGACAAGGCCTGCTCAATACCTTCCCGCAAAGCGAAATTAAAAGCCCTAAGGCCCACCTCGTTAAGGTGGACCCCATCCTGAATATAATAGGAAGGGGCATCTGGAATTTCAAGGTCATAATGCCGGATCACAATCCCCCCCAAACGTCTAACAAACTAGGCCACTATCTTATTAACTTTGACTCTAGCCCTATCCAACCTGGCAGAAAAAAGAGCTACCCTCCACTTTAAACGGGGCGCAATGCCTGACCAAATGATAACCACATGCGGGAACAATACCAGCAACCTACAGAGATCAAACTTTATAACTAATCAAGTCCTTCATTACAACCACCCCCAGGTCATTCCCACCCAAATGAATTAAAAGCCCCCCGGGAGGCCCAAGCATCCTAGCATACACTACCACCTCCAGCAACAGCTGATGCCACCGAATACCCAATAAATGAGGCAATGACTGCAAATCCACACCAGAAGCAGAGGACCTGAAAAACAAATTATACTAACAAATGGGGGCGAAAATATATACGAAATCTGTTGGACTTGCACCTCCCGATCCGCTTCACTGTATCATCATCCAACCCTAAACTAGCTGCCTCAGTAGCTGCCCCAATCCTAAATAAATAAGTTCCAAACTGCTCCTGGTGTAGTTGAAGAGCAGATATACATGACTTAAATACTGCATTAAACTAATATTTAGATAAACTAGACCCGTCCAAATGAACGAGTAAAGAACCCTCACCTGGGGTGCGGAAAGCCAAGTACTGGGACAAACATAAACGGGGACAACAATCACTACCCTGAACCGCATATGTTATAACAGTTTTCCCTCGCCCCTCTAATCAGTTTTTTATCTCCTAAACCTAATGGCCAAAGAGGTATCAAGCACTGTTACATCCGACACCACCAGACACCTTACCTCTATCCTAGAAGCTGCCACCATCTCAGCAGTCCTGAAAGCCCCAAATAAGGCCAACACAAAAGCAGTTCTGAACAGGCTAACCTTATTACTTGATGAACAAATGGACTCCAATGCTCAAACAAACTTCCCTAATAATGAAAAGGAAACCAGCCTTCTCTGATCCATCACCTGTCAATTAATCCCTCTCTGGACCCCCTTTACCACCTGCCTCACAATGAAATGCTTTGTAACATCATCCAAGCCCTGCAACTTAAAATAAAAATGCTAATGCTGACAGAGTTCTAGCCAGGGCAGTAACGGAAATACCCTGAGAATGCCTATGCATTATAAAAAATGACAGGGCTTGCAGCAAACTATTTTGTAAACCCTCCTTCCCAGCTTCATTAACAAAACCCCTCCACTCAGCCCAAACCTTACTATAACATTTCCATGTTTTTTTGGCCAGCTAATTTCAAATGACAGAGCTTATACCTGGAATGCTAAATTCCATAGCGCAGATGGCATGGGCGTTCCCTGGCTCTCCACCTCCGGTGCTTCTTCCCGGAATCTGTCCCACTGAAACAGAGAGAGAGCATCGGCTATAACATTATGTTCACCAGGAATGTGCAATGCTCTACAAAGTATGTTAAGAATTAAACATCTCAAAACCAACTTCCTAAGCAGCCTCACCACAATAAGCGACAGCTGAAGTGGAATTAATAGTCTGAACAACCCCCATGTTATTGCAGTGGAAAACCACATAATGGTTGTGTAGGTTATCACCAAAAAAGGGAATAGCTCCAAGAAAGCTAGATTCTTGAACACACTCTCATCCCAACCCGCCGGCCACTTCTCTACACACCAACGCCCCGCAAAATAAGCCCCAAAACCACTGGAGCCAGCCGCGTCGGTAAACAGGTTTAACTCAGAATTCAAAACTAATGCCTTCAATAAAACCGCTTGACCGTTAAAATGTGATAAAAACAACAACCAGATCCTGAGGTCTTCCTTATGCTCTGCCAACACTCTGATATGGTGATGAGCGCACTTAACCCCTGCTGTAGCGAGAGATACCGCCTACAGAAGATGCTCCACATAGGAATGATCCGACATGCCAAATTCAATTTTCCAAGAAGAGATTGCATGTCCGGAAGTGTCACCTTTTTTTGCCTCCTGCACCATACGAACCGACTCCTTCAAATCAGCCACCTTGCTCGCAGGTAAGCTACAAACCATATTCTGTGAGTCAATACATATTTCCAAAAAACTCAGTACATGCGTAGGCCCCTCCCGTCTTATCCGCTGTTAATGGGATACTAAAAAACAACGCAACAAAGCATGACAATCCGATGAGCCATCGGCACCCACAAACAAAAAGTCGTCTAAATAATGCACCAATATCTTCAAACCCGACCCCTGTACTGTAACCCAATAGAAGAAAGAACTAAACTTCTCAAAATATGAACACAAAATGGAGCACCCCATTGGTGAACACATCGATGAAGTACTGTTTTTCAACCTTGTAACCCAGTAGGAATTGAGAGGACGGATGTACTGGCAGTAAACGGAAGGCAGATTTTATATCAACTTTAGCGAGCCATGCTCCCCTACCTACCTTCTTTACCAGCTCCACCGCCTGTGAAAAAGAGGCATAATTCACTGCTGCCAGTTCACGGTCAGTCCCATTGTTGACCGATGAACCTTTTGGATATATCAAATGATGGATCAAGCGGAAATAGCCAAGTTCTTTTTTAGGAACCAAACCCAAGGAGAAACCCTAAGATTGTCTAACAGGGATTCGCTAACCTGCCCCACCATCCTCCCTTTTTCCACCTCCCCATACAATTTTTCAAGTACCAGCGATGGATTTTCCCTATCAAATTTTAAATTAGGAGGACACCTCACATGTGGACCTGCCGAAGAAGGAATGACGAACCCATCCGAAAAACCTGCTAGCAAAAATTGGGGCATAGCCGGACGCAGCTTACCGTACACTTTTAACCATCTTTTCGACCTGTGCCGGCGTCCTTCCCTTTTTGAGCTGTCCATTCAGATTTTTGTGACTTTGCTTTCTTGAAGCAACGAAAAAGAGGATGGTGAAGTCCACATTCTGAACACTCATGCTTGTATTTACATGTTGCACCCCACATGCAATAGTTCTTGTTATATGTCAAGCAGCAGCCTTTTATTACCCCATGTAGGGGCCCAGATTTTGCCCGCAAGCGGAATCTGGACGCAGGGGAGTGACTATCTTCAGCCCACTACCCATATCTCTATCATCCCACTGCAAATCAGGCCGAACTGTCTGTTTTTGCTGGCAGTTAACATCGTAATGCCACCATACATTCTGTGGATACCTTCTATTTCATTTACGGAGCAAAACGCGGAGCAGTACTCAGGATGCTTCTCCCCCACAATGCTTGCGAAGATCACATACGCCTGTAACCAGTTACTGAAAGTTTTCTGTATTTTTCTATAGCATTTTTTCGCTCATCCTCTTCCTTTTTCCCATCCTCTTTCTTATCATCATGTTTAAACTCAAAAAAACTATCTAACGGGAGCAATGAGTACAGTTTGATGAACTCTCGATGCCACATTTTCTCTTAAGTAAAATTTTCACATTTGGGCCCAATCGAACAAAGAGACGTCTGGTACTCTGGTACCACATCTCCGACGGCCTCGGGCATATTGCCGCTATCACGTTTCCTTGACTCTCCCTGAGTGCTTGCTGACCTTACTGTGGTCCTACCCAAGCCTCGTCAACACCACTAGCTCTTTTCTGACCACTAAAGCTAGCCATCATAACTTTCAAACCTTCCATAAACTACATAACTGAAACGGTAGGCTCCTCACCTGATAAACCAATTTCTGGGTTTGTCTCTGGGTTCCAGGACCGCTCTATTAGGCTGGCCGTGTTCACAACTCCTGTCCATGCTTCTCCGATCAACGAATGGCAAACCTCTCAGTTGCCTGGAATGAGAAGGACATGCCTCCCTGCTTTGCCTATCCCATGTTTAATGGTCCTGTCTAAGCTGTTCCCCCCTTCTTCTTGGTGAAGTGTGTCTGTTCCTGTGGGTGACAGATGCAGAGCATGATCTTTCCCTGACACAAAAGGCCCGCTGCCTGAGCAGCTAGACCGTGCACCCCTCCCGCCTGGGCGACCTGGATCTAGACTTTTTGCGATTACTAGAAATGTGCCCGCTCCTACTACTAAGATAAGAGGGCAGGGGCTTGTCCTGTCCAGTGCGCCATCAACCCGCCTACTTCCATTCAACATTAGACTGTACCGTCTGTCTTGAGAAGACCTTCTGTCTTGAGTTCTGCACACCGTGACCTATCTTGTTGCAGCCATCAGTGGACTGTGCCTTCTGCCGGCCATTCTGTCACGTCCCCCCCTATGAGAGGAGGACCTGGGGTGGGGGGGTGGGGGGTTTATATCGGATATGCAAGCACGTTAACACCTACATCATCAACCTAAGCTCCAGACCAGCTACATGTCCCACTACATGGCCACTACCAGCCCTGCCTCATATGCCCAGCCAGAACTACCTAAAGTACTACCACTGAACCCACATCATATTCCTACCTAAACCCCACGCCACACCACCTAGACCCTTCCCATCTACTGATAAGTAAATAAAACTCTATGCTCCGCAGACCCAGTGACAGGACCAGATAAAAAACAAAAAAAGACAGAGGAAAAGGAAAAGAAAAGGCAAAAAAAATAAGAAAAAAGGGAGGGAAAAGAGAGAAAGAGAAAAAAGAAAAAGGGTGAAAGGGAGAGAGAGGAAAAGGACAAAAAGAAGAGGAAAAAGGAGAGAAGAGGGAAGGGAAGCAAAAAACACAAAATTAAACCTCCAAATGACTTCAGAACCCAGATTGGAAACTGATACATATAAAAACAATTACTGAAGCAGATATGAGTAACTTATGGGCAGTTTGCATGCACTCTGGCCCAGGGTATTCATCAAGGCAGAAAGCAGCTTCCCCAAAGAGCCCCTCCCCTACCCCCATGCCTCAATTCCTCCCCTATGAAATGCCATTGCCCCCACAAGAATTTCCTACCTAATCCCCTTTCCTTAAATGGAACCCCTGTCCTGTGCTTGCCCCGCCTGTACTGTGCGTGCCAGCCTGTTGTCCTGCCTTGCCTTATGCCCTCTAGTACCTTGCTCCCTGCCAGCAGCTGCCATCTTACCGGGTCCCTCACTGCATGCGTCCTCTGAAAGCGGCTGGGCCTTCTTTCTGGAATCCCTCTGCACCCTTTCCGTCATAGCATGTCCTCTCTCCTTCTGCTGGGGGCCCTGCGTCCTTGCGCCATCCTGCTTGTTTCCGCTGCTGCTCACCTCCTCGTTTTGGCTCGACCTGCCTCCAGCTGGCCTCACCTCAACGTCCCCACTCACTGCTACTGCTCCCGCCGGGGTCCTTCTGCAGTCCTCTGCCTCCAACTCCCTGGATGGCCCCAGATCTGTGCTGCGGCAGTCCCTCAAGTCCTCTTTCGCACCACGTCTGGTGATCTCCACTCCACGTCCTGCCGCCATCTATCCTTCAGGTCAGTCGTGCCCTTGGTAGTACTGGGTATCACCTCAGGGGCGGTTGAGCCCTGTACTAAAGCTGCAGCTGCTCCTGCTGTTCTCTGATCATGTCCCCGACCACTCCTCCTCGGGGCCTGGATCCTGCTGGGCCTTGTCCCCCACGCCATACTGCCACTCCTGTCCCTTGTTTTGGCCAGCTCTAGGCTTAGCCTCTCCGGCGGTCTGGAACACCTGACGAGTCGTGTTGTGCCTTCTCTCCCCGTAACTGCTCCTCCAGGTGCCAACGATTGCACCAGCTGTTGCAACCAATCAGTTCCATGTTGTGCAGCCTGATCCTCTATCTGGCTGATCAGGGCAGCCATTGCAGGTTTGCCATGGTGGTGCTTGTCACAAATCCGCTTGCTCCAGCCCAATGTGGCATAAGGACGGGAAACAATGCTTTTCCTATCAATAGTCAAACTAGATTTTTTGCACTGGGACCCTCCATTCAATAGCTCTGTCACTGAAAATAATGGTGGCCACACAGAATATTGACACTTTGGGCCGAATTTGGACATTTCCACTTAGGGGTGTACTCACTTTTGTTGCCAACGGTTTAGACATTAATGGCTGTGTGTTGAGCTACTTTGAGGGGACAGCAAATTGACACTGTTATACAGACTGTACTCTTACTACTTTACATTGTAGCAGAGTGTCATATCTTCAGTGTTGTCACATGAAAAGATATCAAAAAATATACAAAAATATGAGGGGTGTATTCACTTTTGTGAGATACTGTGTATGTGTGTATATATATTTATATATATTGTAACAGAGCGCCCCCTTCTGGCGGGGTTTGCGTCCTGTTTTCTTTACTCTTTTACATAATTAGGGAGGAAGACAAAGCAGGCGTGTTAGAGGTTTAGTTTGACTGCTGTTTATTTGTCAGCGCCAACAGAAAGAAAACAGTGCTTAACTTCAGCAATAAAATAAAATCCTACATATCCCTGAGGTCGCTTCTCGGCCTGCAGGTAAAATAATACAGTCCACAGTGTAGCTCTCTGGTTTAATCTGGTATCTTTTAAGGACTTGTCCTCTTCTTACTGCTACTGCCACCTTGTGGTCAGGATACACATAATCTCTAGTACATCTGGAAGTCTCTTTCACGGTACTCTTTACACCTTCGCGGAGGAAGCATAGGGCCCACCCTTCTCTCCCTTATGCTTCACCCCAGGGACCCTTGTTACCCTCTTGCGATGAGGGACTCTTACTCTCACTTAATGCACTCTTCTTCTCCTTGGGGCCTTTGTAATCCTTATCCTCATATGGTGAAAACAACATGCAGTTGGCACCAACCTTTTATCCCTTATTGCATCCGGCTTCTTAGGGATGGGGTCTTAAGATAATCCTTACTCAGTGGAATATCTCTGATACCGCAGAAGTCTTCTCTGTGCGCAAACTCTAGAACATAGCAGTCTTCCTAACTGTCTCGCTTCAGCACAAATCCCAGCTCTCAGGATCCAAACAGCAGCTGAGCTGTATAGGGTTTTCTCTTGCAAAACCCACTGCAGCTTCACACAGCTCACAGCTCACAGCTCACAGCTCACGGCTCACAGCTCACAGCTCACAGCTCACAGCTCACAGCTCTTAGGCCCAAGCCTAAGTGAGAGAGATTCCACCCCATCTCTCTGCTGCTCTTAAAGGCAGTTCACAGCTGGGCTTTCATTGGCCTCTGATAACTGCCTGGAGTTAACTCTTTGCATTCTCAGGGGAGAAGTCTTACA
The DNA here is from genome assembly GCA_027410445.1 of Discoglossus pictus. Taxonomy (NCBI): domain Eukaryota; kingdom Metazoa; phylum Chordata; class Amphibia; order Anura; family Alytidae; genus Discoglossus; species Discoglossus pictus. The sequence continues at coordinate 213,965,041 of CM050164.1, read as the reverse complement.
GAGCTCTCTTGTGACCCCTGGTGGCCCTCCATCACAATATATATTTATACTAGCGACTTGCCCGTCAAAAAATGACGGTAAATAAAAATTAAATGTTGTGAAATTTGTTTGCAACACAAAATGAGTCACCTACATTTGTCCCTTTTTTTTTTCTAAAAATAAAAACACATACATTTTTTTAACTTTTTATTTTTTTAACTTTCAACTTATATTTCACAAACATTAAACTTTGTAACATGCAACTTGTATATGAAACATTCGTTCAACATTTTGTTAACAATACTAACGCTTTTCAATACATATTTATCACTGAGTAACTACAGACTATATTAACTTCGAGTAAGTAAATAGTTTTAACAATAACATGCTTTTTATCATTTGTAACATATTTGTTAAACTCTTGTTAAACTAAATTAGCATTGAATCCAGAGGAAGGCAAACAATAAAAACCCTTTATTGAAACTTGTCCAATTGTATCAAAGAGGGCAAAAAATTAATTCCTTCCTGACCCCATTAACTGGCGATCGGATTTCTCACTGAATCAATACTTTGGGCCTCATTCTATTAGCGGCCGTAAATCGGCCGTAAGGCTGCGATTCCTTGCGGGGGTTCAGTTAACTCGCGATTCTATTATACGGCCCTGCAAGGATCTCCTTTTACGGCCGGCCGCATATCTTGGAACCGGCCGTAAGCTGTGAAATATAAAAACTCAAAAATAAATTCAAGCCTGCACTGTACAGTTCTGTAAATGCTAGGGATCATATTGGGGGACATGAGGATTAAAAGGAACCCACTCTCAAGCTTGCACATCAGCCCAAACCCAAGTTCAAATTAACTGTTTATTTTCCGGCTGCGGCGTGGGCGGGTCTGAGGTGCTCCAAGCACTCTGGACTTTTTACATGGATATTTTACGGATATTAAAAATAAAATATTTTACGGATTTGAGTATAGGATAATTATGTGCTATTTTTTCTAACACCTAAAATCCCTTTATAGTCTTCTCAAAGTGCAGGATGGCTTTATTTGAGCTATTTTATGTGCTTAATTGGTGCTAGCGGGACCTCTTTCCTGCAAGTAAGCAGCGGCTCGCTTTTAGCCTTGCAGAGAGGTTTCCCGGAGCAATTGAATTGCAAATAGGAATTTCTTACGGCCGAAACTCTTGCGGCCGTTTTAGATCAAAGGATTTCCTCTGGCGCGAGCGGCCGCAAGAGATAGCAAGGCACCGGCGGCAAGCCTGCCGGAGCCTCCGGCCGTAAGGGAATAGAATAGCCGAATAGCTTGCGGCCGGTCCTTGCGGCCCCGCAACGGCTGCGGCCGCTAATAGAATGAGGCCCTTTGTCTTTAAATAATACATTTCCAATTATTATTAAAATACTTCAACTTTATACTAACAATACATGTTTGACTATACCACATACATATTTAACAAACTTTTTTAAAAATTCCAAAAACACATATTTAACATCTGAAATTTTAACATCAAACAACAACATTTAACTCTTGTAAACCTGAAAAAGTCAGTTAATTTTTTTGTGGGGCCAATCATGTACATATAAAACTTTGAACCCATTCAAATCTGTTCAAGTATATTTTACTGTTGTTTTTGTTGTTATTTTTGTTGTTTTTTTCAGTTTGTCCATTCTGCAAATATCACATAGATTTTCATAAGTGAAATAGTGGTCCCCTATTTAAAGAGTCCCAGAGTACTTTAATTTTGTACTGGAAGTCAAACCACTGTTCTCTATGTTTTTTTGTCCATTCTTTAGATGTTTTACGTGAAATATTGTTTTTGTGCAATCATATTGAGTCCCATAAAATGTTGGCATTAAAATAAAACCATTGTCCTCTATCTTTCCAAGACCTCATAGTAGACAATGTGTTTGGTGTAAAAGCATCCATCGTCCAATAAATGACCTTGAGTTTCGTTTTCTTCAACATGCACTTTAATTTCTTTTGGATTAGTGCACCTTGAAAAAGCCACATAGAGTTGTCCATGTGCAAAAACTGGTTCCTTTAAAAAAATCCCAACTGACTTAAAAGTTTGTCCTTGGGATTTATTGATGGTCATAGCAAATGCCATGATAACTGGAAATTGTCTCCGTTGAAGGACAAAGGGCAAACCACTCTCACTTGGAGCTAAATCAATTCTTGGTATAAAAACTCGTTCACCTTTATGGGTACCAGTTATAATTTCTGCATGTATAAAATGATCTTTTAACTCATGCACAATTAATCGGGTCCCATTACAAAGTCATCTTTTTGGATTCATATTTCGCAATAACATAACAATTGCGCCTTTTTTCAATTGTAAAATATGTGGGGGCATTCCAGATGGTGTTAACGAATTAATAAATTCGATACTAAAATTCGATTCACTGTCTTTATCATCTGACAGAATAGAATCTGCACTGTAATAATTCTTTTGTGGTGCATTGATGTATTTTAAAATTTTGTTATTTACATTCAAGGCATCGATATTTTTGGATGTTAATATTACTTTGTTTGCAATGTCTGTGTAATCCTCATTATTAAGAGTGTTTAGAAATATGGCTGATATGAGTGATTCATTGCAAACCATTTCTGATGGAATTTCAATGGTATCATTTGGTAAATGCTGTATTTCTGGATGTTTTCCATCTCTGATTTTAATGAGCCAGTCATTGAATTCATTTTGGCCTTCAGATCTCATATTTAATTCTAATTTGAGATGTGTAAATATTTGCCACAGTTTACTGGTCTTGATACATGTTTCAATGATCTCTGTTCTATTTCCGTGTGGCACAACAGGTAATGTTTGCCTAAAATCGCCTCCTAACAGCATCACCTTTCCACCAAATGGCAACTTATTATGCATAACTTCTTTTAAGAATCTGTCAATACATTGCAGTGCATGACATGACATCATTGTTGCCTCGTCTATGATAATTAGTTTAGTTAGTTTGAATTTTTTTGCTTGTATGCAATTGAGTCGAATATCTGACACTGATGTTTCCAAAATGGGAAATGGCAGCTTAAATCCACTATGCACAGTTCTACCACCATCTAAGAAAAGTGCAGTAATTCCAGTTGTTGCAAATGGCATAGCTATCTGACCCTGTGATCGAATATAACTCATCAAACAATTGTACAGATAAGTTTTTCCTGATCCACCTGGTCCGTCTAGATAGAAATACCGGTCTTTGACCATTTCATCATCTGTAGCATTTGTGATGGCATGAAATGCTTCTAACTGTAAATTATTTAAAGTTGCCAGTTTTTCTTGGGTTTTTTGTTTTTGAAGCTCAGTGTCATAATCATCAAAATTGATGTCATCTGTAAGTCCTGGATCTGGTAAATTAAAACTTGCACAAATCACAAATTTAATCCATGAGCCAACAATATTTCTTGGATTTCCATCAATGTTTTTAACAGAGCTATTGGTTCTTTGTAACGTTTTAAGAAATCTTCTGACATGTTTAATTTAAATGTTTCCCACAAAGTGAAAGCATCAGGTACATTGCAAAATATACAAATTAATGCAAATTGTTGTCTTATTTGCTTAGGCATTTGACATAGTGCTGCTTCTTCCAGACACCTCTCCCATTCTGTATCATCAGCTATGAAATTTTGACTCTGTGCACCGGGAACATGTAGCAGAAGTAATCTTAAGCTGAAACGTTCAATGTCCCTTGGACTGACGGTATAAATGCGTGGTATGATTTTATGTGTATCTCTTCTTCGTTGTCGCCATAGACCATTTACAAATACATAGTGATATGGTATCTCTATGTATAAAAATTGTCTGGCCTGCGTATCCTGACAGTTTAATTTAAATCACACATTAAGTGTGGTATCTCTGTCTTCACTTTGATATAATGCAGTTCTTTCATTTCCTTGAGTAAAGCAAACCAACTGACTTTGAGGCAAATGTACAGCTAAACTATAGATAGCATGTGACCGATCATGCATCTCAAATTTCAAAAGGCGCCACATTGCTTCAGGAGCACTCACATACCGAGCATCTAAATAATTTGATAGTTCTTCATGTAAAATTGGATTTTCGTTTTCATTTCCAGCACCTTGTACAACAACAGTAGCTGCATCATATCCTTTGTATATATATTTATACACATACTTAATTGGTTTAATCGAAGTGCAAGCTTCCACATTGATGTGTGCATTGTACTTAATGAGCAAATGTGGATTGTATGGAACGACAAATCTATTATCAACCTTTTGGCCCCGGATAATAGCGGTTTGTCCTTGTGTTCTTTTATACAAAGGATATCCATCACAATTTGCATAAGTTTGCATTTGAAATTGTTTTGGAAATTCTTTAGTACATTTTGTATTTTCCATACATGGTGAATTCTGATTCATCTCTCCACATGGGCCATGAATCATTCTATGTGTAACAATCTCCCAAAGTTTTGTATATTTTTCTTGGTCTGGCAATTGTGCAGAAAATACTGAATCCACTCTCTCTGCAGCGTTCAACTTGTCTTTTTCCTGCAGAATTAAAAGTATGTGAGCATGTGGCAATCCTCTTTTTTGAAATTCAATGGTGTAAACAAAAGCTACACATTGTCCAAATAAGTGTGCTTTAGTGATATCATGTATTAAGGAATTGAGTTTGATTTTAAATACTCTTGCCACTAAATCTGGTCGGTCAGAAGTAGTTTGTCCCAGATTCAAATTTTCCTTGATCTCTGGCCATTGTGGATTACACGTGAATGTAATAAATAAATCTGGTTTTCCAAATTTTGTAACAATAGCCATGGCATCATTATACCTTTCTCGCATATTGCGAGAAGATCCTTGGAAAGAGGATGGCAAAATAATTGCTCTTCCAGCTGGAATGTCTCTGTTGGAAGCTAAATCTGCCACATAATCCATTAATCCACAATACTGTTCTACTCGTAATTTATTTTGCTGATATTTAATGAAATTTAGATTATTTGCTTCAACTTGTAAATATGAATCAATAATCCACTGTTGAGTGAGTTTTCCTCCATGTAAACTTGGATTAAAACAATCACGGATAGCAGTTTGTGCCACTTTATATTCCAGCATGGAAATATTAGATCTAATACGAAGTTTAGTATTGGGATAACTTTCCAATTGTAATTTTGGTTCCCATCCTGGTTCCCCATTTGGAAAGAAAATGGGATATGTCATTGTATCTAAATTACAGCTTAATATATTGATGTTGATAAATGGTTGTTCTTCATTGCGTGGATATATTCTAATATCCCGCTGAAAAGGTGGTTCACCATCTTCATTTTTAAACACCATGGCAACCTCATTTACAGTAGGTAAATTATATCTTCTTTGATCAGTGTTGCGATCTCTTTTTAACACCATATTGACTCTTGGTGTAGGCAATTGATGTCTTTCAGCATGTTCCTGTTGTTCTTTTTCAAGCTTTCTAATTGTTTGTATGCTTGACTATATGGGTTTTTTTGCATAATTTTTTCCAGCTGTTCAAAGACTATGCGCAAACACTGTCTATTTTCTGGAAGTGTCATTCTTTGTTCCACAGCTTCCATCGTATCTAAGACATATAAATGTGCAAAGTTCCTTTGCTCTCCTTCTTGTGGGTGTAAATGTGAAGTTCAGTGGTATATTTGACCTTGAACTCTGAAACAATAAGGACCATGTCCTGGTACATTTTCTGCTAATGTTGCACCCATTAAAGCAAATGAAATTGCACTGTTATAAGATCTTATGTTTTGTTTGAAATTATTATAATTTGGAAATGTTGGATCACTCATAATGCATTCTAAATAATATGGAAATGGGTGTCTTAGTGGAAGTTTTACCTTTCCTTTCTGACAGCAACTAATGACATTTCCGTCAGTAGGTCTTTCCTTTATAAAATGATAGGCCCCACAAAACTGACAAACCACATTAAGTAATCCACAATAATGAGTATCTACTTGTACTGCAGTAGTAAACACATTATCATGCATTTCTTCAACATAAATATCAGACCCACATTCTATATGTACATTTTTTTCTTGTGTGTCTACATTTAAATCATTCTGCAAATTAGAATAATTGGACAATGGTTCACAGAGATGTTTTTGTTTACTTTTAAGTTTCTTGGAAGCCCCAACACACTCACTTGCGGCTTTCTTACTCATCTTTCTTTTATTTAAAAGTCTCTGTCGATCTTCTTCTCGCAAGCGTTGTGAAGTTTCCGGTTTCTGAGCATCTCTCCACCTTTGCTTCCTTTCCCTTGCCAATCTTCTTTTGCGTTCAATTTTGTCTTCTCCATTCTCCGCCATTTTAATCTGTAATTTTAAACAGAGATGTAATTATGATGAATAAACTAATAAAACATTTTCAATTGTTGCACTTTAGTCAGAAAGAAATGAAACCATTTTTCAAAGTATTTTATTGACATATATGAAATCGGAAATAGCTGCACATATCTATCTTTATATTTTTAATCCTTCAATGACATTCCTTCTTGATTGAATTCACAGCATACCATCATTTTTTTTTTTTTGCAAGTGTTGAAAGCTTCTTATTTTCTTTAAATATTATTATTAATTAGTATTGTCTTTTCAACTTTTTTAAAGTTTTGACTAAATATCATAAATTAATGACTCAATAAGTACTATCCATTTTCAATAAATTTCAATTTTCACCAAATATATAATACATAGCCTTTTTCTATGCATCACTACAAAATTAAATTTTATACCTGTGAGGATGATGTTGATGTTGTTCAAAGGCTGCAAACGTCACACTGTCTGTTTATTCCCTTGCAGATCCGAATAAACTGTAAAATCAAATAGATAATATTTTTAAATTTTTGATTCATCAATATCATTAAATGAACATCAACAGACATATATTTGGCTACATGAAAAACCTCATATTTTTTAATATTTTGCCGTAGTAATATAATTAAAATTCTGTACCTATCCAAATTATTATCCTTATGATGTTCAATGTGTGCAAACGTCACTATCTCTGGTCATTCAGGTAGAGTTCACTGCAATTATACAAAATAGTAAAATGAATGTATAATATGTTACTTCATCTGTATTAATCAATGAGGCTTAACATACCTATTTTTGCATATATTAAAAACATGTAATAAATATATCAATCAATCAGCATGAACACACATATGAAAGCATAGATTATAAACATACACTCAATATTACTGTTAGTCTTTAAATAAGAATCAATGAATCTGTATTAATCTTAAATTAATGTCTGACTAAATATAACGTCAACACATAAGCATGTTCCCTTTATTTATTTTTTTGTGGTATTTTAAAATAAGTATGTTACAACTGAATTCTTAAAATAATGTACATTACTAATGAACTAAGAATCAATTAATGTTCATTAATATTAAAGTAATGTGTGACTAAATCTAACATCAACATGTAAGCATAAATATATAGGCTTTAAAAAAATTTGGGTTTATTTTATACAAAATATATAAGAACTGAATTATTTAAATAATGTACATACATTAATAATTAATTAATCAACATGTTCCTTTTTTGATGCACATTCTTAAAAGTTAACCTTTTTTAATATTAATGATTAGTAATTATACATTATGAATGTTATTTACAATTCTTTCCCACATGTAATCACGATATATCACAAAATAATTCTTAAATTAATGTACATTAATAATTAATGAATCAATGTGTTCCTAATTAATTAATGTACTTTATGAATGTTATTAACAATTGTTTCACACAGGTAATCATGACATTTAACAAAAAAATTGTTAAATTAATGTTCATTAATAATTAATTAATAAATCTGTTGTTTTTTTAATCGTTGATTAATTTTGATATTAATAATTAATTAATTAATGTACATTATGAATGTTATTAACAATTGTTTCACACAGGTAAGCACAATATTATTTTTCTATTAATTAAATTTCTTATTTCTTATTTCTTAAGTAAGTACCAATTTATTAATTAATAATTATAAATAATATATTTACCTTTTTTAATGTAATAATGCTGAAGCAGTATACTGAAGAGCTAACAATCTCTTGAGATTTCCCGGCATCAGAAAACATCCAGTCAGACTGTCATCACCTGAGGAGAAAGTGTCAGTTATGTGTGGTGTGCCCTATATATAGGCTTTGTGCGCGAGACAAATGCGTTGTTTTCGGCGGGAAATCCTATGTGGTGCGAGACAAAGGCGGGAAATCTGTGTTAATGCGTAAATCGGTAATATCGTTTCGTAAAATGTACTCGCTACTGTCTTTTTACTCATTGTGCGGTTAATCCGCATCCTTTATCTCGTTGTTTTTCGAACACATACGTCTGTGGCTGTGTTTTACGCAGTTCGTAGTAGTATAGCCTTGTTTTCATTTTTTTCGGCAGCCATTTTTTTCTCCCTTAGCCGATTTTTCGATCTTTGTAACTCGGCTAAATCAATCTAAATTGCAGTTCCAACTCACTTCCAGACGCCCTGCCGGGTTCCCCATGCTGTAAATGACCTTTGTTTTATTTTTTAGTTTGTATTTAGTGATTTTTTTTACTGTTTTTGTTCCGCCGCTTATCTCGTAATTTTTTTCACCTCGTATTTTTATTCTAAGTGCTACGGTTTAACGGCTCGCCTCGCTACGCGAGGCTCGCCAGGCGATGGCAAAGTCGTACGATCGGCAAAGTGGTACGGTTTAACGGGTCGCCTCGCTGCGCGAGGCTCGCCAGGCGATGAGCGCCTGTGGCGCTCATCGCAAAGTCATACGATCGGCAAAGTGGTACGGTTTAACGGCTCGCCTCGCCACGCGAGGCTCGCCGGGCGATGAGCGCCTGCGGCGCTCATCGCAAAGTCATACGCACTACGCAACGCAGCGTGACGACGAATCGTAGTTAGACAATTATAATATGTGATATATATATATATATATATATGTGTATATATATATATATATATATATATATATATATATATATATATATATATATATATATACAGTGAAGATAATTAAAGGATCAGTTTAAGCGCTTTACCTATTTTTTAGTTCACCAATAATAGACATAACAAATTCATATGCAAACTGCAGCAAAGCTTTCTCTGGAAAGTGTAATTTCAAAACACAGTTTACCTCATTAATGGCCTTTGCTGTGTTCCTCCCCATCTTGTCCTGAGCACTATTGAAAGGAACTGGAATATTTCAATGGAGATAACATTATTCAAACCCTACCAAGACAGCATAACCAAGGTTATCTCTGTTGAAATCTTTTCTTGTGATCAGGACAATGAGAGATATGTGTGGGGATACAGCAGTGGCCATAAATGAGGTGAACTGTGTCCTTTAAATTATATTTTCTACCTAAAGTTTTGCATTGCTGTTGTTTGCACAAGTATTTTTTTATATTAATTAATGGTAAACTAAAAAATAGGTTCAACATGAAAATACTGTACAGTTTAAGGAATTACTTCCACGACTGATAATTTGCTTTTATTTAGGCATGGTCAATTACATTTCAATAGTCATTGGACTAGGATGTGTGAGAAAACACACTCATAAATATGCATTATGGGCAGCGCTAAAAATAGCTGTTTTACTTTAATAAAACAATCTATCAAAGGAACCTGCAATATTTAAATACTATAAATCAGCCCTTAGTTCTACAATGTGACACATCAGACGTGCACCTAACAACCTGTAGTTTTGGCTTCAATAGAACATGACGTAAATGGAACTTCCAGCTGTCTTGTTTTGGATGTAGAATTCCCATCAGTATATATATATATATATATATATATATATATATATATATATATATATATATATATATATATATATATATATATATATATATATATATATATACTGTATATATAATATACTGTATATATAGTCTGGTCATGGCCCTGATAGACAAGGTAGGAGGAGTTATGCAGCTTTACAGGGAAACTGACAGTTAAGAAAAAATGCTGTTTCTCCTGTTCAGGGTAGAATTGCCTGGTATTTCGGGGCTGAGTCATTGTTTTGAGTGGGACCAGACTGATACACTACAGGATATTTCTCCCTGTGAAGGGCACAAGTGAGCTAAAAGAGGTTGCTCTTAGAGTGAGTAATCATGTGCTATTAAGGTTAGTTCGTTCTCTGATGAGCACCTTTGACTTAGTTTTTTGTTTATGCAAATTACCCTTAGGGTTTAGTCTCCCTAAGGGTGATAGGGGACTACAGACTTGGACCCCTTGCTCACTGTGCCTTAGGGAGTTCAGCTGCCCTTCACTGACAAGGCCCATAAAGGCTGTTACGCGTCTAGGGTTTGTTGTTACTCCTGTTTAGGGTAGAATTGCCTGGTATTTTGGGACTGGGTCACTCTTTTGAGTGGGACCCGACTGATATAATACAGGATATTTCTCCCTGTGAAGGGCACGAGTGAGCTAAAGGAGGTTGCTCTCAGAGAGGGTTATCATGTCCATAGAACTAACCTATTACGGATAGTTCGTTCTCTGATGAGCGCCTCTGACTTAGTTGTTTTGTTTAAGATTTTTTTTTTTACTTTTATTCATATTAAATTAAATTTCAAGGTCTATGTCCAGCAACTATACCCATGAGCTTTTCTTGTAAATACATTATAGTCAGAGGTGGATCTACCACCGGTGCATTGCACTGGGGCCATTCTTTGCGGGGGAGGGCCCCGTTGCCCAATTTTTTTTGTGTGTTTTGGATTCAATTTTACTTCTCTGTAGTGTAGTGGCTGCTCCTTGCCCGCCAGGTGCTCTTTGGCGCCCCAGCCACCCTTCCCCCACTCCATCAGCGTACCGCCACCGCTTAATGGGGATTTCTTTGGGGTCTGAGATTTCATTAGTGGTATCCTTTCACTGCTGTCCTCCATACGATGTAGGGAGGGCCATTACATTGCAGAAAGAAAGTTTAAATACATTATATATATATATATATATATATATATATATATATATATATATATACATATATATATATATATATATATATATATATAGTACAAATAAGGAATAGTACATTAGTGATTCCATTTGAATGTTTAAAAATAAGTTGATGAAAACTTATTTCCTGCTCAAATTTCTCAGAAATACAGTATATGCACTGCAGTCTGGGAAAACTGGGCGGGGCATGCAAATGAGGCCACACAATGCACCATCACTCTGTCAATCCAAACCATTTTAAACATGGCTCCTTTTACACATATGCTTACTGTATTAAACAGTTTTAGGCATAGCAACGGATGGATTTTTCACAAACCAGGTCACTTAACCACATACAGTACTGTTTCACGGTTACTGCCGATCCTCAGTATGGTGTGAGTGCCTGGTTTGTGTGGTAATCGTTGTAGAGAGTAGTTCTATACAGCAATTGTTTCACATATGGTGGGCTAAGAGTGATAGAAGCCCTCCACCGTAAAAAGTACAGTAGTACAAATAAGGAATAGTACATTAGTGATTCCATTTGAATGTTTAAAAATAAGTTGATGAAAACTTATTTCCTGCTCAAATTTCTCAGAAATACAGTATATGCACTGCAGTCTGGGAAAACTGGGCGGGGCATGCAAATGAGGCCACACAATGCACCATCACTCTGTCAATCCAAACCATTTTAAACATGGCTCCTTTTACGCAAATGCTTACTGTATTAAACAGTTTTAGGCATAGCAACGGATGGATTTTTCACAAACCAGGTCACTTAACCACATACAGTACTGTTTCACGGTTACTGCCAATCCTCAGTATGGTGTGAGTGCCTGGTTTGTGTGGTAATCGTTGTAGAGAGTAGTTCTATACAGCAATTGTTTCACATATGGTGGGCTAAGAGTGATAGAAGCCCTCCACCGTAAAAAGTACAGTAGTACAAATAAGGAATAGTACATTAGTGATTCCATTTGAATGTTTAAAAATAAGTTGATGAAAACTTATTTCCTGCTCAAATTTCTCAGAAATACAGTATATGCACTGCAGTCTGGGAAAACTGGGCGGGGCATGCAAATGAGGCCACACAATGCACCATCACTCTGTCAATCCAAACCATTTTAAACATGGCTCCTTTTACGCATATGCTTACTGTATTAAACAGTTTTAGGCATAGCAACGGATGGATTTTTCACAAACCAGGTCACTTAACCACATACAGTACTGTTTCACGGTTACTGCCGATCCTCAGTATGGTGTGAGTGCCTGGTTTCTCTGGTAATCGTTGTAGAGAGTAGTTCTATACAGCAATTGTTTCACATATGGTGTTATATATATATATATATATATATATATATATATATATATATATATATATATATATATATATATATACAGTGGATATAAAAAGTCTACACACCCCTGTTAAAAAGTCATGTTTCTGTGCTGTAAAAAAATGAGACAAAGATAAATCATTTCAGAACTTTTTCCACCTTTAATGTGACCTATAAACTGTACAACTCAATTGAAAAACAAACTGAAATCTTTTAGGTGGAGGTAGGAAAAATAAAAAGGAAAAATAATGTGGTTGCATAAGTCTGCACACCCTCTTATAACTGGGGATGTAGCTGTGTTCAGAATTAAGCAATCACATTCCAAATCGTGTTAAATAGGAGTCAGCATACACCTGCCATCATTTAAAGTGCCTCTGATTAACCCCAAATAAAGTACAGCTGCTCTAGTTGGTCTTTCCTAAAATGTTCTTAGTCGCATCCCACAGCAAAAGCTATGGTCCACAGAGAGCTTCCAAAGCATCAGAGGGATCTCATTGTTAAAAGGTATCAGTCAGGAGAAGGGTACAAACGAATTTTCAAGGCATTAGATATACCATGGAACACAGTGAAGACAGTCATCATCAAGTGGAGAAAATATGGCACAACAGTGACATTACAAAGAACTGGAGCTCCCTCCAAAATTGATGAAAAGACGAGAAGAAAACTAATCTGGGAGGCTACCAAGAGGCCTACAGCAACATTAAAGGAGCTGCAGGAATATCTGGCAAGTACTGGCTGTGTGGTACATGTGACAACAATCTCCTGTATTCTTCATATGTCTGGGCTATGGGGTAGAGTGGCAAGAAGAAAGCCTTTTCTTGCGAAGAAAAACATTCAAGCCAGGCAACATTTTGCAAAAACACATCTGAAGTCTCCCAAAAGCATGTGGGAAAAGGTGTTATGGTCTGATGAAACCAAGGTTGAACTTTTTGGCCATAATTCCAAAAGATATGTTTGGTGCGAAAACAACACTGCACATCACTAAAAGAACACCATACCCACAGTGAAGCATGGTGGTGGCAGCATCGTGCTTTGGGGCTGTTTTTCTTCAGCTGGAACTGGGGCCTTAGTTAAGATAGAGGGAATTATGAACAGTTCCAAATACCAGTCAATATTGGCACAAAACCTTTAGGCTTCTGCTAGAAAGCTGAACATGAAGAGGAACTTCATCTTTTAGTATGACAACGACCCAAAGCATACATCGAAATCAACAAAGGAATGGCTTCACCAGAAGAAGATTAAAGTTTTGGAATGGCCCAGTAAAAGCCCAGACCTGAATCCGATTGAAAATCTGTGGGGTGATCTGAAGAGGGCTGTGCACAGGAGATGCCCTCGCAATCTGGCAGATTTGGAGTGTTTTTGCAAAGAAGAGTGGTCAAATCTTGTCAAGTCAAAATCTTCCATGCTGATAGACTCATACCCAAAAAGACTGAGTGCTGTAATAAAATCAAAAGGTGCTTCAACAAAGTATTAGCTTAAGGGTGTGCATACTTATGCAACCATATTATTTTATTTTTATATTTTTTCTTCCCTCTACCTAAAAGATTTCAGTTTGTTTTTCAATTGAGTTGTACAGTTTATAGGTCACATTAAAGGTGGAAAAAGTTCTGAAATGATTTATCTTTGTCTCATTTTTTTACAGCACAGAAACCTGACATTTTAACAGGGCTGTGTAGACTTTTTATATCCACTGTATATATACACACACACAGTATCTCACAAAAGTGAGTACACCCCTCATATTTTTGTACATATTTTATGATATCTTTTCATGTGACAACAAACTGAAGAAATGACCCTGTGCTACAATATAAAGTAGTAAGTGTACAGCCTGTATAACAGTGTAAATTTGCTGCCCCCTCAAAACAACTCAACACACAGCCATTAATGTCTAAACCATTGGCAACAAAAGTGAGTACACCCCAAAGTGGAAATGTCCAAATTGGGCCCAAAGTGTCATTATTTTGTGTGGCCACCATTATTTTCCAGCACTGCCTTAACCCTTATGTGCATGGAGTTCACTAGAGCTTCACAGGTTGCCACTGGAGTCCACTTCCACACCTCCATGATGACATCACGGAGCAGGTGGATGTTAGAGACCTTGCGCTCCCCCACCTTCCATTTGAGAATGCCCCACAGATGCTCAATAGGGTTTAGGTCTGGAGACATGCTTGGCCAGTCTATCACCTTTACATTTAGCTTCCTTAGCAAGGCAGTGGTCATCTTGGAGTTGTGTTTGGGGTAGTTATCATGTTGGAATACTGCCCTGCGGCCCAGTGTCCAAAGAGAGGGGATCATGCTCTGCTTCAGTATGTCACAATACATGTTGGCATTCATGGTTCCCTCAATGAACTGTAACTCCCCAGTGCCGGCAGCACTCATGCAGGCCTAGACCATGCCACTCCCACCACCATGCTTCACTGTAGGGATGACACACTTGTCTTTGTACTCCTCACCTTGTTGCAGCCACACACCCTAGACATCATCTGAACCAAATAATTTTATCTTGGTCTCATGGGACCAAAGGACATGGTTCCAGTAATCCATGTCCTCAGTCTGCTTGTCTTCAGCAAACTCTTTCCGGGCTTTCTTGTGCATCATCTTTAGAAGAGGCTCCCTTCTGGGATGACAGCCATGCAGACCAATTTAATGCAGTGTGTGGCGTATGGTCTGAGCTCTGACAGGCTGAATCCCCAACCCCTTCAACCTCTGCAGCAATGCTGGCAGCACTCCTAAGTCTATTTCCCAAAGGCAACCTCTGGATATGACGCTGAGCACGTGCACTCAACTTCGACCATGGCCTATTCTGAGTGGAACCTGTCCTGTGAAACCACTGTATGGTCTTGCCCACCGGGCTGCAGCTCAGTTTCAGGGTCTTGGCAATCTTCTTATAGCCTAGGCCATCTTTATGTAGAGTAACACTTCTTTTTTTTCAGATCCTCAGAGAGTTCTTTGCCATGAGGTGCCATGTTGAACTTCCAGTGACCAGTATGAGAGAGGATGAGAGCGATAACACCAAATTTAACACACCTGCTCCCCATTCATACCCGAGAGCTTGTAACACTAACGAGTGACACCGGGGAGGGAAAATGGCTAATTGGGCCCAATTTGGGCATTTCCACTTAGGGGTGTACTCGCTGCTGTTGCCAATGGTTTAGACTTTAATAGCTGTGTATTGAGTTTTTTTGAGGGGACAGCAAATTTACACTGTTATATAGGCTGTACACTTACTACTTTACATTGTAGCAGAGTGTAATTTCTTCAGTGTTGTTACATGAAAAGATATAATAAAATATTTACAAAAATATGAGGGTGTACTCACTTTTGGGAGATACTGTATATATATATATATATATATATTTTTTTTTACATATATATATATATATATATATATTAAAGAGGGAAGCAGCCGTGAATGTCCAGTGATCTAGAAATGTAGTAATTACTAATCTATATATAAAATGAAGAGTATTGCAGTATATAATGATACCTTTTGTATTGGATAAACACCGTAAACTATGTTGTGTTTATTCCCCATATATATATTTACCTGATGATGTCAGATGCTGTCTCCACTATTTCTGCATCACTGTTTACATTCAAACTCAGGGTTCCATCTCAGGTCAGTTTTGCTTCAGACTTGATAAAGAGAGGTTGAACCTCTTGAAACCTTGTCAATATAAAAAAAGACATTTGGCAAATACAAAAGGTATCAAAATACAGTAGACTCTCAGTTATCTGACAACCATAGGGATTGGTAGAGGCTGAATAAGTGTAGTTTCTGGTTGCTTGAGAGTAACTATTAAAAGAGGCCTAGATTCGCTGCACATTGGATGCTCTGCTAAGTATATTTGTCAGTGAGGGCTGTTCTAGTAGGAGCAGCTTTCACTCCTCACACACACATACTGTACAGTATGTTCGGCTGGAATTTGCAGTGCTGAACCTGGGGAATGTAATGTCACCACTGCACTGGCTCAGTCACTCATGCCTACCTGCTTCCAGGTAACATTGAATTGCAGAGACATACAGTGGATGAAATATAGGTGCCTGTAAGCATTTTGTGGCGTGACAACCTGGCTTCTGGCTTTTGTTGAGCCCTGTAAATTTTTATTTTTATTTAGAGTACAGTATCCAATTTTTTTTTACTGGTGCTTGAGAGTCCTGGGATCTATCCCTCTTTGCCTTCGCATTTCTTCAGCAGCACTGACAGCTGCAGTTACAGGAGCCATCCGGCAGAGGGCGCTATCGATTTTTGGATGCCGTCATGTTTGATGTAAGGCAAAGAACTATTCCCTACAGTAAGTCGACAGTGAGGCCATCGCTATGTTTGGGGCGGGCACTCGGCCCCCCAGGGCCTCGGGCGCATCTCATAGCTCAAGGCCTCTTCTGTTGGTGCTCCTTATATTCTATGTGTAGAAGTATCCGAAAATTGGCAGCGCCATCTGTCGGATGGTGGCGGGATTGCAGCTGTCAGCTTTTGCAAAGGTGAAGAGGTGAAGAGGTAAAGGACCGAGTTCTGGTTGCTTGAGTTCTGGTTAACCAAGAGAGTACTGTGTACTGCAATACTCAATATTAATCTCTCTCTATATATAAACTAAACTAATATATATATATATATATATATATATATATATATATATATATATATATATACATATATATATGGCCCCAGACGGTCCCGGGGGTGTACACAAGAGGGGGGGGGGGTAAAGTTTTGTTTTTTTTTGCACTGGGGGCCTCTGTTCACTAGCTCCACCTCTGACTGCAGTGATCCTTTAAGGTAAGGCTATTGTTAATATTTGTATTCACAAAACTACCAGCTATTCTAAGTATATTTAATTGTATCTTTACATATATAACTATGACACAGCCTGCTAGACAATTACATATTCTAAAGAAATGTGCTAGGCCTTTTTTTCTTATAAAAAAATTTTTTAAACCTAAAAGATGCATGCTTTACTATTTTATTATATTTTCCCCTTGTTTGCAATACCTCTGTTCAAACACTATGTGCCACTGCTGCTTCATGTAAGTAGTAGCACAGAAGTAATCTCACCATATTGCCAAAGCAAAAGTGCCCATTTCACTTTTTCCAGGCTAATAGATTGTAACAAAAAAGTACAGATTCTCCTATTTTATACATTAGTGATGATAATACAATATATATTGGTTTAGCCCCTTTCTCTCAAAGTGTTAATGATCTCTTCTCATCCAGAAATGGATTGCACCTTATCAAGTCATTCCCAAAGGAAATTAGCATAGATGCAGTAACACAGCATGCCATGGGCCTCATTCTATTTAGGGCCGTAACTCGGCTGCAAACCTGCGATTTGCTGCAATCTGGTTACGGCCCCACGTAGCACTACTCTTACCCTGGTATTCAATTGGGCGACGCCGCAAGGACATCCCCTTTCCCGCTAATCGCAAACCATGCTATCGGCAGTAAGCACTTCCGTGCTTGAACAGGATCGCAGCCACAAGGCCATAACTCGTGTTTCAAGCCCGCAAACTCGGAGCACTGCAAATGCAAATGTAAATTTAAGACAGCACTGTAAATGATGAGGAACACAATGGGTGACATGAGAATTAAAGGCACAACATTCCCAATCTGGCACATCGCCAAATTACAATACTTTATTTCACGTTTAATTTCCCTACAAAGTCATACAGGCTTGAATAAGAGTTACGGGCTTGGAGGTCATTCAAGCCCGTAGGACTTTTGAATCCAACCTCCATTTATTTTCAAAGTTCTATGTGCTTGGAGGTTGAAGCCCATAGGATTTTATGATGAAAACTGAACATGAAATCAAATATTTTTTTTTTGTGAGTGTTGTGCTATTAATTCTTTTTTTTTAATTTTTTGTTTCTTACAAATTTTTTGTACATAAAAAAAACACTTAATGACAATCACAGTTGTCTCATTCATAATCACAATGCATACAAATTTTACATTCACATAAGATGAGAATCGATGTCTAGAAAATACATTATTATATATTATACATAACTTTTAAGCCTCTTGTTGTTTCATCTTGTCTTCTTGTCCTTTATCCCATATAGACCATTTCGTTTTCTGGGAATGCAAACCTAATAAAAAAAGTTTCTGTTCAAAAAGTCTATTACCTTCTATGGTTAGCAAAATGTCATTAAGAAAAGGAACATCTTGCTGTTTCCACTTTTTTACGAGATGCACCTTTGTCACTGACAGAATTTGAACAATAAATGCTATTTCCGAATAGTTATGTATCTCTGTCATAATATGGAATAATGCCATTTCTGGCAAAAAATTTTTTTAATTTGTTTGGAAATGTACTCAAAACACTTTCGCCAAAGATTTTTTACCTCCTCACATTCCCAACATATGTGCTTGTGAGTACCTATATTTTTACATTTCCTCCAACAATCTTTTGAGCTTTCATCTTTCGCTATGAGTGAAATTTTGGCAGGGACATAGTACCATCTATGTATATTCTTACAAAAACTTCTCTATATGACCAGTTTATTACCATTTTCTGTGTTAACTTAAATGCTGAAAACCATGATTTAGTTTTAACTTTTATACCAAGATTGTTCCCCAATTTCCTCATTTTATTCGTTTTTTCCATAAGATGTTCCTTTTTCAACAGTGAATAACATTTTGAGATCAAATGACTATCATTCCCCGAAGAACATAACTTCTCCAATTCTGTTTTAGCTTTTTCTTCTTTTAAATTATACTTGGAATGTGTGATTTTAGATTCCACAATCTCATACTCCAACCACTTATTACTTGGTAAATTATTTTCCTTACAACAAAAGTCAAATGATTTAAATACCCCTTTGACAGAAAGATCCCCAAGATGTAAATAATTTTCCAACGTTCCCAATCTAAGGAGAAAGGGATCTCTAACTTTCTTACTAAACATTTACCGCATTTTTCCGTCTATAAGACGACCCCATGTATAAGACGACCACTATTTTTGGAGTCCAACATTCATAAATAAATAAATATGCAAATGTGTATTTTATAAGTTTTTATTGTGTTACAAATATATTTAAGGGCACTTTCTATCATGATTTTCACTGATTTCAATTCCAGCACAATATCTTTGTGATCACATTACTTAATACTCAGTTGCGATCTGCATTGCATTTTTCCGGTTTAACACAGGATCACAAAGATATTGAGCTGGAATGGAAATCAGTGAAAATCATGACAGAAAGTGCCCTTAAATATATGTGTAACACAATAAAAACCTATAAAATACACATTCATATGCACACAAGCATCACACACATGCCACACACATATCACACACAAGCTGATCAGCTCATTATGTTTTTAGGCAGGATTAAAGACAAACAGATTAGAAATGCTTGTTCCAATTTAGAGTTCATTACATTGCTTGTGAGCTTAAAAATGTGTATTTTATAAGTTTTTATTGTGTTACTCATATAATTAAGGGCACTTTCTGTTATGATTTTCACTGATTTCCATTCCAGCTGATTATCTTTATGATCCTGTGTAAAACCGGAAAAATTCACTAGCACATCTCGACTGAGTAATAAGTGATGTGATCACAAGGATATTGAGCTGGAATGGAAATCAGTGAAAATCATGACAGAAAGTGCCCTTAAATATATGTGTAACACAATAAAAACGTATAAAATACACATGTTTATGCACACTTGTAGTGTATTGCACTCTTATTGGAACCAATGCATTTCCAAATGTGTGTCTTTTCTCCTGCCTTAAATCTAGTGGCTAGAATCAGCATTACAGTACCAGACCAGGATATGCAATTGCAACATTCCGTGCATAAGGCGGTCCCCCTATTTTAGACTTAAAAAAATTGGTAAACAATACCGTCTTATACATGGAAAAATACAGTGAGTGGAATTGATTGGATGGTAATTAAGTTATATTTTTTATTACAACTATACCAGAATTCTAAGCAATGTTTTACTGTAAGAACTGATTCATTTATTTCTCCCTAGTTTTACTTTCCCATAACCAACTAACAATGTCTTCATTTGGTGCTAAAGGTTTTTCCAAATATCCCTATCCATCTATTTGATCAACACTGAACCATTTGACTATGTGGGAAAGCATTACCGCCTCATAGTAATCCAATATACATGGCGTGCCTATGCCGCTTTTCAAAAATTTCCTGTTAGCAACATTTATGTTTATCCTAGCTTTTTACCTTTATATAGAAACTGGTCTGTTAGTTTCTGAAGTTTGTTCAATGTTTTATTGATGTTTTTAAAGGGAAAGATTTAAATAAATAATTTATCTTAGGTAGTATTGACATTTTTACTGTTGCTATTCTTCCTAACCATGATAAGGGGAGGTTTGTCCATTGGTTTAGCTAATTTTCAATTTATTTTCAACCTATCTAGAAATTGTGACTTTCCTTTTTAGTGGCATATTAGGGAATATTACTAAGTGCCATCTCACTAAAGAGGGATTAAAATTCCAGCCCCCAGTGTTAGAATTTTTTGAATGCCTGCATCAATTGTCCTCTATATAAAGAGGTTTAAAATGTTAAGAAGAGGGACTTTAACGATTAAGCAATGACACAGCAGCGCTTCATAGAAGCAGTGATATAAACAGAAGATCTTAATCAAAGAGGAAATGTGGTTTACTATCTAAATGCTGGAGTTATAAGGACCTCTCTGGGTTTAATTATTAAATAAAGGGTATAATCAAAACCTATAAGGAGGCTTTATTTATAAAACAGGGTTTCATTTGAAATAAAAGCGTTACCTATATAGAATGGACAACCCATAGCCTTTAGAATTATAACTCATGAAACATTATCTCAAAATAAGCAGTTGACTCGTATAGATCACACAGCAATACATTTTAGAGAAGGACTCTGCATATTGGAGGAGTTATTCCAGCTTCTGTCTAAAATCTGAAAATGAATACATGATTTCATACTGGACATTTGTAGGAATATCCTTCTAAAAGGAGTTATAAATCCCATACTCTTGAACCTTTAACTTTCAAGGCGTAGCCTATATTTGTGAATAAAATAAATATTTGCATATACAAAGAGTGTTATAAAAAGGAAAAGAGGAGAAAAAAAGAAGGGATGAGAACAGAGGAAAAGAAAAAAAAGAGAAGGGAAAAGAAAAAAAAAATCAGAATAATGGCATTAAAAAGAAGGGAAAACCTAATCCTTGAGCTGCATATGGTATTTTTCAACAGATACAAGTAAAGAAAGGAGGGAAGGAAATAGAAAAAGAAAGTATCAAGAGGGGAGGAAATGAAAGAACAAAATATAATTGTTTGAGTAAAAGAATAACTACTGGGTAAAATGAAGAAAAAATAACGTAATAACCCATATGGAAAAAAGAATAAAAAAAATACAAAATCTGCTCCATCCTCACCATCAGATTGTTTCTCTCCGAAAGGGAAAGCCAATAACTCCCAATTAGATACTTCACCCAGTATAGAAACCTTAATGCCAATAATCCATATTTCAGAGGAAGAAAATGTGACAATTTCTGAGAAAATGTCACAACCTGATCATGAAATTTTAACAGTTAATAATATGAAAGTCTTGCTAGTTTCAAGTTTTACTAAAAGAGGAGCGCATTCAAGAAATTTCCCAAAATAAAGCAGCATTGAATGGTTTGTTGGAACATATTGAGGACCTGGAAAACAATCAAGATATACTTCTCAAAGAATATCAAAAAGTCTACGATTATGCTGAATCGATATTATCTGAACTGGACTTATTAAAATCCAAAATTGCCCAATAAGAATATATGGCAAGATGTAGGAACATACGGTTATGGAATTAAAGAATTAATAGAAGACAAAGATCTACTTCATTATATAAGAACTTTAATTAGCCATTCGGTGGGAGGATATATAAAGAGTGAGCAAATTATTGAAAATGTTTATAGGTTATCTCTTGCATGAAGGTCAAAAAATAATGTACCAAGAGATGTAATTTTAAAATGTTTCTAAAATAATCAGAAAGATTTGGTTTTAAAAGCAGCTAGAAAAGTGACAACATTTGAATACCCTTTTGAGGATTTAAAGATTTTTGCAGACCTATCTGCAGCAACTTTGATTAAGAGGAAATCTTTTTCAGATATTACTGAAGCATTAACGAAAGCTACTGTTGAATATTGCTGGGGATTCACAGTTAAACTACATATACAAAAAGGAGAGGCCTCTTAAAATAATGGAATATTTCCTGTGAGGAATCTTCTGTGCAGCCAGACAAACCTCCCAGATTGCAATTGTCTAACTTGAAAAAAGTTTAAAAAGAGAGGGTGGTAAAAGATAGAAGGTGAGGATAAGAAGAAGTTATAGAACATAGATAAAGAGGGAAAAATATTATTTTAGGAATATTTTTTTTCCCTGGATGTAGAAATTCTATTTGAACACTATTAGGTGGAAGAAATACATACATAAATAAAACATAAATAGTGATTCAAAGTAGTTTACTCAATTAGAGGTACAATAAAAAGTTAGATTAAGTATATAATATAAATAACAATTATTACTGATGGAAGGGATTGTTTAAAAGATTTAGAAATAATGATTCGCAACAGAGGGGTTCTAAAATAAAAAAGTAAAAAGGGGAAAGTAAAATTTTACACACATTTCAAAGTAAAGGTATAGACAAGTACATTAATTCGAAACTATAATAAGGGAAATTAAGTAGATTGAATTTCACGAATGACAAATTAATTTTGACAGAGACCTTCACATTATAAAAATCAAAATAATACAATAAATAGAGATTAAAAGTAGTTAATTCACTAAAGGGCACAAATAAACCATATAGCTAAATTATAGATATTGGATTCAAGGAGGAGAAAAGAAGGAAAAAATATGTTGTTTTTTGTTTTGTTTATTTTTGTGTTTCTCTTCCTCTACTTTATCTTGGGTAGCCTTCCCTCTCTTAAACTCTCAGATTAAACATTATCTATGATGAAAAAATACAATAAGTTAAATAGGGCCAACGACGGAGGTGAGAATCGAATAGGGGCCAGTCAGACTATAGTTAGGTCTGGCAGCGACCCTTTTTCTTTTAAAGTTATGTTTTTTTTATCATTCTTTAACCCAGAAAAGGGCAGAATAGATAAATGGTATAGTATTTTGTTTATTATATGTCAAGATATGAATGGCATTTTTTATGAGATGAAATTAGGTGTCGAAGATTTGGATAATTTATTGATATCAATATGGGTTTTGAATATGGGAAGTAAACAAGGAAGATTGTATAAATGTGTCTAAAGATTATATCCTTTAAAGTTCAAGGAATGAATTCCGGTTTCAAGAGACAAATTGCAATGAATTATTTCCAAAAACAACAAGCTGAAATAATATGCATACAAGAAACCCACTGGCAAAGTGGAAAGATACCCCTTGTTAGAGAAAAATGTATTTAATATAAACATAAATTCAACTTTCCATAAAAAGGCCAGAGGGGTCAAAATTTTGTTTAACAAAAAAGTAAGATTGATAGAACAACTTAAAATGGTAGATTTGGAAGGAAGATTCATAATTTGGGCAGGTTTAATCAACAAGAAAAAAATAACATTAGTTAACATCTATACACCTAACAAAGGTTAAAATAAATTCTTTAATTCACTAACAAATCAAGTAAATAAGGTTAAAACTGTCAGGCTGATAATTTGTGTTGATAAGAACATGATACCGGATGTAAAATTAGATAGGAAATCAACTAAAAACCCAGAATCTAATCCTCAGACTTTAAGAAAATCAAAAGATTTTAAAAAATCGATTTTGAAATATGAATTATGATGTTTGCCAGATACAACATGTAAGTGAAAGGGAT
The DNA here is from genome assembly GCA_027410445.1 of Discoglossus pictus. Taxonomy (NCBI): domain Eukaryota; kingdom Metazoa; phylum Chordata; class Amphibia; order Anura; family Alytidae; genus Discoglossus; species Discoglossus pictus. Next base: position 213,941,016 of record CM050164.1, on the reverse strand, counting down.
TATACTTATTATTCTGCAAGACATGAGAGGTATTCAAGAATAAATAACTTTTTAATGAATTTGAAGACTCTAAAGAGTGTAATTAAAACAGAGATTAGCATAATAAAATGGTCTGACCATGCCCCAATAATACTACAATTGTTTGAACAATCTATGCAATCAAGAAATTGAGACTTATTTTGACATAAATGATAAAACAGTTGAAAGATATTCCACATTGTGGTTAAGTCATAAAGCAGTTATAAGAGGGGTATTATTATCTTCGGCTTCTCATCAAAATAAACAAAAAGGCCCTCCAATTAGACAACTCAATTGGAAACTAGCAATGCTAGACAAAATTAATAAACTAGACCCTACTATAGAAAGAATGAGGGAAATAAAAATAATCCAAGCTCAAATAAATAAAATTAAGCAAAACCAAGTTGATAACACCATATGGAAGCTGCAACAAAAAAAATATTGTTTGGGCAATAAAGCAAACAAACTCATAGCCAATAAACTAAAGAGGGACTCAATGAATAGAGTTGAGTAGATAAAAGATGAAGAAAATAATATTTACATAAACCAGAAGATATTGGGAGAGCTTTTTATAAATATTGTAAACATTTTTATAATTTAGGAAAAAAAAGGGATTTATGAAATTATCTAAAGAAGATATACAAGAATTTCTGGACAAATTAAATCTACCGAAATTGAACGAAGACAAACAAAATAATCTTGAATGTACTATAACAATAGAAGAAATAGAAACAGTTATCTCAAATCTTAAAGTAAACTCTGCACCAGGCCCTGATGGGTTTGCTAATGTGTATTACAGAACTTATAATTCAGTCTTATCAAAACAATATCAAAATACCTAAAGAAATGTTAGAGGCCAAAATAAGAAACATACCAAAACCTAATAAAGATCTAAGATTTTGTAAAAATTACCATCCAATATCTTTAGAAAATGTAGATATTCAAATCTACGCAAAAATATTGGATACAAGGTTGCATCTGATTCTACCAAAGTTGGTTAAACTAGATCAGTCCGGTTTTGTAAAAGGAAGAGAGACATCAGACAACATGAGAAGATAATTAATACAATTTCATATTGCAACTATAATCAAATATCTTGTGCAGCAATAGCGGACGATGCTGAAAAAGCCTTTGATCAGCTTAATTGGGACTTTATGCAACTAGTTCTGAAAATAATTGGTTTTAACAACTTTGGCATAAAGGCAATATGTGCATTATACTCATCACCATCAGCTACAGTTTCGGGAATAGGATTTATATCAGATACATTTGAACTAAATAATGGAACATGTCAAGGATGCCCCCTTTCTCCATTCATTTTTGTGTTAGTAATGGAACCTGATAAACTGATATTACAAGTGCTAATAATTCTAAGCCTGAAAATCACTTTCACTTCTAATAAAAGTACCGGATGTCTTTTTTTTTTTGCTTAATTGGTACTACGTTTTGTAAGTAAGAGCGGACCTCTTTAGTGTAAGTAAGCTGTGGTTCACGTTTAGCCATTTACGGGCTTGACAGAGGGTAAATAGTAGCAATTGAAAGAGGATTTCTTGCGGTTCCAACTCTTGTGGCCGCGAAGGGTCAAAGGCTTAGATGGAAGTAAGTTGCGATTAAGCAAATCTCAAGAGATCGCAGCTCGAGGCTCGTAACCCGATCGGAGGCCGCAAACATAAGCCAATTGAATAGCTAAGTAGCTTGTGGCCTCCCCTTGCAGCCACGTTTACCAAAAACATAGCAACAGAATGAGGCCCCATGTGTGCCAAGATATGAGCTCTGCTAATTATATTAACAAAAGAGACCAGCTTCGCTTAAAATGAATATACAATTAGTAATTGTATTAATAACTGTAACTTGAACAGAACCCCTTTATAATGTTTTTGCTTTTTCTTTCCAAACACAATTTATACAAACCGTTGTCCCACTACCGCTAAAGAATTTTTTTTTTTTTTTGTCAAGCATGTACTAAATATACACTAGCTGTGTAAGCCATGGGAATAAAACATTTTTGGGGGAAATTTTGAAGATTCTGTATGAGTATAGGAAACACTTTATGTTTGTTACATTACATTCTGAGAGCCGAATGAAGGAGGGTTGTTTGTTGTGATAAGTGGGGGATGGGTATGGGAGGAGGGAACAGGTAGAAGTCAAGATCCTTTGTTTGATAGTAGGATAAGATTGAAATTGAAACCAAACCAAATGCATCATGCAATGCAACTATAGCTCTCCCACTCTCAATTGCCACCCATGTATCATGAATTCCTTCAGAGTCCTGCTGAGGCACCACAATTTATTTAATTAAATACTACCTGTATTATTTTGCCATGCTTAATTATGCTGGTAGATGGATTCAATGTTTTCAAACATATTTGTTTCCATTCTGTGGTAATTTACATTTTTTTCTAAGTAAAGGCAGTTGTTTTTTTTTGTTTTTTTTAGATTAACTCCCTGCTCTGTGTTACACTGACTTGGATAAGCCATAAGACAGTACAGTAGTTTCTGCACTCATAGCATATATATTCTAACAGATTCAAACAAGAGACTATAATCACCCTCATAGTAAAACCACAATGTTCCCTAATGTTCATGGTAGCATGCACTGTCATAATGGTGTAAAACATTGTTGATGTAACTGGAGGGCCTGGAGGCCACCCCAGCCTGTTGTGGTTGGGAATAGGGCCCTTTGACCTGGCAGGACCGGTATGGAAGGAGGTGGCTAGCTGGGGGAGGCGGAGCCGTTATTGGCTGGCTTGGCGCCAAAAGTTATCAGTAGTCCCCCAGCTAGACATGAGGGAAGTATTGTTGTTTAAAGTTGATATGTTTGTAATTGAAAAAAAAAAGTAAATAAATAAAAAAAAAAAAAAAAAAGGAATGGATAAAATAAATAAACTGAAGGATGTACATTGTCAAGTTTAAAGATTGTCTTGTTGGGTGGAGCACTTGTGATTGTTATATTGTTTAAGTGTACATTATATGTTAACAAATTATGTTTATGTTGTTGTCACAGCTGCGGGTCATGAGGGGAGACGCCGGGACAGTGGTAAAATGGGTAAGATCCTACCCTACGGTGGTACGGATATTACAACATGGTAGGCCCTGGATGAGGCTTCAGGGCGTAGGGCCTACTGTCTCTGGCCAGGCTCCTCCCCTCATGTGGTTATGTGTATTTATTAATGGTTATGGTTATTATGTCTACAGGTGTTTACCAATAAACTCTGTGGCCAGTCTTCCTCCTAAGAAGTAGTCTGTGTCTAATCATTACATTTAGCCTATGAAGTAGTTTGGGTCTAATCGTCATATGTGAGAGGTAACTGTGTTTAACCCATATCCGTACATACCAACTGGGCCTTGCATAGGTCATGTTTATCTGGTTAAAATGTAGGGATATGTGTTTCAATTCATTGGGAAGGAAAGAGGGTAATACAATGCCGGTGGGCGAAGTCCTTTTTTTCGTTTTTAAACTAAGAAAAAAATATTAACTATTATTTATTTGAAACTGCATATTGCTATTGATAGTATTTGCCCAATAAAAATTATGTTTCAAGGCATTACATTATATTAAGCAATACTTTTCAACATGCTAGTTTTAAGCATAAGGGAGGAGCAAGTGATGTAATACTTTGCAATAAAATAATTGTACTATCTTCCAACATGGACCATGCACCTTTTGTCATGAAGATCAGTTCCGTTCTGTCCTCGTTTTCACTTTGTTAGAAAGACTAGAATCCCTATTGACTGATCTGCTTATCCCCTAAGTAATCGAACTGAGCATGCTTGATGTAATGATTAATTGATTAATGCTTTTCATTAGATATATAACCCAGCACACGTTGTGGTTCAATTAGTAGAGAGATAAGCATCATTATATGGAGTCTTTATTGTCATCAAACAGCAGAGCAGAATTTTATAGACAATGAATTCTATTGAATTAGATTTTTATGCATGACCTGCTGCCATCCATTTTATTTATCTGCATATATACCCACAGCACATTGAGATATTTTATAATCTTTTTTATATCCCTAAAAACAGCGTAATATTTAGGATAATATTTATGTTTCCTAAATACTGGTTAGTTAGGAAAGCCACAAACCTTTTTATCCCACTTCCCCAATTTTCCTGCTCATAAAAGTAAGGCTAAATTTTAAAGGTTATAAACCAATGGGGAGTCACAAATTATTTAAAGGACCATTTTAATGCTCTAACAAGAGGAGATGGTTATTTTAATGATGCACTGACCATTAATCAAATACCTATTTAATATTTTAATCTGGCAATATTCAGTAATCATTTTCATAGATTTAAATATCAGCCTCTAGCTGAGTGTTTGTCTCCAATCACATATATAGTTGTGAACATACGAGCCGTTGCTCACGCTTGCGGATCCTCGCGAAGCGTTGGGCCGCATTTGCGGTGGTGGAGCATCCAACGTCGGCTGTGTTTGTCCGCAAATGCGGACCCTCGCAAAGCGAGGGGCCGCATTTGCGGTGGTGGAGGATCCAACGTCGTTTGTGTTTGTCCACAAATACGGACCCTCGCAAAGCGGAGGTGTAGCCTCAAAGGCGCCTCACACGCGGTTAACACCCACACGCACGACTTAGAAAAAAAGCAACTGCGTCCTACACGCACGACTTAGAAAAAAAACAACTGCGTCCCTCGCAAAAAAATACGTCCGCAAAACGACCTATTCCCAACACGCAAAAAACGTCCGAAAACGGCTCGCATGAAAACATCATAAACACAAGAAATAAACACAACGAACACATAAAAAGCTTACTTACAGCAAGGGGGGGCATCCGGCACCTCGAAAAGTTAATTTACACGTCCATTTAAGTCCAAAAAAACGAGTTTAAACTGCCGAAAATCACATAAGCAAGAGAAAAAATGGCCGCCGAACAAAACGAAAACGAGGCTACAGTCGTAACAATACTACATTGACTCGCAAAACTGAAACACATACTATGCGGCACGTACCACACTGATATTAACCACCATTTTGAAAACTACTACGCATAAAATGGCGGATGGAACGCAAATTGTAAGCTGGAACACAAATTGCGCATGCGTATTGCGTTCTAACGGTCTCAGGCACCTGAAAGTTTATAAATACTGCCTACTTTCCAGAAAATTCGACATTTCTACTCAGGTGATGAATGGAGTGACTGGATTGTTAACTGCTGCTGTTACTGGAGAAGATAATTATTTCCTAATTTCCTACTTTACATTGTGCAAATTACAACTGAGAGGTAAGCTATAATATATTACATTTTATTATCAAGACAGGACAAAAAAAAAAAAAACTTTAACTATGAAAATGTGATTCATGTATACTGACATGTGACACGCACATTTATGTGTATCATATATAGTGACATGTCACACGCACATTTATGTGTGTTGGCCCTAAAACAAACTAATGTTAACCGAAACTAATTAAACCAGTATATTTAAATGACATTAATTTACTGCAACTCATAGCAAAAAATAATATGACACTAATACATATGGAACCTAAAGCTGAATCTTCCCCCTTTTTTTACCATTCAAACAGACTCTGCATCAACAGCGTCACTCAAGAATTTGCACCGTGCACTGTAAACGAGAATCCCTTTTAAAGTACACAAAGAAAGAAGAACAGGTAAGATAGAAAAATACATTACATGCTGAAAAAGACCATGCTTTGCTAAATCAAAAAGAAGAAATATACAATTAACTATTTCACTTTATTTTTCAAACAGACACTACAAGAAGTCCGGCGGATTAAGATTGGCAGGAAGGGACCCTCTGTCATTCGGACAAGAACAACACTTCAATCAAGATAAAGTATAACAAGTAGAAAATATAAATGAACTATATATGTTTAATGGCCGCCAATATAACAATTTCAAGTAAAATAAAAATAAAATACATATAAATTGAATAAGGAAAAAAACACAGTTCAACAAACTTAACAAAGACCTATACAATTTAAAAAGACAGACAGTTTCACAGAAACCCCAAAAAATAAAAAATAGGTGGCCACAAAACAGGATAGCATCTGAAACATTAGCAACATACATAAAACAAAACTATTTCTCCTCTTTACTGTAAAATAACCTCCAACCATCACCCACAAGCCAAATGCAGCAACCATAAAGTGGTAAACACAAAACAGGATAAAAAAAAAAAGCACATGATATAGAAAAGGCAATTAACATTGATTTGTACTGTCCAACATGATTGAATACTCATAAACAACACTAATTGAACAAATAAAGTAGACAAAATATGGTGGACACAAAACAGGATTGTACCAAAAATCCCAGAAACAGATAGAAAAGTTAAATAGTATTCTTCTTTACTGTTTAAGAACCTATAAGCCTTACAAAGAAGCCTAAATAAGCATATCAAAAGTGGTGGACACAAAACAGGATAATGCTACAAAACATTGCGTTGTTGTAAATGGAAAATACTCCGATTGGACTAATGTGGTAAGTGGGGTTCCTCAGGGTTCAGTATTAGGTCCTCTCCTTTTTAACATATTTATTAATGACTTAGAGGTAGGATTGGAGTGTGGTGTCTCCATTTTCGCTGATGACACGAAGTTGTGCAAGGTAATTAAATCAGAGAGTTATGTGCTTTCCCTCCAAAGGGATTTACATAAAATTGAGGAATGGGCATCTAAATGGCAGATGAGATTTAATACAAATAAATGTAAAGTTATGCATCTGGGAAGGAAAAATAGCCATGCAATTTATAATCTTAATGGAGCAAATCTAGGTGTATCCGATATTGAAATGGATTTGGGAGTGCTCAAAGCCAAGCAGCAGCTGCAAAGGCAAATAAAATATTAGCATGTATTAAGAAGTGTATAGAAGCCAGGGAAGCAAATATAATTCTGCCACTATACAAATCTCTAGTACGCCCTCATTTGGAATATGGAGTACACTTTTGGGCACCACTTCATAAAAAGGACATTTTAGAGCTGGAAAAGGTACAGAGGAGGGCAACAAAACTAATAAGGGGAATGGAGGGGCTAAGTTATGAAGAAAGACTAACCAAATTAAACGTATTTTCTCTAGAAAAAAGGCGTCTAAGAGGAGATATGATTACCTTATATAAATACATCCAGGGTCAGTATAAAGATTTGTCAAGGGAGCTTTTTGTGCCAAGAGGTTTTCAACTGACAAGAGGACATCCCTTGAGGTTAGAAGTAAAAAGATTCCCCCTTAAAGAAAGAAAAGGGTTCTTCACAGTAAGGGTGGTTAATCTGTGGAATTCTCTACCAGAGGAGGTGGTGACAGCGGATTTGATAGATAACTTTAAAAGGGGACTGGATTTATTTCTAATTAGAAAGGGAATTCAGGGTTATCATGGATAATTAGAGAGGCAGTATTGATCCAGGGAGAAGTCCGGTCGCCGGTGTCTGGGATCAGGAGGGAATTGATTATTTTTTTATTTTTTTATTTTTTATATACAACTAATTAATTAATAGTTAATCCGCATATTGCAGATCAGAGGAGATCTTAAAAGGTTGAACTTGATGGACTGAAAGTCTTTTTTCAACCTTAAATACTATGTAACTATGTAACTATATCCAAAATAGGAAACACATTCATTTTCAATGTACAACAACATTTAATCCTCATAAAAAAGACTAATTAAGCAAATAAAGTATGCAACATATGGACACAAAACAGGATTGTACACAAAATCACACAAACACATAGAAAAGTTAAATAATATTCTTCTTTACTGTTTAAGAACCTATAAGCCTTACAAAGAAGCCTAAATAAGCATACCAAAAGTGGTGGACACAAAACAGGATAATGCTAAAAACATTGCCATCATATCCAAAATAGGAAAAACATTCATTTTCAATGTACAACAACATTTAATCCTCATAAAAAAGACTAATTAAGCAAATAAAGTATGCAACATATGGTGGACACAAAACAGGATTGTACCCAAAATCACACAAACACATAGAAAAGTCAAATAATATTCTTCTTTACATAGCAAAAGTGGTGGACACAAAACAGGATAATGCAAAAAACATTGCGATCATATCCAAAAGAAGAAAAACATTAATAATTACAGTATACAAAAAGGATAACTGGAATATACAAATGCAATTAAACTATTTTTAAAAGGTTGCACAAAAAACAGCATAGCAGAAAAATTCACCATAACAGATACAATAGACCAAAACAATGAAATATGCTATTCATTACAAATACATTCAAATCAAATAACATTTACATTTTTCTTTTACAACAGACACTGCATGAAGAGCATCGGACGAAGGCTTTCAACAGAGGACCAACAAAGATTCTGCTTGAAATCACACTTCAACCAAGGTACAGTATAACAAGTAAAAAAAGAGAAAACTAAATAAACATGTTTGCTCTGCATCAATGTCAACAGAAAAAAAAAAAAGAACAACAACCACTAACTATAACTTTTACCAAAATATAACTGACACATTTCTCATTTACCTCTTATTTGTCTTTTATGGACAATAATGTTTAACAGTAAATCCAAACTTCAATGTAGCCAGAAAAAAAAAAACAGCATAGTCAACAAAAGTCTCAAAACACAGACTAAATAAAAGTTGTCATTCTAAATTACCAGTCCTAATGTACAATATTAAGCATAAAACCTTACAACACACATAAAATACAATAGTACAACAAATAGTACTAACACCCAAAAAACAGCAATAGAAACATTTTCAGAGCACAAACATATAAGCCTTTAAATAAAATATAAAAATACTATTATAACAATCCCCTGTACGATAAATTACAAAGACTAATTTCTGTCCTCTACTATCCCTATAAGCCCCCCCAAAAAACAGCATAGTCCACAAAAGTCTCAAAACACAGACTTAATCAAATTTATCATTCTAAATTACCAGTCCTAATGTACAATATTATGCATAAAACCTAACCACACACATAAAATACAATAGTACAACAAATAGTACTAACACCCAAAAAACAACAATAGAAACATTTTCAGAGCCCCAACATATAAGCCTTTAAATAAAGTATAAAAATACTATTATAACAATCCCCTGTACGATAAATTACAAAGACTAATTTCTGCCCTCTACTATCCCTATAAGCCAAAAAAAAAAAAACAGCATAGTCCACAAAAGTCTCAAAACACAGGCTAAATCAAATTTGTCATTCTAAATTACCAGTCCTAATGTACAATATTAAGCATAAAACCTAACCACACACATAAAATACAATAGTACAACAAATAGTACTAACACCCAAAAAACAACAATAGAAACATTTTTAGAGCCCCAACATATAAGCCTTTAAATAAAATATGAAAATACTATTAGAACAATCCCCTGTACGATAAATTACAAAGACTAATTTCTGCCCTCTACTATCCCTATAAGCCAAAAGTACAAAAAAAAAATAACAAACCAAAAAAATAAACCTACTATATCTACAAGAAACTATAGTGTAATTACCTTGAGTGTGCTATGCATGTAAGGCAAAAATTACAACCTACAACAGAAAGTAAAAGCAAAAAAATAAAAAACACTTATTTAACAATACGAAGAAAGTACCGCTACAATCAACTAGAATCACATAGAAACAAACTGTTGATAAGAAAACGTTTTAAAAACAAGCTTAACATCTTAAAATAAACTAATGATACATTATTTTTTTTACAGATTAACATGGCTGCTAACGAGTGCAAACAAGAAAAGATAAGACGGCAAGCTAGAGAACGACGACAGAGATCGGACAGCCAGCAGACACCGGAGCAGAAAGAAATTCGACGAGAAAAAGAACGCAAAAGAATTGCAAGCAAAAGACTATCAGCTGCAAAAATTAAAGATACACCAAAAAAAGCTACTAAGCAAACAAAGGATTTAGAACCTGTTCCTCAAACATCAGATGAAATTTTACCTGAAAAAATAAAAGAGATACCAAAAAAAGATACCAAAAAAACAAAGCATTTAGAACCTCTTCCTGAAACATTACATGACATTTTACCTAAACTAATAAAAGATATACCAAAAAAAAGCCACCAACAAAACAAAGCATTTAGAACCTGTTCCTGAAACATCACATGACATTTCACCTGATGATTTTGAAAATGAGACTGATATATGCTTTGCAAATTGTCCTTTACTCAAGTCTTTAGCAGTAGAGGTTCATAATTGTGGGGACATGAATACTCAATGTCAGTTTTGTGAGGCTTATTATTCTAAACCGGAGAGACCCAGAGATGGCCAATTTATTAGTTGCTGTCAAAAAGGCAAGTTCAAACTTCCATAAAGAAAAGAATTTCCAATCTATTACAAAACATTATGACTGAACCTACTTTTCCAAACTACAAAAATGTAAGATCCTACAATAGTGCCATATCCTTTGCATCTATGGGGGCAACATTAGCTGCTAATGTACCAGGACATGGTCCTTACTGTTTTAAAGTCCAAGGCCAAATTTATCATCGTACTTCCCATTTACATCCAGAGGAAGGAGAGCAAAGAAAATTCGCTCAACTATATATCCTAGATACAATGGAAGCTGTTGACCAACGTATGCAGCTGGAAGAAAATAAAAAAAAGCTTACCAACTGTTTTTATAGAACTTGATAACATTATGGAGAAGAACCCCTACACAAAAGCTTATAAAAAATTGGTAGAAGTAGAAAATGAACAACAACTTCATGCACAAAGACATCAATTACCAATGCCAAAGGTCAATATGGTGCTTAAAAGAGACAGACATACTGATAAACGTCGTTACATCAAATGAGGTTGCAATGGTGTTTCAAAATGATGAAGGAGAACCACCATTTCAAAGAGACATTAGAATATATCCCAGAAATGAGGAGCAACCATACATTAATATGAGTATCTTAAGTCCAAATTTAGATCCAATGACATATCCCATTTTTTTCCCACACGGAGAGGCAGGTTGGCAACCAAAATTAACACTTCCAAGTTACCCAAATGCTAAAGCCAGAATTCGAAATAATGTTTCTATGCTTGAATTTAAAGTAGTTCAAATTGCCATTCGTCTTCCCTTTAATCCAATTTTATGTGGGGGAAAACTAACACAACAATGGATTATTGATTCCTATTTACAAGTTGAGGCCAATAATTTAAACTTTATAAAATATCAACAAGATAAACTACGTGTAGAACAATATTCTGGACTAATGGACTATGTTGCTGAGGTGGCTACAAGCAGAGACATGAGAGCTGGCAAAGCCATAATTTTACCATCTTCCTTTCAAGGATCTCCTCGAAATATAAGAGAAAGATACAATGATGCTATGGCTATTGTCACCAAATTTGGCAAACCCGATTTATTTCTTACATTTACATGTAATCCCCAATGGCCAGAAATTACACAAAATTTACTTCTTGGCCAAAGTCCTTCCGATAGACCAGATTTAGTAGCCAGAGTTTTTAAGATTAAATTAAATGAATTAATACGTGACATCACTATAAGTCACTTATTTGGCAAATGTCTTGCTTATGTATATACCATTGAATTTAAAAAAAAGAGGCCTTCCACATGCACATCTTCTCATAATACTTCAAGAAAAAGATAAATTAGATACTGCTGACAAAGTGGATGCAGTCATTGTTGCTGAACTACCAGATCCAGAACTATATGGTAGACTATATGAGATTGTTACTCATCGCATGATTCATGGACCCTATGGTGAGCTTAATCCACAATCACCATGTATGGAAAATAATAAATGTTCCAAAGATTTTCCAAAAGATTATAGAGACAAAACCTATGCCAATTGTGATGGCTATCCACTTTATAAAAGAAGAGAAGGAGATAATGCCATTATTCGTGGCAAAAAAGTTGACAATAGATATGTGGTACCCTACAATCCACATTTACTCATGACGTATAACGCATAATGGAAATCCAAGAAGTATTTTTAACTCATGGATTAAGTTGTGCAAGTTTTAATTTGCCTGATCCAGGTCTTATAGATGACATAAACTTTGAAGACTATGACATTCAACTACAAGTAGAAAGAACAGAAGAAAGACTTGCAACTTTAAATACGTTTTAATTGTAAGCATTTAATGCCATTAAAAATGCAATAGATGATGAAATGGTCACAGAGCGTTATTTCTACCTTGATAGACCTGGCGGATCAGGAAAAACGTATCTATATAATTTATTAATGAGTTCTGTACGAGCACAAGGTCAAATAGCACTGCCGTTTGCCACTACTGGAATTGCTGCACTTTTGTTAGAAGGTGGAAGAACTGTACATAGTGGCTTTAATCTGCTAGTGTCTATTTTAGAAACTTCTGTGTCAGATATTCGCATGACATCATTACAAGCAAAGAAATTGAAAAAAAGTAAATTAATTATAATAGATGAGACCACAATGATGTCATGCTATGCCCTCCAATGTATTGACCGTTTGCTTTGTGAAGTCATGGATAATACTTTTCCAATTGGTGGAAAGGTAATGTTGTTAGGTGGCGATTTTAGACAAACATTACCTGTCGTTTTACATGGAAATTGAACTGACATTATCGAAACCTGTATAAAGTCAAGCACACTATGGAAACATTTTACCCATCTTCAACTGCAACAAAACATGAGATCAGAAGGCCAAACTCATTTCAATGATTGGCTTATTAAAATTGGAGAAGGCAGAACAGAAAAAATACCACATTTACCTGACGACACTGTGCAGATCCCACCTCATATGATTTGTCACCAAGATATTATATTGGCTATATTTGAAGGTAGCATAAACTACCAGGAATATTCAGAGCTTTCCAACCAAGTCATACTAACGTGTAAAAATAAGGATGCATTAATTCTCAATAATGAAATCTTAAAAGAAATTAATGCACCACAAAGAAATTATCACAGTGCTGATTCTGTACTTGCTGATGACAATGAAAGTCAGGCAAACTTTTCAACTGAATTCATAAACTCACTAACTCCTTCTGGATTGCCACCACATATTTTGCAGCTAAAGAAAGGTGCAATTGTCATGTTACTGCGAAATATGAATCCCAAAAAAGGCCTATGCAATAGGACAAGATTAATTGTTCAACAATTAAAGGACCATTTTATAGATGCTGAAATTTTAACTGGTACCCATAAAGGAGAGAGAGTTTTCATACCAAGAATAGATTTAGCACCAAGTGAAAGTAGTCTCCCTTTTATACTTCAAAGAAGACAATTTCCCATCATTATGGCATTTGCCATGACCATTAATAAATCACAAGGACAAACGTTCAAATCTGTGGGTATTTTCTTACAAGAACCAGTATTTGCACATGGCCAATTGTACGTTGCGTTATCACGGTGCAAAAATCCACAGGCCAAATAAAGTTTACATTGAAAAGAATGAAAGTCAAGGGGATTTATTAGAAGATGAACGGATTTTTACTAAAAACATTGTCTACTATTAAAAGCAAATGCAAAAATATAAAAAACCACAATATAGAGAACCACTTTTCCAGAGACCAAACTATATGAGCGATTTAAAACAATTACTATAGCAACAAACAAAGGTCAACCATTCAAAAATACAAATAAAAAAACAGTTCAGTCATAATTAATGGAAGTACTGTTTAGATATCATTAGCATCACAAAACACTTGCCTTGCATTATTTTCACAAATTATGTTAAAACGTTAATTAACTATGTCACTGTTTCTAATGTTCCAAGTTTGAATTTTTTTTGTCAAGTTCCTTACTTAGAAAGATAAGAAAGTTCAAATTTTAAAATATATACTTTCAAGTTTCTTAATTAGACATATTACAAAGTTCATGTTAAGAGGTCAACCATGTTTTAAATCACAGCAACAAACAAAGGTCAACCATTGAAAAATACAAATCAATAAACAATTCAGTCATAATTAATGAAAGTATACTGTTTATGGATGATTAGCCTCACAAAACACTTGCCTTGCATTATTTTTACAAATTATGTTAAAATGTTAATTAACTATGTTACTGTTTCTAATGTTACAAGTTTGAAAACAATATTTTTAAGTTCATTACTTAGACAGATAAGAAAGTTCAAGTTTAAAAAAATATAATTTCAAGTTCTTTACTTAAACATATTACAAAGTTCATGTTAGGAGCTCAACCACGTTTTAAGTCACAATGTAAATATTGTCTTTTATGTTAAACATTAATCCAGGGAGTAATCTGATCGCCAGTTAATGGGGTCAGGAAGGAATTATTTTTTTTCCCTCTCTGATACAATTCGCTATGTTTCAAGGAGGGTTTTTACTGTTTGCCTTCCTCTGGATTTAATGTATATTTAAGTTAACAATTCTTCAGATAGAAATTTCATGTTAAAAAAATATTACCTCAAGTTTACAATACTGATTAATTTAAAGTTCAACTTTTTTTACATTCAAATGTTAATACTTTTAATACAAAATTATGTTAAAATCTTAATTAACTATGTTACTGTTTATAATGTTCCAAGTTGGAAAACATTTTTTTTAAGTTCCTTAGTTACACAGATAAGAAAGTTCAAGTTCCAAAAAATATACTTCCAAGTTTCTTACTTAGATATATTACAAAGTTCATGTTAAGAGGTCAACCACGTTTTAAGTCACAGATATAAACAAAGGTCAACCATTCAAAAATACAAAACAATAAACAATTCAGTCATAATTAATGGAAGTACTGTTTATGGATGATTAGCCTCACAAAACACTTGCCTTGCATTATTTTTACAAATTATGTTAAAATGTTAATTAACTATGTTACTGTTTCTAATGTTACAAGTTTGAGAACAATATTTTTAAGTTCATTACTTAGACAGATAAGAAAGTTCAAGTTTCAAAAAATATACTTTCAAGTTCTTTACTTAAACATATTACAAAGTTCATGTTAAGAGCTCAACCACGTTTTAAGTCACAATGTAAATATTGTCTCTTACATTAAACATTAATCCAGGGAGTAATCTGATCGCCAGTTAATGGGGTCAGGAAGGAATTAATTTTTTTCCCTCTCTGATACAATTCGCTATGTTTCAAGGAGGGTTTTTACTGTTTGCCTTCCTCTGGATTCAATGTATATTTAAGTTAACAATTCTTCAGATAGAACTTTTATGTTAAAAAAACATTACCTCAAGTTTATAATACTGATTAATTTAAAGTTCAACTTTTTTTACATTCAAATGTTAATACTTTTAATACAAAATTATGTTAAAATCTTAATTAGCTATGTTACTGTTTATAATGTTCCAAGTTGGAAAACATTTTTTTCAAGTTTCTTAGTTACACAGATAAGAAAGTTCAAGTTTTAAAAAATATACTTCCAAGTTTCTTACTTAGATATATTACAAAGTTCATGTTAAGAGGTCAACCACGTTTTAAGTCACAGCAATAAACAAAGGTCAACCATTGAAAAATACAAAACATTAAACAATTCAGTCATAATTAATGAAAGTATTGTTTATGGATGATTAGCCTCACAAAACACTTGCCTTGCATTATTTTTACAAATTATGTTAAAATGTTAATTAACTATGTTACTGTTTCTAATGTTACAAGTTTGAAAACAATATTTTCAAGTTCCTTACTTAGACAGATAAGAAAGTTCAAGTTTCTAAAAATATACTTTCAAGTTCTAAACATATTACAAAGTTCATGTTAAGAGCTCAACCACGTTTTAAGCCACAATGTAAATATTGTCTCTTACGTTAAACATTAATCCAGGGAGTAATCTGATCGCCAGTTAATGGGGTCAGGAAGGAATTCATTTTTTCCCTCTCTGATACAATTTGCTACATTTCAAGCAGGGTTTTAACTGTTTGCCTTCCTCTGGATTCAATGTATATTTAAGTTAACAATTCTTCAGATAGAACTTTCATGTTAAAAAACCATTACCTCAAGTTTACAATACTGATTAATTTAAAGTTCAACTGTTCTTACATTCAAATGTTAGTACTTTTAATACAAAATGCTTTAACAGTTACTGTTCACCAAGAGAACATTTTACAAAAATAAACATGTTTAATATCACAATACTACTTATTTCATCATAACTAAAATCTTACAAGTGTCAAATACGTATATAAATAACTAAACAACTTTCCAAACATACACATCTCATTGCCGTCATTTTTTGACGGGCAAGTCGCTAGTCACATATATAGTTGTGAGCAAGTGGTTGTTGCTAACGCTGCAGGCTCGCTACGATGATGGCAAGGAGTGCCAAAGGCGCTTCTTGCGCTGGTGATGAGCGCCATAGGCGCTCATTTATACGACCCCCTACCACTTTAGCCCCACAAATGTGGACCTGCATTTGCGGAGGTGGAGGCTCCCACTTCGCCTGCAAATTTACGGACTTAGCATCCACAAATACGAGCCGCGACCTTGCAAAAATAAGCCCTTAGCGCCTGAACCCAGCGCACATGAAAACATTAAAAACATAATAAATACACACAACAGACACATACAAAGCTTACCCACAGAAAGGGGGAGCACCCAGGACCGTTGCAAGTGAAGTTACACCTCAATTTAACTACAAATTCAAGAGTTTACACACAAAAATCCCCTAAGCGAGAGAAAAAATGGCCGCCAAAAAAAACGAAAACGAGACTATAGGACCCTAAACAGGCAAAACACCGCCAAGCACATACGGATTTTCCAAAAAAAATGTACGAGGTCCAAGAAACACTATTACCAAGGACGCTAAATCATCCACACCCGCGTACCACATACACATTAGCCGCCATTTTACCACACTAACTTACACAATGCGGAAGTACACAGCTACCCTAACGGATTCTCCTCGCACACGCACACTATTTACACTACACACTGCACACATTTCTGACACTTACACAGCAGCTCCACAACACTGCAAACCGACATTGTATGCTGCAGCAACATCAAAACAGATTGTCAGCTCTTCAACAGAATGCTTCCTGCATATATTACTTTAAAATAGATAAAGTATATTAATTTATTCATTTATTAATTATTTCATTAGCATGAGGCATGCAATGAGCGCCAAAGGATCTCGGAACACCAACAAAATTAAGGTCTCAACCAAACAGCATTACCTGCCTTACAATCTTATTGCCGTCATTTTTTGACGGGCAAGTCGCTAGTCACATATATAGTTCTCAGCAGCGAGGGCTTGGCAAAAAACAATGTTAAAACTGCGGCCTTTGCAAAGCCAGGGCTGCGGCCAGGCAAGAAGCGCCAAAGGCGTTCATCCCTACGAACCGGCACGACTTTGGCAGGGAGCGACGAAGATGCTCACTATGCTGGTGGATATGCGCCGTAGTCGCTCATCCCTACGACCCCGCATGACTTAAGCATCATACCTACGATCCGCGTGACTACAGATCAACTGAAAACTCAAAAACTCACAGTGCGAGACCCGTAGCACTTTGAAAAAATTGTCTGCAAAAATTATGGCCAGTAACACTTTAAAAAGGAAACTGGCACTTACAAAAAAAAATACGACCCGCAAAACATACGAAGTTAACGGCCGAACCGCGCACATCGACAAACACGAAAAACACAAAAAATACAACAACAAAAAACATACAAAAAACATCGCACACAGCACGAGGGGACAGCCAGGATGTCTGGGAGTGAGGTTGTACGCAAATTTAAGTAGAATTTGCATAGTTTCGCAACTACAGGAGAAAAAAATGGCCGCTTAAAAAAAATTAAAACAAGGCTACACGACCCCTAAGCATGCAGCACACCGCCAGGCACATACAACTTTTACCCAGGAACGTACCAAAATACACTATTACAAACTACACTAACACATACACAATCGCCGGCATTTTACAACACTAACTTGAAACTAATAACATTACCGTTACAAAATGGTGCTTTACACAACTAAACAAGCGGTTTGGCCTCGCGCACGCTGCCTATTTACACTGCACACTTGCCACATTGCTGACACTTACACCTCAGGCAACAGTCCAAATGTACATTGTACATCAAAAGCGATTGTTAGCTCTTCAGGATATTGATTTCTGGATATATCAATTACAAATAGGTCAAGTATATTCATTTATTATTTAATTAGTTAATTAATTATTATTTTAAAAAAAATATATAAAAAATTAAAATACTAGAGGAGAGGCTCGCAATGAGCGAAGAAGGTGCTCAGCGCGGGGCTCACACTGAATGCACAGGGTGCTCACAGAACCAAAAAAATACCAGGGGAGAGCCTTGCACCAAAAGCCTCGGACCAAAAGCCTTACATTGTGTGGCAAACAGCATTACCTGCCTTAGAATTTTATTGCCGTCATTTTTTGATGGGCAAGTCTCTTATAGAGTAATAAAGAGAAGGGTTGGAGGGGGCCACATGAGAAACTCGGAATGTTGTTTAGGGCCGAACCATAGGCTGAATTTAATTCTGCTCAATATTAATTTTATAACTTTCTTTTTTTTTCTCAGTGCCAGGAGCAGTATCTACAGAATGCTATCCATCCCAGCTAGTCACAACAAATGTGTATCCCACTGTAGGCCACTGTAGTGGGACGCACAGGGACAGCCAAAGGGCCGGATGTGGCCCGCAGGCCGCACAATGCCCAAGTCTGGATTAAAGGATTTTAAGAACAATCATATTTGATAATAAACAGTTATTAGGCTGCTCTCACAGTAAAAGCTTGATGCTAAGGGACCTCTTTAACATAACCGGTCTCAAGCCAATGGAAATCTCTGTGTGCAACATTTTAATGTTGATTTTTTTTTTTACATAATTGTATATCATTTTTATGATTGATCGATTTGTGTTTAAAACATCTAGCTCATGTTGGGAAGGTATGACAGTTGTCATTTAAGTCAAGAGAAAGTAGAATACAAATCCTCATGAGGTGACCTACCAATGCAGATTCAGACCTACACTGGCCTATCCCCTTGAAGTTTCAATTTGCTATAATGCTTTTTCATTGCATGAAAATTAGTAATGTGAGGATTTAAAATGTTCTTCTATCCCTTCCCAAACTGCATTTAGAACAAAGATATACAAAGTATTTATTAATTCTAATTAGTTTAAGTTTAAGCAATGCATTGAAGAAGTTACGGAGCTATATGGAAATGTAGTTGCTCCCTCTAGTGGCTGAACTAAATACAGCAAGAGAAAAACAGAATTTATACATATTTATATTAAAACTGACATTAAAATAGCCCATAATGGAAACTTTCTAGATCAAGGTAAATAAGAGACTCATTAGGGATATATACTCTTGAAATACTATTTATTTTATCCATATTAACACATTTAGATAACAATTTAAAAAATTGAATTGATTCAGTTGTATCTCATTGGAGGCAAATAACTGTAAACTAAAAGAATGTAAGAGAGAGGGGGAACACTTAAATTTGTATGTTTCTGATTATGCCCATATCTTATTTGATTTATACATCTTATTTAACATGGTGCAAACCACACTCATTCTCCATAACCAATATTTAACTCTGATAGTTAATTTTTGGTCAATTTAAACATAGAGATTATTGGGACCAACTGAAAATGCAATGCCTGGGCACATGCTCTAGTCATTTAAGTTAGCATAGTCATATATAAGTTTGCATATCTTAATAGCAGTAATGCCCTCAACACTTTGTCCAATGAGTTGGAGCCAGACATCTTAAAGAGCGAAGTGAGATGGGCCCTAGGATGTCTTGCTGAAAATAAGGCTGCAGCAGTTGATGGAATCCCAATCGAACTATTCAAAATTCTACAGGATGATGCTGTGAAAGTGTTACTTGCCTTATGCCAGCACATTTGGAAAACTCAACAATGGACAATAGACTGGAAAAGGTCAGTCTACATCCCAAAAAAAGCAGTGCCAAAGAGTGCTCCAATTATCGGACAATTGTACTCATTTCACAAGCAAGCAAGGTAATGCTTAAGATTCTACAAACTCAGCTCCACCAACATATGGACCAGGAACTACCAGATATGCAAGCCGGGTTCCGCAGAGGAAGAGGCACAAGAGATCAAATTGCCAATATCCACTGTCTTCCTTAGCCAATAAGAGAGCACTGATGACAGCCCCAAAGTCACTGCTGGGATAGGACCTGCGTGGCTTCTGGGATGGGACCCATCTGCTGGGATGGGACCCGATCCCGCCCAGCTGCTTCCTGCTGCAGTGTCTGCTGTGATACTGGGCCGGCCCCCCACTAGAGATTAACACATACAGAGCTGCTGCCACCAGAAAGAGTGAGAGAGTGAGGCGTGAGTAAGTGATGAGTGAGTGATAGAGTAAAAACATGCAGCAGTAGATGATGCAGGGAATGGACAACCTGCAGGGGTGGTAATGACACAAGTAGGTACAGCTGCTGCTTTGCTCTGCAAAACAGAGAGGAAGAAAAAAACACACCAGCTGCAGTAGTTGATACAGGTAATGGACAACCTGCAGGGGTGGTAATGATGCAAGCAGGCTCAGCTGCTACTTAGCTCTGCCGAACAGAGAGAGGAAGGAGGAAAAAAAAACATTATCAGCAGTAGTTGATGCAGGTAATGGACAACCTACAGAGGTGGTAATCAAGTGTGAATGTGCTGCACAGAGATACTCTTATATGAAAACACATAGTACCTTCTAATATGGTACCAAACCTCATAACCCAGGCTGCTTTACAGCACAAACAGGAACCCCAGAGTTTGCTACAAATGTTTCAGCCTTTGCTTCCTCTTGACTGTCCAAAATGAATTATGAATTTTATGTTAATTTAGCCAGGGTTTGAAGGGGGTGTTTACTCAACTGTCAGAAATTACAAGACATTTTGCTAACTTCAAGATTTGTTTTTAATGTTTATTTTGGCATTTGTTTCTTGCAAAAATAATGTTTTAATACACTATTGATTTTTCTCTGTCAGATGTACCCATAATCCAGGAACTTTAGATATACCTTTAAGAAAAAGCAGATCTACCAAATATTGTATCATTTAAATGTATAGGTAATAGCAACTACTTTATCAGTTGAATGCTATTAAAACAAATTAATTTACTTCCAGTAATCTTACATTGAGGTTTGCCTTTTGTACTCTCCTAAGCAAACAGTGATATATATTTGTAATGGGGGACCATTGTCAACTATTGTTACTTGCAACCATGCGGCTATCACATATATTCAGCCCGATTCAATTGCTACTTTTTTCAGCTCCGAGTTCGCAAGTGCAAAACGGAGGCAACTTCGCTATTCAATTGCCTCCATTTTGCGACTTTGCATCGGGTTCAGAGTGAAGGCCTTGCGAAAATGGCCGACCTGCAACTCGGAGCTTACACCAGTCTGAAGCCTTTGATGTTCCACTTTCGCAGGCCAATTTACGCAAATCCCTATTCAAATGCCCAAACCCTCCCACTCCGAAAAAGTATCCCAGCTCGCAAAGCGCAAATGCAGGATGAAGTCCTGTGTGTGCTCAAGAGGACTCCCAAGGACTTTAGAAGCCCTTACGTATGGTCCCTGATATGTCCCCAGTGCACCAAACACCACTCTCACACACTCCTACATTAGACCCCAATGATGCAGGAATCCCCACTGGGACCCCTGCAGGGTCGCCACATTAACCCCATACTTGAGATCCCCATTGTGACCCCCACATTAACCCTTGCAGTGGAGGTCACGATCGTGTCCCCCACTGCATTTAAAAAGTTTAAATTCCTTAAAGGGCCTGCGGCACACTAATAGATATGGCTGGCAGCGGGGGTACCGTAAGTACCCCCACCAGCACCTAAAATTATCCCCCCAAAGCTGGGAGGCCCCACCGGGACCCACACATGGTCCCCACATTAACCCCACATTAACCCATCGCATGTGATCGGGGACCACCTCTTCAATAAAAATTCTAATTTCCCGCCTTGCGGGTTCTTATAGGACCGTAAAGGTCCTTAAAGGACCAGCGTTAAATAAAAATCAACCCTATCACTTATGGGGCTATACAGAGCCCATGAGCCCCTAATTACCTTTGTGACTCATGGGGGTCAATACAGATCCCCATAAGCCCCTAATTAACCCTGTCACTCATGGGGGTCATTACAGACCTCCATAAGCATATATTTAATACCATCAGTCCAATAGCGGTCTATATAGACACCTTTAGGACACTAATTAGCCCCCATAATAACATTATAAGTGCCATGAGGGTCATCCAAGACCCTCATGACACAAAGTCTAAGCACTAGACAGTGACAAGAGACAATAAGAAGGTGCAGATGCCTTCAGCCATTCACCCCGTAGGGGTGTATCCCATTTTCATTGGTTGAAGGCAATAGTGCCTTCTGATTGGTTTCAAAAAGCTTGACAGGTCCATCAGCCAATCAGAATGGGATATAGGGGTTTATCCCATTCTATTTGGCTCACACTTTGGAGCCTTCTGATTGGCTGAAATTTCAGCCATTTCAGCCAATCAGAAGGTGCCATACTGATTTTTGTATACCGGAGCAATGCTAGAAGCCTCATTAGTGTCGGGGGAGCGGAGGAGCTCCGTTGTTTTTTTGTTTTTTTTCTAGAAAGCCGGATTTTTCAAGGGCCCAGCTGGTGCAGACTTCCAGGAGGACAGGGACATCGTGCTGAAGTAAGTTTAATGTATAGTATGTTTATTGTTGTTTTTATGTGTATTTGTGACTAATGTAATGTTTATTTATTTCCAGGGGCCGAGCAGGAGAAGACAATAAGAAGGACGGGATAAGCTGGAAAGGTAAGTTGAATAATTAGAATATTGAGAATGTTAATTTTTTTTATGTAGTGTTTAATTTTGTACTAATTTGATTTATCTTTTTTTCCTAGGGGTGAGACCTGCACCATGAAACCCATCATCACTGAAGGGACATCTAGGCAAGAAAGGTGGTCTTATTTATTCATTTGTAGGTTAGATTTAGGGGTTTTAATGTATGTAGATAGGGTTCAATGTATTTTATATAGGGGTTATTGTATTGTAGAAAGGGTTTAATGTATTTTAGATAGTGGTTATTGTATTGTAGATAGGGTTTAATGTATTTTAGAAAGGGGTTGTTGTATTGTAGATAGGGTTTAATTTATTTTAGATAGGGGTTATTGTATTGTAGAAAGGGTTTAATTTATTTTAGATAGGGGTTATTGTATTGTAGAAAGGGTTTAATGTATTTTAGATAGGGGTTATTGTATTGTAGATAGGGTTTAATGTATTTTAGATAGGGGTTGTTGTATTGTAGATAGGGTTTAATTTATTTTAGATAGGGGTTATTGTATTATATATAGGGTTTAATGTATTTAGATAGGGGTTAATGTATGTAGATAAGGTTAAATAGTATGTAGATAGGTGTATTTTGAACTGCATTTTTTGTGTATATTACTGTATTATTGTTATACTACCTCTGCTCATCATGCACAGTAATGAGTAAGATGATCTAGAAAAGTTTTATGATGTTTAGTGCTAAAATAATATAAGTGAACTATTAAGTGATTATGTACAAAATATATATTAGTCAAGAGTAGTAAAGACTTTACGTCATTAGTGTAGTAGTATCCGAATCAGGGACACTTAATGGGACACTTAATGTTTCAAATGTGAACTGAAAATATTTAAACAAAAATCATAAGAATGATGAACAAAGAATTGTAAATATACTTATCAAAAATTGTGATTCGAGGAATTATGAAAGTGTAATGAAGAAAGATGCTAATTTAATAAATGTGTCTATTAAAAAAGGGAAATTTGAATTTTGAATGTAATGAGGGCCCTGATCGCGTCCGATCGGGACCCCCATTGCAAGGGTTAATGTGGGGACATTGTGGGGCCCCACGATGCGGACCACCAGCATGGGGTTAATGTGGTACCCTGTTGGGAGTCCCATGCTTGGGATCCCTGCATCATGTGGGTCATGTGTGGGGACCCCTGCATCATTGGGGTTCATATGGGATCCCTGCAGGGGTCTGATTGGGATCCCTGCAGCAGAGTTACATATTGGGAGGCTGCGAGAACACTCGCAGCTTTGAGAACCGTCAATCATGGTGGTCTCAACTCCCATTGGCTGAGAGTGAGCAGAAGCTTCAACCTTGCACTCGCAAGTACAGTTTTGCCTACGTGGGAAACCTGGGTTTCCGAAATCGGATGTCAGGCAACGTAACCCGCCCTTGGCTAATTGAATAGCCTCTGAAATGCAGGAGAAAAGCAGCTCGCAGCTCACTCAGAGACATCCGACCCTCTGAAAGTGAGCTGCGAGCTGGCAATTGAATGAGGCTGATAGTTGTAAGTGTGAGTCACGTTATGATGTTGGTCATGCTGTTGCAGCCCATAGCGAGGCGAGCCATGAACCACGCAGGATTTTAATGCGCGGGTCTGCAATGAGCGACGAAGGCGAGCAGTTGAGGCACGCAGGACTTAGCTGAGCAGTTGAGGCATGTGGGACTTACGAACCGTACAACTGGCAAATGCAAGCCTCGAAAAGCGAGGCAAGCCATCAACCATGCAGGACTGAGGCTGCAATGAGCTCAGAAGTCGCTCATTGCACTACAAGCCTGGGGAAGCGTGGTGGGCTGTTGAGGCACATGGGACTTACGACCTGTAGGACTTAGGACCAAAACCCGTACATACACTGCAAAAATTCAACTTTAACGGCCGAACCACGGAACTGGAAAAACTTACAAAAAACAACAAATATGCTTCAAATTCACTTACATACTCACAGACAGCACAGTGGGAGAGAGCCAGGGAGCCTGTGAGTGAAGTTGCAAGTTAATTTGAGACATATTTGTAATTTTTTCACAATCGAAAATCGCCTAAGAGAGGAAAAAAATGGCTGCCGAAAAAACGCAACACGATGAAAACGAGGCCAAAGGATGGAAAGCTAACCCGAAGGATGTAAAAACGAGCCCTAAGCAGTAACATTTAACGAAAGCCAGTAACACTTCATCCAAGCCACTAACATTTAACACAACGTAGTAACACTTAACCCAACCCAGTAACACTTAACTCAAGGCACTAACACAACCAAACACAGTAAGAAGGCACTCATTGCAAGCCATGCTATGAGCACCAAAGGTGATCATTGCAATGCAGGAAAGTTTAGGCTAGTGATGAGCGCCAAAGGTGCGCAGAGGGCCCATAGCCTCACATTGTGTGGCAAACAGCATTGCCAGGCTTACAATTTTACTCCCGTCATTTTTGATGGGAAATTTCCTAGTGGCTGTATTATTTTCAGTGTAAAGTGCTGAAAATGAAAAGACAGTGTGCTCAGACATCAGAAAGCAATACGTCTGTTATCATCAATAAATTGACTGCGGACAATGGTGGGGGGTCTATCATCTGCTGTCAATTGGATGCCACTGAAAGGCTACGAACAAGTGAGTGTCACTTCATTGCATTGTATTGGTTATTTGACCAGACAGGGTGTTACTTCTGAGAGAAAAGCTCCATTGGTATCTGTATATTTGCCCAAATAACAAATTCAACACAGAAAATATTATTAAAAAAAACATGAAAAAGATAATTTGTCCAATGTATTCACATTAAGATTCCCTTTTTTAAAGTTACATATTTAAAACACAGCCAGAATAATATGGCAAATGTTTTTTCCCAGTTACCACAATATGGCTGATTAATTTTTCATAATCTATGGGAGGAAATGTACCAATAATACATACACTTGCATAAAAAAGAAGAAAATATTTTGTACAGAGAAGATCAGTTAATACTCTGCACTTGCACAAATCAGTTGCGATATTCAAGGGAATTGTCACATAACAATTTAGGCCATCTATATTTACACAATTAAGTTTACAGCTCAGCCTTGCATCATTAAAACTTTGAGACAGCTCCAGGATTGTTTACTCTGTCATGTCAAATCCAGTCCTCTCATTAACTAGTATATTCCACAGCTACTACATTTGCACAACAAAAAAATAAATGTTTTGCAAATGTGTAACTCTGATAACAAAAAAACAACAATGAAGAAAAAAAAATAATTTGAGTAGGACTGGAATTTTAAAATAACCGTCAAGGAAAATTATACTGTACATAGATTGAAAGCTCTCAAATGAGCAGATCCCTTGACTTTTCCTTTATCAGTGTATCTATTTGGCATTATTATCTTACAACATTTACAGTTATATCATGTATGCCTTATTTAAAATGGGCCTCATTCAAATGTGATTTGGCCAATTGAATAGGGCTCTATATAGGCACATAGAATATTTCTTTACAGAAGTTTTTAGTTAGTAAACTTCAATCCAAAAGCAAGGTCTTCACTAACAAAAAAATATATAACAAAATATGCTCTGTGCTTATATAGAGCCCTATTCACTTGGCCGAATTGCAATTTAATAAGGCTGCTTATCGGCCTGGGTAAAACACACTCCTGAGGATGTTGGCATTTGCAGCCTAGAGGCCAACCGATCTGCCAGTTGTCTCATGACACTATGACCAAAATGTAATAAGTTGCAATGTCTGTTTTCTACCCTTCCCCTAGCAAAAAAAAGCAGCTATTGTGAGAAAAAGAAATAATTTATAACTTCTGCAAACGTTAAAATATTTTAGCCTAAATTTTAATAATATATTGTTGTGAAGGAAGCAGGTACCTTCCACCTCTCACTATAAAATATTGCTTGTCTCCAGTGTAAGCTCTAAGTAAATATATGTGACTACGCAGAACAGTAGAATATTGTCCAAAAAACTGTGTAAGTAGTGTAGGATGGAGAAGTCTTGTGAGTCCCTGTACAAAATGGTAAAGTTAACTATAACATTTACATTTTTCTAAAGCCTTAGTTTTTGCTTTTATTAATACTGAGCAGTCAGAGGTGTATACTCGGGGGGCGGGGGGATACAGCTCATTGTATACACAGGCCATAAAATAGCTTATTTATACATACATACAAACATAGAAAACTATGGTGTGTGTGTGTGTGGGGGGTTGTCCACCCAATACCCCCCAGTTCTTATCCCCATGGGACATACTACATAGTTATGTTGTGATTGATAGAAAATAAAACATATGCATATATTATGTATTCTTTTTATGTCGCTCATTTAAAGTTACAAGGAAATAAATTAAAAAGTTATACTTTTCATAATGTGCCTTTATCTGATTGGCACTGATTATAACATCTTGTAAATACCTAAAGATTGTGCTTCGCAAGAACATAAACACACCTCATTCTTATAAAACTAGCGACTTGCCCGTCAAAAAAGACGGCTATAAAATTTGAAGCCTGGCAATGGTGTTTGCCACACATTGCAAGCCTCTCCCCCTCTACTTAACTGGCCTTGCGATGTGCGCCCCTCTACCTCTGACCCCCCTCTACTTGATGGTAGGCGCTCAATGAGAGCCTTTCCCCCATCTACTTTACTGGCCTTGCATTAAGTACCTTTGACGCTCATTGGCAAACCTCTCCCCCCCATGTGTCTCTTCCCACCTCTCCCTCACCCTGTGTCTCTTCCGCCATTCCTTCCCATGTGTCCCCTTTCCCCTCTCTCCCTCCCCTGTGTCTCTTCTACCCCTCTTCCTCTCCTGTGTCCCCTTTCCCCTCTCTCCATCCTGTGTCTCTTCAACCCCTCTCCCCCTCCCCTGTGTCTCTTCCCTCCCTCCCTTTCCCTCCCATTTATTTTCCCTCCTCTTCATCCCTGTGTCTCTTCCCCCCATCTCCCTTTCCTGTGTCTTTTCCACCCCTCTCCCTCCCCTGTTTCTCTTCCCCCTCTCCCTCCCCTGTCTCTTCCACCCCCTCTCCCTTCCATTGTCTCTTCCACCCTGCTCTCCCTTCCCTTGTCTCTTCCACCTCGCTTTCCCTCCCCTGTCTCTTCCACTCCACTTTTCTCATCTCTCTCTGTCCCTCCCTCCTGTCTGTCTCTCTCTCTGTCTCTCCCACTTGTCTGTTTCTCTCTCTGGCCCACCTTCTTGTCTGTCTCTCTGTCCCTCTTTCCTTCCTGTCAGTCTCTCTCTCTGTCCCTCCTTCCTGTCTCTCTCTCTATCTATCCCTACCTCCTGTCTGTCTCTCTCTCTGTCCCTCCTTCCTGTCTGTCCCTCTGTCCCTTCTTCCTGTCAGTCTCTCTCTGTACCTCCTTCCTGTCTGTCTCTCTCTCTGTCCCTCCTTCCTGTCTGTCTCTCTCACTGTCCCTCCTTCCTGTCTGTTTCTCTGTCCCTCCCTCCTGTTTCTCTGTCCCTCCTTCCTGTCTGTCTCTCTCTCTGTCCCTCCTTCCTATCTGTCTCTCTGTCCCTCCTTCCTGCCTCTCTCTTTCCCTCCCTCCTGTCTCTCTGTCCCTCCTTCCTGTCTGTCTTTCTCTCTGTCCCTCCTTCCTGTCTGCCTTTCTCTCTGTCCCTCCTTCCTGCCTGGCTCTTTTTCTTTCCTGTCTCTCTCTCTGTCCCTCCTGTCTCTCTCTCTCTCTCTCTGTCCCACCTGTCTCTGTCCCTCCTCTCTCTCTGTCCCTCCTGTCTCTCTCTGTTCCTCCTGTCTCTCTCTATGTCCCTCCTGTCCCTCTCTCTGTCCACCTGTCCCTCTCTCTGCCCTGCTGTCTCTCTCTCTGTTCCTGCTGTCTCTCTATCCCTCATGTATTTCTCTGTCCCTCTCTCTGTCCCTGCTGTCTCTCTCTTTGTGTCCCACCTGCCTCTCTCTGTGTCCCTCCTGTCTCTCTCTGTGTCCCTCCTCTCTCTCTCTCTGTCCCTCCTGTCTGTCTCTCTCTCTGTCCCTCCTGTCTCTCTATCTGTCCCTCCTGTCTCTCTCTCTCTGTCCCTCCTGTCTCTCTCTCTCTGTCCCTCCTGTCTCTCTGCGTGTCCCTCCTGTCTCTCTCTCTCTCTGTCCCTTCTGTCTCTCCTGTCTCTCACTGTGTCCCTCCTGTCTCTCTCTCATGTCTCTCTCTCTCTGCCGTGTCCCTCCTGTCTCTCTCTGTGTCCCTCCTGTCTCTCTCAGTGTCCCTCCTGTCTCTCTCTCTCTGTCTGTGTCCCTCCTGTCTCTCTGTGTGCCCCTCCTGTCTCTCCTGTCTGTTTCTCTGTCCCTCCCTCCTGTTTCTCTGTCCCTCCTTCCTGTCTGCCTTTCTCTCTGTCCCTCCTTCCTGCCTGGCTCTTTTTCTTTCCTGTCTCTCTCTCTGTCCCTCCTGTCTCTCTCTCTGTCTCTCCCACTTGTCTGTTTCTCTCTCTGGCCCACCTTCTTGTCTGTCTCTCTGTCCCTCTTTCCTTCCTGTCAGTCTCTCTCTCTGTCCCTCCTTCCTGTCTCTCTCTCTATCTATCCCTACCTCCTGTCTGTCTCTCTCTCTGTCCCTCCTTCCTGTCTGTCCCTCTGTCCCTTCTTCCTGTCAGTCTCTCTCTGTACCTCCTTCCTGTCTGTCTCTCTCTCTGTCCCTCCTTCCTGTCTGTCTCTCTCACTGTCCCTCCTTCCTGTCTGTTTCTCTGTCCCTCCCTCCTGTTTCTCTGTCCCTCCTTCCTGTCTGTCTCTCTCTCTGTCCCTCCTTCCTATCTGTCTCTCTGTCCCTCCTTCCTGCCTCTCTCTTTCCCTCCCTCCTGTCTCTCTGTCCCTCCTTCCTGTCTGTCTTTCTCTCTGTCCCTCCTTCCTGTCTGCCTTTCTCTCTGTCCCTCCTTCCTGCCTGGCTCTTTTTCTTTCCTGTCTCTCTCTCTGTCCCTCCTGTCTCTCTCTCTCTCTCTCTGTCCCACCTGTCTCTGTCCCTCCTCTCTCTCTGTCCCTCCTGTCTCTCTCTGTTCCTCCTGTCTCTCTCTATGTCCCTCCTGTCCCTCTCTCTGTCCACCTGTCCCTCTCTCTGCCCTGCTGTCTCTCTCTCTGTTCCTGCTGTCTCTCTATCCCTCATGTATTTCTCTGTCCCTCTCTCTGTCCCTGCTGTCTCTCTCTTTGTGTCCCACCTGCCTCTCTCTGTGTCCCTCCTGTCTCTCTCTCTCTCTCTCTGTGTTCCTCCTGTCTCTCTCTGTGTCTCTCCTGTCTCTCTCTCTCTCTCTCATATCTCTCTTTCTCTCTCGGTGTCCCTGCTGTCTCTCTGTGTGTCCCTCCTGTTTCTCTCTCTCTCTCTCTGTGTCCCTCCTGTCTCTGTCTGTGTCCCTCCGGTCTCGCTCTCTGTCTGTGTCTCTCCTGTCTCTCTCTGTGTCCCTCTTGTCTCTCTCTGTGTCCCTCCTCTCTCTCTGCATCCCTCCTCTCTCTCTCTCTCTCTCTCTCTCTGTGTCCCTCCTGTCTCTCTCTGTGTCCCTCCTCTCTCTCTCTCTGTCCCTCCTGTCTGTCTCTCTCTCTGTCCCTCCTGTCTCTCTATCTGTCCCTCCTGTCTCTCTCTCTCTGTCCCTCCTGTCTCTCTCTCTCTGTCCCTCCTGTCTCTCTGTGTGTCCCTCCTGTCTCTCTCTCTCTCTGTCCCTTCTGTCTCTCCTGTCTCTCACTGTGTCCCTCCTGTCTCTCTCTCATGTCTCTCTCTCTCTGCCGTGTCCCTCCTGTCTCTCTCTGTGTCCCTCCTGTCTCTCTCAGTGTCCCTCCTGTCTCTCTCTCTCTGTCTGTGTCCCTCCTGTCTCTCTGTGTGCCCCTCCTGTCTCTCTCTCTCTCTCTCTCTCTGTCCCTCCTCTCTCTCTCTCTCTCTGTCCCTCCTGTCTTTCTCTCTCTCTCTGTCCCTTCTGTCTCTCTCTGTCTGTGTTCCTCCTGTCTCTGTCCCTCCTGTCTCTCTCTTTGTCCATCCTGTCTCTCTCTCTCTCTGTCCCTCCTGTCTCTCTCTGTGCCACTCCTGTCTCTCTCTGTGTCTCTCATGTCTCTCTCTGTGTCTCTCTCTCATGTCTCTCTCTCTGTCTGTGTCCCTCCTGTCTCTCTCTTTCCCTCCCTCCTGTCTCTCTGTCCCTCCTTCCTGTCTGTCTTTCTCTCTGTCCCTCCTTCCTGTCTGCCTTTCTCTCTGTCCCTCCTTCCTGCCTGGCTCTTTTTCTTTCCTGTCTCTCTCTCTGTCCCTCCTGTCTCTCTCTCTCTCTCTCTGTCCCACCTGTCTCTGTCCCTCCTCTCTCTCTGTCCCTCCTGTCTCTCTCTGTTCCTCCTGTCTCTCTCTATGTCCCTCCTGTCCCTCTCTCTGTCCACCTGTCCCTCTCTCTGCCCTGCTGTCTCTCTCTCTGTTCCTGCTGTCTCTCTATCCCTGATGTATTTCTCTGTCCCTCTCTCTGTCCCTGCTGTCTCTCTCTTTGTGTCCCACCTGCCTCTCTCTGTGTCCCTCCTGTCTCTCTCTCTCTCTCTCTCTGTGTTCCTCCTGTCTCTCTCTGTGTCTCTCCTGTCTCTCTCTCTCTCTCTCTCTCATATCTCTCTTTCTCTCTCGGTGTCCCTGCTGTCTCTCTGTGTGTCCCTCCTGTTTCTCTCTCTCTCTCTGTGTCCCTCCTGTCTCTGTCTGTGTCCCTCCGGTCTCGCTCTCTGTCTGTGTCTCTCCTGTCTCTCTCTGTGTCCCTCTTGTCTCTCTCTGTGTCCCTCCTCTCTCTCTGCATCCCTCCTCTCTCTCTCTCTCTCTCTCTCTCTCTCTCTGTGTCCCTCATGTCTCTCTCTGTGTCCCTCCTCTCTCTCTCTGTCCCTCCTGTCTGTCTCTCTCTCTCTGTCCCTCCTGTCTCTCTATCTGTCCCTCCTGTCTCTCTCTCTCTGTCCCTCCTGTCTCTCTCTCTCTGTCCCTCCTGTCTCTCTGTGTGTCCCTCCTGTCTCTCTCTCTCTCTGTCCCTTCTGTCTCTCCTGTCTCTCACTGTGTCCCTCCTGTCTCTCTCTCATGTCTCTCTCTCTCTGCCGTGTCCCTCCTGTCTCTCTCTGTGTCCCTCCTGTCTCTCTCAGTGTCCCTCCTGTCTCTCTCTCTCTGTCTGTGTCCCTCCTGTCTCTCTGTGTGCCCCTCCTGTCTCTCTCTCTCTCTCTCTCTCTGTCCCTCCTCTCTCTCTCTCTCTGTCCCTCCTGTCTTTCTCTCTCTCTCTGTCCCTTCTGTCTCTCTCTGTCTGTGTTCCTCCTGTCTCTGTCCCTCCTGTCTCTCTCTTTGTCCATCCTGTCTCTCTCTCTCTCTGTCCCTCCTGTCTCTCTCTGTGTCACTCCTGTCTCTCTCTGTGTCTCTCATGTCTCTCTCTGTGTCTCTCTCTCATGTCTCTCTCTCTGTCTGTGTCCCTCCTGTCTCTCTCTGTGTCCCTCCTGTCTCTCTCTCTCTCCCTCTGTCCCTCCTCTCTCTGTTTCTCCTGTCTCTCTCTCTGTCTGTGTCCCTCCTGTCTCTCTCTGTGTCCCTCCTGTCTCTCTCTATCTGTGTCCCTCCTGTATCTCTATCTGTGTTCTTCCTATCTCTCTATCTGCGTATTTCCTGTCTCTATATCTGTGTCCCTCCTGTCTCTCTGTCCCTCTTGACTCTCTTTCCCTCCAGGCTGTCTCTCTCCCCTCAGTCCCCAACATGTCTGCCGGTCCCTTCCCAGGGAGGAGCTGAGAGCAGTCAAGGGAGAAGATGAGAGCAGCCGGGGGGAGCTGAGAGCAGCTGGGGGGAGGAGTTGAGAGAAGCCGGGGAGGAGTTAATATCATCGGGGGAGGAGTTAAGAGCGCAATTTTAACATAGCGTTAGCAACAACTTTTGGCAGTAAATTTGGAGTATAAATTTGGAGTATAAGACTTCTAAGGCTCACTGTGCTGTGCCTTAGGGAGATATCAGCTACACCTCACTGATGTGGCCCAATGAAGGCCGAAACGTATGTCTGGAGTTTGCTGGTTCTTCTGTTCAGGGTAGAATTGCCTGGTATTTTGGGGCTGGGTCACTCTAGTGATTGGGACCAGACTAATATAGTACAGGATATTTCCTCCTGTGAAGGGCACAAGTGAGCTAAAAGAGGTTGCTCTCAGAGTGGGTTATCATGTCCATAGATCTAACCTATTAAGGATAGTT
Source organism: Discoglossus pictus (assembly GCA_027410445.1). Taxonomy (NCBI): domain Eukaryota; kingdom Metazoa; phylum Chordata; class Amphibia; order Anura; family Alytidae; genus Discoglossus; species Discoglossus pictus. Next base: position 213,908,222 of record CM050164.1, on the reverse strand, counting down.
TGTCCTCTAATTAAGCACCTCTGTTTTGATATATATATATATATATATATATATATATATATATATATATATATATACTGTATATTTATTTTTTTAGTTATAAAGTGAGTCTTATATGCCAGAGTATACAGTAAAAACAATAATGCTTCCATATAGTTGCTATGTAGGCACACAGCTGGTCTCTTTGGAATTGAAGAGGTTAAGCACCTCCTGATGTGTCTGCCTAAGAAAATGTATTCATGTGAATAAAACAATACCAAAATGTTTACCCGGGCCCCAAATCCTCTCTCTTTTGTCTCAGTTAATGCTGGAAATTGTGATAATGCAGCAAGTCCTTTGAACGTAGTTTCAGCAGCGCAGCTTGCTAAGAAGCCATAGTAGTGCCTTATTGCATTATCTCTGCTGCAGTCTTTCTTACACGAAGACCAAAGCAGTCTGCTTCCTTTTGGGGAAAAAAAATTACATTTATCTGTGCAGCTTTTCATGTGGATGGGATTTCTGAATCACTTCTTATCTCCCGCTTTCTCTCTTCTTTTATCATCACACAGAAATTAATAAGAAGAGTATTTGTATGTTTCCTCCAGCCAGAGCTTCAATAGCACGTAGAAAACAAGCACAAATTTAAATTGTTGTACGTGCGGCATTTTCGGATTAAACAGGGATGCATAAAGACTTCAACGAAAAACCAATTAACATTTGGTGTCTGAAAAAGCAGTAAACAAGGAGATTTTAGAGAAGGAGATTTCTCTTTTAGCGTGAAAAGGCAAAATACTTTTTTTGGTATTTTGACGTTGAGAGGGGGGTGTTTTATATGTATTTTTTTGTTGGTATGCATGTTGTATGCAAATGAGTAAACTTCAATTTAAGTAGGAGATAATTAACATTACAATGGAGGTAAAGGTCAAATTGGAAATGCCTGCATGATAATACAGTTCCATTTATGCAGTCTGGAGTTTCCAGGCAATTGTTTATAGTATGAACAATGTAGATACTATTGTTGGCTGATAACGTGTTCTAAATGAGCTGGAAAACAAAGGTCTGTTTTGACATTCTGCTGATACATGGACTGTCAGTTGAAATATATCTCTCAGGCTCCTTGCTCACTGTGCTGGGATGAGCTCTATTCAAATACATTGCCCAAAAATTGTACTTAAACTCAGGGATAACTTCTAAAACCAGTGGTGACAGTTCTTGAGGCAAATAGGTATGAGAGCTTAAAGAACAATTGTAGTGGTTTGCTGTACTGTATTTAAAAGTGAAGCTCACATGTTTGTATGTTGGCAGAGACAGTATGAAACAAATGTTAATATTTTTCTTACTTTAAACTGTCTATTTTCCCCTCAAGCAGAACTGTTTTATTAAACCCCCCTCTGCCTCATCAGAGGGTATGTCAACTCTGCTTGGGGATGGGAACATCATGGAGTTTGGAAGCAGGCTGGGTTATGCCTTTGGCCCCACCCTGTGGTGTAATTGTCTCCTCCCATGTTGCATACACAGAGGTATTGTAGTCATTGACCCTGGCCTGTGATGTAATTGGTCTGGGCCAATGACTGCATGTGTTATCACAACACTGTACCTTTTACTAAGCATGTTCAGTCTCAACCATAATCTATGCAAATAACGAATTCCTATGTGTACTGGATCTACAGTGCCTTTCCCCAGCACACCATAGAAACACACAAGACTCTATTTGAAAATGTTGTAGCAACAAATTAAAGAAAAAAGCTAAAAAATATCCTTTATTATAGAAAAAACATTTACATGAATGTATATGTGCAGTGGTGTAAATATAAAAGATATACTATACAGTATATCGATAGCAGGCTTTACTCGGGGGATAAGCTGTTATAAATTACCCCTTGTAAATAACGTGAAATACCCCACACTGAATAATGTTGTAATAAACTAAACCAGCAACTGTCTAGTTGAAAAGACAGATGACAGTTTGCAGTTGCTAGTATTGCTTGTTGTAGTGGATCTCTATATGTTCCCTAAGGAAACTGACCAATTAACTCATAGTTTTTTGAGCTTATGTGTGATCTTGCTTGGTCAACATAGAGATAATTTCCACAAGTCAAGTTGACTAATTGTTTTGATAGACAGCACAATGCTGTAATCAAAACTCCACTAACCCGGCTGTCAAAATAACTGGTTCACTAATCCAGATATATTATATCCCATAAGACCAAGTGTACTTGGAAAATAAATGAGTGAACTATTACCTTACAGTAGTAAAAGGGTTAGCTCAGCACCGGACATGTTGGGTATTGTATACCGAAGTGGGAATTCTTACCCCCGCAGCCTGCTAGTTCCTGCTCCCGATGCGCGTTTCCCCGTAGTTAATGTCTCGGATTCATCAGGGGACTAATACTAGAAGTAAATCGCGCACCCCATATTCAAATTTCTCGCGAGACTAGCAGTTCAAGGTTGCGAACTCGCATTAATCGCGAGATTTTAAGTAATGTTGCCTCTACAGCTAGTACCTGTGTTTATAATGATACGATTTTTTTACACTTTGGCTATCTAATTATTTTTTAAAAGTGTTTTATGCATGATTGTTACAATGCACTCGTAAATAGAAAATATGTGAAATATATAATAGACAGTAACATAAACTATGAGTAATCACTGTTGATTTAGACTAAAGGTTTAAGAGAAGGGTTATTTTTAATTGTTAACAAATAACTAACAATACTTTAATGACTATCCTATTCTAAGAGATGCCAGAATGTAAAAAGAAGAGGGGAGGGGGGTCACACACTAAGAACACACACGGACCCCAATCAGTAAACTCTATAGGTGAACACTTCTGGAAAGTGAGAGCTCAAAATAATGAAAAAAACCCTACAAGTGACAAAAAGGAGGGAGGGCGATTAGAGCTGGCTAGGAAAGAAAAAAGGACAAATAATAATAAATAATAACATAGCTTACAATAAACCCTTAACCCTACTCAAATGGTAAATATTCTAAAGGCCACTAAATACGTAAAATGAAAAGTCAATAAGAATCAGTTCTGGTGACCTTATTGATTATCTTTATTTGAAATATGTCAAATAAGAGGTTCTAAATGGGTTAGAAAGAATGTTATACTACAATTGGCAATTTCAAGTGACTCAGGACTTGTTTTCCTATGTGTACTATTTCTAACAAATGAGGAGAAGGAGACTATTGATCAAATAAATGGAGTGAAGGTAAATCCTTCATTGAGGCCATTAGGTGTTAATGTTTTTAAATGAAAAATCCACCAGGCTTCTCGTTGGAGTAATTTGATTTCCATATTACCCCTTCTGGGGGAGGTATTTACTTTTTCAATACCCATAAACTGTAGACACATTACATTTCCATCATGGATGGAGTTTACGTGTCTTGTTGATTGATTACGGTATTGATGTGTTCCAGAATACGGCGGCGGAGCTGACGTGTAGTTTTTCCTACATATTGTAGGCCACATCTACATGAGATGAGGTAAATAACTGATGTTGTTCTGCAGTTAATATGGTCTCGAACTGTAAATTCCTTATGACTGGAGAAACTGGTAAATTTAGTTGTGGTACGTATGTGTAAACAGGCTTTGCATTTTCCACATGATTTGGATCCGGCTGTCCGTTCTTTGGAGCCAATCGCAACCCGCACTTTTCTGTGCTTCAAAATGGCTATGAACTAATTTGTCCTTCAGACGTGGTGCTCGACGAAAAGTAATTGAAGCTACGTCAGATAGTCTTGATTTTAATTCATTGTCGGCCAATAGAACATGCCAATGATTTTGTAGTATAGAGCGAATGCTGTCTCCAAATTTATTATACGTGCCAATAATTCTGACTGGTTGTAGCTCAGTAGATTTCGACGTTGTAGAGTTATACAGCAAATCAGCCTGGGAGCGTTGTTTAGCTCTTGCATAAGCTTTTTTTAGGACATTATGAGAATATCCTCTTTGCTTGAAACGGTTATATAAATCTTTGGCTTGTTTTTCAAAATCCATTTCTGTTGTGCAATTGCGGCGTATCCTAAGATACTGACCGAATGGAATGCTCCGTAACCATAATCTAGACTTTGCTTGAGGGAAAAACTGACAATGTCAAATGTAAGAAAAAAATATAAATGTTTATTTAATTTAAACTGTTTACTGTTTTTAATAGCCTCTGTACAATGAACAATCATATAAGCTTTACTTGTAAATGGCCCTTTACAGCGGTTCTCTAAATATACTCCTACCATTAGCTATAGTTATACATATTTTATTTAAGGGCTTATACACAGTTAAATGCCTTCTATTCAAATCAGTGCAATACTACATGAAAAAATTAGTGTGTCACAGTGTATCATCATGTTCAGAATGTTCTAGATCTTAAAGGTAGTCTTCAAGAGCATTGGAAGGTAACTGACTTGGCACCAGTTTAAAAAAGCAAAAAAAAAGAAACTAACTGTGGTAACTTGTTTTTTGCTATGTAGGGAGCCATACCAAACCAAGTTATTCTAAAATTTCCCCTTAACTTAGGTAACATCTAGGTGTTTCTTACATTTCTCTCAGCCCATGCAGTTTGCTCACAGAAGACTCTAAGTCTAAAGCTCAGTATTCTCTGTAGCACTGCTGCATATACAGTGAGGGGAAAAGGTATTTGATCCCCTGCTGATTTTGAACGTTTGTCAACTGACAAAGAAATGATCAGTCTATCATTTTAATGGTACGTCAGAGACAGAATAACAAAAAAATGCATGTCAAAAAAAGTTATAAATTGATTTGCAGGTCAGTGAGGGAAATAAGTATTTGATCCCCTATCAATCAGCAAGATTTCTGGCTCCTGGGTGTTTCTTAAAGGGAGTGCTCCTAATGTCAGCTCATTACCTGTATAAAATACACCTGTCTACAAAAGCAATCAATCAATCAGATTCCAAACTCTCCACCATGGCCAAGACCAAAGAGCTGTCCTAGGATGCCAGAGACAAGAGTGAAGACCTACACAAGGCTGGAATTGGCTACAAGACCATTGTCAAGCAGCTTGGTGAGAAGGTGACAACAGTTGGTGCGATTATTCTCAAATGGAAGAAACACAAATTAACTGCCAGTCTCCTTTGGTCTGATGCTCCATGCAAGATCTCACCTTCTGGGGCTTCAATGATAATGAGAATGGTGAGGAATCAGCCCAGAACTACCCAAGAGGATCTTGTTATTGATCTAAAGGCAGCTGGGACCATAGTCTCCAAGAAAACATTTGGTAACACACTACGCCATGAAGGACTGAAATCCTGCAGCGCCTGCAAGGTCCCCCTGCTCAAGAAAGCACATGTACAGGCCTGTCTGAATTCTGCCAATGAACATCTGAATGAGTCAGAGGAGAACTGGGTGAAATTGTTGTGGTCAGATGAGACCAAAATCAAGCACTTGGGCATCAACTCAACTCGCCGTGTTTGGAGGAGGAGGAATGCTGCCTATAACTCAAGAACACCATCCCCACCGTCAAACATGGAGGTGGAAACATTATGCTTTGGGGGTGTTTTTCTGCTAAGGGGACAGGACAACTGCACCGCATGAAAGGGACGATGGACGAGGCCATGTACCGTCAAATGTTGGGTGAGAACCTCCTTCCCTTAGCCAGGGCATTAAAAATGGGTCGTGGATGGGTATTCCAGCGTGACAATGACCCAAAACACACAGCCAAGGCAACAGAGGAGTGGCTCAAGAAGACGCACATTAAGGTCCTGGAATGGCCTAGCCAGTCTCCAGACCTTAATCCCATAGAAAATCTGTGGAGGGAGCTGAAGGTTCGAGTTGCCAAACATCAGCCTCGAAACCTTAATGACTTGGAGAGGATCTTCAAAGAGGAGTGGGACAAAATCCATCCTGAGATGTGTGCAAACCTGGTGGCCAACTACAAGAAATGTCTCACCTCTGTGATTGCCAACAAGAGTTTTGCCACCAAGCACTAAGACGAAGGGGTCAAATACTTATTTCCCTCTTTGACCTGCAAATCAATATATAACTTTTTCTTGTTTTTTTTTTTTTTATTATTCTGTCTCTCACTGTTAAAATATACCTACCATTAAAATTATAGACTGATCATTTTTTTGTCAGTGGACAAAGATCAGAAGGGATCAAATACTCCCCCCCCCCCCCACTGTACACTGCTGTTGTTGAGTCCTTCCATCGTCTCCGACCTTCAGTGACTGTCAAGGACCCCTTCTTCTCAGCCTGGGTGCTGGGCTATTGAGCCACCTTACTTCTTGGCACAGCAATGTATTATCTGCATAAACAACTCCATTGTCTTTGTAAATGAGTGTTATGCCAGATTGGGGCATGAGGCTATCAGGAGAGGGGGCGTCCCCTGAGACCCTGAATCTCTTGCCCAGCATGGATCAGTTGGATCCAGATAGGTGTGGGAGTTCAGGTGAGGGCACTGGCCCTGAGACACTAAGGAAGGAGCAAGTTGAGGCTCCACTCTGCAGGGTTGCCAGCAGGGCTGACAGGGATTGCTTCAGTCCTGACAGCCCCATAGTTAAAGAATATGGGCAAGTGGCCCATGGTACCAGAGGACCTGACATATCGTACCCTAGTTGTAGAGGTGATCCCAACCTTACCAGCCCTTGTGGATACCCACCTGGAGGAGCTCCCAACCCCAGCGAAGTCTGCTACCCTGTGTGTGCCAGCGTGGAAGTGCTGTTTACCCCCCTCCTGAGCTGATCCCTAGATTGGCTACCCCAGAGCCACTACCTGCCTGTGGCCAAGAGGGTAGCAGTATGCTCCTGGATGGAATTCTAGTTTTACAGACCCTGGTTGTGTCCCCAAGATTGATGCCTGCAATTTGGCGTGGGCTGTTGCAAGGAATGGGGTTAGAGACTGTGGACACTTTCCTGAAGGATGGGCAACCACTCCAAGACCGGACAAACATACTACCCCCTCCAGGAGGAGGTCATGAACTGGGATTTATGGAGTGGCCATTTGGGCCAACATTTTTCCTTCTTTGGATGGGGACTTGGACTTGGCTATGGACTGCAGTTCAAGCCTATCATTCGTCAGCATCATAGCCCCAGAACTGCTGTCTGGAAGGGGGGAGTAATGTCACAGACCCCCTTTTCTCAGCCTGGGTGTTGGGCTGATAAGAAGGGTAGGGGAAAGACAGCGCGCCACCTCCTAGTGCAATATGAGTGTATAATAGTCACGTCAAAATATCAATCATATAGTGTTTTACTCACATGTGATAACCCCAAAGTTATGAGGTATCTGTATGGATTAAAAGGGGTACCTCTGGAAGTACCCAATGTCCAATCCTCTGGTCTCGATCCCAGGCACAGGATACAATCCAGGTAATCTTGTAGTAGGTATGGTTGGATCTCCAATGCTATTGGGTACACTATTATATAGTGTCTATAGAACAAAATATGATACCAACTCCTTATGTCTACTATAGGGAACAATTGAAACACACTAGTACAAACAATAGTGTGTTTTTCATATATTTATTGTACCATGCAATCCCAAGTACATGCCATTTATGACCAATAGGGATAGGCACAATAACAATGAAGAAAATCAATATTCTAAAAATATCAAATAGTATCAAACACGTTTCACCAATAAGGCTTCCTCAGTGATATAAAAACAAATAGTATGTAAAAATGTATATAAGTACTGCTCATACTCAGCTATTGAGCCACCAGACTTCTTGGCTCCAGCAATGGATTATCTGCATAAACAACTCCATTGTCTTTTAAATCTGCTTTGTTCCATTGTTTGCCAGATTAAGTTAATCCCATCTGATAGGTTCTAGAGATGGCAGGATGTGGATTGGAGGCTAATCCTATTGATCTCAGGAAGCTACTGCCGGACCCCATGTGGGGTCATCTCCTGTAATTATCTGCCACCCCCTTCCATTGTTGTGCTGTGTACACCCCCTCTGTATCTATCCCCTATAAATACTGCTGTCATTTTCAAAAATAAATCAGTACACTTGAAGATACATAGAAATTGTGTATCTCTGATTATGTTCCTGGTGGCTGCGATAATGAACCGATCTCCACCCTACAAGTAACCTGTCCTGGTCACTACCACAGGAAGGTTACTGGAACTCCTGGAAACACTGATTCCTGATGGAGAGACTCTGACTGATACAGAACCAGATATCAGGGTGCTGGTGCCGAGATTTCAAAGAACCCAATGGTCCTTGAGGGCAGTTAATCTGTAGTCTATAGCAGGTGGCCCTATGCTTGTATAGCCCTACTCTCAGATCATCACAGTGACCTTATGGACGCAGCATGCCAGGCACATCTCACTGTGTTTCTGGTTATGCGTATCTATTTGGTTTTCTTGGCAAAGATACTGGAGTCGGTTGCCAGTTCATTTTCCAGTGGACCACAAATTGTCTGACCTCTTTGCCCATCTTTGTTGACCCTACATGGTAAAGCTTATAAGCCTCTTCACCACGACAAGTTAGTGATCCAGAAGGAGGCATATATACTACAATAGCCCTAACAACATCCCTATTCCCAATTTATCCATATAAACTGCTTTCCATGGCAGAGAATGGGTTAAATAATAATTAAATTAATTCAGAGTGTCCATGACCCTTCTGCCTATAACCCCCTACCCCCATATGCCTAGGGATTCCCAGGACTCCCTCATTTAAGCTAGATGCAATCAACCCCTTTTCGCAATAATACACCTTGCTTCCCATTAATATGCACACATCAGTAATATTATGAGTTGCTTTTCAGTTCCAAATTACTTATTACTTGCAATTCGTAATATTCCTGATTTTGCCTAAAATAATTATGACTACTATATAGTACCTGAAAAGGCATTAAAAATGCCTTTGTGGCTGTTTTACATTTTCCTACTGACTCCAGATTTTCCCCATGAATCCTGATCTACATAACCAAAAGGCTCCATTGAGATCCACATGGCACCTAAAATATTAACCCAGTGTCACAGGGGTCCTAAAAGGACCTGTATGGTATAGCTATTAAACCCCAAAATACCATGGGGGTCTATAATCCCCTGTAGACTAGGAGCCTAACTGATTGAATAATCTAATCTTTTCTTTGTTCCAGGCCTTCCTTATCCAGTCAGATTGATCGGGTACACCATGTCTGACTACCTATGTGACCTTCCATACTCACTCCTACTAAGGTCTATGTAATTTTTTGAAAAATACTCCCCATCCTACTGTGCCCAGCTTCCCAATACCGGGACCTAGCACCCTTCCCCGGGGAAAGCACATCACATGTTTTATTAAAACTTCTGGAGAAAATCTGACAGTTTAATACCAAACATGACCATGTGCAATTCTTACACCAACTAATACACACATGGACAAAATATTACATAGTACTATAACAGAGAACATAATTAACCATTTAATCTGGCCATGACATCATCCTTTAGAAAGGGAAATAATTATGCAGTATTAACAATTTCCATCCTGGAGCACATAACATTTTAACAGTTTAAAAAATCCAGTGGTCCCCATGGGCATAACAACTTGCCAAACATAATTAACCCTCAGCTACACCAATTCAATGCAGTGACATGCCAGTGAATAGTCTTTGATCCATACTTATATTTCTTCATAAACATTAAAGAGAGGTTATGAAGCATGCCTCATATCCAGTGGCACTGAACACAGGGTTAAATGAGATAAACCACCCTTCCCCATTCCCTATCAATATATTATCATTCTTTTGTTAAACTCTAGGTCCTTTGTACCTCAATGACATCTCAAATATTCACTTGAGCGGGTGGTAATAATTGCAATGTTTAGACCAGTAGTTCCCAAACCTCTCCTCAAGACCCACCAGACAGGCCATGTTTTAGGTCAAACACTTTGTGGACAAACGTTAGGTAACTAGTATCCAACAGTCAGGGGAGTCTCAAATAGCTTCACCTGTGTATTCACACAGTGTTTCACCTAAAACATGGCTTTTCTGGGGTCTTGAGAAGAGGTTTGGGAACCACTTGTTTAGACAATACCTTCTTGTACACTGAATATCTGAGTCAACAGACAATATGGCAGGAACATGAAAATGTATCTTTGTTCCTTTACAGGCTCTTGTTAGCTACTAACTTACTCATGAAATAGGAGCCCTGGCATTAATGGATTAGGGCCTGTAAGCCACATTCTTTTGAATACATTACATCAACCAGGCAGGAAGTATACTCGAAAAGAAGAGAGGTGCTGCTTGCCTCTCTCCAGTGCCTATGGTGGTCCAGAGCCCAGTAGCAGCACAGCTAGATGTGGCCCAAGTGAAAAGGGAGCTGATCAGTAAGAGGGTTCAGCAGAAACCTGCAGCTAGGCTAGCATATGGGAACATATCAAAGATAGAAATCAAGTTCTTTTAGTGGCTGGGAGGATATGAAGAGACAGACAGGTAATTTGCACAGAACTATCAGACCACGTCCCTGATTTCCTGCAGAGCAGAGGTGATCCAGGAGAAAAGGATGTAGATCACAGGGATGAAGGAGCAGAGAGCAAGTCAGGTTGCCATAGAAAAGGAACTGGCAGCAGCTCTTATGCATCAATCGATGGCATTCCTGGGGCTCCAGCAGGTAGGTGAGCTATCAAAATGGCTGGAGGGACTGGTATGAGAAGAGATCGCTTTGGATGAGGAGTATGATTATCTGATGGAGCCGGCTATCACACTGCAATGGCCTTCTTACTTCAGGCTGGAGTTAATGAAAGCTTTCCAGGGTGTACTGCAGGGCGATCCAGCATGTGGCATTGGGCCTATAGAAAGGAGGGTGATCCTGTATAATCAGCACTGTCAAGAATTGGGACTAAAACAAGAGTCCAAGGAAGCTGCATTGATTGGGCCCCTAATCCAGGAAGAGTTGTAGCTGCAAGCCAATTATATGAAGCTGCTGGTGGATGCAACTCTGAGTAAGACCTGGCTCAAGGGGTGGAAGAAACCCTACCAATCGGATGAGGATGAAGAAGATGCATCCAGCCACCAGGAGTCCCTAGAAGTACACAACAGTTTGGATTGTTGTTTACCCTCAGAGAGCACCGATTCTTTGGGAAGCAGCCCTGGAACCTTGACAGACCAAGGGGCACAGTCATACACAGTCAGTGGAAATCCCATTGCTAATAACAAAGCAGTGGTAGAGACAGATGATTATGTGCAGAAATCAGGCCACGTGGAGGGCCTTGGGGGAGAGTCACCATGCTCCCAGGTTCTTGAAAGAACCAAACCTGGAGTGTGTACAAGCAATAGGGCTCTAGCTGATAACCACTGTCAGGGAGCTAGATACAGATCCAGAGGCAGGAAAAGGTATAAGCCCTTAGGCCCTGTCAGATCACCATCCAAAGGACCAGCTCTTCCCAGTTAGCTGGAACACCACCGCTAATAGCAGCAAAGAAATTACTCCAGAGGAACCAGCTGACCTAAATGTTACTTCAGAAAAAAACAGATGCCCTTGAATTGGAAAAGGAAGGAACTGTTTTGGAGAGCACAAAAATTAGAATGTTTCTGTTGAACCAGATGTTCCCATAGATGATAAAATGCATGTAAAAGAGTCAATAGAAGAAGACACACAATCCAATGAGATCAAAGATGCCAGCCATCAGGCACAGCTACCAAATTCATCATTTGTTTTTGTCACAAGGGATGTTGTTAAGACCACCAGATTTGTGGGCTACGCTCACCCCAATTCTCTCTCTATGGGTAGTGAGTTTTTGTTCAAACCTCCACACCCAGCCAGAACACCTTCTTAGGAGAACTCAGGACAGCATAAGATAATAACTTGCCCCAGAAGAAAGACACAGGCCGATATTCCTTTGGTTTAGAATATTCCACTAAGACTGAAACAACACCTTTAGTTAGTGGGTCCAAATCAGACTGCTTTATTTTTCCAAAAAAACATTTTCCACAATCACAAAACACCATCCCCAAAACAAAAGACTTCCCACACAATATTCCCTCTCTGTTACTATCTACCAACCCCTGGGGCTAATTGCTAGGTCTCATCTTCAAGAGTGAATTCAGGGATCTACGTCTGGCCATATTACATCCATGATATAACTAGATGTACATGTTACACCCATGATATAACTATTAAGCAAGTCACTAGCACATGCTAAACACACTTATAATAAAGGATTAAACCCAACAGTCTAGTGGGGCCCTTCTGGTTATGTCAGCTAGTTCCCACCTCTGCCACCAGTTTGTGAAGATCCCAGATAGGGCGCTATTCAGCTCCAACACTTCCTCCCATTGCGTTACAGGAATCTCCCTCTTACAGCTGGCAATCTTCTCAGAAGGAATGGGCCTCTCGGTGAGCGGCAGTCATATCACGATCAATAGCATATCAGGAACACAGGCTCAGCATAGCAAAGTGATTTCTAGCATAGCAAAATAATAAACGCCTTCCTTCTTAAAGAAATTACACCGTTCCCTATGTATTCCAGAAAGCATGGTTTAATATGGACTCTCTCACAGAATAAAAAAAAAAACAGCAACTACACAAAATGATTTCTCTACAGTTACATCATGGTGGGCCGAACACATTCAAATCCCCCGCCAAGATTAGCATCACCCAATAATAGCTGTGCCTCCTGGGGTTATGTGGCCGGCTGCCTGATGAGGTTCCAGTCAGGGGACAGGAAAACTATGGGCTTGGCTTGGGGGGTGGATCACTGGGCTGCACCCCCACAGAATCAAATCGGCACACAGAACAAAGGGCTTGTAATTACCCCAACATCCTGCAGTGACATATTGTGTACAATAATTAGAATTACATGTCCTTTTTGCCAGAGATATAGCTCTATATGACATGGGCTGGTTTATTTTATATAACTATCCTTTAAAACATGACAGTATATTAGTTAATGACAATCCGATCTTCACAGATATATTGCCCACTTTTGGTCACATAGGCCCCTGGACTGTCTTAGATTTAACAGGACTGCTGTTGGGACTGGCTTGATTGGGGAGGGTAATGCCGGCAGGGGATTCACTCCAGGGATGTTTTTCCCCCTGAAACTGGTATGGGGGAATAATGGCAGGGGTCTGCCCTACACACTCAGATTCAGGCCTCGGGCAGGAGGAGCCCTAGGGGGACAAATAATGACAAAGCTTGAGAATGATCCAGCAGGATCATCCCCTGCACTTGGCCTACGTATAACCTCTCCAAATGACCCCATTCCATCACAACTTATCCCTCCCCTCTCTACCACACTCATCCACATTTTTGAATGCTTTTATTATGCATTTGTTTTGTTTGGTTAAGGTGATCAACTGAGTTGAGTATTTTATACATTAGGAATATGTTTCATTACAGTTTTGACTTTATTCTACAATGACTATTGTAATTATGTCATCACATAATTTCAGTGATGATCACTATTAAGTGATGCTCAGTGTATACATTGTATATGTGTTGTTTATGTAGCAGTTGGTTTTTAGAGCATTAACTTTATGATGTGGGACATTGAATATTTTGTACTAATATATTTGTAATGAACTTGGGTGATGATAATGTGTCCTGGTAATAACCTTGAAGGGTCCCCGGCTGGTCTGAGTTAAACAGCTTAAGTATTCCAAAGACTGTTGCTGTGGACATCATGCACTTGCACTCCATTCCATTTCCCACAGAAGCCAAAATCCAAGTAAATCACTTCTGAGCTATCACTTTACACCATTCAAGTGCTCATAATGTCCCTAATACTGTAAGCCTCAATCACATGCCTCCAGTAAAGATATTTGATTTCTCAATTCTGGCACAATTAAGGGGTTAATACCTTTGCCCCCATGAGCCAGGGGATTCCCTGGATTCCTCCTCAACACCTACTACCTACTATGAGCCCAGGGATTTCCTGGTATTTCCTCTTCCTACCCACTAGCCCATATGAGCCAGGGGATCACCCATCTATAGTATGACCATAGGGGTCCTGAAAGACTCCCACGGCACCAAATAGGAACCTGTTGCCATGGCTTTCCAACATGGCTATCTAAATTATAACCATAACCGTGGGGTCCACGGTCAATGTTTGGGTGGGACACATGGTCTTATATAGACTGTAAATGGCATTTGTCGGTGACGTTTTTTTAATATTACTAGTGTTTATTCGGTAGATGCAAGCTAATTTTGAATCACCCACAGAGATTTGTCGGGAGATCTGATACGCCTCAAGACTGGGCTGTTCTGTGAACTCACACGCCTCATAAATATATACCGTATGTCCAAATCCCAAGAACATGACATTTTTTATTTGTGCGGTATCTGGTTTTGAAAAAAAGTTAAACTTGCTGGTGTTTAAAGACTGCCCTTAAAATACAGAGCTGCCCTTAACAGGGATGCTTGGTTTACTGGCACAAAGCTGTCTTTTTTTCCTTAGCTGCTCTCTGAAAAAGTGAATACTGCCATCCTTCTGCTAAATAAAAATGAATGAAGATGATTTCCATTGAAAGCTCACTTTATTACATTTTATTTGAGCCCAGGTTGCAAAGCCACAGAAAGAAATAATGTGATTCAGTTCCAATCAATACATGACATTAGTCTGGTACTCACGCATCTTGGTTAGGCACCTATTACCCTGCACAGTCTCCTCTGACAGTGAAGTGGGCTGCTTCATTACACACAAGGCAAGGCGTCCCATTCCTGATAATTAGCCGAAACAATCCGATCCGCTCAATAGTAATCAGGTAATGTCAATTGAATACAGTGCGGCCAGGCGTGGATCAATAGGGATCAATTTAAATTAATTAACTACAGCAGATGTCAGGCGGACTCAGGGCTTGCTAGTATTAAAATATACAATGCCTCTGATTCTTTAAAATGAAAAATCCTCACTGGGACTAGTCTGAACTAATGGTAGTGAACTAATTAGGTAAAAAAGAACAAAGTGAGCAATAGATTATATATATATATATACACTGTATATATATATATATATATATATATATATATATATATATATATATACACTGTATATATATATATATATATATATATATATATATATATATATAGTAAATAAATAGTACATCTGTGTTTTGAATGTCTAAAACAAGTTAAAATACCTGCTTCCAGCTCAGTTATTACACTGCATTCTGGGAAGCTGAGCCGGGACATGCAAATGTGCCCACAAATGCCTCGCTCTTCAATCCATAGCCATTATCAAACATGGCTTCCTTTAAGCTTATGCATGCTGTATTACACAGCTTTAATGCAAATCCAAGGTTGTATTAAACACAGGCTGATAATCCTATCAATGTACAGCTGTTTCAAGCTTACTGGCTCTCATCAGCATGGAGCGGGATCTCAGCTTGTGTTGTGGACTTTATGAGTAGGTAGTTCACCACAACAATCATTTATAATATGGTGGGCAAAAGAGTGATAGAAGCCCTCCACAGTAGTAGTACAGTAAATAAATAGTACATCTGTGTTCACATTAAAATGTCTAAAACAAGTTAAAAAACCTGCTTCCAGCTCAGAATTCAGAGAAAAACAGTTATTACACTGCACTCTGGAAAGCTGAGCTGGGACTTGTATATAAATATATACCATATTTATCGGCATATAACAAGCACCAGCGTATAACACGCACCTCATTTTAAGAAGGAAATTTCATGGAAAAAAATAAAAAATTCAAATAAAGAACTTAGAAGCAAAATCCTCAACCTCCCTCCTCATCCTCTCTCCTCAACCCCCTCCTTAAACCCCCCTAAATACCTCCCCCTCGCTTACCTGCTTCTGCTCCGGCCTCCGCTCCACTCCTTGACCCGGCGCACATGTGACGTCACATGCGCGCCACGTCATTAGCAAATACTGGGTGCCCAGTATATTCTAAAGAAGTGGCGCGCATGTGACCTCACATGCGCGCCAGGTCAAGGAGCGGATCGGCGGCCAGAGCAGAAGCAGGTAAGTGAGGGGGAGGTATTTAGGGGGGTTTAGGTTGAGGAGTGGGGTTTAGGTTGAGGAGGGGGGGTTTAGAATGAGGAGGGTGGGTTAGAATGCGGAGGGTGGTTTAGAATGAGGAGGGAGGTTGAGGATGAAGAGGGGGGAGGGAATATCGGCGTATAACACGCACCTATCATTTGCTCCCTATTTTCAGGGAGAAAAAGTGCGTGTTATACGCCGATAAATACGGTATATACAGTATCTCACAAAAGTGAGTACACCCCTCACATTTTTGTAAATATTTTATTATATCTTTTCATCTGACAATACTCTAACATCCACCAGCTCCGTGATGTCATCATGGAGGAGTGGAAGAGGACTCCAGTGGCAACCTGTGAAGCTCTGGTGAACTCCATGAGGGTAAAGGCAGTATGGAAAATAATGGTGGCCACACAAAATATTGACACTTTGGGCCCAATTTGGACATTTCCACTTAGGGGTGTACTCACTTTTGTTGCCAACGGTTTAGACATTAATGGTTGTGTGGTGAGAATTTTTGAGGACAGAAAATTTACGCTGTTATACAATACAGGCTGTATACTTGCTGTATGATTGCAATTTTACAAAGCTGTGCTTTATATTAAGATATACCTATACTGTATGAGTTTTTGGTTTAAAGGGACATAGAATTAAAGTGTAATTTGTTTGCTATAAAAATCTCTGGCACCTCTATAAACAGAACATTCTGAAACTCCTTTTCAGACACATACACTGTCAGTGCCACTCCCACCCCCTTCATGATGTAACAGGGGGTGGAGAGAAACACCACAGATGGAGGTGCTCACATTAAAATTGAAATGTATTTTTGTTATTTATATATTTTACAAACCTTGCATACACATTTAATTTCATACCAAAGCAAAACTGATTCAAATAAATCTACTTAACAAAACATTAAAGGGGTGTACTCACCTTTGTTGCCAACGGTTTAGACATTAATGGCTGTGTGTTGAGTTATTTTGAGGGAACAGCAAATTTACACTGTTATACAGCCTGTACACTTACTACTTTACATTGTAGCAGAGTGTCATTTCTTCAGTGTTGTCACATTAAAATCACATATATAGTTGTCAGCAGTAAGGGTTGTTGCTAACGCTGCGGGGTCGCGTAGCGAACCTGCAGCAACTACAGCCCTTGCAAAGCGATGGCTGCAATTGTTGGCCATAGGCGCTCATCCCTACGACCCCCTACGACTTTCGGCCCGCAAATGCGGACCCTCGCAAAAATATGCCCGAACCGCGCGCACATAAAAACATTGAAAACACAATACATACACAGAACAAAAACATAAAAAGCTTACCCACAGCAAGGGGGCACCCAGGACCTCTAAAACTGAAGTTACACCTCAATTTAAGCCCAAATTTAAGAGTTTAGACACACGAAAATACCCTAAGCGAGAGAAAAAATGGCTGCCGAAAAAAACAAAAATGATCACATCACATATATAGTTGTGGATCTTGGCGCTGTTCGTAACGTTTGCAACCACGAGCCTCGCAAAGCCAGTGGCACAATTGAACTGCGAGCCTCGCAAAGCGAGGCTGGCCAGCTGAGCAGTTCTAAGGCTGCAATGAGTGCCAAAGGTGCTCATTGCAGCCAGTGCTTGGGCTGCAATGAGCGCTGAAGGCTCTCATTCTAGCCAGCGGCGCAGAACTTAGGCTGCAATGAGTGCTGAGGACGCTCATTGCAGCCAGCGGTGCAGTACTTAGGCTGCAATGAGCACTGAAGGCGTAAACCAGTTCTCGGCCGCCAGAGTTGTGTGCTCGAACGCATACAATTAAGCAATCACATAGTTACGGGTTCAGATGGAGCCAATGGAAAAAAAAGATTGTTAGCGTTACGTCACTGAAAAAGGGGAGGGAAGATTTTGAAGTGCTTTAAGTACAGTTTGCGATCGGACCCACATTCCAGAAATAATGCAATATTAATAAAGCAGTAAATATGATATTCTATTACATGCGAGTTACAGTATACAGTAATACCCCGCAGAACGCTACCCTGCACAGCGCTGTTTCGCTATAGCGCTGTTTACGGGGCCAGACCCCGAACATCGCTAAATCTTGCGATATCACGCTGTGGGCATTTAAAACACTGTTTAGCATAATTTTTAACACCATAGCTCTGTTCAGCGCTATGGCGATATAATGCCCCATTTAACAAGATTTTCGCATTGCGCTCCTGCATGCAGGAATGCATATACCACACTAAATGGGGTATACCTGCGAGTGATCACGTTGCAATTTAACAGCTGAATTGAACAAGTAGCAGTTACGGGCACGACAGATCAAAGGATTTACGTCCGCAAAGTTCATTGTTGCTCAGCACGTAGCCTGTTCTGGACCATCCTGCGTGTTACCACGCAAGTCCTCTGCGAGCAACGTTACAGGGCTAATTAAATATCTGTAACACGTAAATCTTGAGTTACGGGCTACGTTTTACAACGTAGCCCCAATTTAATGAGGCTGTATGTATCCGATTAAATAAGGGCCTATATACATATTTGACAAACAAGTGTCTTCTTTTCTTGAACTGCAGTAGTGCTTTAAAGTGAGGCTGAGGTTATTTTTTTCCTCCTCTGTTCTGACATGCTAAAGGAAATAGAGGAAAAAGAGACTTATGGGTTTGGGGCAGCAACAACTTTATGCCTCTATTTCCAATCATTTCAATGGAATCAGGTAAGAGAATCCAATTAGCAGATTATCTGTGATTCCACATTTGCACCTAAGACAACCTAAGACACTGGCAGATAATACACATTGGGCCCTATTAAATTCGCCAAATTGTAGTTCCTGAAGCCCGTAAAAGAGCCTGCAAAAGTTACGCCTATTAAATTGACCTATTTTAGCTACCATCAAATGATCTACGGGTTAAAGGCTGAAAAACAACAGCGGTTGCCAAAATCTTAACTCCGACCCATCTAAGCCTTTGAACTTTCAAGCCTGTAAATGTTACAATCGCAAATCGCTATTAGATTATTATGCAACTTGATATGACATAAATATTACACTGTATAGATTAATATTGTTTCTTAAAATATTGCAATGTATAGACTAATTGAGTTTGAGGATAAAATTTATCGACAAGTATACGTTGTGTGCAGAAATAGCATTTATTGGTATAGCAGTAAATATCAAGGATAAACAATTATAAGTGTTTACACTTGTAAGTTTTGATATTTAGCTAGATCACAATATGCAATCTACCCGATGTCTATTACAATCTCTTTTGGATGATTGGATAACAATTAGTCTTAACACACTTTATATTTGATTAGATCAATAAAGAAATCAATAAGCAGTGTATATAAACTTATCAAATGTGGATTAACAATTTATTTTAATACAATCTATATTCGGTTAGTTCAATATAGGAGTATATAAACAGTGCATATAATCTTATAAAGTGTGGTTAACAGTCTGTCTGAGAACAGTCTATTATTGGTTAGTGCAATAAAGAAATGATAGGCAGAGTGTATAAACAATCAGCTGTCTATTTGATACAGTATATATGATATTAATAATTTGCAATATAACCTGTTACTCTAGTAAAGCAGTGAATAGCAAAGTATGGTATAAGAATTATATTGAAGCAATATGTAACCAAAGTTGGTCATATTGTATCTGAGATTGCAAGTTAATTAACCTTTGTATTTAGGTTTGGCAAGCTATTATTTGGTTATTGGTCTTATATCAAAATTGATTACATTTAATTTAATTTATCAAGTCGGTCAATTCAATTAACAATGATGTAAAACAGTTTTGAAGATTGTGTGATACAAGACTATATATGCTGAGTATTGCTAAGTATGGTTTGCTGTATAGGTGTTTTTAATAATTGGTTTTGTAACAGAGTTAAATGGTTACATTATTATATAAAAACAATCAGTCTGTTCTAGGGAATATGGACACGGAATGAAATATATTGATTAACACCTACAGTCCGGAATGCAGGTGCTAATTAGTCTTGGTTCTGTGACCACTCTCAAAAGGGTAACAGAAGGATTGTGGTAATTGGATTAATTTACCTCCATTACAAATAAGAAAGTTAAACAAGTTTATACATTAACATGTATAGGATTTCACGGTAACCCCTGTCTCATTTTAGGATCCCTTCTCAAGGTAGTCTGAAATAATGCCTTTTTGTGTTATTGGTTTGTTAGAGAGAGTTGTAGAGATAGGATACAATTGGTATATAGACATATATAGTAAAATATTTTAGAGAAGATATGAAGTGGGCCTAGGTTTATGCCAAAGAATGACAGTCAGAGATGTTCACTGACAGGACTGTCAGGACAGACAGAAGAAGCCCAGAGCAATAGACCAGAAAAGACAAGACAAGCTGGAAAGACCGGGGAAAGACCAGAAAAGACCAGAAAGACCCAGAACCTTCTCTCTGCCTATTAGATAAACTATTTCTTCCACATCGTCACAAAGTTGGTTTCCACCAATCACAAATAGTCTCCTCCCTGTTTGCATGTATAGACATAATTAAAATGTATATATGTTATATGGTGGATTTAAATATCGTTGAGTGGTGTTTGATGTTCTCCCCACCAGGGAGCAGTCTGGCCCATGTATTATTTTTTTTTATTATGAATATATGTGACCTCTATCCCAGATCGTGTCTGCTAAGTATTTTGGGCAATAGACTACATCATTGTACTCAATCTTAACTCCTGCTCTGAAAATATTTATTTGGGACAATGGAGCATAGAAGTGAGATGTGTATGTCTTAGAACATGCTATCTTGAGACATTCATATTGTTTCATCTTGAAGACTTTCTCACCCATGTGAAAATATCTTAGACTTGGTCTGGCCAAATCTTGGTTTGATAAAACATATTTACCACTTTCATTTTAACAGAAAAATGTTTTAACTCTTCCTATTTAAAACATTTATACTATAAGGCCCTCATTCAATTGCAATTTGGCCAATTCAATAGTGCTCTAAATAAGCACATAACATATTTTTTTAAAATAAGTTTTTAGTTAGTAAAATGTTTACTAACTAAAAACTTCTTTAAAAAATATGTTATGTGCTTATTTAGACCCCTATTCAATTGGCCAAATTGCAATTGAATGAGGGCCTAAGTGTTTATTTTATATTTACAATGGTAACAGCAATATCAATGGATAACCATATAACATAAATAATATACAGATAGAACCTCTTTCTTTATCCAATAAAATGCACAATAAAATTGCTACAAGTCCTCAAGCCTGCAGTTGTTTTCATACCCGTAAATGACAAAGCCAAAAATCCTAGGGGTACTAGAGAGGACCCACAAGGGGGTTAAACTCCTGTCTGTAGCACTGTAAAATCAGATAAAAACACACTACTGTATCTCAATTTAAAGGAAAAGCAATGAAAGGTATTAAAATTAATAGCACAACATTCTCAGACTCGCAAATCTGCAATACTTTTTTTTTTCATGTTTAATTTCTGTGTTATTTCGATCAATATGTGTTAATCAATGTAATCAGCAATCAATGTGTTAATACGTATAATAGAACTCACAAGGACTAGAATATTAAATGTATGGATTTTTTCATATTGCGTTATTTCTGGAATGCGGGTCCGATCACAACTCGGACTTCAAAACCGTAAGTAATTGAAATTAAACCCTCCTTTTAGTGACATAATGATGATGGTCTCTTTTACTATTGGCTCCGTCTAAACCCATAACTACGGGTTTGAATAATTTATCATGTTCACGCCCAGAAATGCTGCCGTAGCATGGTTTACAGATTTGGATACAGGCCATGTTATTTCGGGCTTGGCTAATTTACTGTATATACTCGAGTATAAGCCGAGTTTTTCAGCCCTTTTTTTAGGCTGAAAAGGGCCCCCTCGGCTTATACTCGAGTCACCAGCCCGTGTCTCTCTATCCCCTGTGTCTCTCTTTCCCCCCCGTTACTCTCTCCCCCCCTGTGTCTCTCTTTCCCATGTGTCTCTCTATCCCTCGTGTCTCTCTTTCCCCCCGTGTCTTTCTTTCCCTCCCCCCCCCTTATCATCCTCAACCCCCATCCTCATCCTCAACCCTCTATCCTCATCCTCAACCCCCCCATCCTCTTCCTCAACCCTCCCATCCTTAACCCCCCATCCTCATCCTAAACCCCCTCCTCATCCTAACCCCCCTCCTCACTTTAGCCCTCTAATTACCTACCACTCTTCCTTTCCCCTCACTTACCTACCATCTGCAGCAGCTACTCCTCTGCTCCTCCACGCTCCTTCCGGCTGCGTCTTGACCCGGCCAATGACGTGACGCGCATGTGACGTCACGTCATTAGTAGGGGGGTTGAGGAGGGGGGTTGAGGAGGGAGGTTGAGGAGGGGGTTCAGAATGAGGAGCGGGGTTGAGGAGGCCAGTTGAGGATGAGGAGGGGGGTTGAGGAGGGCGGTTGAGGAGCGAGGTTGAGGATGAGGAGGGGGGTTGAGGAGGGGGGTTAAAGAGGGAGGTTGAGGAGGGAGGATGAGGAGGGGAGTTGAGGATGGTGATAAGGGAGGGGGTGGGAAAGAGACACAGGGAAGGGAGAGGGGGGAATAGACACAGGAAAGGGAGAGGGGGGAAGAGTCACAGGGGAAGGAGAGGGGGAAGAGACACAGGAGAGGGGGGAAGAGACACAGGGGAGAGAGGGGGGACACAAGAAAGGGGTACAAAGGGCACACAAGAGGGGGGGACAGAGGGCACAAGAGGGTCACAGGGGGCAGCATATTTCCTACCCTCAGCTTATACTCATGTCACTAAGTTTTTCAGTATTTTGTGGTAAAATAGGTGTATTGGCTTATACTCGGGTCGGCTTATACTTGAGTATACACAGTAATTGCTTTGTAGCTCTTGCAAATTAATTTGGAATGGAATGGGCCCATTGTTTTTAGTCTGTTTCTTTGCTGATCTGGTGTTATTTGCCTAAGTTAATATAATTTATTTTTTAACACAAAAAAAAGTTGTGTAATGTATAGAGCATGCTCTTTTAAATGCAAGAATTAACATTATGTAGACCCTTAAAATGAATATAGCTTTCTTTGCTTCTCTTAAAACCAGATCAGAATCTAATTTATTTATCATACATGACCAAAGCATAGAAGACCCTCAGTCTACACTATGACAGATTCCTTCATGTAACTGTAATGTTTGGAGAATGTGATGACACATTCTATGGGGATGCCAAGTACAAGTCCTGCTCCTTTAAGAGATGTGTTTAGCACAGTGATGACAAAAATGTTCACTTGAAGAGTCACATATACACTCTATAAATTAACTATCTTGTAGTGGAGAGGGTACATACATAGTGTACTTTATAAAAGGGTTTGTATACTACCAATATAAAGACAGGCATTGTACTGTATTGCGAGCCAGCAAGGGCCGTGAGCTGCAGAGGGCTAACCCAAGCAGGAACTTTTTGGATGATTTTAGGAGTAAAAAAACAGAGCTTTTAAGCACTTTTTAATAAAATAAGGTGCATAAAAGTAAATAGATACATAGGTATATTATATTCCTAGTGAAAGACAGAAACCTTCCATGTTCCTTTAAGGAACAGCAGATATGATTCTTTATCTATATTTTTGGTTTTCTATTTCTCTGTCCTGACTCTCACTGCTTATTATGGGCCTCATTCTATTAATGGCCGTAGGAGCTGCGTGGCTGCAAGGGATGGCCACAAGCTACTTAGCTATTCTATTCCCTTGTGGCCGAGGGCTCCGGCTTGCGGCTGGTGCCCTTTTACCCCTTGCAGCCACCCCGCCGCAAGGAAAGCCTTTGATCCCACACGGCCGCAAGAGATTTGGCATGAAACCCAACGACCGTATTCAAATCCTCTGGCCAGCCCTCCTCCAAGCCCGCAGAACGGCCCAAAAGAGCCACAGCTTACTTGTACCCTGAAGCAGCCATCACTTATGGGGGTCCATGCAGACTCCAGTAAGCTTCTATTTAACCCAATCAGTCCTCCAGGATCCTCATGACACTAATAACAAACTCTACACTATTCCCCCCCAATAAACCACTAAATCTAAACTAACCCCCCTCTACCCTAACCTATTAACCCCTAGCTACCTAACACTACCTACCTACCCACTAGTAACCCCTCACCCCACTAAATACAAAAATAAAAATACCTATATCACCAAAAATAAAAAAAAACTGTCACCAAAAATAAAAAAGTACATTACAACCCCCCACTACAAAAAATAAAAAATGTACATCACATCCCCCCACTGCAAAAAATAAAAAAAGGACATTACAAACCTCAGCACAATACAAAAATAAAAAAGACATTACAAACCCTCTGACTACAAAAAATAAAAAAATTACACATCTGCATAGAAAAGGCATACACAAACCCCCTATCTATAACACATAACCACCTATCATACATTACCACTAGTGATGTCGCAAACATAAAATTTTGGGTTCGCGAACAGCGAACGCAAACTTCATCAAATGTTTGCGAACAGGCGAACATTGGCGAACCGCCATAGACTTCAATGGGCAGGCAAATTTCAAAACCCACAGGGACTCTTTCTGGCCACAATAGTGATGGGAAAGTTGTTTCAAGGGGACTAACACCTGGACTGTGGCATGCCGGAGGGGGATCCATGACAAAACTCCCACGGAAAATTAGATAGTTGATGCAGAGTCTGGTTTTAAGCCATAAAGGGCATAAATCACCTAACATTCCTAAATTGTTTGGAATAACATGCTTTAAAACATCAGGTATGATGTTGTATCGATCAGGTAGTGTAAGGGTTACACCCGCTTCACAGTAACAGACCAATCTCCCCGTTTAATGCACCGCAAACAACCGCAAACAGTCCCTTTGCACAACCGCAAACTCCCCATTTGCACAAGTTGGATACCAAGCTAGCCATGTCCCGTTCCTTGTCCTCACTAATGTCATTGAAGGTCCCTTCCTCCACCCAGCCACCAAGGGTCCCCGAAAGGTGACAACAAGCCCCCTGGGACGCCTGCTGTGTTTGGTCTTCCACCTCCTCAAAGCCACCTTCCTCCTCTGACTCCTCTTCTTCAGACTCCCAGAGTCTGGGGGCTTCCACTGCCCAGCATGGAAGATTATACACAGGTCAGAGTCTGGGGGCTTCCACTGCTCAGCATGGAAGATTATACACAGGTCAGAGTCTGGGGGCTTCCACTGCCCAGCATGGAAGATTATACACAGGTCAGAGTCTGGGGGCTTCCACTGCCAAGCATGGAAGATTATACACAGGTCAGAGTCTGGGGGCTTCCACTGCCCAGCATGGAAGATTATACACAGGTCAGAGTCTAGGGGCTTCCACTGCCCAGCATGGAAGATTATACACAGGTCAGAGTCTGGGGGCTTCCACTGCCCAGCATGGAAGATTATACACAGGTCAGAGTCTGGGGGCTTCCACTGCCCAGCATGGAAGATTATACACAGGTCAGAGTCTAGGGGCTTCCACTGCCCAGCATGGAAGATTATACACAGGTCAGAGTCTGGGGGCTTCCACTGCCCAGCATGGAAGATTATACACAGGTCAGAGTCTGGGGGCTTCCACTGCTCAGCATGGAAGATTATACACAGGTCAGAGTCTGGGGGCTTCCACTGCCCAGCATGGAAGATTATACACAGGTCAGAGTCTGGGGGCTTCCACTGCCAAGCATGGAAGATTATACACAGGTCAGAGTCTGGGGGCTTCCACTGCCCAGCATGGAAGATTATACACAGGTCAGAGTCTAGGGGCTTCCACTGCCCAGCATGGAAGATTATACACAGGTCAGAGTCTGGGGGCTTCCACTGCCCAGCATGGAATATTATACACAGGTCAGAGTATGGGGGCTTCCACTGCACAGCATGGAAGATTATAAGCGTTGCCTCTGTCTGCGTTATTAGGGTGTGTACTGTTAAGTAGTACTATTCCTATCGGTTTAATCCCTGTTACGTCCACTATCAGGGGACGTGTATATGGCATGGATTTTTGGAAGCGGGAGATGGAAAAAGATGCTTGGTCGGTCCTCCCACTTAAAATTTGGGGCACTGCGCGTGCAATCTAAGGTGCCACCAGATATGAGTGTCACTGTGCACTGGAAAAAGTTGGCAGAGTAGATGCAATAGGCTTCACACACACGCCTGTAGGCAGGCAATTGCTATTAAATCTATTACAGTCAAAAAAGTGTTGTTTTATGTCACTGGGCACAATATAAGCTGTGAGCCTGACACAGGCAGGCAACTGAAATTAGATTACAGGAAAAAAATGGTTGTTTTCAATGTATGTTACACCACCAGGTATGAGTAGTGGAAATAAGCACAATATAAGCTGTTAGATGTTAGCCTGTCAAACACACATTCTGGCAGGCAGGCATAGATTACAAAAAAATTATAAAATAAAATAAGTGATGCTCAAAGTTTCCTTAATGATAAAGTATAGGGGGCGAACCGAAAAGCGCATGTGTTCGCCGTTCGCGGCGGACGCGAACATGCGAAAATCGCTGCAAATAGTTCTCCGGCGAACTGTTCAGGACATCACTAATTACCACCTTTCTAGACAACATTACCCCATATCTAGACAACAAAACCCCCTATCTATACATAACCCCCTATCTATACACAACCCCTTATATATACATTACTCCATATCTATACATAACCCCCATGTATACATAACCCCCTATCTAAACATAACCCCTTATCTATACATAACCCTATCTCTATTCATTACCCCCTATTTATACATTACCCCTATCTATAATAACCCCATATCTATTCAATACCCACATGTATACATTACCCCCTATCTATACATAACCCCCTATCTATACATTACCCCCTATCTAGAATACATTAAACCCTAAATCTAAGATAAAAATAGAATAATTTAGACCACTTACCTTTGCGGACGTCCCTTCAGGAAAAAAGGACACCCCTAGGAAAAAAAGAAACATCTAATTAGTACAAAACACTTCATATAACAAATACACATTGTAAATACAGTATTAAACTCTCCTTTCCAGCATGTCCCCGTCCATCTTCTTCTGTTCCCAGGATCGCCCCCTGGAAAAAAGATACATAACATTAGTGCAACATATACACAAATACACACAACATGATAAACATTACACATAAAATACATTAAACGTACCTGTCCGCGATGTCCCCGGCCTTGTCATCTTCTGCCCCAGCTGTGCCCTTCAAAAACCTGCACTCTAAAGAAATAAAAAATAACAGAGCTCTGCACTGGAGGAGCTCCCCGATGTAAAGGAGGTTTCTAGGCCTTCTTCCGGTAAAAAAAACAAAACAGAATTGCACCTTCTGATTGGCTGAAATGGCTATCAATCAATTTTCAGCCAATCAGAAGGCGCTAGGTGTGACCCAATCAGAATGGGATACACACCTATATTTCATCCTGACTGGCTTACAAAGCTGTAAGTCATTTTTTAACCAATCAGCAGGCACTATTGCCTAAAGCCAATCAGAATGACATAAACCCCCATGGGGTGATTGGCTGAAGGCATCTGTGCCTTCTGGTTGGCTACTATATGATTGACAGTGACAGCATCCAATCAGAAGGCACTATTCCGTTCAGCCAATCAGGATGAGATACACCCCGTGGGGTGTATCCCATTGTGATAGGCTCCAAACATCTGCCCCTTCTGATTGGCTGTTGTCGCTGTCAATCAGATAGTAGCCAATCAGAAGATGCAGATGCCTTCAGCGAATCACCTTGTCGGGGTGTAGTCCATTCTGATTGGCTGAAGGCAATAGTGCCTTCTGACTGGTTCAAAAAGGATTGACAGCTCACACCTTGGTGCCTTCTGATTTGATTGACAGCCATTTCAGCCGATCAGAAGGCACCATTCCATACTTTTTACCGGAAGAAGGCCTAGAAGCCTCATTAGCATTCTTTTTTTTTAGAGCGCAGGTTTTTGAAAGGCACAGCCGGGGTAGAAGATGATAAGGCCGGGGACAGTGTGGACAGGTAAGTTTATTATATTTTATGTGTAATGTTCATCATGTTGTGCGTATGTTATGTATCTTTTTTTCCAGGGGCCGATCCGGGGAACAGAAGAAGATGGACGGGACATGCTGGAAAGGTGAGTTTAATACTGTGTGTATTTGTGATATGTAGAGTATTGTGCTAATTAAATGTTTCTTTTTTTCCTAGGGTTTTCCTTTTTTCCTGAAGGGACATCTGCAAAGGCAATTGGTCTAAATTATTCTATTTTAGCTTAGATTTAGGGTTTAATGGATTCTAGATAGGGGGTAATTTATAGATAGGGGGTTTTGTATAGATGGGGTAATGTATAGATAGGGGCTTATTATAGATATGGGTAATGTATAGATGGGGTAATGTATAGATATAGGGTTATGTATAGATAGGGGGTTATGTAGTAGGTTATGTCTTCTAGATAGTGGGTAATTTTGTCTATATAGTGGGTAATATATGATAGGGGGTTATGTGTTAGAGATAGGGGGTCATGTATAGATACGGGGTAATGTATTGTAGTTAGGGGCATATTTATAATGTCTTTTTTACTGTAATAATATGTATATTTTTGTATGCCTTTTCTTTGCAGGTGTCTATTTAAAAAAAATTGTAGTGGGGGAGTTTGTAATGTCTTTTTTTTATTTTTTGTAAAAATGCCCGTAGTCCCAGGCTTGGATGACCTCCGAGGCAGCAACTCGATCTCCAAGCCTGGCATACTACGGCCACAAATGACAATATTGGCTAGCGGCGATGTGCAGCTAGCCAATGTACTACATGTCATCCTCATGTTCCCCAATGTGTCCCCTATAAATGACAGCACTGTACAGTGCTGCATTGAATTTATTTCCCTCTTTTTAGTTTGGCAGGCTTGCACTCGGTACAAGCCTGCCAAAGCTAACGGCCGACTGCATGGCTTGCAATCGACCATAGGAAGAGGTGTGCTGCAGCCCCTTTCATTTGAATAGCAACGTAGATGTAGGGCTACGAGGGTCTGCAGCACCCTCGCAAGGAATCGCAGCTTTGCAGCCATTTTACGGCCATTAATAGAATGAGGCCCTATCTGTCTTTCACTATTTCCTCTCTCTCTTTCTTTTTTTGCAGTATTTCCCTCTCCTATTCATGTCAGTAGCAAGACAGCTTTTTCCTATGCAATAGTGAGTCAATTTCACTATACATCAAGTATCTGACGAATATGCCACTCAGATAGCTATGTGTTCCTGGTTCCCTGACTGTAAAGGAGTTAAATAAATGAAATCACAGCACTGTCAGCTTATGATTTGTGTTATTATTTAGTAAGCACTACTGTTTCAATCTCTTTTGGTATGACTCATGTGGAATTTATTCTATT
This sequence comes from Discoglossus pictus, assembly GCA_027410445.1. NCBI lineage: Eukaryota > Metazoa > Chordata > Amphibia > Anura > Alytidae > Discoglossus > Discoglossus pictus. The sequence continues at coordinate 213,879,031 of CM050164.1, read as the reverse complement.
ACTGTGATAAACATTCCCCATTACCTTGGAGTTTTCTAAGATTGTAAAGCCCAATTTTCACATGCCAAGGACATTCCAGCATAATAAATAGGTTATCAAGGTTAGTATCTCACCTAAATTTAAGCCTTTTTGAAAATGGCATGGCATTTTCAAAAAGGCTGCATAACACATTTAACTCTTTTGCTGGTTACATAGCAAAATAGTAAAAATCACTACGTGGGAGAAAGATGAAATTTAAGGGGAATGAAGAAATAAGAAAATATTCCTAAAGGATTTGAAGAATGAAAGAGTTTTAAATGTTGAATTGTATCTTCAAAGAGTGAAATTTGAGAAATAGTAATCTTGGCCAGTTGCTTGTATGTCTTTATAGTCACCTAGTACGCAGGTTATCTGCTGGCATGTGTGTCGGTGTGGTCAACAAGTATGCAGTCTGTCTGCTTGTATGTATATTTGTATCTTTAGTCAGATGGTACTGAATCTATTTGTTGGTGTGATCAATGACCTGGCATTGTCTTAAGGTCACAGTCTCTGACGATTTACAACTCCTACCAATAAATGACAAGCAAACATCACTTGGAGAAAGTGGCCACAGCCACTTTATTGACCCTTGTTAACATGACAAACCAACCATCGGTCGCACGACCAACTTACTAGGTTCAGGTGCTAGTTATTTTGCTGCAGTTATGTCTGCACCATTCAGACTGACTGGACTGACCAATTGGCTGCACGTAAGCAATAAAAAACACCCAAGGCCCAGGTTGTCCTCCCTAACTGGGCACCAAACTGTTATACAGAGTAGGGAGGGTGGGTGGATTTTAACTTTTGGAGTGAGTTTTTTTTCTGGAGGGGATCAGCACCTGAAAGGAAGTGAGGGAGGAAGCTAGGGTCTCTCCCGGCTCCTCCCCAGCTTTCTCCTCCTTGCTCCCCCTCCCAGCCACAGTCATGCCCCTTTCCTCTATCTCTCTCTTCCAGGGGCTGCCGTCCATCTGCAGTTGTGTATGTTTGGCAATTTCGTAAGAAGTTTATGTGCAAATGTACAGTCAGGTCCATAAATATTGGGACATCGACATAATTCTAATCTTTTTGGCTCTATACACAACCACAATGGATTTGAAATGAAACGAACACGATGTGCTTTAACTGCAGACTTTCAGCTTTAATTTGAGGGTATTTACAAATCAGGTGAACGGTGTAGGAATTACAACAGTTTGTATATGTGCCTCCCACTTTTTAAGGGACCAAAAGTAATGGGACAGATTAACAGTCATAACACAAACGTTCACTTTTTAATACTTGGTTGCAAATCCTTTGCAGTCAATTACAGCCTGAAGTCTAGAACGCATAGACATCACCAGACACTGGGATTTTATCCCTGGTGATGCTCTGCCAGACCTCTATTGCAACTGTCTTCAGTTCCTGCTTGTTCTTGGGGCATTTTCCCTTCAGTTTTGTCTTCAGCAAGTGAAATGCATGCTGAATCGGATTCAGATCAGGTGATTGACTTGGCCGTTGCATAACATTCCACTTCTTTCCCTTAAAAAACTCTTTGGTTGCTTTTGCAGTAAGCTTCGGGTCATTATCCATCTGCACTGTGAAGCGCCGTCCAATGAGTTCTGAAGCATTTGGCTGAATATGAGCAGATAATATTGCCCGAAACACTTCCGAATTCATCCTGCTGCTTTTGTCAGCAGTCACATCATCAATAAATACAAGAGAACCAGTTCCATTGGCAGCCATACATGCCCACGCCATGACACTACCACCACCATGCTTCACTGATGAGGTGGTATGCTTTGGATCATGAGCAGTTCCTTTCTGTCTCCATACTCTTTTTCTTCCCATCACTCTGGTACAAGTTGATCTTAGTCTCATCTGTCCATAGGATGTTGTACCAGAACTGTGAAGGCTTTTTTAGGTGTTGTTTGGAAAACTCTAATCTGGCCTTCCTGTTTTTGAGGCTCACCAATGGTTTACATCTTGTGGTGAACCCTCTGTATTTACTCTGGTGAAGTCTTCTCTTGATTGTTGACTTTGACACAGATACACCTACCTCCTGGAGAGTGTTCTTGATCTGGCCAACTGTTGTGAAGGGTGTTTTCTTAACCAGGGAAATAATTCTTCGGTCATCCACCACAGTTGTTTTCCGTGGTCTTCCGGGTCTTTTGGTGTTGCTGAGCTCACCGGTGCGTTCTTTCTAAGTATGTTCCAAACAGTTGATTTGGCCACACCTAATGTTTTTGCTCGCTCTCTGATGGGTTTGTTTTGTTTTTTCAGCCTAATGATGGCTTGCTTCACTGATAGTGACAGCTCTTTGGATCTCATATTAAGAGTTAATAGCAACAAATGCAAATAGCACACTTGAAATGAACACTGGAGCTTGTATCTGCTCTTTGTAAATGGGATAATTAAGGGAATAACACACACCTGGCCATGGAACAGCTGAGCAGCCAATTGTCCCATTACTTTTGATCCCTTAAAAAGTGGGAGGCACATATACAAACTGTTGTAATTCCTACACCGTTCACCTGATTTGGATGTAAATACCCTCAAATTAAGCTGAAAGTCTGCAGTCCATTGTGGTGGTGTATAGAGCCAAAAAGTTTAGAATTGTGTCGATGTCCCAATATTTATGGACCTGACTGTACATGTTTGTATAGTCAATCAGTACTCATTCTGTGTGCTGGTGTTTATGCCTCTGTAGTCAGTTAGTAAACAGTCTATCTGCTGGTGTTTATGTTTCTACTAGCGAATTGCCTGTCAAAAAATTACAGCAATAAAATTGTAAGTCAAGGAATGGTGTTTTTTTTTTGCTCTGATTGTGAGCCTCGTGGTGAGCACCTTTGGCGCTCATCATGTGGCTGGCAATGAGCGCCTTTGCCGTTTATTGCGATCGTGTGTTGTGGTATTTTTTAAAGGGTTGTATATATGTATGTTTTAATGATAATTAATTCCTAAATAAATGAAATCATAAATTAATATACTTTATGTATTTGTAATTAATATATGCAGCAAGCAATGTGCTGAAGAGCTAACAATCTGTTTTGATGTTCATGCAGCATCAAATGGAGATTTGCAGTGTTGTTGAGATGAGGTGTGTCAGCAATGTGTGCAGTGAGTAGTGTAAATAGGCTGCGTGCACGAGGAGAAGCCATTAGTGTAGCTGTGTGCTTCAGCATTGTGGAAGTTAGTGTTGTGAAATGGCGGCGAATGTGTATGTGTTACGCGGGTGCGGGTGATTTAGCATCGTTGGTAATAGTGTATGTTGTAGCCTGTGCGGCTTTTTGTAAAAGTTGTATGTGCTTGGTGGTGTTTTGCGGCTTTAGGGGTCGTGTAGCCTAGTTTTCTTTTTTTTTCGTTGGCCATTTTTTCTCTCGCTTAGGGGATTTTCGAGTGCCTAAACTGTGAAAATTGGAGTTAAATTGACGTGTAAGATGAATTGCAGACGTCCTGGGTGTCCCCCCTTGCTGTGTGTGATGTTTTTATTTTATTTTTGTGTTTATTTAGTGTTGTTTTTGTGTTTTTCGGTGTGCGAGGTTCGGCTGTTAAGTTCATATTTTTTGCGGCTCATATTTTGTTTTATGCAAGTGGCGGTTTCCTTTTGTAAGTGTTACGGACCGTATTTTTTTTCCTGAATTTTTTTCAAAGTGGTACATGGTTTCGCAGTGTGAATTGTGTATTTGAGTGTTGTGTTCATGTATAGTCCCGCGGGTCGTAGGTATGATGGTAACGTGTTGCGGGGTTGGAGGGATGAGCGCCTATGGGGCTCATCTCCACCAGCACAGGGAGCGCCTTTGGAGCTCCCTGCCTAAGTGCTACGGGGTCTTAGGGATGAGAGGCTATGGCGTTCATCTTTACCAGAGCAGTAAGCGCCTTCGGCGCTCCCTGCCTAAGTGCTACGGGGTCATAGGGATGAGCGCCTACGGTGCTCATCTCCACAAGCGCAAGGTTCGCCTCCGCCGCTCTTTGCCTGGCCGCAAACCGCAGTTTCCCTGTTGCGTTAGCAATGGATTTTGCCAAGCCCGGCTGCTGACAACTATTTATGTGATGGTCAATCAGTATGCTGTCTATGTGCTTGTATATGTGTATCTTTAGTCAGCTAGTAAGCAGTCTATCGAGCTCGCAAAATAATAGGACTTAAACGGCTGAAAAATCAGAACTGGAAAAGACGAACAAAACACACAAATATGCCTCAAATTCACTTACACAGTCGCACACAGCACAGGGGAACAGCCAGGGACCCAGTGACTGAGGTTGAAAGTTAATTTGAGGTATATTTTGTATTTTTAAACAATCGAAAATCGCTGAAACAGGGGAAAAAATGGATGCCAAAAAAATGTAAAAATTCTGACACAAGATGAAAAAGAGGCTCTGCCAGGCCAGGCAAGCAGAACTTAGAAAATACACCACGCAAATGACAGTAACATTTACACCAGGCATGCATGTCTTTGAAAATAAAACCAACAGCAGTCAGCGCGCCCCACGCAAAGATTCAGCAGAGACACAGAGGAGAAAGACACAGGTAAGGGACAGGGAGGAGATGGTGGAAAGAGACACATGGCAAGTTGCAAGTTGCCGAGGCCTGTAATGAGCGGTGAAGTAGATGGAAGGAGAGGCTCGCAATGAGAGCAGACGGACCTTAGCGCGGGGCTCGCAATGAGCACCAACAGTGTTCAGAGGGGGCATAGCATTGCATTGTGTGGCAAACAGCATTGTTAGGCTTCAAATTTTATTGCCGTCATTTTTGATGGGCAAGTTGCTAGTATATATATAAACCCCATCAGGCAGACTACTTATTGACTAACTATATGGACATGTAAAACAGCACTCTGCTGGTGTGCATTTCTATATGATTAGTCAGTAAGCAATCTATTTGCTGATGTATATGTCTGTATGTTTAGTTAGTAAGCAGTTGCTACTGCATTGTCACTTCAAGAAGAGGTTTGTTAAAAGACACATTTCAAAAACTTAATACCCTGAATACATAAAATGTCAACACACATTAAATTTTGTTAAAGCACATTGAATGAGAGTGCTCATTTTCAGACTTGGTATTATACAATTCACTCTGTATAATTAAGGCTGTCATTATTCACATTATTTCACGTTCTATAACATTACAGATCATTCTGCCTGTGGTGAATATTATACATGTATTATCCTCTATACCTCTGTTTTCAATGGTTTATAATATGCATGGTTTTGTTATCATGCTGTAAAAGCTCAGGACATATTGACACCAATTTGCGATTCTCCATTTGGCCCTCCACTGTGAACTTGCAAAATACCCATGTTACATGTGAGTGTAGCTTAAGCAAACACTGTGGTGGCACAAATCACATAAGGATTCTTTACCTAAGGGCACCTCAAATGTAAATCCAGTCCTTGTGGGAAACAAGATGTGAAACTCGATATTGGCACTTTTAGTGCAGTCATCACCACATGACGGCATGGACCAATGGGAAGACACTGCTATGTGAACTAAAATCTGCACTATGACATGTTATAGCCTACTGACCCTCACACTCTATGAGGGCTGCACTGCAGGGTTAGGAGGAAGTAGGCCAGGATGGCAACCTCTTCAAGGTGGGCAGAAGGAAATTAAAAAAAGACCATGACTTGTTTAAGCATCACATGTTCTCTTTAAACATCAAAATCTAGTAATATTGTCTATTATTAAGCATTATTATACAAGTATGGATGATGATATGCAGTCAAAACTTCTAGACCCATGAGTTACAATTTACAAATGAGCCTTTATTTTCGACTATAGATTAAATTGACAAACTAATTCAACATTCCAGGCTAGATGCAATTGGACAAAGGCAAATAATCTCAGCTGTAAATTATGTCTCAATGTCATTATCATTTTCTATTTCTCTAACAGACATTATTATTTGTGGCTTCTCCCTCTCACAGAACAAATCTGTAACTGTCCATCAAGATATTTTTTGGGGGGATGGTATCAAACCCTCAGATAATAAAAGCATTGTTACAGGTAATCCATCTTTAGTTACCACGGTCAAAAATGATTCATTATGACCATTTTTTTCTCAGCTCGTGTTCTAAAGCAAATCAAGAGTAAGAAATCCAAGCCTTTATGCAAAGGGCAAATCACCGACACAGAAGCTAGTACTCGATTAGCATATCTACGACATTTATCTTGTTCATTTTTCACAACACGACTTCAACACTTGTTCCACATAACCCACCATAAGACAATCTATTTCTCTTCTTTGGGGTGAATGATGGGAATTTAATGGAAGGAGCTGGCAAGAAGAGAGAGAGATGGCAGTAAAGGAATGAAGACCAAGAACTCCTTTCAAAATCCTGTTCTGTTTTGCCGGTGAAATCTGTGTTTCATCCTCTCAAGGGTACAACATTCAAAGACCTTTCATTAATATCATTTTCTGTTGCTGAAATGATAAAGTTGTCTCTGAATTCTCTATTATTTTCTACACCTTTAAAGTCTAGTCAATTATCTTACTAGAGGAATATCTATTTTATTTTCTTTTTATCTTTCTCACTCTGCTCCATTCCCAGCCAAGCTTTAAGTGGTCTGTGGAAAAAAATAAAAAATAAAAGCGGAGAAAACGTCTCAATTTATCTTTTTCTACAAAAAAAAAAAATAGTGACCATTGATGAACTGTTGAAAACATATTGTGCTCTGCCTTCCCCAAAAAAATTAACAATTTTGTGTCATTTCAACTTCAAATAAAATTTTTAACAATTTTTGAATGCAAATATATTTATATCAGATTCATTAGAGAATGATGTAAAATAGAAAGAAGCTCTCAAAAACTAAGCAAAAAGTGACACTGGATCGTGATCTTAACAAAGTTATTTATATATCTATATATACAAATCTATAACCGTTATATATATATATATATATATATATATATATATATATATATATATATATATATATATACAGTTGTGCTCAAAAGTTTGCATACCCTTGGCGAATTGATAATATATGTGCCATTTTAAAGGAAATATGAGTGAGCAGGCAAAACATTTTTCTTTTATTTCTTATGGAGTTCATATTCAACTGGAGGTTATAACAGAATGGCACAATAATAAAACAAAACATGGCAACAAAGAAAAAATGAAATTACCCTGTTCAAAAGTTTGCATACCCTTAGTACGTAATACTGTGTATTGCCCCCTTTGGCATCAATGATATTGCAGGCTTTTGTAATAATTGTCTATGAGGCCCCTAATTCTTGCAGGTGTTATAGCTGCGCTTTCGTCTTGGCAAAATACCTCCAGGTCATGCAAAGTTTTGGTTGTCTTGCATGAACCGCACATTTGAGATCTCCCCAGAGTGGCTCGATGATATTAAAGTCAGGAGACGGTGATGGCCACTCCACAACCTTCACCTTTTTCTACTGTAACCACTGGAGGGTCAACTTAACCTTGTGCTTAGGGTCATTGTCATGCTGGAAAGTCCAAGAGCGTCCCATGCGCAGCCTTCTTGCAGAAGAATGCAAATTGTCTGCCAGTATTGTCTGATAACATGCTGCATTCATCTTACCATCAATTTTTAAAGAGATTCCCAGTGCCTTTAGAGCTCACACACTTCCAAAACATCAGTGAGCCACCACCATGCTTCACAGTGGGGATGGTATCCTTTTCACTATAGGCCTTCTTGACCCCTCTCCAAACATAGCGCTTATGGTTGTGACCATATAGCTCTATTTTGGTCTCGTCACTCCAAATTATAGTGTGCCAGAAGCTGTGTGGGAAATTAACCTTTAATTGCCATTTTAACCTGTGTGTGTCACATTGTGTGTCTGTAACAAGGCCAAGGGTATGTAAGCTATTTGGGTGATTTTTGTTATCATTATGATTTAAAAAGGAGCCAAACAACTATGTGATAATAAATTGATTCATATGATTACTACAAATGCCAAAATTTCAAATTTTCTGCCAGGGTATGCAAACTTTTGTACACAACTGTGATATATATATATATATATATATATATATATATATATATATATATATATATATATATATATTTATTTATTTATATATATATATTTATATCCATAAATGATTACAACATTTTCCAGAGCAGTGTTATTATGCTGTATGATTGCAATTTTATAAATCTGTGTTTTATATTAAAAATATCTGCTCCACAAACCCTGGCATTTTCATAAACAGAACATTCTGAAACTCCTTTTCAGACACATACACTGTCAGCGCCACTCCCACCCCCTTCATGATGTAACAAGTGGTGGAGAGAAACACCACAGATGGAGGTTCTCACATTACATTTTAAAGTAATTTTGTTATTTACTGTATATATTTTACAAACCTTGCATACACATTAAATTTCATACAAATGCAAAGCTGATTCAAAGAAATCTACTTAACAAAACATTACACTGGCGGTTTAACACCACTGTTCATTTGTTTGTTTTTTTATAACATTTTCCCAAGAAGTTCTGTATTTATATACTAATTAACAATTAATCCACATATTGCAAGGCTCAGAGGAGATCTAAAGAAGCTGTACTTGATGGACTAAAAGTCTTTTTTCAACCCTAATTACTATGTAACTATGTAAATATATGTGTGATGGATGTACAGACCCACCGCTGGTATAAAGAGGCAGTCAGTGCAAATGGAGTGTTCAGTATGGGTGTTCCACCTTTGCTGAATATACCATTTCCCTCTCAAACAATGAACTAAACAGGCCTGTACCTTTAATTAAAAGAGCTATATAAGGCAGCTTGCTGAGGCTCAGAGAGGCCAACGTAGTCTCGGGCAGGGATGTGTTAGACCTCTGTGTACTGTATGAACGTATGTTGAAAGAAAGCTATATTTTGTTATAAAGTGTTGTGTTTGTTATATAGTACAACTGACAAGGATAGTCAGTTATCAGCTGAGAATATAGAAAGTATTGAAAATTCATCCCTGAAGAAATTCGTTTACCGGAAATAACAGGCTTTACACTGTTACAGTGGGATTATGACATCATGGAATATTGCTCATTGTTTATCTCTATCACCTCTTGTTCTTGTAGAGCAATATTTTCCTTGCAATGTTTTCCAGCTCACATTTGACATACATCTGATGTATCTGCAAAAAGGCAAATCCATGACTTATGGGAAGGGTATATTCCCTTTGCTTTTTGTTCCCATGGATACGACTTCTTTAATCCACAAAGCAGCGGCCTCTCTTCCTCTGGTGGGACTAAGTGCAGATGTTATCATAGTGGAGAGCGAGGAAGACAGATTAAGTATCCACTGGAGCTCTGCTTCTTTCTCAGGGCTCTTCGTGTTCCTTGCATCCGATTGCACAGCGTCTCCTATTATATAGGGAAATGATCAGAGTTGAAAACACAAATCCAAAGAGAGAATATAAAGTTATTAATTAAATGTCTGAAGATATAAGGTAGGAAACTCTTAAACCCAAAGGGAAGTAATTAAGCTTGTACCATCGAAATGGTTATTATCCTTGGATTATACCTCCCAATATTTCAAGTGGCAAAAGAGGGACGCACATTGTAGAAAACAGACCCACTATTTGCAAAATGTAACTGCAGAATACACACACTCTTTGAATCTTGTTTCCTCTGAAAATACTGAAGGAAACAGCCAGAGAGAATTCAGTTAAAGAAAGAGGAATATAGTCAAACTAAAAAAGAGGAATTTGTCCTAAAGTGTAGTACAGTGGCTACAAAAATAACCCCACATTTGAGAGTTTGGAAGGGACAGATGATTGTTTTCTGAAAAGAGGGATCACTCTTTTGAAAGAAGGACAATTGAAAGTTATGCCTTGTATATGAACTTACCACTTCCTATATTTTTATATTTTAGATGTCCATGTTTAACATATAAAACTGCCTCCTATTACTGTTCTACAGGTGTCCGTGTCATGTATGTACTACCTCTATATTGAAGGGTGCCCTTGAACTTGAATTTAGTCATTCACATTTGATACCCTTACGGAACAGATTATAAACACAGAATATAAGACTATTAAAATACATTTTAGATGGCTCTGCTATAGTCTAGACATGTCAGAAGATGGCACTAGAGTATTTCCTTAGAGTCCCTTAAATGGCTTCCCTTGAGAACTAACAGAATGCTGTTTTTCTTCTTTTTTTCTATTTCTGCTTTTCTTGCCTTTTTTTTATCACACTTAATTCAAAGATTTGCCCTCTTTAGCTCCACTTCAAAACAAAATGGAGCCCAAGAGTGTAATTAATAACTAACCTCTGTGGAGTCCATTTTTAGAAAATATGTAAAGCTTTTCTAATATGAATATGAGCGTTATTTCTTTATTTCTGTCTCGGCCTCTGTACAGTGCTGTATGTTCTATAGAAACAGAGGAAGGCATTGCCTGCTCTCACGCAGCCTTAGCAGACATTGGATCCTATGGAACCTGTATGATATTCTGTGTTATATATTGGGGCATATTGAGTTATCTGATCACGTAATGCATAGGTACATCTTCAAAGGATCTATACGCTGTATCTCAATTTATTATGTATACTCTCTCTCTGTGTTACTTCAAACTGCCCACGGCAACCCTTTGGTGCAGGGTTGGATTTAACCATTCTGACTACAGTTTTTAGAGAATCAGTGTAGGAGGGGAGAGCAAGTGATAACATTTTAGAGGGATGTGAAAGGGTAAAAAGAGAGAGGGGGCATGGAAGGTCTAAGTAAGATGAAGTTAGCAGAGTAGAGAGTGTTAAAAGAGGAATGTTGGTTTTGGAAACATAGAATAATGTGTATTGGAGACAGTGGAAAGTGGAGAGATGCAAGAATGGTTAAACAAAGTGATAGAGGCTGAGCAAGGGAGGAAGAGAGGAATAGAGATAGTAAAATGTGTAAAGAAGATGCAAAGATAGAGAGGTAGATATGTTGAATGGTCACTGAAGTTCAAGAACAGCTGCACTTGTTTATAAAGTATCTAACAAACTAATAGCATTAGCAGCTGTGTAAGTTATAAACATACAAATGTTTTAGAGAAAGGTAAATTATGAGAAGCCTGTTTAAGAAGAATGACACCAAAGTTCCACGGATGCCTCAGCAAATACATTGCTGACATGTATATTTTAAGAACTTATGCTATTTTCTCTGCATAATTATTTTCTTAAAGTTTTCATACATCTTTTTATTGTACAGAGGTGCTTTAAGCAAACATAGGCTCAACCTATCATCTATAAATAGAGTGCCTCGGCCAGCCATACTTAACTGTATGTCACGTATAGATACATGGATGGATGGATGACCGCTTGTGGATGAGGCCACATAGGTCTGGGCATTCTCTTTTTTTTTTTTTATTGGTAATATCCTATAGCACAAAAGCTCCCTCTAAATGCTTATATACTGTCTTCAGTACAATAATATATTTGACATGTTTTCCTTTGAGATTAGAATGTTTAATTAACCAAAAGGAATATTCTTATTTGTTTTTGTTTGCATCTAGAATAAAGTATTGCCATTTGTAATGCCTGTAATTCTTATAAAACTCTTATAAAACTCTTCATTAAATATGAATCAATGCTAAACATGTATTAATTTCCTGTCCCTTTAAGTGCCAAATTAAAATATCATGCTCTGCAGTTGGATGACCTAAGCATAAGTGACACAGGTCCGAATAAGCATAACCCACAACCCTTTACCCGAAAATGACACAGGAAACCAGTATGGGGATAAACCAGGCCACAGCTTTATTCAGTGGCGGCTGGTGACTTTTCAAGTTGGAGGGGCGACAGGGCGAAACATAGCCACTCCCCCTTTTTCAAACCACACCCATTTTTATAACTCCTCCCCCTGACGTCATAATGACCTTTATAAGCCCCGCCCAATGACCTTATGCTTGTGAAGCCCATTGAAATACATGATCTGCAATGCAGAAATGTCAAGAAGTAAAGTAACAATGTGTTAAATTCATTGGTATACAATATAGATTGAAAAAACTCATGTGACAAGACTACAGCAATATCATAGTTGCACCTATACGTATTAACAGAAAAATTAAAGGAGTGACACCTACCATTAGTCGGCTCTTCTTCTCAGGGTATTCATGTTCATTAAGTTGACCAATGAGTAGAAACAAATCTGCAGCCACATAGGGTTTGCACCTGGGGTTGAAAGAAAACAAGCAAATCAATCAGACCATTCAAGAACAAAACCATACTTTCAAAACCTTAAAAGACCAAGTGGAACCATATAGGCCCCAAACATACCTTAGAAGACCAAGTGTGACTATATAGGCCCCAAACATACCTTAGAAGACCAAGTGTGACTATATAGGCCCCAAACATACCTTAGAAGACCAAGTGGGACTATAGGCCCCAAACATACCTTAGAAGACCAAGTGTGACTATATAGGCCCCAAACATACCTTAGAAGACCAAGTGTGACTATATAGGCCCCAAACATACCTTAGAAGACCAAGTGTGACCATAGGCCCCAAACATACCTTAGAAGACCAAGTGTGGCCATATAGGCCTCAAACATACCTTAGAAGACCAAGTGTGACTATATAGGCCCCAAACATACCTTAGAAGACCAAGTGTGACCATAGGCCCCAAACATACCTTAGAAGACCAAGTGGGACCATATAGGCCTCAAACATACCTTAGAAGACCAATCAGCACTGCATAGGCCCAAACCAGTGGATCTTGGGATTCAAGAAAACAACAACATTTCACTTCTGTTTAGACCACACAATAATCAATGTCAAACAAACACGTTGAATTAGCATATGGATAACCATATGAGCAGTAACGCCACGCCAAGGCTTCAACAATTGTTACTGACCATTCACACACCTTTCATAGCTCCTTCAATATGCACACCCACACACCATTCATACTTTACTTACCACTAGTTATTTTTGGTAGTGAGGTGGTGCCATTTCTGAGAACTTTACGTACCCTTGAAGGTGCCTCCAATTCCTTCAAACCAATGCATTTAACCGCTACAGGGCCATGGTGCTTTTTAATTACTTTTTTGATCCTCTTCAATGTGGAGAAGCATCTTTCTGGTTCTTTAGTAGTCTTCGTTGTTGTAAGCAGGATTCCTTATAGCTTCACTCACTCTGTTAAATTATGTAGATTAAATTGATGCTAAAGTTGCTGCAGAGCAACAGCACTTGTACAGACATGGAATTCTTGCTTCCTGTACACAAGTGACAGCTACCCTTGGAAGTGCCTCCAATTCCTTCAAACCACGCCAAGGCTTCAACAATTGTTACTGACCATGCACACACCTTTCATAGCTCCTTCCATATGCACACCCACACACCGTTCATACTTTACTTACCACTAGTTATGTTTGGTAGTGTGAGGTGGTGCTGCTTAACGCAGTTTATCTTTGCACACCTTGGGGGTATGCATTCTTCTTTGCTTCAATCACTTGTATTTTAATTTTGCACGGCGATCTTTCAAAGAACAAAACTTCTCAATGGTTTTTTCATTGAAGTGTGGGATCTCGGAAATCAGTTGCTTTTCCATTGAGAGCATCGCCAATGCATTCAACCGCTCCAGGGACATGGTGCTTCTTAAAAAGGTTTTTATCCTCTTCAATGTTGAGAAGCATCTTTCTGATTCTGCAGTAGTCATTGGTGTTGTAATCAGGATTCTTAATAATTTTACTGTCTCTGTGAAATCATTCTGCAGATTAAATTGATGGAAAAGTTTGTGCAGAGCAACAGCACTTGTACAAGTATGAAACTCTGTCTTCCCATACAGAAGTGACAGCTCAGTGCGTAATTGTTCCTTCTTCAGTATTGGATATGCTTGCACGGTGTCTTCCAGAGCTTGGGTTGGAAAGCAAGTGCCATGGGTTTTATACAAGTCACTTTGAACAAGTTTGGCACTGACTAGGTGATTTGAAAATGAAAATCGTTCTTTTGCATGAACCACCACTATGTCACATACCTCTCTTGAAAGTTGTCTCAAGGTTGAGATCTCCGCACTCCGTCTGTTGACTGTTAGATCGCTTGGCAAACTTGCTTCTATCTCTTCCACAGAATTCCGGATTTTCTGGATGCTGCTGACAAAGTCTTCTGTGACTTTTTTGATATAAACAGTATCCGTGTCTCGCTTCTGAAGCTGACTATAGAGGATGTCTACATGTGGCATTATTAAATGAAATAATTTAAGGAAGTAAAGGAACTCCCTGTCTTCCAGCATTCCAATGAAACCTGCGGCTTCCCGTATAGATGTTGGATCAAAGTTTAGACATGCTTCAATTGTCTGGAAACACTCAAGTAGCGCATCTCTGTTCTCGTAGATCACGTTCACGGTCCTAACGTTGAAGTTCCATCGTGTCGGTGCACCTCTTGGAAGTCTTCTACCAACTACCTCATCCAGAACTCCAGTCCTTTTTGGAGAGCGTGAAAAAAAAGATGGTATGCCGCCTATGTTTGAAAAAAAAACTCTAACTCTTCCAATCCTTGAAACTGCTTTCTCCATTATTAGGTTCAGTTGGTGAGCATAGCAATGGACGTAGTGTGCGTTCGGGTACACGTCTTTTATTTTTCTTTGAACTCCTCCTTGATCTCCACGCATCACACTGGCACCATCATAGCTTTGAGCTATGAGTTTCTACTTGTCTTCTGGCTCTGGGAGAACAGTATTCAGTGTTTCCAGCACAACAGCAGCAATAGAGTCTGCATCCGTTGATTTCATTTCCGTGAAGCCATCAAATCTTTCCACCACTTGATGCTTCTTGTCAATGTAGCGATAGACTACAACGCACTGTGTCCTAGCGGAAATATCGGTTGTTTCATCCGCTTGGATTGCCACAAACTGGGCTTCCTTAAGCTCTTGGTGAATCACTTCCTTTATAACTTCATGCATGCAGTCCAGTAGCTCATTCTGCACGGTTTTGGAAGTGCCCTTAAACACAGTTGCAGTCTTCAAATGCTGTTCCATTGCACTATCGATACTGCCAACCAAATCCACCAGGCCTCTAAACACTCCTGGATTTAGCGATGTTTCACTCTCGTCGTGTCCTCTTAATGCCAGTTCAAAGGCGCCACAAAAGCGAACACAATCAATTATCTTCGAAAGGATGTACCGGTTCTTAGCCACTTCTTCGTTGTGTTTTTGAATGCTGACTTGGTATCCTTGGTCCAGTTGAACAGCAATGTTCGCCTGTCCAAGCATCTCAAACTTGATCCTGTTATCCAAGTGAGCTTTAGAACTTTTGTGTTTTGCCAATTTGTCAGCTAGATGTTTGACGTCAGTCACTCCAGTTTTGGTCCAAGCAGCGTCACCACCAAATAGGATGCATGGGAAACAATATAAGGACTTCCTAGAAACGCTTCCAGAAAGCCAGTCGTTCTTCTTGTACCATTCAGTATTGAAATTACGGACATATTGCTTCCCTCTATCTCTTGCGATTTGCTGCAGATTTATCTCTGGTTGGTCAGCTCCTAACCGTTTTACTTCCACCTTCTCCTCATAGGTTAGGGTGGCGAAAGGCTTCACAAGTAGAGAGTCAATAGTATTCATTTCTGATATTGATACCAATAAAAGAAAGAGATCACGGTATATTAATTTATATTATGTCACAAAATTACTTAAAAATAACAGTGTGTTGATTTCATTGGTATACATTACAGATTGCAAACCCTCATGTGACAAGACTACATCACCATCAAATTTGCACCTATACACATGGACAGAAAATTAAAGGCAATGATACTCACCAACAGTTGACGCTCCTTCTCGGGGTATTCACGTCCAGTAAGTCAACCAACGAGTCCAAAGAAATCTGATTCCACAGATAGTTTGCACCTGGGAAGTTATAGAAAAAAAAAAAAAAAACATTAGAACGTTTAAGACCCAAACCGTAACGTTTAAAACCTTAAAAGAGCAAGTGTGACCATATAGGCCCCAACCGCCGCTTAAAAACCTTAAATAACCAATTTTGACCATATAGGCACCAACCGCCGCTTAAAAACCTTAAATAACCAATTTTGACCATATAGGCCCCAATCGCACCTTAAAAACCTTAAATAACAAATTGGGACCATATAGGCCCCAACCGCACCTTAAAAACCTTAAATAACAAATTGGGACCATATAGGCCCCAACCGCACCTTAAAAACCCTAAATAACAAATTGGGACCATATAGGCCCCAACCGCACCTTAAAAACCTTAAATAACAAATTGGGACCATATAGGCCCCAACCGCACCTTAAAAACCTTAAATAACAAATTGGGACCATATAGGCCCCAACCGCACCTTAAAAACCTTAAATAACAAATTGGGACCATATAGGCCCCAACCGCACCTTAAAAACCTTAAATAACAAATTGGGACCATATAGGCCCCAACCGCACCTTAAAAACCTTAAATAACAAATTGGGACCATATAGGCCACAACCGCACCTTAAAAACCTTAAATAACAAATTGGGACCATATAGGCCCCAACCGCACCTTAAAAACCTTAAATAACAAATTGGGACCATATAGGCCCCAACCGCACCTTAAAAACCTTAAATAACAAATTGGGACCATATAGGCCCCAACCGCACCTTAAAAACCTTAAATAACAAATTGGGACCATATAGGCCCCAACCGTACCTTAAAAACCTTAAATAACATATAGGCCCAAAAAAAATAAAAAAATAATATATATATATAAATATATATATATATATATATATATATATATATATAACAATTTGATATATATATATATATATATATATATATATATAAAAATTGATATCAATATATCACAATAAATAAATATATATATATATATATATATATATCAAATTGTTATATATATATATATATATATATATATATATATTTATTTATTGTGATATTTTGATATTAATTTTTATATATATATATATATATATATATATATATATATATATATCCAAATATATATATATATATATATATATATATAAAAAATTACACATAAATATACATAAACATATACATACAACAATATATATTAATTGATATTTATTATTTGATTAATTGATGTTCTTTATTACATGGTATATTATATTGTTCATGCATTTCTATTACACTTTATTTGTTATACATATTACAGTGCTATTTTTTGGCTATACATGTTACAGGATATTATCCTGTAACATGTATATCACATAAAATAGCCCTGTAATATGTATAATACATACAGGGTCAAACAAGTTCACACTAACCTTTTTTACCCTTACAGGCTTCCATACCTGCTTGCTGATTTGCTAATTTTTTAAAGACTCTCATTGGTTGAAATCGATGTCAATCAAAAATTTCAGCCAATCAGAGTCCTTCAAAAATTAGTATATATAGCAGACCGTGGGAAAAAAACAATTAATCGCGGGAGGGCCTCCTTGTAGGAGGAGCTCTTTTAGTGTGTTGTTTTTTTTTTTTTTAGAGCGTCGGTTTTTTTTGTGGAGGCCTCTTTCAATGGGCCAGAATGGATGGATGGACAATGGCTTCAATCAAGATTGGATTATTTTTGATCATTGGCTTCAATCAACATGGATTATTTTATTTTTGATCATTGGCTTCAATCAACATGGATTATTTTATTTTTGATCATTGGCTTCAATCAACATGGATTATTTTATTTTTGATCATTGGCTTCAATCAACATGGATTATTTATTTTTCATCATGACTATATCCAGAGAGGACAGAAGGCCAACGCTGGAGGGGTCAATTTTACAGGTAAGTATGTGCTGTTGTTTATTTTATTTTTTATTAATGTTTGTTTAAAGCTGTTTATTTTTGTATACAAAGTGTTGTGTTACTAACTGTACTAACAATGTGTGTATGTGCTGTTTATTTTATTTTTTATTAATGTTTGTTTAAAGCTGTTTATTTTTGTATACAATGTGTTGTGTTACTAACTGTACTAACAATGTGTTTGCTTACTGTGTGTTTAATTGTAATAATGTTGTTACTGTATTTTTTTTTTCCCTTCCCTTATTTTTATTTTATCTTTAGAAGTGACATGCACATATACATGCCTGTTACTTCTAAAAATGGAATAAAAATAGGGGGGGGGAGGGGGTAGGTAGTTGGTTCATCCAGGGTGGGGTCGGTCACGGTCAGGCGCCCATCGGTCGCCCATAGGCCACGACCAGGGGTGGCACAGGCCTCATGGGGGTGAACATCCACCCCCATGTGGCCTGGTCAACCCCGCTCACTGCCCGAATACCCGGGGTAGCATAGGCCGCATCGGGGTGGTGCCGGGGGCCCGGTGGTGATCGGGCCTCGGGGGTGGCATAGGGCGGCAACATGGAGGTCATCAGGGGTGGCACAGGCCTCATCAAGGGGGTGATCCGATCACCCCCATGTGGGCCTGTGCCACCCCGCTCACCACCCGACTACCCCGATCCCGTGATCGGTGTAATCCGGTGGTGGCATGATGGCATAGCTAGGCTAGCATAGGGCAGGCCTGATCGGGGGTGGCACAGGCCACATGGGGGTGATGGCTGGGGTCGTCGGTGGTAGTTGGTGGGTGGCTGGGTAGGTGGCACTTGCAGGCTAGGCAGGCATAGTGGGGGACTGGGGGTAACTGGTCACCCCTAACTTTTATTAGGGGCTACTAGGGGTTTTGGTTTGGCCAGGGGCAGGGCAGGTGCCAGGCAGAGGCAGGTGTAGACTTACTGTGTTAGGCAGGCAGAGCAGATGAGTAGATTCAGCCAGGGAGGTCTCTCAGTCTCAGCGTGACCAGGGTCAGGAAACAGAAAGGGGGAAGGGACAGGGAACTGGTGGTTTTATTGACTGTATCAGTCAATCAAAATTTAAACTCGAGGCCCTATTTGCTGGCGGGCGCTCAGGGCTAACGGTCTGGGTGGGTTTAGATTGATCACTTAGTAACTGGACAGCCTTCCATCATTGATTGGTCAATGATGGAAGACTGTCATTTATTAATTGATACATTTATGACCGCCCATGCATATCGTCACTGTGATGGTGGGCGGCATGCATTAACGGTCAGTGGGCCAGGCCAGGACTCATTGAAGAGAGAGAAGAGTCTAAAGGTTAGTGTACACAGTGTAACTATTGTAATTTGATCACACAGGGTGCAGGCAGGGGGCGATAGATACACAGCATTAGTTAATGTAGCGCAAGGGTTATTTTAAAAGTGACAGTGTCCCTTTTCTAACTTTACTTCATTTTTAATACTATTTAGACTTGAAATGATGATGTACACCTTATATTTATTTGTTTTTGGGTTATACTAATACATTGTTGTGTTTTTTTTATTGCAGGGTGAAGAAAATATTTGGGGGGGGCGTTTGCCCTGACGCCCCAATGGACGGGCCGCCCCTGGCTTTATTAATAACATACATGTTAACCAGAGGTAGCTGCACACCCCTACGTGGAAGTAGCTCACCACCCAGCCAGAGGACCAAAGGAACCCTGTGTCCAAAAGCCCTCTGGCAACAACCACTCACCGGAACCTAATCCAGCTAATGAGCTCCCCGCCAGGGTGATGCAGCACCCCCGCCAAGCTGCGACACTACACACAATAACGCAACCTTACCAAAATAACAGGGAGGGAGGGAGGGAACTGTCTTCTCCTGCGGACTGACAACACCTCCCCTACAGCTCCACCCATTAACCCTAACCTCTACCCAGCACTCAGCCCGATCAACCAGCCCCTTCCCTTAGTGCTTTCCCGAGGGGCTCCCTGAAATGCAGTCTCAGGAAAATTATTAGGAAGTAATTCTGTACATTAAAGTTGGAGATACGTAGAAAGGAATACCAACAAATGTGGCAGATAGTCAGCAAGAGGTTTAAAGGACCACTTTAGAGGTCTTATAAAAAGTGCTCTCTAAAGTATAGTTAAGTAGAGCTTCATAAGAAAAATAAACCTTTATTAAACTTTTACTGTGCATTTAATTTACAGTTTTTTTTTTAAATCATGCCCTGTGCTGTATAAGCTCCAGATCTCTGCGCCCTCTGAATAGTGAGAGCTTTCCAGGGGGAGGTACCAAACCAAAAACCTTTTTCAGATCATTCCATAAAAAACACATTAGCATCAGGCAGTAGTGAGCTGCTAACAATGTACACAAATACACTTCCTAGTCGCCTCCCACTATCATACTGCAAGTACACTATGCCTGTTTAGAGAACATTTCCCTCTGGGTGGCTCCCACGCTAGAGATAATACATCATTCAGGGGATAGAGAGATAAATAACTCATACTGTTAGGGGACATGATTAAAAAATAGTAATTAATTGTTTAAATGCATGGTAAAAGTTTAATAAGGGATATTTTCTGATCTTTAGAGAGCCTTTTATGAGACCACTTAAGTGTGCTTTTAACGTTTATGATAGGCATATTCAGTATTATCCATAGGTTCCTTTTTCATTTAACAGAAAAAAGCCGCCAGTAAAATTATGACACTGCAGTTCTATTTGTAACCATTCTACTGCAAATATTTTATCAGACTTTACTGTAAAATGGTGTAGGCCAAACAAAGCTACTGATCTGTCAGTAATGCTTCACATTAGTTTTTTTTTACTTATCTATAACTATATGATACTTTGGATCTATTTGCCCTGTGCATTGGAGACTTGTCAATCAGAACTGCAGATGCAAGAGAAGAACATATCATATTTAAGACTTTAGGGCTGCAATGTTTTTAAACCACTGAGATATAATTATAAGATTTTTCTCCCAGCAACCCTTTACCGGTGCTTCTTTTTCAGGGTTGAACTTTCACCTCCTTGACTGCGTAAATCAAAAGAGCCTCTTGTACAGAACTTGCAAAATCTCATGTGGCAAGAGTATGGAGAAGATTACTACTTGTTTCATAGAAAAATGATTGACAGCATCTTCCCTTCAGTATTAGAAACAAAGAAGTGGTCTACATCAATTAATTGTAAACTGACATTATAGATGACTTTTAGGGCATATACGCAGCACGCAGCATTATAGCCAATAGGTGAAGAGTAATGAATAGGATGGAAAAATATATATAGTTTACTATTTCTAATGTTGCCCGATGTTCATTGACATATGCACTGCAGAGCAGTAAAAGTTTAAATAAATACATTAGAACACAACCATTACAGGCAGTAAACATGCACTGCATATTTATTAGTTTTACGTAGGCGCAGTCATGTGTGGGATTCTTTAGTTGTCCAGTATCTACTGGCTATGGTGTTTTTAGTGCTGCATATACTGTATATGTATTGTAAGAACCACTGAAGTGTCATAGTTATAGTGTTTTTAATAATATGTAAGTAAATGATAGACTGAGGAGGATTCCCAGGCAGAGTGGCCTAAAAAGAGACAAGGTCTATGCCACTGAGGAGCCTGGGAGTTGCAGCTAACAGAGAGAGCTGTCACCTGGTTGGACTGCTATAAGAGAAGACTGTGAAAGTTTGCTCACATAGATACCAAAGTAAAGTTGCTGTTGGAGCAAAGTCAGCCCTGCTCGGTCAGCAAGGAAATCCTGGTGACAAGTACCTGTTGGATACTGCTGTGTGACCAGCCTTGAGAGAGCTGTGCTATTGACTGAAGCTACCAGAGAGACAGACACGCCGCTTACCTTAAAGGTCAGAAGACTTTACCTTTATGTTACCCCAGGGAAAAGACTGTGATATATAAGAGTGACTTTTCCCATTTGAGTACCTGTGAACTATCAAGTGCCCCTGGAGGTTGGGGTACCTGGAGAGTGGATGCACCATCGCTTACAAGCCAATGTCCATGGCAAAGAGGAAAGGATTGTTGGATTTCCCATGGACATAAGCATAGGACAAATAAATGTACGTTTTTAGGAAATTTTACATTTTTTGTTGATTTTTTATCGTTGGCAAATGTTCTTTTGTTATTTTCTCTAAAGCACATCTTGCTCGTAAATTATAAGTACAATACCTTCACAGGCTTTTTATTAGGAGAGCAGGAGGTTAAAGTTAATGTCATTAACTGATTGTGTGCTATTGCTATGAAAAAGGGGAGATTTTTCATTGATTTAGTTACATGGTTACATAGTAATTGAGGTTGAAAAAAGACTTTAGTCCATCACATTCAATCTTTTTTAAATCTCCTCTGATCTGCAATATGTGGATTAGTTGTTAATTGATCCAGAGGAAGGCAAACAGAAACGATGAAACATTGGCAATTGTCTAAAAATGGTAAGAAAAAAAAAATCCTACCTGACGCCAGATACTGGTGATCGGACTCTTTCATGGATCAATAATCCCTCTCTAATTATCCAGCATAACCCTAAATGCCCTTTTTACTCAAAAATATATCCAACCTCTTTTTAAAGTTAACTATTGAATTCATTGTCACCACCTCCTTTGACAGAGAATTCCACAGATTAACCACTGTTAAGGTGGAATCTTTTTACCTCTAACCTCAATATCCACTTTTAGATGCCTTTTTCTAGAGAAAATAAGTTTGATTTGATTAATCTTTCTTCATTACTTAGCCCCTCCATTCCCGGGATTAGTTTTGTTGCCCTTCTCTGTAATTTTTCTAGTTCTAAAATGTTCTTTTTATGACGTGTTGCCCAAAATTGTACTCCATATTCCAAATGAGGGTGTACTAGGGATTTGTATAGTGGCAGAATTTGATTTCCTTCCCTTGCATCTATATTCTTCTTAATACATGATAATATTTTAGTTGCCTTTGCAGCTGCTGTTGACAACTGACTACTGTTACCTAGGCAGTTGTCCATAAGTACTCCCAAATCCATTTTAATATCTGATACCCCTCGATTTGCTCCATTAAGAATTTAAATTGCATGGCTATTTTTCCTTCCCAGATGCAAAACTTTCCATTGATTTGTATGTCCATGAGCAGATATTTACTGCAATTCCTGTATCCCTTAGTTTGCACAATAGTCTTCCATGTGGCACTGTATCAAAAGACTTTGCAAAATCCAAAAATACTACATACACTGAGGTGCCTTGATGCAAGTTCTTACTAGCCTCCTCATAAAAACTAATTAGGTTTGTTTGACATGACCTATCTGTTACGACTCAAAACTTTCAGGGCCACAGGCTCCTAACTTTTTTCCTTTTAGGCTGTGCATTTGTGTTCAATCTCAGCACCCAGCCATTAAATTAATTCATGGAGAAGTAGAGAAGCAATACCGTTCATTTAGTGTAGACAGAGACTGAACCTTTATGTTTTCTTGCGTTTTACAGAAATATCAAAACACAACAAAACTTCCCACCACATGCCCCTCCCTGTATCAGGGATCTCATTTCTTAGTGTGACCTCCTCACCCCATTACTTAGGCCCACCGCCAGATACACTAGAACCTAGTGGTTATCTGTTTAGGTCACTAATATCCCAGGCCTGTAGGGGGGCAGAGGGTAATGTGGTTTTACAATACACAAGGGAAGCATACCATAGACCTCACAAACTACAATAATAGAAAATAAATCCATAAATGAAATAAGCACAAGACATTCACATTCTTTCCTACCCCCTCTGGTTAAAAACTCCTGTTTATCTAATGTAAAAAATGAGGGGCCATTAAAAAATACCAGATGACCAGTGGAGCCGAATAAAAAAGTCCATGAGGGCCAACTATACTTTATAATGGAAAAAAATAGACTGCACTATATAAAAGGAATAATAGAGCCATTGGGGAGAGACACACCCACATATTTCACACATCATGATACATGCACAAATAAATAAGCACGATGCCATGACAGTAACTATACTCACACATTACATTCAAGATAGTAACTATATGTACTCAGATAAATTCTTATAATCCTTAGAACACATCTCTTGTCTGTTTGATAGCCTTTATGTTATCAATGAGATGTGTAAGAGTCCCACATAACAGAGTAACTTGTGGGTTACAGGGGGTCCTGTCATGAATAAATCCGTGTTGACTCCTACTTATAATCTGAATGAATTCTAAAACGTTATTGTTCATAATAGTATTCACAAAATACAATAATATACTCTTAATCTCAAGAGATCTTGATAAGACCAACAGTATAAACAAATAAACTATTCATAGAAGTTATATATTCAGGTAAGTGGATACATTCCACCACCTTTGTTTATAATGTATAACACCTTTGTTTAGAATGTTTAGCACTTTTTTCATTCTTTCACTATTTTATTTTTTCATTTGAATTTTTTCACGTTTAATTATTTTATTGTAAAAAATTCACAAATATATATGTCAATATACTTTGGGAATAGTACATCATTACACATATAACAATGTTGCTATATTAAAAGCAATGTTTAAAGTCTCAGTACTCATTTATTCTAATTCAGTTAGTGTTGCAATCTATAGATCAACTCTAACCAATATTTGTAAAACACTAATATCACCTGCTACATTCACTTAGTAGCACATTCACTTAGTAGCTATAGAGAAATTGTATAAATCTTAAGGGACAAAAATATATTTATTAAAAGCCATTTTTTAAAAATAAAAATATATCACATTATATCTAAACCAATTACTATAGTGACATCATTGTACCTTAGATTGTAAGTCTGCGAGTTTCTATTCTAAGTACTTTGGGAATTCACCATGGACATTGAATTCCTAGCTCAATGATAGGGCCCTCCTTCCTTTGCTAAATGTTAATCTGTATTTATCTTTGTCTGATCCTAATTTATGTACAGCGCTACGAAATATGTTGGCACGTTATAAATAAACTATAATAATAATAATAATAATAATAATAATAATAATAATTCTCTGTAGAATAAATTCAGAGATCTGTTTGTATATATTCTTTGTTTTAAATGATCGGATTTGAATTATATTATTTTTTTAAATCATTTTAATTAAAGAATGTTTTTTTTTTTTTAAATCAAGTATGTGGCAATTCATAACATAATTTATCCACATAAAAGTGGTCCCCCCTTTTTTTTATATTTCTCTCTGTGCCCATCTTCAAGGACACAGATAACAAAAAGATCTACTACTTATAATCCTGTTCAAATAGATATATTCTTGTATACTATTCCTTATCAATCCTTCTACAAGCTTTCACACTACAGAAGTGAGGCTTACAGGTCTATATTTCCCTGGATTTGTGCTTGCTCCCTTCTTAAACATAGGTATCACCTCTGCTTTTCTCCAGTTATCTGGTAGAGACCACATGTTGAGTGACTCTTGAAAAATTAGATATAATGTTGATAGGCCTATGGGCTTAGTGAACAATGTAACACATTATTTGGCTCCCAATAACGTCTCATTCACCAGAGCACTTATTCTTTGGTCACAAACAGTTCCAGCATTAAAGGGATACACTTCATGTAGATGAAGAATATTAAGAACTTATGACTGAGCTCTGTTGTACTGGCACAGAACATTTTAGTGGAAGGTATGGATATGCTAAAGCTCATTCTGCATTTTTTCACTATGTGGTGTAACCATTAACCTACCCCCCCAGACTTGAATTGAAAGGTAATATTTTGTTTTCTTGTTGAAGCTTAATGTTTAGCACATGTGTAAACAAGTCCTAGGTAAATAAACACTAATTGTGATTAGAAGGGTACAATGCAAACCATAAAAAAGCAATGCCATGGACTGTGTCAAAAGCAGCAGAAAGGTTCAAGTGACAAATTAAGTGTGTAATGTTGCAATGGAGTGAAGGGAATCTGATGGCAAAGGGTTGTGAAAAAAGTGAATTTAGCTGCTGCAGATTAAATATTTAATTTTGATACCTAGTATAGAGGTAGCCAAAACAAGAGCAAGAGATGCACACCTGAGAACAGAAAATGCTAAACAGGATGCAATTTGAGATACAAACTGTCAAGTTTTAGCCTGCTTGTGCTATTACAGAATTAAAAAAAAGATGGTTTAGTCCATACGCATGAATCAATGTGGCTAAACAATATCACATAGAAATGGTGATAGTACACTTGGCCAACTGAATGTGGTAACAGCTAAGCATTTCTTGTTAGATCCCACACCATTTCCAATGGTCATGGCAAGAGATTTATCATGACAAATACAGCATGGTTCGCAGTGCTTGTAGATGGAGATCAGGTAAGTTGGTTAAAAATTCAGGTAAGTTGGTTAAAAAATAATTAAAATAAATAACATTCAATGCAAGGGGTTTATGACTCCTCAGACTAAGCTCTGCTTCTGCCAGAAACCCCCTACCCCCTTGTGCATTGAGGTGGGGGGCCATTAACCCCTGCTTAACCACTCTACCCCTATACATAACATACCCCATGGGGATTCCTTTGGACCCCTATGGAGCCGCTACCTATAACCATGGACACTCATGGCACTTAAAATTAACTTCATACCATCCTGTATTTTATATTACACTTTCTTTTGAAATCAGAACATATGGGATTAATTCATAAGGGGACTGATGAGACCACTATATACCTGCATATCACTATGTTACTCAAACACAGACTAATAATTATGCAATATTGATTAATGTTCGGAAATAGGAGATAATACTAACCTCTCTCTAAAAGGAGAGGACACTACTATTTATATGACATGTTACCATCTGGGAAAGAACTATTCATGTAGAAGCCAAACAGGAAGGAAAACTGCTATAGGTGGTCAGATTTAATAGTTATGGCATAAGGTGGATCACCCAAGTTTCCACTTAAAGGGCCACCAAACTAGGCACAATTTGAACTACACCACTGTAAAAATCTTTTTAAAAATCTTTTAAAATGCTTTTTGAAATACATGCATTTTCACTGAGAAATGAAATAAAATAAAATCTGTGTAAGTCCGCCTACTTAGGTCCTGAAGACTAGAGGACTCGATCCTGCAAACCTACTCAGGCCAATCAGGTGGTCTTCCGCTCATTTAGGTCTATGGTAAGGTTTTTGCCCTCAAGCACCTACACAGAAGACCAGTGACATCATCCTCAAGAGGCTGTTCCTACTGACATGTCCTCAATGTCAATCATCCCTTTAAAAGGAAAACCAGCAGTCTGTTTTAGTAGGGTGTTCACTCCTTTAAATTAATACTGGGGGAGAGCGAGAGAGAGAGGGATAGACTTCTGCTGGCAGTTTCCCCAGCCTTCTCCCATAGAGCCTCCCACACTGCTGATTCACAGCTGGAAGTGGGCAGTAAAGAGTTTATGACAACAAAGTTTTTAGTCTAATAAAAAAAACAATTTAGATTGATTTAATATTAAATGTTGCGCTCTTTCACACTGTTATGAGCACTTGAGCAATGTCCCTTCAAGGTAGATTGCACAGTTGTGCTCTTAAAGTTTCTGCCTTGCCTTTTAAATGGAATATAATGTTCAAAACATGGGGATTCCTCACCTATCTATGTATAGATAGATTGTTCACTATCTATGGATAGATAGATAGATAGATAGATAGATAGATAGATAGATAGATGTATATAAAGATGCGTGTGTCTAACCAAATATTCTAACAGAGTCAAAATTAGAGCATTGTCAGCATTATTTTTGTTTGACCTGTCATTAAACAGGTAGACAGAATATAAAATGCAACAAAATAACTATTTCCAGACAGCCCAATAAGATTAGGTGACCAGAGCAACCAGCCAGAAACCAACCAGCCAGAAACTTCCCACATTATAGCAAATTGACAGGGAAGAGAATATTAAAGGTATATCTAAGTTTCCTGTATTATGAATGCATCTGATAGAGGAGAATTAGTAGTGTATGCAAAACATTTTTGCATGAAAAAATACCAAAATAAACATTTGCAAATTCACCCTGATGTTTGCTAAATCTTATCATTTGTTAGTTGACACCCCTGAAAATCCCTGCTAAAAGTAGCATAAAATTCATAATTCATTTTGGCTAATCAGGAGAAAGCAGAGGTTAGCTGCTACATTTGTATCATCCTCTGTTGCAAAGCAGCCTGGGATATGTATTCTCTTTCTCTTTATATGCTTGCGGTTCAGAGATTCAGCTGTGAGCTCAGACCCCACCTAACCATGTGATTCCATCCTGCAGCAAGCACTTTCTTTGAAAGGTCAAACTCTATACCCGGGTGCTTTCCTGTGTGTACTTACTTACGTAAGCTAGATTGTATGTTCCTGACTATAACTTTGTAAGTACACTGAACTTATCTATATAAAACATATTTTTCTGATAATTGCGTCCTGTTTCTTACTAAACATTTAAAATCCAGGAAACAAATAAATTCCTTTAAGCAAGCTTAGGAGTCATTCTATAGGATGGAAGAACAACTACGCCAGAAGACTAGCCGCAGGGGAATGATACCCAGGTTTAAACCGCAAAAGGAGAAGGGAGAGGGGGAAGGGGAAAAGGGGGAGAGGAGGAAGAGAGGAGCAGGGGGTAAGGGAAGGAGGGGGAGAGGGGGATGGGAAGGAGGAAGAGAAGGGGAATGGTGTGCTGAGGGGGGCACTGGGCCCCCTCCAGAGCAGGGGCCTCAGTGCAATGCACCGGCTTCACCCGTGATAGATCCGCCCCCGATAAAAGATATAACTATATCTCTATATATTTAGTAGTGGGCTCTCTGTGTTAAACTCCATATCAATTTAACTGTAACACAAGCAACCACATGTCACGATCTGCTGCTTCAGTGGGCTTGGAAAGATCCTAGATCAATCCTATCACATAGAATTGTGTGATCCTTAGGGCAGAAATTGGACATAACCAGGATAAGGACTTTCAAGTGCACAGATGTTACCACAGGAAAGTAAGGTTGCAGAGATTACCGGCTCTAACCATGCCCCAATACAGGATCATCAGTCATAATTCCAGGATTAATATTTCCCCCAGAATGACACCCACACATAGATTATGCAAGTGCAAACTGGAACTCCTTCATTGGTAAAAAAAAACATATTTATAGCCACAGCAACATTAACATAACTGGCATGAACACTTTAAACCATATGGTTTGTCCCAGGCTCACATCAGGAATGTTCTTCCTGCTCTTTGTACTTGTTTGGTGGGCATTACTAATAACCACTGTGGAGTTACAAAGTCTGAATTGCAGATGTTTCTTTAAGATGGTGGCTAATTCTTCATCTTGTTGTACCCCTTGACTTGTGACCCCCTTCCCTGAGAGTCCCACATAGCATATTTTATTAGAACCCCCAGGGGGAATCCTGCATTTTAAGCCTAAGGGTGATCATATGTCATCTTAGGGAAATATTATTCAGCAGTATGAGCACATTCAACCATATCAACTCCTAGGGAAATATTACTTAGCAGATAATAGCATTGCATCCATGTTAACCCTCTCCATGTCATCATGGCTGCAGCAGTTTTTATATCCAGGTGGCACACACCAATCAAAACAGGATATTACAAGATACATATAAAAAACATTTTCAGCATCTGGCTAGTCCTACAGGTTATGCAACCCCCATCTCAATGCAAATATATCCTAGTGACTGTGAGTATTATTCCATACTCATTTTTTATAAACATTAAAGAGGGGTTATACATTAAGCATCAACTCCAGAGTTATTAAAATATGATTACTAAGATTGAACTACCACCCTATTTTAGCACCCCCTTGTGAAGGCCTCTACTGACCAGCTGGACCTTCCCTTGTCTGGGAGGAGAAATTAACATGCTCAATATTTAGCTTCCTCTTGTCAGGAAAGTCCCACAGCAGGAGGGGATAATGGTAATGTTCAAGCTATATATTTCTGGAGACAGACTGTCTATGGGAGACGGGGTCCTCTATGTGTCCAGCAACAGTAATTACAAATGGAATCACCTAACAAGATGGTGAGCTCAATAATGTCAGAAACAGGAAAATGGAGAACGCGATTAAAATCATTTAAATTTTTTACAGGGAATCACAACACATACACCCTAACCCTATGCCTAACCCCTGACCCTAACCCAAACCCTATGTCTAACTCTAACCCCTAACCCTATGCCTAACCATAACTCCTGACCCTAGCCCTATGCCCAACCCTAACCCCTGATCCTAACCTATGCCTAAACCTGGCCCTATGCCTAACACTAACCCCTGACCCTAACCCTATGCCTAACCTTAACCCCTGACCATAACCCTAACACCATGTCTAACCCTAACCCCTGACCCTAACCCTATGCCTAACCCCTAACTCTAACCCCTAACCCATGCCTAACCCTAACCCGTGACCCTAACCCTATGCCTAACCCTAACCCCTGATCCTAAGCCTAGCCATAACTTCTGACTCTAACCCCTGACCCTAACCCTATGCCTAACTCCTGACTCTAACCCTATGCCTAACCCTAACCCCTGACCCTAACCTTAACCCCTAACCCTATGGCTAATACTAACCCTAACCCTATGCCTAACTTTAACTGCTGACCCTAACCCTATGCTTAACCCTAACCGCTGAACCTAACCCTATGCCTAACCCTATGCTAACCCTAACCCCTGACCCTAAACCTAACCATATGCCTAACCCTAACTCCTGACCCTATGTCTAACCCTAACCCCTGATCCTTACCCTAACCCTATGCCTAACCCTAACCATAAACCTATTCCTAACCCTAACCCTATGCAAAACTCCTAGCCCTATGCCTAACCCTAAGCCCTGACCCTATGCCTAACCCTAATCCTATGCCTAACCTTAACCCCTGACCCTATCAGTAACCCTATGCCTAACCGTTCACCCTAAACACACCTTTCACCTTTTATTAAAACATAGAAAAGAACAACCGCAGGGATTTTCAGCCAGTAACCCGTAGATCGTTTGCAGATCGCAAAAACATACCAATTGAATAGCAAATTAGTTTATGGGCTACATTACGGGCTCCGTAAGCTACAATTTCTCAATTGGATGAGCCTCCATGTTTACTGACGTCATGATAACGTTCTCATTTACTATTGGCTCTGTCTAAATTGTAACTTACAAGCTTGCTTAATTGATCATGATCGTGCCCTTAAATGCTACTTATGGGTTCATGGTTTATGGTTTTAGGCTTTAGCCCTGTAATTGCGTGCTAGAGCCAATTGAATACAGCCAGAATTGTAACAAATTTCTAACCCGCAGACTTACAGCTGCAGGCATTGTAATTACGGGCTTGGAATTGATTACAGGCCCTAGTCTGTGGGAATCTGAATACCTGTCATGTCTACCATGATGGTGAGATCTGCTATGGTATGAGAAAATATGTGATCTAGAGCTAAGAGAAATTACAGAAGCAGATGATCTGACATAACCATGTTATAAAGGACTGGTGTACCAGATGATCATGAAAAAATCATGAAGATTTTGACAAAGCAATGTAGTGAGAGAAAGCAACAGCAACATATGAGGGAGTGTGCACAACAAAATGAGAGGCATGTACAATTTGAGGATATGTGCCCATTAAGGGACTAGGGAATTTAGTATTAGAAATATGCCCAACTGGTAGAGCAGGCTGCCTCTTTGTCTCTCCATTGGTAGTCAGCAGTGCCCCTTTGGCCTTTGATGGCCTGCTTGCCTTTTTAGGATTCTTTTTCTCCCTGGTGGTCGAGTGGGACACATGCTGCTGGTTGGCGCTGCCATCTTGGCGCCCTACATGACACACCGTGCATTAGGCAACATCCTGACGGTTTTTTCGGTCTGTGGACTAGAAGGAGGCACTCCCATGAGCACCAGGCGCCAGGGAGGCAAAGAAAATGGAGGCACCATATCAGTAGAATGTAAGAGGATGGACAAAAGGGCAGCTGGTAAGGAGAGAGAGGGGGCGAGAGAAGGGAGGGGTGAGATGGCTCACCACAGGTTGTAGTCACTGCTGAAGAGGTGTTTAGAAGTTTGGGTCATTGCATTTCTGCAGAAGGTCTGGAAGGCTGGGAAGAAGAGCTGGACCTTTTTGGAGAAGAGCCGAGGTGCTTTGGAGGGTGCTGACAGTGGGTAGACCTGCAGGAGGGAGTTTGGGAAGGAGGAGGAAGGAGACACTTATCAGAGAGTACCCCTAGTAATCTTTCAGTGATCCACTGGGAGTCTCTCTCAGCAACTTGGCTGTGAATGAGCCTCAAACGTTCCTCCATAGGGTCTACATTATGGGCAGCCATTGTGGTAAGTAATTTAAATGGCGACAGTAGCTGGAATTTCCTTGCTGTGGAGGGTAGCAGCCTCCGAAGGGTAGTGAAGGAGGAAGCTGGGGCAGGACCTTATATCAAATCCCAATTCCTCCTCACTCCCCCCTGATCCCTCTCCCAGCTGAGGTCATTCCCCTTGTTGTTAACTCTTTCTTCTGGGAGTCACTGCATAGTTGGTTATTCTGAGTTCATTGTGGCTCCAGATAAATTATGATAAATTATGAGAAGTGTTATTTCAGTGTAAAAGCCAATTAGTAGTAGGAGAGATTTGAATATGTAGAACAGATTTGAAAGTATATTCAATTTGAATTTTGTTCGGCCTAATTTTGGTTACATTTGTTGTCATTATTTTAGTTTAGCTTATCAACATGTCAGGTGTTTCTAGTAATGTGTGTCATGTTCAGGATGGCCCACTGGACTAAAATGTATAAACATGTTGGGCTATTGGGGAGCCTTAATTAACACGGACTGGTGTTGCCCTGTTGGCATGGGGTGGGTAATGTTGCTGGTGGTACGATTGGGGCATATACATGACTTATGATTGTAATGTTAAGTATGAGAATCCCCATAACATGTTTAGTATCTAAATGCTGCATTTTCCCCAGAGAGATCACTAAAGTACGCTACTATGCTACTAGGTTTTCCTTTTTCCTCCTAGTCCCTAATGAAATAATCTACCACCAGGTCTTAACAATGATACAAAAGCAGATGATGGCCCTGGCCCTCATATAACAATCATGAGTACTTAACATGTTTATGCAATATGGTCTAAAAAGCTTATTAAGGAGATAATTAGACAAATGATGTGGAAATGGTTTGTCGTGTTGTACATGGAGAAAATACAAATAAAAACAGAGGTAAAAAAACAGTATTTTTCCTTTTATTTCCCCTTTTTATTTTTGGTAAATTAGGTGTCTAGTTAATTAGAGCAGAAGAAGGGGTATATGATGATTGTCAGTGTATTATAGTAGGATTATGCTTGCCTTGAATATTATTAGGAGGCATGTGAAAGAGAATTAGGATTTTTCTGTTGTAATTATTTCTGTCATGCATCAGCTGTGAGAATTACAGTTGATTGCAAACATATTGAGGGATTTGCTCTATTGCACATAACCATTTGCATAGTTGTTTTCTTTTGTCCTATAACCTTTCCTTGCTTAAAACAGACACTCTTATTTTATCCCAAGCACTTTACATAGTTATAAGCATCAGTGCTTATAGGTGCATCCTAATTCTACATTATAGAGGAGCAATGTAATAAGCAGAGCATAAACAAGGTTTAGGATTGTTGCTGAAATGTAAAAAGAGGAACTTCTAAGGTGTTCTAATTGCCCATCTTTAGTGCCACATACTCTTTTATCAAACGACCCTTTGTAGCTCGTTGTGTGGTCCTGTTAGTCAGATATTATTTAGAAGATAATCTTTGTTGAGCACTTGGTGTGGAGTTGCCATATTGTCGGTAGTGACTTCAGGCTAATACGTTTTTACATTTTAACTGAATGCGTGTTGTATTTTAACATTTATATTCCTGTTTTTTTTTTCAAATTGTGGACTTTACAGTTAGTGGCATCTAAGTTTTCCCAGATATTATTACAGGGTCTATCAGCTAGCTTGTGGGACACAACATAGCCCCTCAGATAGGAGGTCTCCATGGTGAGACATAGGGCTGTGTAGTAGATTCCTATGTATGAGCTGGTCTTATCATAGGGTCTTTCAGTCAACTTGTGGGGTCCACCATAGCTCCTGAGATAGGAGGTCCCCATTGTGGGACATATAATTTGCTGTGGTCTGTCATGTAGTTTGTCATGTTGTAGATGGGCCAGTTAATGTGTGTAGGAAATACAAATGAAAACAGAGATAAAAAAACATTATTTTTCCTTTTATTTCCCGTTTTATAATAGGGCCTTTCAGTCAGCTTGTGGGGCACACCATAGCACCTCAGATAGGAGGTCCCTATTGTGGGACATAGTATTTGCTGTGTTCCCTTTTGGTTAAGGTAAATACTGTATTTGTCCATTCAGTTTTGTATGTTAATTATAGAGGTCATTAAAATGTTTCTTAGCAGCTTATTGTCTTTAATCTTAGACTGGCCATTTGCTATGTTGTCTTAATGCTTTTCTTCATATGTGACCAGGGAGTTGATTGCTGCCCTGTTTTCTGCTATACTAGTGGTTTGAGGTATCTGACAGCCTCTACTTTTCTTACATGTTATGGACAGTCTGATAAACAGTGAGATGACTGGTTGAATAAATGATGACTGGTCAGTTAATCTGTTGAGATTGTTAAGTGGGAATGGAATCTTACTAAAATCCAAAATTTTCACTTTGTCCATACAAGTGAAGGTTTTGTATGTGGCGTACTTCTGGTTTTAATTATCTTAATATGTTCTTCTTTTTATATTTATGGGCTTTTAAAAGTATTAGTGTCAAGCACTGGAACCTACATAAAACCTTTATATTAGACAGTTGTTGATGAAATGGACAGACGCAAGATTGGGTTCATGTGCATAATAGGCCAAGTTGAGAGATCAGAAGAAGTAAGATGAGAGGATCTATGTTGGACAAAGAGAGAGGAGTTGGATCTTCAACGATGTGTTAAATGTGTGCAGTGTTCCAGTGAAGGGGTGCAAGGAAGGAGAAAAAAGCTGGAAGTTGGATTGTTTGGGTACAGGGAAGGAGTGATATTGTTAATGTTGAGAAATATATGAGGTTACCTTACTTATCTGCCTAGCCAACAAAGTCACTAAATGTATAATTTAAACATTTTAAGTGTTAAGAAGAATATACATTTTGTTAAGGGAAGTAACATATCTTCAAAATATGAATATTCAGTAATTACTGTATCTGCTAAGAACAAACCAATTTGCACATTCTGGTAGATACTTTAGTCCATTCACAGTATGTTTATATATATATATATATATATATATATATATATATATATATATAAAAAAATATATATATATATGTATATATATATACGGGGGGGAGGGAAAGGGGGGGGGGGTTGGTATTTGACCCCCTGCTGATTTCTGACAAATAAAGGATCAGTCTATAATTTTAATGGTAGGTGTATGTTAACAGTGACAGAGAGAGAGAATACAAAAAACAAAAAAAAACAAAAAAGAAAAACGCATGCCAAAACAGTTATACAGCAAGATTTCTGGCTCCCACGTGTCTTTTATACAGGCAACTAGCTGAGATTAGGAGCACTCTCTTAAAGGGAGTGCTCCTAATCTCAGCTCGTTATCTGTATAAAAGACACCTGTCCACAAAAGCAATCAATCAATCAGATTCCAAACTCTTCACCATGGCCAAGACCAAAGAGCTGTACAAGGATGTCAGGGACAAGATTGTAGACCTACACGTGGCTGGAATGGACTACAAGACTATCGCCAAGCAGCTTGGTTAGAAGGTGACAACAGTAGGTGCGATTATTCGCAAATGGAAGAAACACAAAATAACTGTCAGTCTCCTTCGGTTTGATGCTCCATGCAAGATCTCACCTTGTGGAGTTTCAATGATTATGAGAATGGTGAGGAAAAAGCCCAGAACTACACAAGAGGTTCTTGCTAATGATCTCAAGGCAGCTGGGACCATAGTCACCAAGAAAACAATTGGTAACACACTACACACATGTACAGGCTGTCTGAAGTTTGCCAGTGAACATCTGACTCATTCAAAGGAGAACTGGGTTAAAGTTTTGTGGTCAGATGAGACCAAAATCAAGCTCTTAGGCATCAACTCAACTCGCCGTGTTTGGAGGAGGAGGAATGGTGCCTATGACCCCAAGAACATCATCCCCACTGTCAAAAAAGGAGGTGGAAACATTATGCTTTGCGGATGTCTTTCTGCTAAGGGGCAGAACAACTGCACCGCATGAAAGGGACGATGGACGAGGCCATGTACCGTCAAATGTTGGGTGAGAACCTCCTTCCCTCAGCCAGGGCATTAAAAATGGGTCGTGGATGGGTATTCCAGCATGACAATGACCCAAAACACACAGCCAAGGCAACAGAGGAGTGGCTCAAGAAGAAGCTCATTAAAGTCCTGGTGTGGCCAAGCCAGTCTCCAGACCTTAATCCCATTGAAAATCTGAGGAGGGAGCTGAAGGTTCGAGTTGCCAAATATCAGTCTCAAAACCTTAATGACTTGGAGATGATCTACAAAGAGGGGTGGGACAAAATCCATCCTTAGATGTGTGCAAATCTGGTGGCCAACTACAAGAAACATCTGACCTCTGTGATTGCCAACTAGGGTTTTGCCACCAAGTACTAAGATGAAGGGGTCAAATACTTATTTCCCTCATTGACCTCCAAATTTATAACTTTTCTGACATGCATTTTTCTTGCTGTTTTTTGTTATTTTTTTAGTCTCTTGCTGTTAAAATACACCTACCATAAAAATTATAGACTGATCACTGCTTTGCCATTGGACAAACATTCAAAATCAGCAGGGGATCAAATACTCCCCCCCCCCCCACTGTGTGTATATATATATATATATATATATATATTGTGGCAGAGCGCCCCCTTCTGCCGGGATCAGCGCTCTGTTTATGCAACTTTTTATGCTCTTTATGGAGGACTCTGGAGCCTTTGTATGCTTTCACAGGCTTTAATAAGTGGTTGGCATAATATAAATAAACATAGCTTATGGTCAGCATGAAATAAACATCTACTCAAACAGGCTTACTTACTTGCAGGAACGCCACTGACTAGCCCTGGGACCGCTAATCGGCCTGCAGGTAAAAACAGTACCTTTTGAATCACAGGGGGGGTGGTACCTTTAAGTCCAGTCACTTAGCTGCAATGGATCCTCTTCTGCTTGCAGCGAATGTTCTCCTTTAAATCAGATGTAGTTACACAGCCTGATCCCACAATGGCAGCTTCACTTGCTGCTCTGGCACACTTGCTTCCCAGCCTCTGGTGCTCTCTTTCTCTGGAGCTCACTGGTGCTCGCTCACTGGAGCTCTCTGGTGCTCGCTCGCTCTCTGGAGCTCTCTGGGTCCACACCCAGCCTTAAACCCCCCTGCTGGTTGCTTCAGGAGGCCTTTTAAAGAAACTTCCAGCTGGGCCTGATTACACCTCAAGCTTAACTCCGTAGCTCCTGGTGTAAATAATAATGTCTCAGGGATTAGTCCTCTTCCTAGCGCTGCGTCCACACTGGCCTCTGGGGGCAAACCATCACAATATATATATATATATTTCTAAATTGATGCTGTTGTATTTTTTTGCAAGGTAGTGCTGTTGTATTCTTTTGCAAGGTAGTACTTTTTTTTACATACAAGAGGAAGTATTAACTAGAGAAACATAGGTTATATTTTAATATTATTGGTCCCTATCTATGCCAGATAAAGGGTTGGACTATTAGTGTTCTCTTTTTTCTAATTTGTATAAGATTACTAGTGTTTACGACACTGTTATTGTCCCTGTTCAATTAAATAGGGCAATTTTGGTAATTGTACAACATTTACTTCGATGATACAAGAGGAAGAGTCGATCATCTGCTTCTTATGTATGTTTTTAAAAGATACATTGAACATTTTACTTCAACAACATATGTTATTGCTAATCAGTTAATAAATAAACAATTCAACTCCTTTGTGTTACAGTAGTTCTTTGAGCAGTATATCTAGGATATGACCAGTGTTTTTACACTTTTGTCCACTGGACTTGACAGACTGGTTAGAAACCTTTTTATGAACAAACACCATATTTTCCTCTTAAAAGGTATTAGTATATTCTACACAATAAATAAAAATACAAAACATACTATATTTTAATGAAATTCTGATTGACAGGTATCAATTATAAATGTTAATGTAACTGTTAAAAAAATAGAAAATATTTTTTTAATGACATTCAGTCAATAAAGAACATGCTATTTCATTAAATTATAACATATATGGAAATACTATTTAACCCTTTGCAATTGATTTCTGTCTTCTCTGCCATGGAAAGGGTTAAGGAGACTAAAATGTCAGTTTGCTGCAATAACTAGCAATAGATATTATACTAGTGTAAAATAAGTACCGGTAATCAGAATGTCAATTATATTTTTTATCTTGCGTGCTGCATGTCATGCAAAATATCTCCCAGTTTATGACGGCATGGCTCTTAAAGAGACTCCTTAGCCAAATATTTGTTTTGTTTTAAATAAATGTTTTAGCTAAGTGATTCAATTAGTTTTATCTTCCTAAATAAAATTTAAACTCCACTTGCTTCTACTAAGAAGCCACAAGAATAACATATTTTCACCTTTGGAAATCTCCCCTTTGTTCCTATACTCTCTCATGTAGAGTGCCATATTTCAAAGCCAAGACCTCAGGTCACACCCATATGCAGGGGCTTTATAACACCAGTGTCTCATGATAAAATTAATCAAATCAACTCGTTAAAATAGTTATACCTAGTTTAAACATTTCTAAAACAAAAAAAAATGCCTAAAGAGCCATTTTGATTCACGGCAGAACTAAATATAAAACAGGCCAGAATCAAATGAATTATTTCTCACTATCCCAAATGCAGCTTTGGTATTTCTCAAGAAAATAAATAGCATTTTTCTAAACGCTTACTGAAAATATGTATTCTTTTGCTCAGGGCTGAGAGTTGAATTTGATTATCCAATTTATTTTTTCGATGAGTGTAAAATTCAACCATGAAACATGTGTGGGTTTTTTTTTGTAGCTGTGTTTATGTATTTAGTTTTCTCTATATAATACGTTGGAGTGCTGGCAGCGGCTAGCATATTCCAAAAATAAATTGTTGAAAAATTACAGGCACCTTGCTACACATATTGTATAACAAAAATGTAATAAATCTATCATTATAAACACGGCCATTGCAAGTTCTTCAAGGAATAAAATATTACCATTTTAAACACACTTAGAAATTCACATGAGTATATCTGCATTTGTACGTCTACACATTTTACTGCATCTTATAAAACATTTTGGACCTTATTGGGGACTTAGCAATATTAGTTAAATATTCACCTGCACATAAGTTTATATAATATTAGAGTTAACCTGTGTGGTTGATGAAGCTGCTGGTACCAGATAAATGTGTAGTCTGTTCTACAAATTCTTTACTTTGCTAAAGCCTACAAAAATCACAGCTTGCTATGGACATTTGCTCTCAATTACTTACATTTATGATTTGGAAACTAATACAACAAATCTAAGGTTCTGTTTTTGGATGTTATATTAAAGAGCAATATTTTTTCTTTTTCACACTGTCAGTGTCTCATACTGTTAACAGACAGCGACATTAAGGGTTAATGGGCATAGCATGGGACACTTCAAGTATGGATCGAAGCAGCATGAGAAACTGAAGTGAATTGAAGTGGCGCCTCTAGTATATGGTGTCACAGCATTTAGGTTATAGCTGTGCAACATGGCTTCTTAGAAGTAAGTTAAGTGTAATTTTTTGTTACAACAGTTACATGGAGGAGGATAAAATTAAGTAACCTAGTTAAATCATTCCTGAACCTTTTACATTTTAAAAAGTTGATTGGAAGCTTGTGAAATAGACCAGATAAATTGCAAGTCATGGAACAGGCTGTCACTGAAAAGATTCAGCTGGACAGGCCAAGTGAATAATCCCACCGCTTACATCTATGATCCGGAGCTCCATGGGTTAATTCAGCACCACCTCTAGTCAGCTTTCTTCCACAGGAACAGGATCAGGAATCCACAGCATACAAAGGCACTAATAAGGAACAGGGGCGGAGCTACCAGTGGTGCAGTGGACCAGAGCCCTCCGCTGGGGGGTCAGTGCTTTGAATTATTTTTTTTTCGCATTTATTTTTTTTCTAAAGTGTAAGGCCCTCTTGGGGCCCCCACCCAAGCCCATCCCAACATGGCTCTCTTTGTGCCCCCTAGGCCCCCCTGGGCCTTGTTGGCCTCTCACCACCCCTACTGAGGTTCCAAGAGGTGGCAGTGTGGAGCAGTTCAGCACTCTGGGATGTGTATCAGAGAAGAAGAAAAGAGATGAAGGACTGCAAAGTGACAGCAACGTACAGAGGGGATGAGTTCTGGGAGGGGGGAGCAAATGAGATAGGAAGGGGTGCTATGTGAGGTGGGTGCTATGTAAGGATGGATGCTAATAGGAGTGAGTGCTATGGGGGGATGGATGTTCAGAGGAACTGGGCCCCCTGAGCTGCACCAGCCCTCCCATAGTGGATGATGTCGCTGGAAAGTGGAGTGAGCACGTCCTGTAGCTGTGCTGCAGGCGAAGGAGCTTCATGCATGA
Organism: Discoglossus pictus; assembly: GCA_027410445.1. Lineage (NCBI taxonomy): Eukaryota > Metazoa > Chordata > Amphibia > Anura > Alytidae > Discoglossus > Discoglossus pictus. Next base: position 213,838,832 of record CM050164.1, on the reverse strand, counting down.
AATAGGCAAGGGAATGGAGCAGCTATGGAACGTGATCTTAGAGGAAAGCAGAAATTGGAAAGGTGATGCGGAGAGATGCTATTATGGGAGTCTTAGGGAGGGGAGCTGCTATAGTAAGGGGGTCTTGGGAAAAACTGGGCCTTCCATTGGGAGTAAGGCCCTATTTTTTATTTGCACCAGGACCCTCCATTCTCTAGCTCTGCCAATGATAAGAACTATGGTCACTACTCCTCGAAAGAGGACAAATGGCTGCAGCTTGTATCCTTAGTCCAAGAGCAGCTGTTTAATGCACACAAACAAGATAACTTTATACAAGGTTTAGTGATAGAAGGTGTTAAACATAAGCAGAGGGTGTATACATTTCAGTTGGAACAAAATTCAATTAATTGAAATTACTTTGGAGGCTAGCATGTTCAGCTTAGAGATTGATTAACAGATAACCAGTCCAGATAAAGTGACCACCAGAGGTCTGTAGGAGGCCTTGACCAGTCCATTGTATTAGGAAAGGCTGATTGTGTTATCATTCAGGGAGCCTCTGTCATAGCATACAGAAGCACATGTGATATCCCCAGTAGAGTAAACCTGTTAGTCTGAGGGGGAAATTGTTTCATCCCTGAATGGCACAAGGTGGTTAATTTCACCCTCTTTCAGATAGGACAGACATGTACCCCAATCTGGATAGTGCAAGGGCTGGTACTTGTTGTTCCTGCTGTGACTCAGAGGGCAGCCTTTTCAGCTTAACCTCATCTAGGCCACTCACCCACATAATTTGGAGCAGCTACTGCATCTTTCCACCTGTAAGCTACAGTGGTAGGTCTGCTCAAGACATGCTACATTCCTTGATGAAGGGTTTCAGTGGTGCTTCAACTAGGTCATCTCTACCTGCTGGTGAGGAACATCATTTGCTACACTTTAACTGTGCTTCTCAGGAGGACTAGTAACAACCACAATGTTACCCAAACTGGAGATGAACTGTTGTTGTGGGGACTTCCGTTTGTTCATGGGATTTATGTAGGGACTGGAGATGATAATTGTAGTGGAGGATTGACCAAAGTAGAAATGAAGGAGAGAGAGAGACCTATTCTATTAGAAGCTTGCAAATGCCTCTGTTGGTCCGAATATAAGCCGCACCCGCATATAAGCCGCACCCGTAAAGTTCAAGGGGAACATTTTTAAAAAAGACAGTACTCAAATATAAGCCGCACCCGTAAAATTGGAGAGAAAAAGACTCTCAAAGTGATCAGCCATTGCAAAAAACAGGCTTTCTAATTAGCACTGTTGCTTTTTTTGCAGGTTACAGGCTTTACAGGATGTTAGAATCACTAAAAACGTAAATCGCTATTCAATTCCGCAGTCTCAAGCATGAAAATCGGCACCCTTAACTCGCAATCGCGCAAATTGGCAGTCATTTTGAGTTGGCAAATAGAAGCCGCACACCTAACAAGCAAAGTTCGCAAATGGGCAATTATTTTTTTTACGGTCGCGAATATAAGACGCATTTGTAACTTGCAAGCTCAAAAATCGGAAAAAAGGTGCGGCTTATATTCGGACCAATATGGTAGTAATTTTGGCTGCGGGTGTTTTTTTCTCTAAAAGTTTAGATGCATTCAATTGACTCAAGCCTGCAATTTACCTCCTGAAGCCTCCACACGTAAACCCTGCCTTTTAAAATAGGATTTCAGGGGGCGTGATATTATGATCTGACAACATTTAAGCATGCCCGTAATGTACTTTTTAGATACAGCCAATAGTAGATGAGACTGTGATCATGACGTCAGTAAAACATGGAAGTTAGATGTAATCTGCAATCAGAGGCTACAAATTAATTAGTACAAATAAGTAATATTTGCTGATCACAATCAAGCAATCTTGCACTCTATAAAATGCACTAGATCATCTGTTTTAGTCCATGTGTGTTTCATGATATGTATTAACCCTTTGAGTCCAGGGACTGATAAAATTAAATAGAATGTTAAAATAATATTTTTCAATTGCATATTTGTGGGTTTGAGACTGTTGTGCATTTAATTCTAATGTGTTTCCATGCCTTAAAATGCTTTTAAAGTAAGCTCTAAAAAAGACAGAAACTTGATACTTTTTTCAGTTGCTGATTAGACTTTATTTGCAAGCTAGAGCTACAAGTCTAATAGAATATCAATTTTGTGTAACTTGAATTATTTAGAGTTCGTAATATTCAAGCTGTGCTAAAACCAATGATGTTCTAAGGCCAAACTTGCATATTTGGCTGCCCTATAGTGACTGTTTGTCGGAAACTTGTATTGAGAGTAGCTAATAGAATATGTGACGCTATTAAGAGTGATTTTAAGTATATATAAATTTACGAATTGGGCCATAGAATAGGGCCCAGAGTCAGTTAGGGGTGTATAAGGAATAAAAGAAGGAAGGCTGTATAGAGAATAGAAGACAGGAGGCATGTAAATAGCAAGGGTGGAAGTTAAGTCTGTTTATCCTCCTCTATACCCCGTTTGGGCTCTCCCTCATGTGCACTCTTTGTTCAGGTTGGTTAAGTGTAGAAAATGACAAGGGAGAAGCATGTATACAGAAGAGGAAGAGATAAGGAAGAAATGGAAAATAGGTGTAGAGAAATACTTATTAATGGCTAAATCTCATCAACACCATGCACTAACAGGTCAACATGACAAAGCCAAGAGTGGATTTGGTAGATAATAAAGAAAAAAATGAAAGGATCTCATAAAAAAGTATCTTCTTTGCCTAGTAGTGTGGTTGAGAACCATGTGACTGGAGAGGATACTGAGGAAGAGAGAAGATGGGAGAGAATAGGGAACAGAGAACACACCAATGTGAGAAAAAAAAGAGGAAGAGAGGGCAAAAAGGGAAGAAAGATGACAATGGAAAAGAGTAGAGGCCATGTAGTGGAAATTGAGAAGAAGACATGAAAAACAAGAAGGAGACGTGAGAAGAGGACACATATATATAGTGGGTAGATAGAGTAATCTGGTTAAGTTAGTGAAGAGCAGAGAGGATCACATAGGGTAAAATGTAATTGATTATACAAGAATGTGGTTTGCTTTGCATTATGACATCACTACTCCAGCATCATCGTGCTCCAAAGCATTATGACATCTGATTTAGTAACCTTTGCAGTAGTACTTGGTCAACATGAGTAGAAGAACCCAAGGAAGGCAGAGAGGTAACACGGTCCTTTGCAATTATGTTCAGGTCTGGTTGTCAGTACAGTTTTCAGTACCAAAATCAGGGTCAGGCCAAATTTAACCAGGCTAGGGTCAGAAAAGTAAAGGTATAAACTGAATGAATGGCATAATAGGCATACGGTGTGGACAGGCACTGGCAAAGGGAGTTGTAGAAGCTAAGGTCATATCTAGTAAATCCCAAACTCAGAATCCCACTCATGGCATACAGGCCCTTGCTGTAGCAAAGCTGGATCACACTAAACAAGTCCTTTTCATTTGGCTCTAGGAGGGTCTGACATTTCAGGCGCAGCACTTATGTACAAGGCAGGACTGACCCCTTAAACATGATATGTCTGCTAGCAGTTTTGTTAAACTACAGGATATGTTGCTAAAGGTTTTAGTAAAAAAAACACTGAATGCACAAAATTAGCATGTGTTTCATATTCATATCTGTATAATAATGTGTTAAATATTGTCAGAAAATCTGAGATAGCTCAACCACGGAATGCGTTTTTGCAGTGAGCCATGAGTAAATAGGCAGGCACAATGGATCATATAGATTGCTATTTCATTAGACAGTTACTCCTTTGCTGTTAAGTTAATGGGAAGTGATCTTAACTATCAGAGTGATTCATTGATGGCCAGAGGAACAAACTGATCTCTCTACTGATAAATAGTTTGAGTTCTCAACTGCATTCAGCAAATTCCATCCTATCGGAGCGCCTAGTACCACTGGCTCCATTTGTCAGTGTCCCATCAATGAAAATAGGAAAATATTGTGAAGTCTGTTGATTAACCCTGTCATTGTCACTGGCAGTAAATTATTGATTATCTTAAATTTGGTACTGCAGCACTGTTAGAAGCACAGATACACAACAACACATTCTTTATATACATACAAAATATTTTCAGATCACATATATATCAGTCTATATGTATCTGCATAACAGCACATATAACTTTAGTCTGTGTGTGCGTGTATTACAGTATATATAATTAGTGGGTCTGTCTGCATCTGTATAACATTATATATATAACATGTGTGGGTCTTTGTCGATCTATATAACAATACATAGATAACATTTGTGTCAGTGCAGAGCTAGTGAATGGAGGGCTCTGGTGCAAAAAAAAGTTGGGCCCCCAAGGGCACTTCCATCATGCCCGAGGTATGGAGCCAATATAATTCTTGGGAATATAAAGCGACAAAGATCTGAGTAGTGGTCCTGTACTTCTACAAGACATACACCCTGCCTAACTAAAACACTTTGCCACACAAAATATGTAACCACTCCATTCTTGTTCTGATCTTACCTAAAATATTCTCCTCTCCTTTATTCACTTGTTCACCTGTTTGTTGTCAGTGGTGGTATGCTCTTTCTTTCTGTAGTATAGGTGATATTGTTTCCTGCAGTTGTTCCAGACTGGACACTAGCCAGCATAGATACTTCTGTACTGGGAAAAAAGGGAGAATTAAATATCTTGATAAAGGTAGAGGTACTTGTTCTGAGGTCTGTGTATTAAGACAGAGAAGAGAGAGGTGGGGACAGAAGATAGAAATGGAAGAATAGCAGAAGAGAGAGAATAAAAACAGGAAAGAGAGGAGAGGAGGGAACAGAGAGAAAATTAGAGAATATAGAAAGCAGAGGAGACAGAAAAATATAGAAAAGGAAGACGTGAGAGAGGGAAATTGAGAAATAAAAGGGAGGAGAACAAGAGAAAGGAAGGGAAAAAGAGGAAGAGGGAGACATGTTGGAAGGAAAAGGAAAAGGTACATATGGATGAAAGCAAGAAAGAGAAGAAAACAAGAACACAAAAAGATGGAAGAACAACCGCAAAAAGGAAGTAGAGAGGCAGATAAGAGAAAACAAGAAGCAGGGAAGCGAGGAGAGGGATGTGAGAGTGTGCTAAAGAAGAGGAGGGAGAAGGTGAGCGAAAAAGGTGAGAGTGATATGTTGGGAAGAGAAGGGAATGTGGAAAACAAGTGAGAGAGCATTTGAAAGAGGAGATGGAATGAGGGGAAGAGGAGAGGGGGAGAGAGAGGAGATGGTAAAAGAAGAGACAGTGAAAGAAAAGAGGGCACAGAGGAGAGAGGAAAAGAAGAGAGGGGCAAGATGTGGGGAAAGAGAAAATGGGAGATAAAAGGGGTACAAGAAAAAAGAAGGGAGTGAGGTAGGTGGTAGCAGTGGGAGGCAGCAGGGGACAGAGAGAGGCAGATGGGGCCAGAAGGAGGTAGTGAGGGGCCAGAGGAGGTAGCTGGGGATTTGGAAGGTAGTGAAGTGCCAGATAAGGTAGTGGAGAGATAGGGGGATCTTGTGTATGGGCACTGGAGGGCGAGAAGAGAGAGTGGGGTTAAGAGAAGGTAGCAAGAGGCTAGAACATGCAGCAGGGGAGGGAGATGCCCAGGGCAACATGGTTTGAGCCAAAATTGCACCAACCGGCCAAAAGGGACAAAACACCCTTTAATCCTCTCTTATTACTCCCACAAATCTGCTTGTTCCAGCTTGCATATTGTTTAAGCTGCCCTTTCCTTCAGGCCTCCAGGGCATCCTTGACCGCGAGCATGCTCGACCAGGGCAAGCCTAACTAATTAAAGCTCCAATAAAAAAACAATATACTGATCTTTTATTAAGGGAGTAAAAATCACCAACATTTTTGTGATTTGTGGTTTGAATGACTGAACCCTTGCTATGAATGCATGTTCAGGTACTACTAGGCAACTACAAGCCTGACTGAAGACCAAATATAAGCTACTGTCCAAGACCCTCCCCCAAATCTCCACACCAAGGATGGTAAGTGGAATCGCTTTCCCCATAGAACACTATGGCCTGCTGAATCATGTAAAGCCACACATGAGGTGCTCAATGCCAACTTCCTTGGGATGTATGCCATCACTCAAAATTCCACATGGCTCATGGAAATGCTACTAAGTCTACAAACAAATGAAGAAACCAAATTGTTAACATTTTCCTGGGCCCTGTACAACGCTTTTGCATAATTGGTTTGCATTCTTAATTCAAACTTGCATTCTTAATTTTTGCATTCTTAATTCAAACATTATAACTGCTTTGTTCATTGTGTTGTGGGCTGTCCCACACTGGTGCTTTCTGTATAAGTATCTGTGCATTTTGCCTCAATTAATCAGTTTAGTTTGACTGCACATAATTATTGTGTGCTGTCATTCTTGGGCAAGGGATTCCTGAGCTGAATCACTTGAGAGTATTCTGAGACCTCTCTCCTGAGTCCTATTTTAAATGGACCTACATCTACCTGCTGTTCCTGATTGTTCCAGCTGTTTCCTAGGTTCTGGGAATCCTGCATTGGTTCCTGACCTAGAGAAGCACACTGGGCGCTGAGATCACCAGAACCCTGACAATCTAGGAGTGTTCCTGTAGAGGTAAACAGAAGGGTTGTAGGTGTGCGCCTGATGCCCTGGGTCGTGACAGCAAGTTTAAGTTAGACTGGTGTGCACTTTTTTTTATCATGAGGGGTTTGATTGCACTGGGGGTACCTTGGGGCTGCTTATAAAACATTTGGTGGTCACCTCCACAACCTGAGCAGGTATGCACGCATTTGCAATTTGGAGCCCATTTGCATTCTCCTTTGTTTAAGGAATAATACATTCTCTGTGGATCCGCAGCTGGTTGATAACTGCAGGAAAGAGATCGCCTTGAATAAGCCCTGGAAAGGCACTTTTAGAAAAATTACAGGTATGTACAGGCCGCCCAGAGATAATAGCTGACTGCTGAACCTAATTCCACGAATGTAAGGTGCAGATAGGGGGCAGAGATAAATGGAGTTCAAGTGGAAGAATTTGATCCTGATGAGGTGGACGAATGGCATATTTGGAGTAATAACTCTGAGTTATGCCTATCTGTTAGCGCTGCTGCAGGCCAAGTTAGAGCAGTCAAGGAACATTATTCTGCTCCTCGTGATATGGTCCTTATAAACCCTGGCTTAACACCTGTTTAATGACTATTGGTGAGGAAGTGTGAAGTCAGGGATTCTAGGACTCTAGTTCTGAAACCTAAAGCAAGAGGAGGTAAAGGAATATACCAATTTACACCTTTGGGCACTCTAGTAGACCTGGATCTTCCTGCAAGCCTAGACAGGAATCCCCTGAAGGACCATGGTGAAGGGTCCACCACTAGTGGCTTGCTAGAGATTGTGAAGCAGAGAAGATTCCTAGATGTATCCTCTTCTCCCTGAGGAAAAGCCATAGAAGTGTCAAAAAGTTATCTCTCCCTGAACCCAGCTGATCTGATATACCTGCTAATGAAGGTGGAAGGAAAGAAATGTGAACGGTAGTCAGTAAATATTGTGGTGCAAAGGTGCACCAAAGTGGTATCAGAGCACTCATGGCAGCAAGGTAGGAGGGGACGGGTTGAAGACTGGACGAATCGGGGCATGATGGGGAGATAATTGTAGAGGGGAAATGCAGATGCAAGCACAGCTGCAGGAGCAAGGGACATCCTCTGGGCATGCAGGCTGGAGCTGGAATGGAGCCCAGCCTGCCAAAAGGGACATGCCACGCCTCAATCCTTCCTGGTATTAAGCCTTCTTTATTTATTGAACCTATAAATACAATTGTCACATCTTTTTAATATCAAAATATATTAATAAATAAAAAAATCAATTACTTCAAGATGGTGATGTCCATTGTTTATTGAACTAATTTTCATTGCTTTAATGATCTAATCTATCCATCTCCATCTCCGTCATTGACTCCCCCTTCTTTGAGTGCCTCCAGTCTTTCCAGCATTAGTCTTCTCTACAGAATCCTGTCTTCTCATAATATTGCCAAAATATTTGAACTTCAACCTCATGATAATACCTTCCAGTGAACCGTTTGGCACAATTTCCTGTAGTGTTTCTGTAGTACTGATTTATTGGATCTTCTTGCAATCTAATGAACACTAAGCAGTTTTCTCAGAGAGAACACAAAGTATCATAATGGATCTTTAAAGTATGGGTCATAATGAGAGATGGGACATTTACCTTGCCATACAAACAATACCCTCATATTTCTTTAAGTATTTTAGCCTACTTCCAAGGTAGACACGGAAGTAACCCTGACAAACATTACTGACAGTGCTTGTAGCAATCCATTAGATACATTACTGAGCATTATCGCTCCAAAAGCCAACAATTGCCATATCAAACAACTCATCCCTAACCTTGGTACTACAACAAAATGCACAGTGCAATGCTTTCCATCCTACACCCTCAAAAATCTAATAGCCACACCACTACTAATTAACAAAACCATTGTCACAAGTAGCAATCACAAAATCACTTTCAATTTGTTTTACATTACACTTACTATCCAAAATGTTATCCCATAATGGCTCCAAAACGCACAAGATACAGTGCCCCTTTGGCAGTCTTATTTTACTGGTCTTGGACAGCAATATATTTTACTGATTTTGGACAGCAATGTATCTCATATTCAATAAATGATTTTTGACAGCAATATATATCTTATTTAAGGAATGCTAAAATTAGTGCTATACACACATTTTGACCAAGGGCTGCTAATCAGAAGGGGTCTTAAGAGCCTCCTGTACAGGAAGGGGATCTGTGCTCTCTCAAAAGCAAGGTCTTCACTAACTACAAACATCTGTAAAAAAATATATGCTATGTGCTTATAAAGAGCCCTATTCAATTGGCCAAATCACATTTGAATGAGGCCCTCAGTGGCTCAAACCTACTAACAGGCCATAGCTATGGTCATAACAGAACTATGTCACTGCTTGACTAAGCCCATATAGCAGTGAGAGCAGCAGTGTATTTTTGTTTAGGCACACCAGGCCAAGGCCTAAGGCAGCACATTTTAAATGGGCAGCAGGCTGCCTGAAATACCGTACTGTACACTGAAATATGTTTATAAGTCTGAATGGACTAGTGCAGCATAAAACCTAATAACTTTTATGAGTGAGGGCATTAATAAAAGCTCTAGATAATAGAAACATAGAAAGTACAACTGTGGTGACTCACAGAACTCATTGGAGCACTATACAGTTTCCCTCTATATACAAACACTGATCTCTACTAAGGATCTGATTGGTTGGTAAGACTGGGAGGATGCAGTGATAATTGAGGTGGACTGAAGTTAAATTCTACTACTACTGATTCACTCCTCAGAACAATGATAAAGTCTTAGGGCCTCATTCAATTGCGATTTGGCGTATTGAATACGGCTCTATATAAGCGCATAGCATATTTTTTTTTTACAGATGTTTTTAGTTAGTGAACTTACAGTTAGTGAAATACAGTTCTTCTCTTAGCACAGCTTGACCTATAGAGAAGGTTTCTTTCTAGCTCCATTAACATACTGTTTCATCGGTCCTATCCTCCTATAGTAGCGCAGCACAAGGCAGCAGCAGTGGCGGTGAGCATTAGCTAGTTGTCACTGCTGATATTCCGGAGTCATATCATAGAGTCAAGGCTTAGGTAAATTGTTAAGGGTTGGGTTCAGAGTGAGGGTCAGGGTTAGTTCAAGGGTTAGGCTAACATTATAAGCTTAGAACTTCTCTCACATAATCGGCAGCACTGCAAAATATCGGTGGAGGCCGCACTGCAGCGGCGGACCTGTCCCGACACCATAACAGGATAGATCTGTTTCATCTTTATTTTTTTCAACTTATTTCACTACTGATCGGATGATGACAATTATAGCACATTAATAAAAGCTTACACAAAGCATTTCATTCTCTTGTAGCTAATGGGAGACATAGTGAGCTCTGCTTGCTGAATCTTGCAGATGTAAGTGTCTTCTAGGGGCTTGATAAAATTCAACACTAGGCACATGATTTAGTTGTATGGCTAGTCCTCCATCCTTATTATCTATGCAGCTGCTTGTGGGAGGGTTATCGTGTAAATATAAGATGAAACCTTTCCTTTTTTTTCCCTGCCAGCAGTGACGTGCAGCGGTCAGAAGGTGGTGCAAAGGTGGCGCGCCAAGACTTCGTTCAATTTGTTCTTAGGGTTAGGCTTCTGTTTAGGGTTAGAGTTAGGGTCAGGGTTCAGGGTTAGAGTAGTGACAAATGATAAGCTTTACATAGTAAAGTAGTGGCTTACTATGTAAAGCTTATCATCTGCCACTGCCCTAACCCTGAACCCTAACCCCTAACTCTAGCCCTCACTCTAAGAATAAATTGAACAAAGTCTTGGCTCAACACTGTCGCACCACCTACTGGCCCCTGCACACCACTGTGCTTGTGGGGACAAAATAGGAAAGATCCATAAGATGTATTTTTATAACAGTATATATAATGTGTGGGTCTGTGTGCATCCTGTTTATTTGATATGGGAATCTTAGCTGCATACAACATGTTAATTTGTCTAACAGTATAAAAAATACTCTGCCCATCTGTATACCAATTTCGGTCCTTTCGCGTTATCTAGCCGCACACAGACTGAACGCTGCGGTTGAACGCTGACGTGGCTCATAAGGTTCGCCAACAGAAGAGGCCTTGAGCTCTGAGAGGTGCGCACGAGGCCCTCGAGGGCCGAGTGTCTGCGCAGAACATATCAATGGCCTCATGTTGCATCGTTCAACCACAGCGTTCACAGTCTGTGCGGCTACATAACAGACAAGATCCCCAATTTCTCTAAGTAATATGCACTGTGTATAAGAGTATTTCATATGTATCTTCAACTGCAAACTTTGCAATATTAAGCTTTTTATCAGCTATCAGGTTTGCCAGGTGACAGGATTAACTTCAGATTTTCAGGATATCCTGTTTGATTAATGGTGGACTAATCAGTGCTTCAAACATTTTTGCATTTTTGAGCCTTTCCAATTAGTTGGCCTCACGCAGTGGCGGTCATTAGCCACTAGATGGTTCAGCCGACATTTCAGTGAATTTACTAGGGTTAGGGTTTAGAGCAGGGGGGTCCAATTTCGGTCCTGCTGGGCCACACACAGGCCTAGATTTGAGGATATCCCTGCTGCACCCAGGGGAGGCTATTGCTTCTACTGTCATCCTGATTGATTCACCTGTGCACAGACAGGAAATCCGCAAATCCAGGCCTGTGTGCAGCCCAGCAGGACCGAACTTGGAAACTCTTGGTTTAGAGTTATGGGATCTGTTCTATTTGGAATCCGCTTTTCCTTTCAAGACTGGGGTTGAGTTCTGGGCCACAGCACCACCTGGTGGTGAAATAATCTACTGCAGGCAAAGAACTATTCCATCCTCCAACGTGGCGCAACTCAAACTGCGCTGAGTCGACAGCCATCGCTATGATCGGCGCAGGCATTCAGCCCCCCAGGGCCTTGGGAGCTCCTCTCATAGCTCAAGGCCTCATCTGTCTGTGTGGCTTATGAGCAAGTTCGGAGGATGGAATAGTTCTTTGGCTGCAGTAAATTTTTTACACCACCAGGTGGTGCTATGGCACATCCACATGCCCCAGTCTTGAAATGAAAAACGGATTCCAAATAGAAAAGGGCTGAGTTATGGTTTAAGGTTAGGGTAGTGGTAGAGGATAAGCTTTACACTGACAATAAATTCACTGAAATTTTGGCCACACGACCTAGAAGCCGATGGCACTGTGTTCAGGAACCTAGTTGGAAATTTGTCATTTGACTTAAAATTACTGTAGTACAGCAAGTATGATCTCTGCCATATTTTCAGGATATCTCTGTATCATCATATCATCATAGGTAAGAAAGTTGATACAGCTGTATTCAAACTACATATACTAAAAATATGGCATGGATCTTCCCCCTAAGGATTAACAGTGGACAACTCTGTAACAGGGGTATTTCAATTTACATTTGTTTTCTACATTTTCATTTAACGACTGTAGTTTTCCATTTGCAATATATTGCGTATGAAACTGTATGCACAGCAGCACTTTAAGTGTTAAGTGGAATTGGTATGGCTTCAAGAAGAAAAAAAATCCAACAGGGTAAGAGTTCAAATTAATGACCAATTAGCATCAACCACAGCCAACATACTGATTGCACCTGTCAATCAAGTAACTCACCAATTAGAAAAAAGAACCTGTCAAGTAGATTTAATAAAACATGATAGATTAAGTGATCCCTTCCAATTAAACTATAAATCCTCTGAGTTTGGGAACATGCACCTTTCTTAGCACTGCAGTTTAATTGTATTTTCCAGGTCAGAAGTAACAGAATGCCCCCCAAAAAGAAGAGACAAAGGTTGGAATTTGTGGTGGACAATATGGCAGATGGTAGCACGTCTGTCAGTGCAGTTCCTGGTTTAAGCAAAATGCTGGAGGAAGAGGACATGTTGAGAAATAGAAGAAAAACATACAATATCATTAGAGAGGACACAAAAGAACTGTCTGAGGTGCAGCAATGTGAGAGCTATAACCCTGTGGAGGTGCAATCCAGACATGATCATGACCAGACCAGGCGCCTGACATATGTTATTAATCCAGTGTCATATCTGCGCAAGGAGAATGGAAGTCCATTTCAGGGCTACAATCCAGGTTTATTTCTGATTTTATCTATGTATAAAATTGTTCTTCTGTATTTCAAGTCTTGGTTTCAGGCCCCTGTGGCCTAGTTCTGGTTTTGTTCTGTGTATTTGTTGGAGGTAGGTGAAAGCTCCTGTTACCCTAATGTAATCAGGTCTTCACATTTCCCTACCTATAGGGGTAATAAATAGGCATGCCTAGGTCTGGAGCAGACCCATCAGTCTTCCTTCCAGACCTTCACTGCATTGATCAATTTACTATAAATGTATGCCTAAAATACAAAATGTTTAAAGGCATATCTATGAATGCATCGGATGGGAGAAGAATCCATAGTGTATGCAAACCTTCTTTTGCATGAAAAGTGCAAAAAAAAAAACATTAAAAACTTCCCCTGATGTTTGCTACATCTCTTGACTTTGCAAGCAGCAGCTTTTATTGGTTAACACCCCTGAAATCCTTGCTAAAATTAGCATAACCTTCATAGTTCATTTTGGCCAATCACAGGGAGCGAATACATTTTAATACAATGTAACCATCAATGCATTAAGCTGCTGTTGGCTTGCAGATTTAGTAAAGGGTTGACATCCATATTGGAAAGCAGTGTTATTTTGGTAGGTATAAGTTGCCTATGTAAGCAGCTCTGGGGTGTGGAAAACCAGTTTTATTTTTAAATACAATAAATCTGTATGTGTACAGAATGAATCAATCGAATGTGTGTCTGATATAAGCAGCATGTGTTAGATTAGAGAAAGGGGAACTTAGATATACCTTTAAGCTGCCATTTAAATAGTGGTCAATTGCTGGTTCCCCTACACTATGTAATAATCCTGCACCCATGGTAAAGACCTTTTTAAAATGTGCACATCTGTAGATAAATGTGGACTTAAGTCATTGCCTTTTTTTTTTTTTTTTTTGGGAGTGACAAACAAATGCTGCAGATGTAAAGTGTTAAACACTCTACAAACTGGTTTTGGAGTTAAAAAGAAATGGATATAATAACTCTGTGATTTTCTGTCCCTGAATGTGATCTCCTAGAAGATTGCATTCTGTAGCTCTTGGATCTGATGTTTTATGGCCTGCAATTGACTTGGTGTTAATGTCAATTGGAAACCCTTGGTATTGTACAACTAGGACTTGGCTGCAGGCTCCTGAGTGCTAAAGATACTAGCTATAACTTTTAAGAGCAATGGATCTTTAAAGCAAACGCTCTGGGAATAATTAATTGGTGTAACTTTAACGGACCCAGAGGTGTAAGCTGCTCTTTCATGACTTTTTTTTTTTTCTACAGAAAAAGAAATGATGGAAACTGAGAGGGAGATCAGCCTAGAGATGCAGGTAAGATGTGGAAGTGCTTATCTGTCTGTTCTAAGGAGAAATAGTTCATCTTAAAACACTTTTTAAGCAGGTAATATACTGCAGTAACTGAAGGCTGGGATGCTTTACATAGTTCTTACTATGTAGATTAGATTTTTTTTTTTTTTTTTTTTTTTTTAAGTGTAGTATTGAATGTTAATATAACTCATGCTTTTATTAAGTGGGAGTTTCAACTCTTTCACCAAGACACTCAAATTGTGGCAAACGGGGAGGGGGCGGGGGCACACACGGGGAGTAGGTTGGGGGGGGGGGGAGAGACTGCAGGGATTGGCACACAGGGGGGATTGGCACACAGGGGAGGGAGAGGCATGCAATGAGTGGCAAAGGTGCTCATTGCTGGGCTCGCAATGGTCGCTGAAGGCGCTCATCACAAGGCACACAAGTTAGAGGAGGGAGAGCCTCGCATTGTGTGGCAAATGTCATTGCCAGGCTTAAAATGTTGTTGCCGTAATGTTTGGGCAATTCCCTAGTGTGTGTGTGTGTGTGTAAATATAGTATACACTTGGTAAAAAAAAAAAAAAAAGTACAGTTGTGTAAACATTCTAACATCTAAAACGGTTAGAAAAAAAGTTTCCTGCTTAGAATTCCAAGAAAAAGTTATTGCATTGCATTCTGGGAAGCCGGGCAGGGACAATGTGCCCACAAAGGTTTCACTCTTAATAGCCTTCCCAAAAAATCAATAGCAGGAATTTGGTACTAACCCCAAACAGCTGTCTGTGGGTAGGACTGCTAACTCCTGCCTAATCCATCCTATGCTATGTTTTTGAAGCTGTGAAATTAAATCCGCCATTATTTAAAATGGTATTGCATTAGTGAAACCATTGTGGGCACATGTGCATGTCTCTGCCCAATTTCCAAGAATGCAGTGTAATAACTTTCTCAGAAGGTGTGTGTGTGGGGGTAGTTTTTTTTTTTTTTTTTTGTAACTTATCTTAAATGTTCAAATGTGAGCACAAATGGTCTACTGTATGGTGGAGAGCTTCTATTACTCTTTTGCCCACCATATGCTAAATGATAGCATGCACACCTGCTGGAAAGGGGACTTGTCTGCTATTTGTGTTATGGCCTGCCTCTAAAGCAGATTGCCTGATATGCTACAGGAAGCTATTCTCTTTAATGGTACAGGTGACGAATGCCAACTCTCATGCAGTCTTGAGTTTGTATCTCACCAGCCAAGTTACATGGCAGCCATTCTCAGGTGTCTCACTTTTATCCTGCATTCATACTACAGAAAGGATGTGCCTATAGGTTTTTTCGCCTTGAATGAGAAACGGAAGGAGACATGATCAGTCTGTGGTAATGGCATTTTAGTATGTGATTTTTCTCAAGAGAAGAATATTTGGAGCAAGATAGGGATCTGGGATTTTTCTCTCCAAAATATGAACAGAAAGATATCTACCGGTATATCCATAGAAAGGGTAGTTGTTGCAGGGGGTCACATTTTTGGTATTTTGGTATGTGTGTGTGCCATGTACAAAGGGTTTCATATGTGTATAAAAAGGACAGACACTATTGGCTAAAAGTTGCCTCAAAAACAGTTGTCAGAACTATTCTCAGGAATATGGTTGTGACAAGTGCTATAATTGATAAAAGAAAATAACAAATACACATACTTAATGTACCTGTAATGACAAAACACTTTATTTATATTTTTTGACTAAAAAGCAGTAAGGGACTTCAAATACAGAATATTAACTATATTAAAAAGTGTGTTCTCTAGAATAGTTGCTAAGTGGCACTGACACTTTTTTTTTTTTATAGAAGTGTGATTGATCTGGCGAGTGCGCAAGTTAGCCTGGTGGTTCTTGTTTAGCTGCAGGCTGCATGTCTACAATTGCTGCCTGTCATGTCCGATGGTAAATGTGGAGAAACTGCACTCCCTGCTCTCTTAATACTCTTTAACTAAATCATTTACCTTTCTTCTTCCTCGAAGTCTAGACGCTCAGGTTATCCCAGTGCGGCGTTCATGCTTGTGCCTGGCACACTTCCAAATCTGCGTTTGTTGCTCTGTCACAAGCTGATATAATTAATTGCATAGCCTTCTGGGCCTCTGTGTATCTTGTATTAAGTCTTTTCATTTAATTCCTAAACTCCCTTAATAGTGCTTGTAGATGCAGTGTGTTATTGGCAGTATAAAATGAGGATCCTGGGATAAATTAATGGATGCCGTGAAATGAGCAATTAAAATTTTTGTAATAGACATCCTTACACTACTGAATCTTTCTGCAAAGAGAAATCTGCTATTTACAGTAGCAGTTACCTCTTTCTTTTAACTGAAAATACTTGCTGCTAAATATGTTGTGTATAAATTCCCACACTATGAAACTTGCAGTCAAGTTCCTTTTTCTACAGTTTTACTAAACTGTTGTGATAACTAGACACAGAAATAGTCTCACACCTTGTTTATGTGAAAACTATCTCTCAACCTTTATTGAATGATCAAAACCACATATTTATACTCTCCAATACCACACCCTTGTGTATATGTGATGTCAGACCATATGGCTTGCAACATTGGGGCTATCGAAGCTCTTGATCAAATTCACCAGATATCTATAGCTGGCTAGTGAACAAACCTTTATGTTAAACTTAAGTGTTTGCTTAGGACTACTTGAAGTACATACATTTTTACCAATTCCACATGTTTTATATAACAAAGAACCACACAATAACACATAATCCCAATGCAACAATGTCATGCTCCCTTGGCCATATTCATAAATTACTGGCAATACAAGTCCTTATACAATCTGTCATGATTTAATTAATTGCATTTCATCCTTCTGAATGCTACTTTACTGCCCAAGTTACTGTTCTGAGAACTGTGGGGCTTTTGTAGATCCCTAAAGAATATATAATGCTCACTCCACAGGGAAGGCCTTAGCCCAATACTTAAAAAATAGTTATCTTTTTGTGAGTTATAACCCACCTTTATACATGTGAAGTAACTACATGTGGTCACTTCTACTTTGACTGATTGGGTTGATCCATTAAACTAGGGTAGTCTTTAGAAAGTATGGTTTTGTTTAAATGTCCATAATTACAAGGAGAGGCCAAAGTGATAATGATAAACCTAGTAAAAAAAAAAAAAAAAAAAACCTCCTTTGAACTAGTAGACCATAATACCCATGGGTAATGGTATAAGGAAAGCTTGTCTTCAGTTTTTCTATTTCCATTAAATACAAGCTTACCTTATAAAATTACCCATGGGTATTATGGCCTACTAGTTCAAAGTAGCACTTCTCTTTTTCTAGGTTTATCATTTCAGAGGTGTGATTGGTGTTTTTTTTTGTTGTTGTTGTTTTTCCTTCTAACTTAGTCCAAAAGTGTGTTCCTCTAAGCATTGATTTTATAGAAGCTCCACAGAAATATTTTACATTTCTTTACCTCTTAAGGAGACTGGAAATAGATGTTTGTGACAAACATTTAGGCAATAATTTTACATAGCTTCAAACAAAATGTGCATTATTCTTGCATATTCAGACTGGCTATGTTTAGGCAGAACTTCCACTTAATGTGTGGAGATATACTGGATTTTACAGTTTAACCATTTTCTTCTTAGGACACTTCAAATTTGAGCACCCAAGATCCCAAACCCAAGAAGCGTGGAAGGAAGAAGAAAAATACTGAAGTATCTGCACTAACCTCGAATGCAGATTCTGAAATGATAAAGGGTTCAGAAAATGTAAGTGGTTTATGACTGGTGAATGGTCAAGAATAAACTTCCTCCACTGGCTAAGACTTCTGATGCAAAAGTAAATGGACAACGTTCTATACCTAGTGTTGCACATAATGGGTGATGTCTTCGATTAAGTACAGGGCTTGACAGGTGAATGCTCCCACAATACACCTTGCTCAGTTCTGTACCAGGCCCTTCACAAAAATACATGATTTTTTATTTTTTTGTCTCCTTTCTACACACATTTGGACCAATGCAAATTCATCCCTTGTTGTGCAGGCAAAACAAGTTGCCTTTTTAAAACAAAGGCTTCACTGTAGTCCCACTGAACATGGACCGTTGTTGCTACTTCCTTAATGTATGGGCAGAGACTTGCTTTGTATTCAGTCTTTTCCCACCCTAAAAAGCTGATCTGTTGACAAAATGGTAGAATGCATAGCAGCATAAGAGTATAAAAAATAGATAAGCTTGTGTTTTTTTGTCCTCCCTGGTTTTATTAAATGTGTAACATATTGCTCTAAAGCAGTGGTTCCCATGTCTCACCGCTAGGATACCCCAGACAGGTCAGGATTTCAATTTAAGTATGTTAACGATTGAGGCAATTGGTATTAAACAGACAGGAGCCTCAAATGTCCTCACCTGCGTTCACACACTAAATCAAAATCCTAACCTGTCTGGGGTTTCCTGAGGAGAGATTTGAAAAGCGAAGGATACGGGCAGCACTATAGGAGCTTGTGAAAATAAAGTGGACCTGCACTTTCAGTTTGATGTAACTGCTGTAGAGTTTTGCAGTGGGTCCTCTCTAGTGTTAGGGTAATATGGCGCTTTATTTTAATTTAATTTTTTTTCCGCAAAATCCTTGCAAATCCTTCTCTCCTAGCAATAATATTTCCCTTTATGTTCCATGTTCAGAAATAGAGCTAAGGAGTGGCTGCTATTCATATAGTGTAGTGACTGTGTAAGCACTTGGTGCATTCATATGAATTTTTTTTTTTAAATTCTGGCCATGGGATCTCAGTGGCAAATTCCAAACTACAGAGTGGGCAAGGCCATTGATGTAAACAAAGACTTTAAAACTGACTTTTTGCATATTAACTTAATAATGTGTGTGTTTTTGTTCTGTGTTTCTTTTTTATTTTATTTATTTTTTATGGAAAGGAAAATGAATCTGTGAAATCTAAAAAGCTTAGGAAAAAGAAAACCGGTGATACCAGTATTCAGAGCATGACTTCATTGACTGATGGGCAGCATGTAGAAGTGGACATTGCGAATGTGAATGATTTGGCTCCTGCAAAGAGAACCAAAGGTGGAAATAAAAAGGTAAGTCTACATATAGGATATTGCTAATTGAATGGGAGACTTTGGTTTGTTCCTTCCTGCCTCTATTGTAATCCAGGCTCCAAATTACATTAAAAGGTTCCAGATCCTATGTGCTAAATACAATGCGTACATCATCAATCCACAAAATACATATACAATGTATTTTACTATGGTTAAAAGACCATTGTAGACTAGGAAAAAACAATTTGTTAAACGCCAACTCTAGCAGCTATGTAAGCCAGCATTTTAAAACACACTGGCGGGGGTCAAGTTTCTAAAGATGTACATAGTAGCTGCAAAAGGATGACACGTTATGTCAGGGATAGTATGTTACATAAAGCCTCACGTCATGTGATAGACAAACACTACTTTGGGTTGCATTCATTTATATAGCAATGGAACACACAAAAAGTAATGTATACAAACGGGGGCTCAACAAAACTCAGTTGGCAAATCTAGCATTAATGTGCCAAGAATTCAAGAATTATTATTATTATTATTATTATTATTATTATTATTATTATTATTATTATTATTATTATTATTATTATTATTATTATTCCACAAGCGATTGCTTAGATTAGGACAGAGGATTGATCCCTCAGTTATTTGTGAAGCGTTTAATCTGCATCCGTTACAGGCTTCAGCGTGTGATGTATAAACCCTAGGGTTGTTGGGGGTTTGTTTTTTGATTTTTTTTTTTTTTTTTTTTTCAGGGGCTGTTCTATAGGGAGAAGTAATGTTTGGAAATGCTTTGCAAGAGATGGAAGTGTGATAATCCACTGCTACTTACTTGCAACTGATAATCACTCACTTGAAAACGATGAATACTTGTCTTGGGGTCTTATCCAAGCAAGTTATATTCCATTTTGTAAATAACCAGTCCCTGTATTTGAACCAGGCAGAGGCTCTGACAACTGAACCCTTTACTCATGTCCATCTCTACACAAACTATTTAGGCACTCAACCCTGTATGGCTGAGTTAGTCCAGCAGGTGCTTTAGAAGTACAGATGGTCATGGATTCAAACACTACAATCACAAAATATTACAAAGGAAAACACTTGCCACATCTGATGCAGAGCATAACTGATCATTTAAATGGCCCTTTTTTAAATTGGTATCTGTGCAAACTTGTGGAATTCACCCCTTCACCTAATATAGTTTTTTTTTTTTTTCTCTCCCTAGAAATTGCAAGCAAAGGACACCACTGAACAAAACCTAGATGACATTGCCACTGATCTTCAGAAGAAGCCAGCCAAAAGGGGCAGGAAGAAAGGCCAATTAAGAATACTCAATGAGTGACCTCCTAAATAAGCCTTGTCAAAGAGGGCATTCTGCCATGTGAATGCCACTGGTTGTTTTAAAGACTGTTGCCTTAACTACAAGGAAAATATGGCCAAAATAGCTACATTTTTGATTGTGCAATATAACAGTTAAAATGTAACCCTAAAAGCAAAAAAATGTACTTTATCAACTGTTACAAATTTCTTACAGTTCACATTGAAATGTGCAGTTTTACCTGTTAAGCAGCCTTTCCTTTCAGCCCAACTCTTCTGGTTATATGTTCTACAGTGCACTGACCGAGCATTACGGTTTCAAGTCTGCATAGATTCTCTGACCAATGGCTTGTAGATGGAAAAACACAGGATGTGTGCATGCATTATCTGTTCTATAGTGTAATGATTACCAAGGTCTTGGTGGGTGGATCAGAAAGGCTGACAATGTACACTTTCTGTAAAAATGAGCTTTTAGTATTTACAAAGCACTTTATTAATACAATATATTGCCAAATGTTATGATTTTTGGAATCCTGTATCCCTCACTTTCTGCTAAACAGACAACTCTTGTAACCTGCTCAGTGTATTTTATCAAGATTTGAGACGCTTTAAACTTGTACTATTTACTATGTCAAAACAAACTAATAAAATAATTTATATAATTTTTTAAAACCAGTAGCTCTACGTAATTGATCAAAATGCTTTAATATTACGTTTTTTGTTTTTTTTTACTTTGTCTTATAGCTTAAGGGAGTGTATCAGTTAATCCATTTTGAGATTCTCCCTGATGAGACATGCAGGACTGACTTGCATCTTCTCACCAACTTGCTGAAAATATGCCCTGCAATGTGTTGTCACTGTACTGTATGTCAGGAAACTCATCAACCCCCTCTGATTAGGAAAGGGAGGAAAATTGTTACATATGGGCATATTGTTGACTCACTGGAATTATATATTTTTTATTTTGTTATTAAAAGGTATTAATGTCAGTAAGTGCAGTGTTTGTATAACATTGTCCCTTCCTCATTTGCATGCCCATGAAATGACTTTATAGCTTCTCCCTGGTTATGGTGAAGTGAGCAATGGTAAAGACCCACCCAGTAGTTTGGAAAACAAAGTGCTGTCTCTTGGGTTCTGGTTTTCAGTGAAAAGTGAAATCATACCTTTTTTTTCCTCATGCCCTATCAATGGTTCACAACCCTTGTCCTCATGGTATACAGGAGTGATCATGATTTAAGGATATCTACCTTTTTTTAGAATGACACATTTGCAGAGGCAATGTACTGAGAAATTGATATCGCACCTGTGATATAGTGGCATTATGCTAAAGTTCTTGCCTATTGGTGTACTTGAGGACCTGGTATAAGAATTACTGCTGTCATATGATGCTAATAAACTGCCATGTACACCTATTGGGGCAACAACTAAACTAGGTAAAGAGCTGATTAAAACAAGCTCATATTTGACCCCACCCCCAAAAAGGTATTGCAAACCCAGCCTGTTATCTGAAATATGGTAATTCAGTTGGCAAGCATAGTCCTCTAACAAAGGTGCATGGATCTCATTAGTTGAGTGGGAAGGCTCTTCATTGGCTTAAGGCTAAGACTCCATGAGAGCTACTAAGAATTGATTTTAATTACTGTAAAACTCCTAAGACCTGGTACTTGTGGGCTAATAGAGAGGATCTTCAGGAAGAATAATATGACTGATGGGAATAACTAAAAAACAAAACAAACCCACACAATTCTGGATCTAGTAGATTTTTTCTTTTTGAGGTGGGATTTTAAATACACAAGGGTCTGTCTCGCCAATTGGGATGTGGCATTTATATCTATCAGCACTTGGCAGGATTAAATATAGCATTAGTTTACAAGGCTACTCATGTGAGACCACTACATAACATGAAACAATAGTCAAATTGTAAAGAATTGCATACAAAAGGTTGCTTCTATTTACTACTTTGAATTTTCTAAAACTTGCTCATTAGAAAGATTTGTTTTGTTAAAAACAAAACTGTATAAGGAAAGAAATTACCTTGCGCTTTTTTTTTTTTTTTTTTATGTACCCTGATCTGCTAAGTATAGACCCGATCTGAACAAGATTCATAACCTTTAACTTGCAAGGCTTTTGTATGCATTTGTACAAGACTTAATGTAATCTGTACCATGTGTAAATATTCTCACCCACACCATGAAATTAATCTCACCCAGAAACATAATCTGGGCTGCTGCTCAGTGGCAAATGCACATGCCTAAAGGTATATCTAAGTCTCCCTGTTTTTACCTCTAACACATGCTGCTTATATCAACCACACATGACATTGATTCATTCTATACACATACAAACTTTTTTCATAAAAAAAAAAAAAAAATATTGTTTTCACACACCCAGAGCTGTTTCTACAAAAAGAAACACTGCATTTGGGTACTTTTTTTTAATTTTTATTTTTTACTCTCTACAAACCTTCAAGCAAACAGCAGCACAATATAGACAAGATAGCAATGTCTGGACTACACATTTCATGATGCCTTGCACAAACTGCCATCAGATTGAAACAATGTATTGGCTGCCTGTGATTGGCCAAAACAAATTATGAATTTTATGCTAATTTTAGCAGGGGGTTTCCATGGGATTAATTCTCAATATCAACTTCATGCAAACTTGAGGTTTAGCAAAGTTTAATATTTATTTTGGAATTTTCATGCAAAAAATGTTTTCGTACACTGCTAATTCTCCTGTCAGATGCATTCATAATCCAGAAAACTTAAATATGCCTTCAAAATATTGGGACATATATTAATGCTGGTGTTGGGCTTGTGTTGTGTCTCAGCAGAACCAAAAGATCTTGATTGCTGCCACAGCATACAGTTTAAATAAATAACACCTTGTTTATACCATCCTGGGTGGAAATTGGTTTAACACCTTCATTGCTACAGATATTAAAATTGGCATTGCAGAGCATTTCTGATGTTTACATTACAGAGGAATTTGTGCTGTTTGTTCTTCAATAAATTGCTAGTTTATCTACACAACAGATGTTCCACGTAGATACACCTTTATAAAAAATATGTTTGAGTGTGAGTAGAATAGGAAATCTAGCTCATTCCTTTGCAACATCTTGAGGACTGGCTGCATTTAAGAGTTGCAACACTTACCAATAGATGTCTCTGCTACACCACACCTTCTCGCTACACAGAATTCAATACTCTCCCTGCTCACCCCGGTAATTTAATGTGAAGTGCATTTGTTTTCAGTACAGAGCAATACGAAACAGGAAAGCACAGGACACTTGTCAAACAAAGTACTAAGAATTCCAAGTTCACTAGTGTCAAAACATATAATAAGTGGGCAAAGTAAAAGGGCCTTACAGAAAGAACACTAAGCTCTGTGAAAGATTGGAGATGCAGGTATTGCAATAATAGATGGTATTTAAGTGAGAGGGGCACTCCACACGCGTGCGGAATAAAATAAAACACAAACTCCTTGAACTTTTTCATCACATTTGTTATGTAAGTATAAACATATTTTTCTTCTTTGCAGACATACTGGTATTCAATTAATTCTGTAAATAAAATAATTTTCTTGCTAAAGCTTTTCAATTCTGCACAAAAAGGAAAAAAAATCCTCAGTCATTAAAAATATATACTAATCAGTAGACTCCACCACTGGATTTAAATGACCACTGTAGAAAAATAGTTACATTTTTTTTGTATAAGAAATGATTAGTAATATGTTTAGCATTAGCACAACTTTTGTAGTGTTTAAAGGTATATCTAACTTTCCTTGATTATGAATGCATCTGATAGAGGAGAATTAGTAGTGTGTGCAAACATGTTTTGCATGAACAAATACCAAAATAAACATTAACAAACTCACCCTGATGTATGCTAAATCTCCTGAGTTTTCAAACAGCAGCTTTTGTTAGTTATTAGCCTTGCTAAAATTAGCATAAAATGCATAATTCTTTTTGGCCAATCACAGGCATCTATATATTTTAATACAATGTAACAATTAGTAATGGCAGTTTGTGCAGGAAGGAATCACGATGCAGATTGGCACTTACAGACATAGGCTGTACATTGACACTTACATGCACAGGATGCACATTGGCTCTTATAGCACAGGGTACAGATTGGCACTTACAGGCACAGGATGCACATTGGCACTTACAAGGAGAGGCTGCACATTGGCTCTTAAAGACACAGGCAGCAGATTGGCTCTTACAGACACAGGATGCAGATTGGTGGCTGCAGAGGGAGCTTGGTGGCTGCACAGGGGGCTGAAAGGGGTTCTGGGAGGCCGATTGGGGGTGAGAGGGCTGTGGGGACCAAGTGAAGGCCGCATTGGGAGGCAGAGAAGGGCCACGTGTGGGTGCGAGAGGGGAAACGTCAGGAGGTTGAGTGGGAGCTGCGGGGGGGGGGGGGGGGGCTGCTTCATGCTCCCAACTCCTCTCCAGATTCCTCCCCTGCTGGCTCCTCCCCCAGGTCAGAGGAGACAGAAGCAGCCGGGGAGGGATAGGGGGCCTTGGGGCAGGAGAGCCAGAGGTGGTGTGCCAACCCAAAACACGTGCCGCCCACGGGTTGCTGCCCAGGGGTTTTCACCCACTCCTGCACTTTGGTTTCCCATCTCTTATACAGATTATTTAGGCAAATGATTGGATAGCTTACGTGTCAATCAAATTTCAGCCAGACAGAATGAAGCAATTAAATATCTCTTAATATTAACTAATAAAATAAGTCAACAACCGCTAAATCTTAATGGTTAATTAATAATCAGTCAGAATTGAGTATACTCATTCTTGTTGGTTATGAGATCAGCCAATCATAGAAGGGACTATACACCATTTATTCCTGTCTCTAAGTGACTGATCCATTTGGACTATCTGATCTAATGTTATGACTGTACTTGCTATTAATAGTAATGAATGTTTAATGAAGGGTTGTTTGTGGGAAGCCCTCACAATGCATGTACTTGTTATTGTATTGAAAGTGCAGTGGAATAGCTCTGATATTTTTAATGTGGGATTTTTCCACTCTTGAAAATAGCGAGTGCCATGTGATTTAGATTTCATTCAAAAGGAAAGAAGCAGTATATAATGTACATATAATGTATGTGGGATTTGGCTGTGGTACAAATGAGGTAGGCTTGCTTATTATGTCTTGGACTGCGTTTCATGAGGCTTGTTTTATCAAAGTGTTTCCCAAAACACAAAACCACACTGGACTCTTAAAAGTCCTGACTGAATCTCCATGGTGCAAAAATATCCTTGTGGAAGCGGTCATCTCCTTCTCAGTAAACTAACATTACAACGTAGAGACCAAAATCCCTCAGCAGAAGGACCCAGTATCCCAAAAGTTTACCTCAGGACGTCATAACCATTTTCATGGACACCACAATGCTTTCAATAGTAAAACCTCCTTGTGGTAATTTTCTTATGACAATGTCACATAAAAGTTATTACTTAAAGTAGTGGTTACTAGACTCGTCCTTTCAAACTTTGTCTTAAAACTTGATGAGGGTGGACTGGATCTTTCCTGTTATCTGTAATCCACTACCCTAACAACAAAGTGCCAGTTGTTATGTAGATTGAATTAAGCTCACTGATTACTCTGAACCACAGTTTGGAAATTCAGTGTAGTGAGACTGTAATATAATTATTAAATAAGGTTTGTTTTATTAGAAAAAAAGAGTTTATATTAGATTTGATGCCTCTGCTGATACCTGAAGGCATGATACTTTGGCAGAGGTTGTGTGTGAGGCCAATTACATTTCTTGAGGAGAGGGTTTGTAGTTATTGATGCAAGTTTCCTCACGTGTGGAGAATGAGGTAGGTGTTAAATTCCAATTTGTATAGCAAATTGCCCTACCCTCTTTTTCCTCAGTCACTGCCCTATATTTAGTAAATAAGAACTGGCCTCCGGCTCCAAGCTATAAGGAAGCACTCAAGTCAGAATCTTCAAAAAGTTGTATTTTCTCATATATTCATCACTTTCACAGCTGCTAAATAGTGGTGGAGCTAGGGAATCAAGAGATTCATTTGGGTCTCCCCTCTGGAGTTGTAAAAAATATTTAGCACTGAACCAAATTACTCTGAGTGCTCCTCCCCAGACCCTTTCCCATAACTGCTCCCCTCCCAAAGACCCCTTCCCATAAGAGCGAATCTTCCCTACCCTCAAGATCCCTTTGGAACTTCAGAAGAAATGCTCTTATGTGCAGTCAAGGAGGCCCAAGGGGTGCAATGCAGATTGTGCCCGGGGGGGGGGGGGGGGGCCTACATTACAGAAAAATAATAATAATTTCACAACACTGGGCCCCCAGAGGAGGACACTGGTGCATTGCACCACCTGCACCACTGCTACATTAGCCCCTGCTGCTAAAATTTTCCACAAACTTGTCGGGCTTTCCTAAATTCAGATTTATTACAGCTTGCTAAGCCTGTGAGAGCTGAAACTGTGGTACATACACAGTAAGTGATGCTGTTTTCTGATTATCACGTCTGTTTAGCATATAACTACACAAATGAGGCTTGCTTTAGATTACAGAGATGTATATACACTATAAGTGGAAGCTGCTTTACAGTAGCAAGGATGTATTATATATGATTGAGGCTTAAATTGCATTTGTAAGGTTCACTGCACCTACACACATTTTATTCTGCCCTCACAAATGATAGCTTTAATTCCAATGAGTGACACCTGCTTCAGATGAATTTACCAGATCCTTCCTGCACTGGGCAGCAAGAAAAAAATCTCTTCTTCATCAATCTTTCAGCATCTCTTCTATTTCCCTGGAAACCCTTCTGGCGATTCTTAGACTCCTTTCACCATCCTTATTTCTCATAACTTCAAACTCCATTTCTGCAGCAGAGTGGAGGGCGGAACGGCCAGCATTAAATAGAGTGTAATTTGTGGTTACCCACAACCACCAGTCTTTTAACTCTTTAAAGAGTGTGCTGTCATCTGCGGTACTGGAAACAATACAGGCTTCCAGTTGAATATACATTTTTCATCACTATTTCCAAGTGAAACATTTAACAACATTTGTGTAATGTTTTTCTTCTTTCTTTCATTTTCAACTTGGAGCTGTTAATGCATAATAAGTGTAGATTTTTTTTTCCAATAATATATATGCAACATCACATAGAAAATATGAAGTGACAGTAAATATAGCTGCTTGGCATAAGCATTCTCCAGTCTGTTTATTAACAATAAAAGAAGCTTATGCTTTGTGGGTATGCTACAGAATAGGTACCTTTGGGATAAAGACAATGTGACCACTGAACAGGTACAGTAACAAGAATAGCATATTAGTGATAAATATATGCAAAATAAATCATTTTCCATGCACATCGAGTTTAGAGCAATGATAGTATAGAAAGTTTTGACAACCATATTGTGAAAATAAATAAATATTTTCGTGCATTGTTTTTACCATGTTGCAGTTGTGATTAAGCTGTATGCGAAACGTGTACACTGCAACAATGTTGCTTTTAATTTATATTTTTATCGGAGGTTTTTTAGGCACAAAATTGCTGGCTAAATGATTGGAATTATATATTATCAGTGGTTGAGAGTAGGGAAGTTGGGAGGTGGTTGTTAGAAAGTCGTCCAATTTACCTGTTATGTCACCTAGATTAAGACCACTCTTTCATTAGTTCCCATATTTTGATATGGCTTTCCTTGATAGTATATGTTATGTTTGATCACCTAGGTAAATAACTTCTCGTCTACCTAAATGTAGCGTTATTCACCCATTATTTTTAAACTGTAGGGTATAACAGTATAGGATTCTTATGGGCTCTCATTCTCCCACTATACCTTTCATAGTATCACCCTTTCCATGACATCTGAAACATTATAGAATATCACTTCTTTGATCCTTCAAAACTGCTGATCTGTTGGTGTTTGCTGTGTTTTAGTTAGGGGGTTGCATTGTAGAGTGTATGGATCTGGAATTGCTGTACAGTGCCTTGCAAAAGTATTCACCCCATTTGACTTTTTACTTATTTTGTTACATTACAGCCTTAAGTTTTAATCTGAATTTTATGTGATGGGTCAGAACACAATAGTCTAAGTTGGTGAATTGAAATGTGAAAAATATATACAAAAAACAGAAAATTGTCATGTGTGTATGTATTCAGCCCCTTTGTTATGAAGCCCATAAAAAGCTCTGGTGCAACCAAATACCTTTAGAAGTCACATAATTAGTGAAATCATGTCCGCCGGTGTGCAATCTAAGTGTCACATGATCTGTCATTACATATACACACCACTAACCAAACACTGCCATGAAGACCAAGGAACTCTCCAAACAAGTAAGGGACAATGTTGTTGAAAAGTACAAGTCAGAGTTAGGTTATAAAAAAATATCCAAATCTTTGATGATCCCCAGGAGCACCATCAAATCTATCATAACCAAATTGAAAGAACATGGCACAACCGCAAACCTGCCAAGAGACGGCCGCCCACAAAAACTCATGGACCGGGCAAGGAGGGCATTAATCAGAGAGGCAGCACAGAGACCTAAGGTAACCCTGGAGGAGCTGCACAGTTCCACTGCAGATACTGGAGTATCTGTACATAGGATGACAATAAGCCGTACGCTCCATAGAGTTGGGCTTTATGGCAGAGTGGCCAGAAGAAAGCCATTACTTCCATCAAAAAAAAAAAAAAAAGTCACGTTTTAAGTTTGCAAAAAGGCACGTGGGAGACTCTCAAAATGTATGGAGGAAGGTGCACTGGTCTGAAACTAAAACTGAACTTTTCGGCCATAAAAGAAAACGCTATGTCTGGCGCAAACCCAACACATCACCCAAAGAACACCATCCCCAACATGAAACATGGTGGTGGCAGCATCATGCTGTGGGGATGTTTTTCAGCAACCTAAACTGGGAAAACAGTCAGGGTTGAGGGAAAGATGGATGGTGCTAAATACAGGGATATTCTTGAGCAAAACCAGTACCACTCTGTGCGTGATTTGAGGCTAGTACGGAGGTTCACCTTCCAGCAGGACAATGACCCCAAACACACTGCTAAAGCAACACTTGAGTGGTTTAAGGGGAAACATGTAAATGTGTTGGAATGGCCTAGTCAAAGCCAAGACCTCAGTCCAATAGAAAATCTGTGGTCAGACTTAAAGGTTGCTGTTCATAAGCGCAAACCATCCAACTTGAAGGAGCTGGAGCAGTTTTGAACGGAGGAATGGGCAAAAATCCCAGTGGTAAGATGTGGCAAGCTCATAGAGACTTATCTAAAGCGACTTGGAGCTATGATTGCCGCAAAAGGTGGCTCTACAAAGTATTGACTTTAGAGGGGTAAATAATTATGCACATTGACTTTGTCTGTTATTTTGTCCTATATTGCAGAAAAGTTGTGGGCATGTTCTGTAAATTAAATGATGCAAATCCATGTTAATTCCAGGTTGTGAGGCAATAAAACACGAATAATACCAAGGGGATGAATACTTTTGCAAGGCACTGTAAATAAATACTGAAACAAGCTGAAGCCTCCGCTTGTGGATAGTGGTATAGCATTTTAGACACATTATGGTCTTATGTTGAGAGAGCGACGTGGTAAGATGTTTATTTATGTAAAAAAAATCTGATATGTGACCCTTAGTCCATTACACTTTTAATTATACAAATGATAGATATAGAGTAAGGGAATTTGATAAAATTATATTTATTAATTTTCATTAAAATTTGTTAAATGAAAAAAATGCAGAATAAATTAAAAACAAAAAACAATTAGTTAGATGACAGTTAAATGCCTTTTTTTCTCATTGCTGAAGTACAACATTATTCTATAATACATTATAGAATTTATTTGGTATCAATTTCACAATACTTGACAATAGCAGCTATTGTTCGGTCTCGAACAGTCATTTCACTATGGCACAATTAGAAGTTGTATATTTTATTTAATTAACACATGGAGCTCACAATGTGCCTTTTTAATTCAATATAGCACATTTGAACCATGTAAAAAATATATATTTCTGTCTTTTGTTTATATCTGTTGCTTTTATGCAACTATTTTAATGTTGCTATCAGTGAACATATGCAGCTATGTGTATTTTTTAATCCACAAGACTCTAGATAAAGTTTCAGCAATGTAACAATGCAACACATAATGTATTTTTGAAATTCACTATGGCATACTTCAACAATGTAACAAGAGTATATTTCTACGGTTACCAACAGTTTATTTGATTTTGCTGTAATTGAGCATATCCAGCTTTTAGTTTTATTAATCCACTAAGGATGAAGAGTATATTTCTAATGTTGTTTTTTGTTGTTATTTCCATCGTTCAGTCATTTCCGACCGTCTGTGACCTCATGGACCACAACACACCATTCTGATCCACTTGGTATTCATGGGTTGCCAGTTCTTTCTCCAGTGGGCCACAGCATACAGCTCCTGGTATTCCTAGGTGGTCTCCCATCCAAGTACTGACCAGGCCCAACCCTGCATGGCATCAGGGTGGTGTGACCTCTTGGTTCCCTGACTGGAACAGAACCCAGGTCATAGTGGTGATAGCACAGAATCCTAACCACTGGACTTTCAGGGAACCCATTTCTAATGTTACCAATAGCTTATTCAACTTTATATCTGTTTGTTTTTAAGCAACAATTTAAATTTTGCTGTGAGTGAACATATGCAGCTATGACCCTTTTGTTCACAAGTAGAAATATACTCTTGCGACATAGTGGATTAAATAATTTTAATAAAAATGAATAAAGATCAATAAAGTCCCTTACTCTATCCCAACTTGACATATCCCTGGATCAAATTCAAGTGCCCTTTACATTTGTAATAATTTTGTAAAGTTCTTATAATAAAGTAGTATACACTGTAAGGACGTGATATAACACAATAAGCTCTGCAGGGCATTGTCCGTCAGTCCCTCATCCCCCCTACCAGCACTACTAACCCGCCACTACCCCATCTTCTGAAACCATTAGGTTTATCCAATAAATTAAGGAAATTATGATGGCTTTCATGCACAAAGTACAAGTGGAGTTCAAAATCTTGCTTTGAATCTCTAGATTAGTGATGGGCAACCTACTTAATTTGATCTGCATATGTGGCCCCACATCATCAAAAGGCTACAAAATTGTACTGCAAATTTAAGTTTGTACAGAAGAGCAAGAATCTTTGTAATGGAAAAGTAATGAATTCATGGGGTAGAATATACTTTGATGGATTTGCCTACTACCAGGGCCAAATTAAGACCTTTAGAGGCCCGAAGCCCTTTTGGCTGCCTCCATATACCGTATATACTCGAGTATAAGCCGAGTTTTTCAGACCTTTTTTTAAGGCTAAAAAGGGCCCCTTTGGCTTATAATCGAGTCACTCCCCCCCGTGTCTCTCTAACCCCCCGGTGTCTCTCTAACCCCCCCGTGTCTCTCTAACACCCCCGTGTCTCTCTAACCCCCTGTGTCTCTCCACCCCCTGTGTCTCCTTCCCTCCCCCTCCTCATCTTCAACCCTCCCTCCTCATCCTCAACCCCCCTCCTCACTTTCTCCCCTCTAAGTACCTCCCCCTCACTTACCTGCTTCTTCTCCGGCCTCTGCTCCTTCCGTCTTGACCCCGGTGCGCATGTGATGTCATATGCGCGCCGCGTCATTAGCATATACCGGGTGCCGGCACCCGGTATATGATTTTGGTGCCTCCATATACCGTATATACTCGAGTATAAGCCGAGTTTTTCAGACCTTTTTTTAAGGCTAAAAAGGGCCCCTTTGGCTTATACTCGAGTCACTCCCCCCCGTGTCTCTCTAACCCTCCCGTGTCTCTCTAACCCCCCCGTGTCTCTCTCACACCCCCATGTCTCTCTAACCCCCTGTGTCTCTCCACCCCCTGTGTCTCCTTCCCTCCCCCTCCTCATCTTCAACCCTCCCTCCTCATCCTCAACCCCCCTCCTCACTTTCTCCCCTCTAAATACCTCCCCCTCACTTACCTGCTTCTTCTCCGGCCTCTGCTCCTTCTGTCTTGACCCCGGTGCGCATGTGATGTCACATGCGCGCCGCGTCATTAGCATATACCGGGTGCCGGCACCTGGTATATGCTAATGACGCAGCGCGCATGTGACGTCACATGCGCACCGGGGTCAAGACGGAGCAGAGGCCGGAGAAGAAGCAGGTAAGTGAGGGGAAAGGTAGATGGGGATGTATTTAGCGAGGTTTAGAATGAGGAGGGGGATTGAGGAGGGGGTTGAGGATGGGGGATTGATGAGGAGGAGGGAGGTTGAGGAGGGGGGTTGAGGGGAGGGGGGTTGAGGTTGGGGGGGAGGAGGGGGTTGATGAGGAGGAGGGAGGTTGAGGGGGTGAGGAGGGGGTTGAGGATGGGGTGTTGAGGATGAGGATGGGAGGGCTGAGGGGGGAGGATGAGGAGGGAGGTTAAGGGGGGTTGTGGAGGGGGTTGAGGATGAGGAAGGAGGTTGAGGATGAGGAGGGAGGTTGAGGATGAGGAGGGAGGTTGAGGTTATGGAGGGGGGTTGAGGAGGGGGTTGAGGATGGGGGTTGAGGATGAGGAGGGAGGTTGAGGATGAGGAGGGAGGTTGAGGATGAGGAGTGGGGTTTAGGAGGGGGGTTGAAGAGGGTGATAAGGGAGGGGGAAGAGACACGGGAGAGAGAGGGGGGACACAGAGGGCACAAGAGGGACACAGGGGGCAGCACATTTCCCACCCTCGGCTTATACTCGAGTCACTCATTTTACCCAGTATTTTGTGGTAAAATAGGTGCCTCGGCTTATACTCGGGTCGGCTTATTTTCGAGTATATATGGTATATCTTATTCAAAATATAAACAATAGTAAACCAATAATAAATGTATATCATTAACCTCAATAATTACTATTTTTTTTATTTTGTATTATTATATACATATGTATGTATTTGTTTTCATTTATTGTAGGAGCTCCTTTTTATGGAACCTGATTCAGCTGCACCATTTGCACTACATGGTCCATGATAAATCCAGCAATGGAAAATTTCTGTGGTGACCCCTTCCCTTTATACCCTAAGCAGGTGCTTATTTTGCTTAATGGTTAATCCAGCCCTGCCTACTACACAGAAGTCTTTGTGGGCCCCGTGCTGGCCCTCGATGCTCAAGGGATATGGATCTCACATAAAAGAACATTCAATAGAGCAGATTGTAATCATTACAATAGTATCTTAGTATGAAAAATGAATCACAAAATCGGCAGATAAATATTGTTTAATCTCTCTGTAAGCATTGCATTTTTGTAGATACCTGATTTATTAAGCTCTGTGGAAAGCATGTGTGCTTAATCCCTTATAGACGGC
Source organism: Discoglossus pictus (assembly GCA_027410445.1). Lineage (NCBI taxonomy): Eukaryota > Metazoa > Chordata > Amphibia > Anura > Alytidae > Discoglossus > Discoglossus pictus. The sequence continues at coordinate 213,805,253 of CM050164.1, read as the reverse complement.
AGTTGACACTTCTAAATGAGAATTTGCAAAAGGGGGGTCCTGACAGTGCTGCAAAGCTGTAAGTAAGTTTATTTAAATGACCACTTAAGTAACATAGTTCTAGAATGCTCATATGAAGAACTTGACTGGACAATGAGCAAAATGCATCAGTAAAGTATTATACATAAATACAGCCTTTAATATGTTACTTTGTTTTTATTCTGCTTTAATAATGGTAATCATTTGCTTTTGTTCCCAACAGGATTAGACATCTGGAAGGAAAAGGGAAACCTTGGATCAGATTGCATTTCTAATCCTTTTTATTAAATAAATAGTACATTTGTTCACATTTGAATGGATTCCCTTAAGCATAAGTCGGTTGTATAAAACAGCTTTGAGCAAAGCTAAGGTTGGATTATACAGCCCTAGGAATCCCATCCACAAACAGTCGTTCCAAGGTTACTGCCTCTCAACAGTGTCGGGCCGGTTCCTTAGCTTGGTTCATTGTAATAACTGTATTTCTCAGAATTCTGGGCATGAAACATTTCTTTTTTTTAAACTTTTTTTGGACGTTCAAATGTGAACACAAATGTACTATTTATATACTGTACTACTGTATGGTGGAGGGCTTCTATCACTTTTGCCCACCATAAATTAAATGATTGTTGTGGTAATCAGTTTTTTGAAATTCTGCCACTATGAAAAGCTATTTAACAATAGGATTTAATAAAACAGTGAGTCCCAGTATGATAGCCCTCCATGAGGCTTCAGGCAAGCTAGTCTGAAAACTTTAAGATATAAAAAAAAAATGCTGTTATTCAAATGGCCTATATAGCTACTATTGTTAATATTTCATTTGTTACATTAAAAACAACCTTAGTAATATTTACAGCCTGTTCTTTTCAATGTATGCTAAGCAAGCGCCATGTCCCTTTAACATTACTGCATATAGTCTGGGAGTGCTACTGATTACATCCTGTGACTTCCCATCCTAATTTTTACTTATTATTCCAATGTTTTACTTTTTTGCTGTCACAGAGCCTCATTCATTTCACAACTTAATCGGAGTAAAACTTAAGTCTGTGTGACTGCTGCGAGCCCGCAGCGGCCGCAAGTTAATGTGCTATTCATTTGGCCAGGGCTGCAAGTACCGGCCAAATGGCACACATCGCAAACCATGCTATCGAAAGTAGCAATTGTGGGCTTGAACATAATCGCTGACGCAAGGCTGTAAATCCCGGTTAAAAACAGCCAATGGAATTAGGGTCCGATCGTGACTCGTTATTCAAGCCCGTACAACTTTGAAATTCAACATCCATTTTTCATTGAAGTCCTATGGGCTTGAATTATGATTTACTATCGGACCCACATTCCAGATATAATGCAATGTTAATAAAACTGTAAATATGATATTCTATTACATGCAATTTTTAGTATATGTATTAACACATTGATTGCCGGCATCAATATAACACAGAAGATAAACATGAAATAAAGTATTTCTCTTTGCCGATTTTGTGAGCTTGAGAATGGTGTGCTATTAATTCTAAGACCTAACATTACTTTCCCTTTTAATAAAAGTACAGTAAAGTGTTTATATATGCATTTACAGTAATTAAGCCCTTTGCGACACCTCCTTGGTACCAGTAATTTGTGGTTTGATTTTTGTCATTTGCGGGCTTGACGGATTGGTTAGCGAGGGGGAATTGGAGGAATTGAATAGCCATTTAGCAATTTTAGTGAGAGTTCAAAGGCTTGGAAGGCAGTAACTTGCGATTTAACAAATCGCTATGAATTGCAGCTCGGAGCCCGTAACTCGATTAAGCCCGGAAATGGAAGCCAATTGAATAGCAAAATTAAATTACAGGCTCCATTTCCGAGCCCAGATCTCCCAAAACCTCCTTTGAATGAGGCTCATATACTGTAGCAAGGAATGTGTTAAACCAGTCATAATTTTTTAGAGGTTTCCAAAACCCTCTTAGATAAGTCAACCTTGCGTTTACTAGTTAAATGTAGGTTAAGCATTCCTGCAGCAAGATAGTTCAAACAGAAAGGCAAAATACAGTTCAACCAATTTAAATACTTCAGCATATTTGAAGGTCAGTAGCATGGGAATAAAGAAGCAATACCATTTTCTTTCATAAATCCATATAATTTACATATCTAAAAAAATCTGTTTTATTTGTACATGACTTTTAAGTACTTTTTTGACTAAAATGGATTGTGATTTAAAGTCTGCAGTGTTCGGAATACAAAATGAATGTGTTGGACAAAGCCAGAATGTACTTCATTCTATCAGGGGAAGAGGCAGGAAGAAGGTAATGATTTCAGGCAATCAATAACCTAATATATATATTTAATTATTATTATTCTACTTGAGGAAAGATGAGTGCACTAGATAAATGAGAAGCAGTAATTCTGTGAGAGGCAGCTTCAAAGAAAAGTAGTTTAAACAATTAATTTTTATATGCTATGAGTTGAAAGCAGTAGAGTAATATGGGAAATTATTTAAGGTGTGGACCCTACAAATCTCCTACTGGTTCTTGCGTTTCTCTGCTTTAATGGCCTTTTTACGCAGACAGTAACTCTAAAAATAATTTGACATTAACCATGGTAGGTAGATATGATCAACTCTTCACTCAAGTCCGATTATTATGATGTCACTTAGGAGTCAGCAGCTTATAAATAGTAAAAGATAGCAGAAGTCAAGCAAGGGATTCTGGGAGGGAAAATAGCAACTCAATATATTTCACATGCACTAGACTTTTATTTTTATTATAGTATAAAACCAGGAATGCAAATTCCCAAGGTGTTTGCCACCTAATTTAAACATATATTGTAACAACAAGGACGAGTATCTCAATATAACAATGAAATCTGTATTTATATATCACAACAGAGTAATAAGAGCAATTTAAAAATCCACAGATTTGCGTGACATAATTAGGTTGCCTTGGAAATGGAAAAGCTTATAAGGCTGACCCTACAGCGGCTTTCACTTAGCCTTTGAGAAAGACGTTGGGTTAAGTTGAAACGCGTCAGGCTGATGACGCTGCGTGTGCCCTCACATTAGGGGCACGTCAGCTTTTGATTCCCCTGCAGTGGTGGTGTGTGTTTACCCTTCCCTGTCCTCACCCAATTTAATGAATGTAGGCTTAACTGTGGGATGATTCCCTAGAACGAGTGGAAGGTAGTCCTAGAAGTAAGCAGGTTTAGTAACTTTTCCTGATATTTGTGCATCTTATTATACCTTCACCAAGGTGAGTCTCCTTGCTAATGTGGATGCATACAGATCGACACGGGCAATCCTAACGCTTGAGGAGTCATTGAGGTATTTTGATTAGCACTAGCTATTTCTATGGATAGCCAGGAAGCAATTCCAAGTTTACTATAGTTATAACTTTTTCTGTTATACTCTGGGCATACCCATGATATTTGTATATAAGCTGTCAATTGAGTGACATGATGCTCGGATCAAGCTGATCAGACAAGGTGAGTAAGGAATAAGGGATAGTGAATATTAACTGGATAGTTTTTGCTACAAAGGACACACACTCACAGGGTAGAAATAGCAGTATTATCCCTCCAATTTGAGTAAACAAGACAACTTGGTGGTAATATATTTCACACAATTAGCCCAATAGTAACATTTTCCACTCCAATCCTGGATTTTTTAATTGTTCTTATTACGCCGTTGTGATTTATAAATTAAGATTTTATTGTTATATTGAGATACTTGCCCTTGTTGTTTTATTTGTATTATCCTTTTTTTTTTGTTATGCATTGTAGAGCTATACAGGGGTTAACACAAAGCAAATACAGTATTTACACATTGCAAATGAATGTGCATAGTGCATTTTCCCCAAAGCACCGTAAAAGATTGAAAACTTACAAATTTACAATCTAAACAGATTGGCAGAGGCAGATACCTGTTCAAGAATAACAGACCTGAAATAGGTAAGGCGGGAAATGAGTTAACATTAAGAGTAATAGAGGGTAATAGAGAAGAGAACAATTAAAAGAGAGTACAATTAGACAATGTACAGAATTGGAGAACAGTAAAAAAGAAAAAGAAAAAAGAAGACAGTAAACAAATAAAAAAAGGAAAGCTAGTTCTAGAATTGACAGGTTAAGTTGAGAATGCTAGAATAAATGTATTGCTGGTGTAATTAGCTAGAACTGTATAATCGTCTGGGCACAGGGACACAGAATGGTAGAGGAAGGGGTAGAAGGTTGATCAGGGAGGCCATAAGGTGTAGGTTGATAACAATATGCATTTTTGCTAGAAGTTGTTGCTGACTGGTCAGGTAATTTGTATGACTTAATAAAGTAAGACAAATCAGGTGCTGGTGTGAGTGGGGAGGGAGGGAGGGTACTCGTAGCTTCCCCAGATGAGCATTGGCCAGGCCCAGATAACATGGCTCCTGTTAAATATAACAGACATTCATCCTCCATAGTCTATAAATACACCAATTGGTGTGGAGATGTGGTTCTCTGTTTCCCAAAAGAGCAAGCACAAATAAAAGTGACTAAGCGCAAATAAAAAATAAATAGCTCCAGGATGACTATAAAGCTATACAGCCTTATTAAATTGTGATTTGGCCAATTGAATAGGGCTCTATATAAGCACATAGCATATTTTTTTACAGAAGTTTTTAGTTGGTTATCTTCTATCCAAAAGCAAGGTCATCACTAACTAAAAACTTCTGTAAAAAAAATATGCTCTGTGCTTATATAGAGCCCTATTCAATTGGCCGAATCACAATTTAATAAGGCTGATAATAAGAAAGGGAAAATATTGTAAAGTTTAATTAATTAGAAACAAATGTGAAACCGTCCTGGTCACAACATGGACACAGGTCCTCCTACTGACTACCTCTGCGACAGATACATTGCCATTGGATGGAATTTTGTAGTGATGAAGAGTTAGTGTGAGCAGGACTCCATGGAAGTGTAGACTCCGGTAATGTTAGGAGTATAGGACCTAAATTAGATGCTTGCTTCTGAGTTTAATCAAGTGAGCTGGCCTAGTGCTGACTATGCATGTTTGAAACCACATATTATTGGCATTTCAGAATAAAAATGATGCAGTTTTGAAGTAAGCCACTGTTGACATTTTCTAAAACAAAACCTAGCACCCATACCATAGATTAACTAAGCAGTGTGCTGCACTGAAGGCTGCACATTGCTTAATATAGGGGTATGTGTGTCATTGCAGCACTCTTCAACCCCTTGTAGTCACTCTGCCCTATTTTCCCCCCAAAAAAACACACACATATGTGGACATATGTGCATATATTGAACAGATTATTTTTTATTTGTTATCCAGCTTGGAACTGTATTTTTTATAAATCGTAGACTGGAGAAATGATCCAGGCACCATGCTTGCTATTCTTTTTCCTCATATCTTACCAATACATGAATTTCTCTGGCAATACCTGCCAGCTGCTTATACAGCAAAGAAACACTGTATACCTCAAGCAGCCATCACTGGCAGCGGAAGCGCAATTCCTTATTACCAGCTCACAGATTGCCCCTGGCCTCCTGCAGATTTGGTGATACACATAAACTTGTATCTTTCATTTTGTGAGATAAAATGGTCCATTACGAACATCCTGCACTAAAGTAGATAAACTTGGTGAGTTATTCATTGCATTTTGATGGCCTGCGCTTATAATCCTCTCCTGGGCTCCTTTCCGAGCTTCTATAAATCTCAGTATGTCCTGTGGACAACTCTTTGAATTGCTCAGAAGTGCCTCGTCAGTGATTTGAAAGGAGCTCTAGACAACAGAGGGATGGTATATGAACTATCACTGATATTCTGAGGGGAAAATTCTGCATCTGTTTATAATCGTTTATCTGCATCTGAACGAGTGCAAAAAACAGCACCAGACTAAATGAAGGAGAAGTTTAGTAAAAAAATGAATATGCAGTCAATTTAACAGGTATAAATACAGCGTTTGAATGTAGGGGGTGAAATAGTGTTCTTGAGAAAGTTATTTTCTCCACTAGAACTTGCTTCTCCTTTCCCAAATTCTCTCCCTCCCGTTTCTCCTTTCACTCTACATTCCCTCCCTTTTGTCTTCTTCCCCCCTCCTCTCCCCTTTGACACACACATATACACACACACACAAACTCTTTAAAGGAGAAGTTTCACATAAATACAAGCTGCTCTTACATGAAATAGTTAATTTACAGAAGTTCAAATATATGTATAAAAGAAATAGCACTTGCTACAAGGCCCCTGTATATTAGGTGACATGAGCTGCTTTAAAATTCAACAAAATATTTAACTGTCACAGTTTAAAACTGTTGATTGGCTCTTGAATTGATTCTTGACCTTTTCAGCCAATCAGATCACGTAGCTCATTCGAAGGGGTAGGAACACACATTTGATTCTAGTTAATGGCAAAACTAGGCAAGTTCCATAACTTTTACATATATAATTCACTTAATTATGCACATTCTGTCAGGGCAATATAAATGAAGCTGGGATCTCAATATGCTGAAACATCTCCAGTCTGCCATTGTAGTTGCAGATTTTCAGTAGTTCTTTAATTAATGGTTATAGGAACACTAAAGACATATATTTAAAGGAACATTGAACAACAATTCTTTTTGCATGCATTTAAAATAGCATGCCAAGTGCACAGTGCATATGCACACATCTTTAGTTTTAATTTGTAGACTCATACATTCATATAACTGTTCATTGGCTGCCAGGGGCAAGCCCCCAGATCAGTTAACATTTGAATCATTTTTTTTTTGTGCTTGCCAAATTAATTTGAAAAGAAAACACACAGGGGGTATATGATCAAATACCCTCTTTCAGATGTAACAGAGAAGAAAATGTTTTTACTATGCCTTTATAATACACGTCTTTTGAAGATCTATACTTGAAAATAGACAATATGCTTTTAGAATGTGATTTTAAAATGTAACAAGAAATCAGTAAAGCCCCTAATTTATTACCTTTTGTGTGCAACTATTCTGCTATGCATCCTGTCATTTTGTTTGTTATTGATCAAGCCTCTGAAGTGGGAGGAAACGTTGAATACAGACAAAGCTTTCTTCTTCACTATGGGAATATGGCAGCTAAAAATGCCAGTGCTTTGAGTAGGATTAATGGGAAGCATTAATTTACAAGCACACACCCTACTCAGGAGGCATCAGACTGAAAACAGCTGTTAAATGAAAAGTATCTTTTATACCTATTATTAATTACTGCAGGGATCCTGATCTTGATTGTAACTTTCTCAGAAGGATGTGTCCTAGTAAACTAACAAGCATTCTATAAGACATAATACATTATATGGACAGTAAACTCCCTGTGAATTCAAATTATCCTTTCATTTCAAGAAGTTGATCAACAGTAACCAATATAATTGCATATAAATTCAGTATATTAAAAGTTGCAATATTTTATTTTCCATTCTAAAAACATTTAGCAAATATTCAAATATAATATTATAATAGTTTAAATATATGACCACACTGGTTCTTTAAATAAGCTGATAGAGAATAATCTGTTTGTCTCTCCGTCTGTACATAATAAGGATTTGTTAATTAATTTATACGGTGGCACGTCTTTTGCGCGCTGGAGACCAGCGCGCCATCATCAGGGTGCAGAGAACTGCTCTATTTTGAAGCTCTGCACTCCAGCCTGCATCCCATCTACCCCATCTCATATTTACTGGACCTGCTTGCTGGAGGCTGCCAAGGCTAAGGTAAGGTCTATATATATGTGGGGCAGTGGGACTGGCATGTGTCACTAGGAGTATAATGTATCTAATGTCACTATCGTTGTGTGCATGTGTCACTAGGAGCATGTTGCATTGCATGTTCATCACTACATACATGATAAACATGCAATGCAACATGATCCTAGTGACACATACACATAATGCCTGGCCCATATGGCACACTGTCAGACCCTTAACTTATCCTTGACAGTCTCCAGTAAATATGAGATGGGGGCCTCTGTGGCAGATGGGATGCAGGCTGGAGCGCAGAGCATCATCAGGGCGCAGTTCTCGGGGCCCTGATGATGGAGCAATGTTCTGCAGCGTGCAAAGGTCGGCGTACCGATTTATACATCAGATAATCTAACAGCCCAATTAAAGACATACTACCTCATTAAATTGCAATACAAAAACATGAAACTGCTTAACACATTAACCGTTTCTCACTCACAGAGTCTCTAATGTGTACACTGGAATATATATATATATATATATATATATATAATTACATATACATCTCGCTCATCACATCTACAGTATCCACCCCCCTTGACTTTTTACCTATTTTGTTACATTACAGCCTTAAGTTCAATGTTTTGTTAATCTGAATTTTATGTGATGGATCAGAACACAATAGTCTAAGTTGGTGAAATGAAATGAGAAAAATATATACAAAAACTATTTTTTTGAAATAGAAAACAGAAAATTGTCATGTGCGTATGTATTTACCCCCTTTGTTATGAAGCCCCTAAAAAGCTCTGGTGCAACCAATTACCTTTGAGAAGTCACATAATTAGTGAAATGATGTCCACCTGTGTGCAATCTAAGTGTCACATGATCTGTAATTACATATACACAGCTTTTTTGAAAGGCCCCAGAGGCTGCAACACCTAAGCAAGAGGCACCACTAACCAAACACTGCCATGAAGACCAAGGAACTCTCCAAACAAGTAAGGGTTGTTGTTGAAAAGTACAAGTCAGGGTTAGGTTATAAAAAACTATCCAAATCTTTGATGATCCCCAGGAGCACCATCAAATCTATCATATCCCAATGGAAAGAACATGGCACAACCGCAAACCTGCCAAGAGACGGCTGCCCACCAAAACTCATGGACCGGGCAAGGAGGGCATTAATCAGAGAGGCAGCACAGAGACCTAAGGTAACCCTGGAGGAGCTGCACAGTTCCACAGCAGAGACTGGAGTATCTGTACATAGGACAACAATAAGCCATACACTCCATAGAGTTGGGCTTTATGGCAGAGTGGCTAGAAGAAAGCCATTACTTTCAGCAAAAAACAACATGGCACATTTTGAGTTTGCCAAAAGGCATATGGGAGACTCCCAAAATGTATGGAGGAAAGTGCTCTGGTCTGATGAGACTAAAATTGATCTTTTCAGCCATAAATGAAAACGCTATGTCTGGCGGAAACCCAACACATCACCCAAAGAACACCTTCCCCACAGTGGAACATGGTGGTGGCAGCATCATGCAATGGGTATTTTTATCAGCAGCCGGGACTGGGAAACTGGTCAGAGTTAAGAGAAAGATGGATGGTGCTAAATACAGGGATATTCTTCAGCAAAACCTGTACCACTCTGTGCGTGAATTGAGGCTAGGACGGAGGTTCATCTTCCAGCAGGACAATGACCCCAAACACACTGCTAAAGCAACACTTGAGTGGTTTAAGGGGTAATGTGTTGGAATGGCCTAGTCAAAGCCCAGACCTCAATCCAATAGAAAATCTGTGGTCAGACTTAAAGATTGCTGTTCACAAGCGCAAACCATCCAACTTGACGGAGCTGGAGCAGTTTTGCAAGGAGGAATGGGCAAAAATCCCAGTGGTAAGATGTGGCAAGCTCATAGAGACTTATCCAAAGCAACTTGGAGCTGTGATTGCCACAAAAGGTATTGACTTTAGGAGGTGAATAGTTATGCACATTGACTTTTTCTATTATTTTGTCCTATTTGTTGTTTGCTTCACAATAAGAAATAGAAAAAACATCTTCAAAGTTGTGGGCATGTTCTGTAAATCAAATGATACAAATCCTCAACCAATCCATGTTAATTTCAGGTTATGAGGCAACAAAACATGAAAAATGCCAAGGGGGGTGAATACTTTTGCAAGGCACTGTACATTGGGAAAACAAATAGTGGCCAAATTACAATGCCACATCGCATATATCAAGTACCAGGGGAACATTTTATTATTTGTTGGTCAGTTCTTCAGTCGTGTCCGACTCTCTGTGACCCTATGGGCTGCAGCACATTTAGCTAGGTCTCTGCCTGTGCTGTTCCACAAGTTTTGCATGCCAAAGATACTAGAGTGGGTTCCCAGTTCCTTCTGTAGTGGACTGTGATTTGTCTGACCTCTCTGTTATGATCTGCCCACCTACAGTAGCCCTACATGGTATAGCTCACTCAGCTTCATTCAGGTACACAAGTTTCTTCACCACCATTTTTCTTGCATTCTCTCTCATTGTCTTACTGTATTGAGTCACACAAATTATCTCACCTGATCAGTCAGCAACACCTGCTAACAAATCACCTTGTACATTACTACTTACTACCAATTATGACTCATGACCAACCTTTCCCAGACTCTTCTTTTCAGTTTGTCCACATCATGTCATCAACATTATAACCATCTCACCTTCTTTACTCTCCTCTCCCCTTCTTTGTTCATCTGAGCTCCTCTCCTTCCTCCATTTACTATCCTATCCCTCTTTCGGAAGCCCCACTCCCATTTCTTGTCACTTTCACTCCTTCTTCTGTTGGCTGCTGGAGTTATACCCCATAACCCAGGCCCCTCACTAATTTACACCTGCTGCCAGTCACACACAGGCTTCAGAGCAGCAAACACACTCAGATTCTCCATCTAACTCATACCCTATATTTCTACTTACCCTGGCTATAAAACTGCTTGAGCTACTCCACATCTATTTCCTCCACCTCCCTCCTTGACCCCTTCCAATCTTCCAATCTACAACACTCCACATAAACAGATCTCACTAAAGTCACTAATGACTTGCTCACACCTTGTCAAATGGTAATTTCTCTATCCCAATTCTCCTTCAACCCAGATGACCACCCTCTTCTTATTCACATTTTCCGCTCTCTTGACATCAATCACACTGCGCTCTCATTGTTCACATCATACCTTGAAGATTGATTATTTTTAGTGTCTCTTTCTCCGGCACATCTTCTTCTCCTCGCCTTTTGACTGTTGGTGTACCCCAGGCTTCAGTCCAAGGCCCCCTCCTTTTCTCCATCTGTACTTCCTCCCTTGGTATCCTAATAACATCTTTTGGATTTTGGAAATCATCTATTTGAATATGACACTCAAATCTACCTCTCATCACCAGATCTATTCCCCACTATTCTAGCATGAGTGGCCAGCTGCCTCTCTAGCATATACTCCTGGATGTCCGCCCATCAACTCAAACTCAGCATGTCAAAGACTGAGCTCCTAATCTTCCCACCCTCTACTACAGCTTCCACTCCAAATATATGTCTCACTGTTGACAATGCCATCATCACTCCCACCTCCACCACCCGTTGTCTTGGGGTTTTATTGTACCCAGATATAGGCAGCTTCATAATGAAGACTAGTAGTTTTGTCATGACAGTTTGCTTTTAATTTGATACTGAAAAAATGGTTTCTATTTAGTGCAAAAAAACATTTGTGAGTATATAGATTAGATACATTTTTTTTTTTACAAATTGTAATTTATTGTAGCAGTCTGCGTGCTGACAAGTCACCCCCCCCCCCACCACACACACACACACATACACACACACTTTATTGTTCCCTAGAATCTCTCTTTCTCTCTTCTCTTTCTGAATAAAGTTTATTGGAAAACCCCTGTATCAGTGTGCTGGGAGCAGAGCTTCAGCCATCTCAGTACTCTGTATGTTGCTGACTACCCTGTATATATCAGACAAGCCTGGAAGGAAGGCTCCTAGAATACAGCTGGCATTCTATATTTTCATAGAATAAGGCATCTGCATCCTTATAAAGGACCTCCTTCCAGGCTCCTAGAGTACAGCTTGTATTCTATATTTTCATAGAATAAGGCATCTGCATCCTTATAAAGGATCTCCTTCCAGGCTCCTAGAATACAGCTTGTATTCTATATTTACATAGAATAAAGCATCTGCATCCCTATGAAGGACCTCCTTCCAGGCTCCTAGAGTACAGCTTTTATTCTATATTTACATAGAATAAAGCATCTGCATCCCTATGAAGGACCCCCTTCCAGGCTCCTAGAATACAGCTTGTATTCTATATTTACATAGAATAAGGTATCTGCATCCCTTTGAAGGACCGCCTTCCAGGCTACTAGAGTACAGCTTGTATTCTATATTTACGTAGCATAAGGCATTTGCATCCCTATGAAGGAACTCCTTCCAGGCTCTTAGAATACAGCTTGTATTCTATATTTACATAGAATAAAGCATCTGCATCCCTTTGAAGGACCTCCTTCCAGGCTCCTAGAATACAGCTTGTATTCTATATTTACATAGAATAAGGTATCTGCATCCCTTTGAAGGACCTCCTTCCAGGCTCCTAGAGTACAGCTTGTATTCTATATTTACGTAGCATAAGGCATTTGCATCCCTATGAAGGAACTCCTTCCAGGCTCTTAGAATACAGCTTGTATTCTATATTTACATAGAATAAAGCATCTGCATCCCTTTGAAGGACCTCCTTCCAGGCTCCTAGAATACAGCTTGTATTCTATATTTACATAGAATAAAGCATCTGCATCCCTATGAAGGACCTCCTTCCAGGCTCCTAGAGTACAGCTTTTATTCTATATTTACATAGAATAAAGCATCTGCATCCCTATGAAGGACCCCCTTCCAGGCTCCTAGAATACAGCTTGTATTCTATATTTACATAGAATAAAGCATCTGCATCCCTATGAAGGACCTCCTTCCAGGCTCCTAGAATACAGCTTATATTCTATATTTACATAGAATAAAGCATCTGCATCCCTATGAAGGACCCCCTTCCAGGCTCCTAGAATACAGCTTGTATTCTATATTTACATAGAATAAGGTATCTGCATCCCTTTGAAGGACCTCCTTCCAGGCTCCTAGAGTACAGCTTGTATTCTATATTTACGTAGCATAAGGCATTTGCATCCCTATGAAGGAACTCCTTCCAGGCTCTTAGAAAGCAGCCCGGGGTGCTCCTATAAATGTTTCCCAGGTTCTCATGTTTTAGATATTTTAATATTCTTCTCCACCCCTTTGTATGTGTACATATTTTGTGTGTGTATGTCCACAAGCACATATATAATATATATGACGTGTGTGTGTGTATACATAAATATATAAACACACATATCATATAGAATATACATTATATATGTACTTTTGGAACTTGCAATCAACAGTTTTAGTACAGTTTAGTATACTAGTCAACATCTGATTTTATTTAATTCAAATGATACACAGGGCTTGTAGCCAGTTTAAGATGATGGGGTATGGTACAAGAGGTTGGGTGTTTTTTACTTCAGTTTTAGTTCTTGTATTGTCAAGTAAAATGTCTTCTCTTTAGGTTTTACTTCGATCAATCTACCTGTAGGATCATTTAGCCTGTGTAGTGTTGTAAAAATGTATTCAAATATAGTATTGTTTTCCCCATTACTTTTGTTTGTGTTCAGTCATGTTTATCTCCCTGTGACTCTATGGACCACAGCACATCAGGCACATCTGTCTGCCACTACCGTCTGAGCTTCCTCAAGTTCATGTTCATTGCTTCAATAACCTCATCTATCAATCTCCTCCCCTTATTTGTATGCCTTCCTTGTTTTCCACCATCAGGGTCTTCTCTTGGAATTCCTGTTTTCTATGCTGAATTGTTATTTATTGCTTGCTTATCTATCCTTCTCGCTATCCCCCTCTCTTTCTCCACAGCTCTCTCTAGATCATGTTGTGAAGGGGAGAAGTTTCTACTTTTGGGCGGAGTCAATTTGAGGGGAGAGGCCAGGTCTCTGCCTTCCCCCCCACCATCTTGGAAAGTCACCAGCTGCCACTGCTATCTATCTATGTATCTATCTATCAATTTATCTATCTATCTATCTATCTATCTATCTATCTATCTATCTATCATCTAAATTGATTTGACATAGTAACATAAAAAGGAGTAGTACTGTGCAGATAAAAGAGAAACAATATTGTGGTTCTGTAAATAGAAAAATAGTTGTAATATCTATCACACATTAAACAATAGAATGAACTAAAATATCCTCTAGCAGAAGGCTTTCCTTTGTGCTGCTGTAAGCGTAGGGTCAGCGATTTCTGCACATACACTCAGCGACTGTAATTCATCCGTTCTGGCATCTGGCTGTTAGGGGAACGCACAGAAAAAGCAATTCATAGGATTTCAGACATCTGAAATAGCCATTTACTGTGCAGGAATTGGGCAGCTTGGAGAGGTGATTCAGAAGGCTAGGATTCACCTTAATAAGGTCTCTAGAGACTACATTTTTGGAGTCACTGCACACCCTAAAACAGTTGAAATAATGCATTTATTCGCTTGTTAGTTGGACATTCTTATTCTGCACTCAATATGAGGAGAAGGTCCAGTTTGAATTATAAGGCTATTTATACAGAGCATGATGTGCTTTTAAAACAGTGTTGCAGAAGAGGATTCAAAATATGTTCACTACTGTAACATAGCTATGGGAAAACATAAAAAAAATCTATTGAAGGCTAAACAAACACCGAACTCTGTATTTGTTTTTGTATTGCATCAAAATTAACCTCTTCTATACTTTTTATAAATATTTTAGTGAAATATCTGAAATATTTTGGGCCTTATTGCTTTTTTCCCCCTCTCTTATTGCTCAGTATAAGGGCTGCTATTTTGCCACTGATATTCTCACCAACAGGTAATATCCTCCTCCATCTTGTTGAGCTAGTTCTTACAACTGTATATGCACAAATGATGTCACTGGTGCACAGAGCCATACACACAGCTGTGCAAGCTCCACTCACAACAAGACAGGAGGAGTCACTCTACAGTCAACTGTTACTATGATTCATAAAAGGAGCACTTCATTAAACAAGTGTGACATATATTACTAGCCACTTGCCCGTCAAAAATGACGGAAACATATTTTTAAGCCTCGCAATACTGTTGTTTGCCACACAATGTGTGGCTCTCCCCCCCTCTTACTTGCGAGCCCCCCCTCTACTTTATGGGCCTTGCTAGGAGCACCTTAGGCGCTCATCACGGGCCTCTACCCCCTCTACTTTACAGGATGAAGGTGCTTTTACAGGCCGAAGGCGCTTTACCAGCCGAAGGTGCTCATTGCAGGCCTCGCAATGAGCGCCTTTGGCGCTCATTGGGGACTCTCCCCCTCTACTTTAAGGTCCTTGTGATAAGCACCTTTGGGGCTCATATCGGACCTTGCAATAAGTGCCTTTGGGGTCATTGCAAGCCTCTCCACCCTCTAGCCGCTCATTGCAGGCCTCCCCTGTGTCTCTTTCCCCTCTCTCCCTCCCCTGGGTCTCTTTCCCCCTCTCTCCCTTACCTGTGTCTCATTGCCCCCTCTCCCTCCCGTTTCTCTTTCCCCCCTCTCCCTTTGTCTCCCCCCTCCCTCCCCTGTGTCTCTTTGCCCTGCTCTCCCTTCCCTGTGTCTCTTCCCTCATCACTCCATCACCTGTGTCTCTTCCCCCCTCCCTCCCCTGTGTCTTTCTCCCCCCTCCATTTGGCACTCATTGCCAGCCCCGCAATTAACATTTTGCGCTCATTGCAGACCTCGGCAAACCTGTATATGGAGGCTCATCCTGTCACTTTGTAAGTGAAGCCTCCCAAGCTGTGTGTATAGCACTGTCCATTGCCCCTTTCTTCAACTGTGCATATAAAGTTGCAAGCACCAGCTAAACTAAACAGGGGAGATATCAGTGAGGTAGAATGTAAAAGGCAAAATGCTAGATCCTTCACTGAACAATAGGAGTGTCAAAATAGGGCAACATTAATTTAGTTTAATTTTAGTTTGCCATCTGAAATGTAAAAAGGATTTATTTCAAATGTTGCCCCAAAAAGGGGTTTAAGCTGCCTTGCAAACTCCCTAATGAGGAGCACTTTGCTGAAGGAACAGAAAGGTAATGTTTGTGCCCCAAAATAATTATTTTGGACGAGCCTTTGGTTGAGTAGGCTTGAGCAATACAAGTGCGGGCCTAGCCGGATCTCCCCCGGGTCAGACGGGCCATCCACTGAGATGAGGAGAAGACAAGCACCCAAACACTGGGTTGTGGGGTGAATGCACCCAGGACTGTCACTAAGCTACCCCAATCTCACCCAACCAAAAAAAAAGAATATTAAACATATCTTCAGGCGGTGTTCTATTGAGCTTACCACGTGGTTGGGCACTACCCAAGGAGAAGTATAGTGAGTTCTGCCGTGAACTGGCTGGGAGCGGTAGAGACGCCAGAGCTCTCTCAGATGGAGTCCGGTCCTGTTGGGAGCCTGTGCCGGTTGTCCCGATCGAGTGGCGGAGTTCGCAGAGAAGGGGAGAGGTGGTTGAGGTGCCAACATCGGGGGCAGCACAGACGGTCAGGATCGCAAGCGGCAGGTGGGTGAGGGAAAGGGGATGCCCTATAGGCTTGTTTCCCCAACCTGAAAAGCAAAGGCCATCATCAAGACCCCCTATATTCTCATCCGACATCCAGCGCTGATAAGGCATGCACTCACCAAATAATAATAACCCACATAATTTGTCTGGGGAAAAAGAGGGAAGAAAATACATTTACAGGGAAGAGCCTCCCATGGGGGGAGATAGTTGTTCCACACATATCCCTGAATCAATAACTGGGGAAGAAGCAGGAGACATTTTGTTAATAAGCAAAGCAGCCATTTTAGCACTAAGGGTACTTGCTCTCTGAGCCCAAAGCAGGTTCATGTTACCTATTGCAAATAATAAGTAATCAGCAGCTGTGTGGCGTGTTCTTTCCAACATAATAACATAAAGCATAGAGCAAACCCAGAAATAAGTTTGGGGTCCTTAATCTGGCAAATAATTACATAGACTTTCATTAGTGAGCCTACATAATCCTGTCATATAAACAGCAGCAGAGTCTTATACATCCTGACTCATATATGGCCAAAAAGTCCTTTAGGCACAGGGTCATCATGGACATGCTTGATATGGTCTAATGGAGGGTGTGAAATGCCCCCTTTCCTTCAAGGTGATGAATGTGTGGATGTTAAGAACATGCAAATATAAATAACAAGCATCTGAGCAGGGATCTCCTCTCCTATCTTTACATTCCTGAGGTGGCTTCATTCTTTTGTAAGCATTTAATTAGCTGATCTGGGTGTCCTTTAATATTTCTGCGGCTTTTGTCGCCGGGTCTGGGGCTCTCACCGTAAGTGATTCAACTATAAAGATACACCATTTCTGGCCCGCTTTATAGTAATGGGAAAGCAGAGGAAAAGTGTTCCCTCAAGGGGCATAAGGGAGCATTTCAAATGTACCACAGTAAGGGGCTCCCCACCCAAAGACGTTTCTATGGAACACTCAGGCTCTTCAGTCTGAGGGGGACTGGAATAATTCATGTGGGAATATGAATCTTTCTGCAAGGTCCATGGTGGACATTGAATCGCTGTTAAGAAATCAGCTCTCGCTGGCCTTTAATAATATCAAAGAGGACTTGCATGATATGGGTCAGCGTACACATAATCTGGTGCAAGTTACAGATCTAATCATACAGATGCAAGACAGAATTGATATTACCAATAACCCTGTTTATATTTCATCTCTGGAATCCAAGTTGGAAGACTTGGAAAACAGAACCAGGAGACACAATCTGAGAGTGAGGGGGATCCCCATGGAGGTCTCTGATCTGCTATCCTACCTTAGAGCGATATTCTGTACCATTCTGCCGAATATTTCAGATCTGGAGATGGAGAGGGTCTATAAAGCCCTTGGAGGCTCAGTGAATTCATCAATACCAAGGGACGTCCTGGTCAGATTTTTTAGGCAAAGCTCTAGGGACACGATTCTGCTGAATTCCCGGAAGATTTTCAATCCTCAGGGCCTGGATGGAGCTCGGATACAAATTAGCGCTGATCTTGCCCCTTCAACATTGGCCAAGAGGAGGGTTTTTAGTGAGGAGCCTATTATTATGTCACTTTACATTTGTTCATTTTTTGCAATGTTTATGTCTTAGATGGTTGGTCACTAATTTCCTTGATTCTCTCCCGCCTCTTCTGGGAGGTAGTACCCTGCTCTGTGGCTGGTCTTCATCTGGATCCGGAGGCACTCTTTGTGGAGGTGAGATGGGAATAAGTAGAGGGGGGATTCTAACATCACACAGGGTTCCACTACGATCACTTAGCTATTGGTAGTACGGAATACATAGTATTAACACACAATGTTAGGTAATTCAACACTCCTTTTAAACGTTGCAAGGCTTTCCTAGAGTATAGAGTGTTTAAGCCCTCTGTGATATTCCTCCAGGAGACTCACTTGCAGGCCAACAATGCTCCCAAGTTTATGCATACAAGCTATGAGACCTTCTACTCCACATGCAATCCAAAAAAAGAAAGAAGGGGCAGCGATACTGCTGCATAATAATTTCCCTTTTACATTAGAATTACATTAGAATTAAAGAGGGTGGATTCTAAAAATAATCACATTATTCTAGTTGGAAAGGTGCAAGAACCCTGATAACAATGGCCACCTATGCGGCACTTAAGAATCCACACCATAGTTTAATACACTTAAAGCCCTAAGAGATGTCAAGCAAGGCCAGGTCATTCTGGGAGGTTACTTTAACCTTACAATAAATAATGCTCTGGATAGGTCCCTCAAAGTGTGTGTGTGTGTGGGGGGGGTAGAGGTTTTCTAATAAGATGAAGAGGATCATGGTCCTTTTGAAGGAGCTAGAATTGTTAGATGTTTGGAGGGAATCACACCCGCTTGAACGGGAATATGCTTTCTTCTCACATTCTCACAACACTTATTCCAGATTGGATTACATTTTTGTAAATTCTGACTTGACTGATGGGGTCAAATGAGCTGACATAGCCACGTGTCCACGGTCGGATCATGCCATAGTCAAAGTGGTCCTCAACCTAATACCAACATCAAATCTCAATACCAATGGCGAATCAATGAATTCCTACTATTCTCTCCCTCCCACAGTGACCAAATTGTTAAGGAGTTAGAATTTTATTTTGAGACAAATGCCCATCCTGACATGGGCTTTGGCTGGGTCTGGGCGGCGCATATGGCGTATATAAGAGGGGTTTGTATGAAGTTGGCTGCGAGGCATAAGAGGGCAGTGCGAGACAGAGAGTCAAAATTAATGGATGAGCTGGATAGGTTAGAAAAAAAGTAATCAAAAGAAACACACGGTTAAAGTAAGAGAACAAATAGACAAATTAAGGGCAGATCTGAATGCACTTATGGCAGAAGGGATGGAGAAGGCATGTAGACACACAGGTCATACATTTTTCACCATGGCAAATAAAGTGGGTACCTTTTTGGCTAGACAGCTAAGGGCTAAGGTGATGCAAGCCAAAATTAGTAGCATTAAGACGGATAGGGGCCTGTTTACGTCTAATCCTTCTAACATTCAGGAGGAGTTTGTTAAATGTTATCAAAAACTATACTCCTCTTCCAAATCGCCTTCAGATACTAACATTTGTGCCTTTCTGACCTCATGTGATCTTCCTAAGATAGAGGTTTCGGAATTAGAAATTCTTAATGCCATTATTACAGTGGAGGAAACTAGGAAAGCGATCCAAGGGCTTAAAATGGGTAAAGCTCCTGGGCCCAATGACTTTTTAAATGCATACTACAATACATTTCAAGCCCTACTTGCACCGCGCTTAGCAGACCTATTTAACTCTGTGCTACCTCCGGAGATTAACCAGGTGGAGATAGTTCTGTTCCCAAAAGAAGGGAAAGATAGCATGGGAATTAAAAATTATCAACCCATCTCCCTCCTGAATGGAGACATTAAACTATTAGCAAAAGTTATGGCGGACAGATTTGCAACCTTTCTACCTTGATTGATACATAATGACCAGGTGGGGTTCATCTCCCATAGGCAGGTCAGAGACAATCTAAGAAAGGTCATTAATATAATTCACCAAGCTAATGCATCCAAAACATTGTTATGCTTTTAGCCTTGGACGTTGAAAAGGCATTCATCACGATGGAATGGAATTACCTGCAAACGGTTTTGAGCAAATTTGGCATTCCTGTGCAGTTCCTAAATCTAATAAAAATATACTATAATAACCCTAAGGCGCATTTGAAGCTTCTGGGCCCAATTATACCAACAATAAACATATTTAGAGGCACCAGGCAGGGCTGTCCGCTTTCTCCTTTATTGTTTGCCCTGGCGAAGGAGCCCTGGCACAGGCCATCTGAGTAGAGTCTGCAGTAAAGGGCTTTCAGTTTGGGCATCATCATTATAAAATCTCCCTGTTCGCAGATGATATCCTGTGTACTCTAACAGACCCAGCCAACTCCTTAGGTTCACATATGGGCCTTGTTCAAGAATTTGGCCTCATTTCTGGCCTGTGTTTAAATGTTCTTACTCATCCACATGCTCCCAAATGTATCAGTGGAGATTCAAAGCTTTAGTGGAAATCAAAAGGGTTGGACAGGCTGGGGACATGGATACAGGATGGTAAATTGTTGAGCAATAAGGAGATCATTGAGACCTTTAACCTACCTCTGCATGAACAATATACACGTACCACTATGTGGACTTAAGACACTTTATTGACTCTGTGGTTAGAGTGCAGGGCCTTCCAAGGGGAACCTGGTTGTCCCAGATTTGTCTCAGGAGCCCCACGGCCAAGGGAATTATAAGTGGCATATACAACCTATTCAATTGTCCAGATTCATCTAAAACAGATGGTTACATTCAAGGGTGGGAGACGGATTTGGCAGAGAGTTGGGACATAGAAACCTGGGAAATCTCCTGGGGGAGTATCTATAGGGGTTCTCTGAACCACAACATTCTTCAAACAGCCGTAAAGGTGCTGCACCGTACTTACCTTACCCCGGAAAAAATAGCGAAGTGGAAACGCTCAGCCAACCCAAACTGTTTTAGGGGCTGTAGCTCCATTGGCTCTTTTATTCTTTTATTCTTTTCAGAGTCAGACAAATATGGAAGGCATTTACTTGTTGGCTTCTGAACTATTCAGAACACCAATTCGGGAGTCTATTGAGACTTGTTTGTTGGGGATTCTGGTGAACTCGCTTTCACATGCTCAAAATAAACTTTAACAATTTGTTTACTTAGCTACTAAGAATCATATAGCTAAACAGTGGAAGCAGAGGGACTTGAGTCTTCAATTAATCTTGAATAAAATAGACTTTATAGCTACAAATGAAAGAATCACACACTCTTTAGAAGACTTTAGAAGACTCAATGAATCGCTACATGGACCTATGGGTCCTTTGCCTGGACTACAGGGTGTGGCAGAACATATAAGAAGATCCAGTACATGCCAACACAGACTGGGGTGAGGGGTATCCCAGGTGGAGACCAGCTTCATCAGGAGGTGTGAAGGCCCAGAGGGGGTGAGGATGGGCATGACTACCAAAGTATGGCAGTAAGTAATTATGGTGACCTGTATTTTTTATTTCTTGTTGTTTAGTTGAACGATAAAAAGAAAAAATCTAATCTAAGATGGTTCCCTTAAAAACTAAGCTGTGCTTCATGATAGGGGCAATTTATACATCTTCAATGGAATTTTACATGGTGGTTGTTGTCAAGAGGGATTCATGTTGATCGGTGGATGGGAAATGGGCATATTCAAGCTTACAGCTAATGGATTAGCGTATGGGATAAAAGAAAATCCAAATATATGTAATATTAATGTTAACTAGGTGTATGTTTTTTCTCACCTGGTGTATAATCTGATTTCCATTTAATAAAAATTCAATGAATAAAATGAATAAAATGTTTTTTTTATAAAAAGAGACTATCATTCAATGTGAAAAAATCAGTTCAATGGTCCTTATATAATTGTTAATAATGGAAACGTATAGACCTAAAAGGAATAAAGCCGTATTTGTCTTACTTTTTAATACTTTATGAGCTTCAAATAATCATTTTGTATTGCAAAAAGTGATGTCACACGCCGGAGATCCGCAGCACCACGCTTGGCTGGAGAGTTGGTGAGAGAGCCTAGGGACAATAGTCAGGATCAGATCACTATCTAGTAAGTACAGGGCGATACATAGCTACGGTCATATGATTTGTGTAACCAGAAATGAGATGGGTGAGGGTAAATTGAGTCACTGCAGCACTGGTGGGCGGTAAGGAAATTTTACCATCAAAAGTGGGCGGTAAGTATTAAAAGGTTAATGATTGAGACTATAAGACTATTTGTATCAATCTACCAATATCCCGAATCTTGGTTAATACACCTACTACCCGGTTAGTTAGTCATTAGAGAGCATAAACACTTTACAAGAATAGAGTCATTGTATGTATTTCAAAGATAAAACTTCATAAGTTTCCTCCATAGCAGAGTATACATTTTCTGAAGCATATCCCCAAGGAGTTGTAATCTAAATCAGGTGTGAGTGCTTGCTCGCTGTGTCTGTGGAAATAATCAGCAACTCACTAATGAAAGCAGCAAAGCTGAATCTACATCATGTGTCTCTATTGTCATCTTAAACTCCTTCATAGGACTTTTCCCATTTTGCAGCTTACCTTCTTCATCACTGCTTTCAAATTCCTTTGTCTTTCCTTGGAACCGTGTTTTCTTTCTGGGTGAAGAGACAAGTATTTTTCCCGCTCTTCCTTTCACTTCATATTTTCTACTTTCTTTGCTGTTCTGCCTGCTGTCATCACTTAAACTTTGAGGGTAGGACACCGGCCCACCCATCTCTCTGAGTGTCCTGCCCCAGGGACCCTTGAAAAGTACTTCTTGTACTTTGGTATGAGAATGTGTTTCTCCATACAGTCGCTTCCCTGGGGGTACATCACGGACATTACAGGTTTCTGTGACCTTGTCTTCCACCGGATACATCTTTTCCTTTAGAACCTTCATCTTATTATCGCAGCTCTGACTTATCTTCTTTATATCTTTAATGCAAGGGCTGATGTTCGCCAGTTCATTCTCTAGCTTGGATACTTCCTGCCAGTTCGTGGCTAGATGGTGTGTTTTCATCTGTTCAAAGTCACTCCGGCAGCATCTATGCCTCATCTGCAGACCGGGAGCCTGGGACTGGAGCTGCCTCACTTTGGCCTCTTTATGCTTGGAGTTCATTTGCTCCTTTAATCCTCCTTTTAAACGTTCTCTCTTTTCCAGGAGTTTATCTGCAGCTTTCTCATCCCTTTCAACTTCACTATGGAACACCAACTTCTTGGGCTGTTTTTCTTCCCTCTGTTTCATGCTCTCTCGGTTCCAGGTGCTCTTATTGGCTGGCTGACAACTCTCACCAAAACGTATCAGCCTCATCCAGTCATCTTGCTTCTGTTCTGGTACAGTATCATCTATAGACTCCAAATGCAGGTCCTCTCTCACGGCTGCATCTTGCTCTCGGATCTGTACTTCATCTTTCTTTCTGTGCACAGCAAGCATATGCGATATCTCTGCTTGAAAGGAGCTCTTAGACTTTTCGTTTTGCTGGAATATTTCCAGCTGTTCAGGAACTTCAAGCTGACACCCAACAGATAGGCTAGTACACCTCTTAATAGCCTCTTGAATCCCAGATTTCTGGAAAACACTTTTATTGTCGGCATCCTCAGCATTCATCCGTATTATTATTTCTTTTAGTAGCTTCTCTACTTGCTTTGCCTTCAAGGCGTCCAGCTTTCCATCTTCCTCTGCTTCCTTAAACCGCAGTTTCTTCTCATTAGCTTGTTGCAAGTCCAGTTCACTCTGCTTGTACTGGATCTTTTGCTGCATGTTCAACTGAGGAACCTCCTCTGACTTTCCCATCAGGTCTTCTACGAAAACCTCTGGTGGCTCAGACATTCTTTCTTCCTCCCTCTGTCTTTCCTGTACAAGCTCCTGCTCTCTGCTTTGCTTATGAGCTTCCTGTAGACATTGCTCTATATTCAGTGAAGCATCTTCGGTACACAGGTTCTGGAGGTCAGTGATAGTCTCTTTTGGACATGCCATCCTCTGTGCTTGTGGAGCATATAACAGCAGCTCCTTCTGGATCACTGTTTATTTCCTCTGCTTTCAGGATTCTCCTATCTCTTGTAGCTGGGAGGTGGAATTGGTGAGCTCTCCTTCTCTCGGAGATGCATGATTATTGAGGAGATCTTGCTTCTCCTGTTTATCATTGTGCTGCAGCTCCCACACAACTGATTCTTTCAGCTTATACTTGGGAGGACTCTTCCTATGCTCCCAAATAGGCATTTGTATCTTATTCCTGTAGGACATTCTGTAGTCCTCAAATGCAGGCTTCCTCCTCCATTCAGGAATGTAATCTAGCATCATCCTGACACTTTTAATTTCAGTAGCAATTTGCCCGTCTTGCTTCTCTTTATCCATAGCACTTTGTTCTATGGCAAACTGAGACAGAACGCTCTCGGGACACTTAATAGTTTTAGAAGGACACATCTCCATGCCTTGCTTCATATGTTCTCTCAGAGACAGTGGTTTGTCTTTCTCCATCTCAGTCTCCAGACTCTTTTCTTCCTTATCTTTTACTTTGGAAAGATTTCCAGTTTCTTTATCATTTTTATGACATTCTTCCTTTCTAAGAACACTGGCTATATTATATTCTTCCACTTAGTCTCTTCTTTCTCTAGGTCAGAGATCTTTGTCAGGCACTTTCTTTCTCTAGTACACTCCAGCTCAGGAGTATTCACCAAGGACAGGTGGCTGTGTCTGTCCAGGTCTCTTATGGAGGTCTTCTCATCGCTCTTGTCCATAAGATTTCCGCATCTGTTTGGGTTCCCTTCTTCCTCAATGACTTTATCAGCATCAACGGTCTCTTTTGCTCTCTCAGCATATCTCACTTGTGCTCTCTGCGGTTCTCTCAGCCGTCACGGTGGCGCTCTCGGCTGCGCTCTCAGCCGTCACAGTGGCGCTCTCGGCCGCGCTCTCAACCGTCACAGTGGAGCTTTCGGCCGCGCTCTCAGCCGTCACAGTGGCGCTCTCTGCCGCGCTCTCAACCGTCACAGTGGCGCTCTCTTCCGTGCTCTCAGCCGTCACAGTGGCGCTCTCTGCCGCGCTCTCAGCCGTCACAGTGGCGCTCTCTGACGCGCTCTCAGCCATCACAGTGGCGCTCTCTGCCGTCTCACTTGCAGCGGCTCCTGGTGTCTCACTTGCAGCGCCTCCTGCTGTCTCACTTGCAGCTTGCTCTGCAGTCTCTCTGGTCTGCTCTGCAATCTCTCTCGCCTGCTCTGCAGTCTTTTTTGACGCTCTCTTGGTGGCTTGTTGCACTCTCTCTGCTATCCGCCAGGTCTCTAACTCCTGATTTCCTCCTGCATCAGGCTTGGTTTGCCTTCCCTTAACAGGGAAACTGCTTTTTAAACTTGGGCAGACAAGCATGTCTGTTGGATAGCAATAAGCCGGTCTGTCAAAAAAATCCCAGTAGTGCAATCTCTGTACTGTTTTCACTCCCAGTCTGAAAAGGATCTCTTCCTTCAGGATACAAAAATTTGTGGTCTTTTCTTCAGGCAGATCACAATATGCTTTCTGAGCTTCTCCATGCAGATATGGACCCAGGACTGTGGCCCAGTGCTTTTTAGGCCAACCTTCCCTAGTGGCAATCTTCTCAAAGTTCAGGAGATAGGTGTCAACGGCATCCTGAGATGTCACCCTCTTTAGGAAGCGATTAGGATTCATGCTTCCACTTGTTTCTGTAACCACAGTATTATTTGCAGACTTCAGTTTCTGCAGCTGCACTTTCTGTGCCTCCAAACACTCTCTCATTTGGACTCTGTCCTCTTCCGCTTGTCTCCGCCTTTTTTCTGTGGCCTCACTCATGCGGATTATATTCTCTTCTGCTTGTCTCTGCCATTTCTCTGTGGCCTCTCTCATACATGCAGAAGCTTCTCTTAGTTGAGCATCAATTGCAGCAAAGGCTCTGTCTTTTGCAATTTCTTTCAGCCCTTTCTGCTGGCTTTCTTGCTGACAAGCTCCGCCCACTTTCTGGTATGTAGTGGCATCTGCCAGGGCTTTCAATAGTTCCTCCTTTATTGTACTGTACTGTGGGCTGTCTTCTTACAGACAGACAGTTTTCTATCCCACCAGTGCCACTATAAATGTGACAGCTTCACTCTCAGGATCCGTGCCTTGTTTTTCAATAAAATGGAGGACGCAGGAGCTCTTTAAATATTTAACCACAATTTACTGGTTGTTTTGACAGCATACAACATAAAACTGAAGGCAGAAACAAAACTCTAGCTTCTCATTGAAGCCCTGCATAACTAAACTGTAGTTTCCCTTACTGTCTTACATAGGAGTGCAAACATACAGTCCAAACATAGGTAGCAGAGGTGTCTTTCCCTCTCACCTCTCTCTCAGGCCTCTCTTTCCAAAGCAGATTCCTCCTTCGGTCATCACCTTCAGGGACTTTCTGTTCCTCTTATCCGCATGCTTTCTCTTCAAAGCTTCTGGCTTTGGTCCATTAGTTTTCAGTGCGGCCTCTGACTGCTGCCCTGCACACTTCAACACTCCAGCACTGTCAAACAGCTCTCCACCTGGAGACAGCAGCCTCCCTTGATTGCAACCACAGCCAAGCTTTTTAAGGATCTTCTTAACCATCTCACTCCTCGGGAGAAGTCTTGAAGGGCTCTCTACTGCCCTCTGGTGACACACCATCACATAATATATATATATATATATATATATATATATATATATATATATATATATATATAAATGTCTGCAGTAAAAGTCTCTGCATGAGGTGTTTGCTTGCATTTTGGGCCTGGTCAGACTAATATGCTACAAGAAATTCCTCTGCAATGGCTCAAGTAAGTCTTAGTACATTCAATATGCTACAAGAAATTCCTCTGCAATGGCTCAAGCAAGTCTTAGTACATTCTTTTTAACAATATTTGTTTTCTGGTTTCTCACTTTGTTTTTAATATATATATATATATTCTCAAATATGTGTATAATTATGTATTGTTTATGAAGCAAACATGTCTAGTTTTCATATACTCCATGAGGTGCACTATATTTGAAATATACAGTTCTACTCTAGCAGTGCATAATAATAATTTTGACATTGTGTGGATAATCTTATAATAATGAGCAAAAGAGGGATTTCTGGCTTTATCCAGCTAATATTGACATTAGTCTTGCATTGAAGGCTAATCTCAAACATAATTGCTTTGGCTGTTGTCCTATATAATACTAGGAAGAACTGAAAGAAAAGACAAGTATATATAAACAGTTAATTTGTTATATTAAAAGAATGATACTTAAAAAGAGAGAGGTTTTAACTTCTGTAAGTTATTCTGTAATTAAGATATAATTGTTGCAGCAAAAACGTTTCTTTATTGCATTAATTAAAATGTATATTTTTTAAACTTAAGCAATTCAATTCAAAGAAAATATTCCCATATTGATAATGTTGTGTTTTTTTTAAGAAATAGACTTCATCTTGGAAAAAAAAGGATTTTAGAAAATAAGAACATTAATAATACTGCATTTATTTTTTTAAACTATAACTTTAATGTGGCAGTTATTGCCTTCTATGTGCTGCTGAATTTTGCTGCTTTCACAAAAGGTGTTCAGTTTACAAGCTACACATGTTGATATCAGTGTGGCGTTTCTCCCTAGACCCAAGAGGTCCAGCCTATGACATTATGTTTTCAGGTGCTGCAAACTACTTAAAGACACTGGTGTACATATGCCAAAAATGTCTGTATGCAGTGTTAGTTCTATCTGTAAGTGGGCCTGGCACTTTCTGAGATACTATATATATATATTTATAATGTATAATGAATAAAACACATACATTTATGATTTGGGTTATAGCAAGTGTCCATGGTTGATACATGTCAAGACCCAGAGATGAGGGGCCACGTGCACCCTTATTCTCCTGCTTTTAGCTTACAGGAATTCCTCTAGATTGTGAATTTGGGGTTAACTCTCAGTTCTCTGCCTGCATAGTCAGCCCAGTCCTCATGATACAGGAACACAGAAAAGCAATACTACCCCCAGTGGTTAGGAGCAGAGTTGCAGGCAGAGTCCGTAATATTAATTCCAATGGTTAAAATTATTATATTTCCTCAGAATGAAACACACACCTCAAATTATGTATGTTTAACTGACAACAACATTTATTGATAATACAGTATTCATCCACACTCAGTCCCCATCATTACACCTCCCCCTAGGGAGAGGGTCAGCCGACAGTCCCATATTGACAGTCCCATATTAGGACTTTCCTCCTGCTCTGTGTACCTGGCAAGGGGTCTTGTGATGTCTGTTTTTCCAGAAAAAAAACAACACACACATTAGTGTTAGAAGTTGCCATTCCTTTCAGGAAGCCTGCACCACTGAGAGGGTAATATTGTAAAAACTTCCTTGCAGACAAAGTATCTCAGTGCTCCCACCATCTCTAGGTCCTATTGTCCCCCCTGTCCACTCAAATATCTGTCTAAGAGGGGGTCCAATTAGCAAGCCATTGTTAGTTAATTCTTAAGACGCTATTGAAATATGTGGCCTTATAAATACTGCTAGCTCTTTTATGACATATATGTCCTTTCAACCAGTTATATTAAGCAAGTCACTAGCATAGAGCACATTCTGAAAACACATCATTTTTTAAACATTACCCATACAAACAACTTGTCACATTCCTTAGCAAGTCCCATGCCCATTGAAATATGTACCAATCACATCGGCTGGGGTTACAAATAACAGAGTCCATGATTCAGGTACCAGGTTCCCCTCAGGGCCCACAATAGTTCATAGTCCAAAAAGTTCAGTGGTGGGCCCTTATGGGCACGACAACACAATTGAGTTTCTGATAAAATATTAGTTTAGATAATGTATGGTTAAGTTTTATAACCATATATACAGAGAAAGAGTACTGTTTTTTTTTTTTTTTTTTTTACAAATCAAAGAAAGAAAGAGTACTGTTTTAAGCCATTAGATTTCTCATATTTATCTTATATGTACATCAATTAGGCTAGTCAAGACTAAGGTAACCCGTGGTGAGCTCCCTCTGAAGTTCTCGAGTTATCTGCTTTCATATTTGTTATTTACTTGTGGTGTAGCCTACAGTGCAGTTATAAGCACCAGTGGTCTACCTCACATAGGTACTGTAGATGAATATGTTATATTTACCTAGTGTCAAGTAATCAGCCACCCATCCCTCAGTCTGGGTACATACGCCAGGGAGTAGGTAGGGATGTTTTTATGTCACATGACGTTGAGCAAGGTTTGGAGCCCCTGTTATCGATTCCTCAACCCTGAATTCCATGTGGCACTACCCTGATTGGTCACCCATAGCTGGGGAGGAAATTGTATATATATAGTGGAACCTTGTGCAATGTTTACCTTACGGTTACTGCATAATTGTTACCCATTGTTTCAGCCCTATAAATGTGCCTGTAATGTCCCAATAAACTATTCCCCCTTTGGTTGAATTGCAAGGCATAGCACTGTGGTTCTTCTGCAAGGAATAACAAAATGCAGATAATGTACATTGCTACTGGTGAAAATGCTACTTGCTTGTATCTGCTCAATTGCCAAGGAAACAAACCCATTGAAGATACAAGCACCTAACTGTTTGGTGTACCTGATCTTGGACGCCCAGCTGGTGTTGTATCTTATCAAAGCAGTTTTTAATGATAAATTAATCCACAATTGTGATACTCAATGACTAAATGGGGTTTGCACTTAGTTTCCACAATTCAGATTTTGAAGGGTGTTGGTGTTTGTGGGTTGGAGCAGAATGTATTCAAGTTAGATATTGCAATATATTAACACCTGGTCTCCAAACTCAAATGAGGTTGTTAGAGGTTATTTTGATTAACTGACCAGGATTTGAACTTGTGAGTGTAAACTCTTACAAGCAAGAAAAAATCTAGAAGAATGCATAATTAGATGGGTCTGGGAATTTGGTGAAATGTTGCACTTACTGGAGTATTTCAAGATTCCTTGACTGGAGAGCTTGCATTCTAGAGGCCTGCTGATTAGTATTTAGAACATATGACCACAGAAGACCAGGCCTTGTGCGATACTTCTGATTGGTTTATGTGGATGTGTATGTGTATCTTTCTGATTGTCAACTGTTTATATTTTATTCTAGACATGTATTCTTCCTGTCCTGTTCTTACATATTTAACACTTTACTCAACTTGTGCTGCCAACCTGCCAATATAAACAATCTGCTAACGTCATCTGACAGGGAAAAGCAATTAGGGAGAGCAGATCTTTGCACAAAAATCTGAATTGCTGGTAATGTCATATATTATATTTACCTTTGATTACACTGGCCAACAAAATTTTGCTTTTTTTTTTGTCTCAGAAGTCAAAATATGTGAACCTTATAGTATTTTTTTGTGCTGAATACAAATATATTTTTAGAAATTCTCTTTCACGTAAGGCTTTTGTGAAACAGTGATTTTAAGTTTATAGTATTACATATATTTACAATTTGTACACTGTAAAGGACTAACTCCCCTAAAAGGTAGGATTTTCTCCTATATTTTTTCTCAAGAACATCCCTCTTATGGGTCCAACAGTAATCAGCAAGCATTGCTAGACTTCACTTGCCCTGGTACCGCTTTTCCATTCTGAAAATGTCCTGGTGGAATCGTTCACCATGTTCATCTCTGACTTCCCCAAGATTTGCTGGGAAGGAATCAAGGTGCCAATCCAAGAAATGTATTTTCAAAAACATGTTACATCCCATGGTCTTGAAAGATTGCAAAATATCATCCACTATTTCTTTGTAGTTTTCTGCCATATGATTCCCTAAGAAGTTCTGGCAAACACTCTTGAAAGATTTCCATACAGCCTTTTTTAGTCTGGTTCAACTGATTATCAAAGTTCTCATCTTTAATCAGTTGTCTTATTTGAGGTCCTACAAAGATCCCCTCTTTGATCTGATCATTGATCCTTGGGATTTAGTTTCTTAAATATGTAAATCCAGGTCCACTTTGATCCATTACTTTGACAAAGTTCTTCATAAAACCAAGCTTTATATGGAGTGGAGGTGGATACACTTTTTCTGGATCAACGAGTGGTGTATTAACAAAATGTTTATGTCCTGGAGTTAGTAATGTTTGTTTTGTCCATTGTTTCTGAGTGTAATGATTTCTCCAGTCTCTGCTGTCCCTCTCACAAAGAAAATAGCTGTACTTTGTGTGACCAAGTTGTAGTCCAAGCAAAAGAGCGTTTTTTTCAAGCACAAGTTTCATGCTTTTATACGTTTCTTTGATATTGGCAGCATGAGCTAGTGGCACTGATG
Organism: Discoglossus pictus; assembly: GCA_027410445.1. Taxonomy (NCBI): domain Eukaryota; kingdom Metazoa; phylum Chordata; class Amphibia; order Anura; family Alytidae; genus Discoglossus; species Discoglossus pictus. The sequence goes on along the minus strand of CM050164.1, from coordinate 213,774,134 downwards.
GAAACTTTTGTGGAGAATCACAGCTTTCAAGCTAACTTTAAATGAATCGATAAATAAATGCCAATCCTCTGTATTGTACTCGTGACCAAGTGCTTCCATGACAAAATAAACATCATTGCAAAAAAACAAGTTCATCTCTAAAAAAACAAACTTTAGTTTCCTTATGGAGAATATTCCAGTCTTTCAACCTAGAGCCTACTGCAAATGGTCTCCTTTTGTTTTAGATAGGTTCAAGTCTTGGACGAGGTCATTAAGATCTCCTTGGGTAAGGAAATGTGGTTGTAACAATGAACAGGAAGCCTCAAAAGTTTGATCAAGCCTTATATCATCATCAACATGCTCTACGGGATCTTTTTCTTGTTCATCATCACTAAGTATTACTTCTGGAGGCGTTGGCACGGGCAATTCTTCACGATGCAGCACTGGCCTGATGGCCGATGGTAAATTTGAATATGTCGCAGTGTGCTTTGATTTAGAACTGATGCCTGAAATGCTTGTAAGACAAAAGTAACAATCTGTTGAGTGATCTTTTTGTTCTCGCTAAATCATTGAAACAACAAAATTCATGTGCAGAGAACCCGTTGACCAACTTGTGAGAAGTCTGACACAGGTACGACAACAAAAACGAGGGGCCCAACTTTTATCTTTGTCACCGACTTTGCATCCAAGTAAAGCTAATAACACTTCTTAATAAGTGGAGTAAAACCACGTTTTTGATTTTTAGATATTTCCTCACTGCAAATGTAGCTAAATGACAATTTCTTGGCATTGTTCAACTTCGTATTATGAACATAAAATGTACATAGAACTACACAAATAACAGATACTCACACCATTAGATGTTTCAAGAACAAACTCTTACCACCAACTGTCCAGGAGCACTAAATCATACAGTTAACAAGCAAACACGTCACTCATCATGCCTCAAGAGCATCACGTGACAGAATATGACTCAACTGTTTCTTACTCTGGGCCCTTTTTACGTTGACTAATCAGTAAAATTTACAACAATTAAAAATAATACTAGGATTTTACTGATTAAAAATTAACATATCTTAATGCTGTATGAATGTGTTATATAGCACAATGTATTCTATTAAAGAGGATGTAACTTTAATACTATGGGTGATAGAACACTTCTGAGACCATTTTCGAAATCAGTGGGATAAATTGTTTCCTTTTGTGTCCTCCAATTATTTAGAACATGAACAGACATATAGATGTCTGTTTTTGTTTGCCTAAATAAAAAATAAAAAAATATATATATATATATACTTCACATAAACAATGTGAGACAATGGAAATGGAGATAGTAGGGTACACAGTAAGGAAATGTAAAGCAGAGGAACAATACACTGCCAGGGAGGAAAGGAAGACATGGCATGAGAGAGAGACTGGAAGAGATAGACTAACAGCCCCATTAAATTCCCTCTACATGTAAAAACGTAGCTCGTAACGTAGCTCATAAGACTTACAGCTATTAAATTGGCCTCTTAAACCAGCCCGCCGATGACTTGCGGAGTAGGAGCGAGGAAACCCTATGGGATGGGAGAATTTGTCTTGATCTGTCAAGCCAGTAATGTATACGTTCCAATTGCGCTATTAAATTGCATCCAAATCACTGGTGTTCAACCTTGTAACTCTCAAATGGAGCCAAGAAGCCAACGAGTGCTAGAGAGGACCTGCAAGGGGGTAAAGTCCAATCCAAAGCACTTGAAATGCACATATAAACACACTACTGTACTGTTATTAAAAGGGAAAGTGATGTTAGGTCTTAGAATTAATAGCACAACATTCTCAAGCTTGCAAATCGTCCAAATAAAATACTTTATTTCATGTTTATTTTCCGGCAATCAATGTGTTAATACATATGATGGACCTTGCATGTAATAGAATATCATATATATGGCTTTATCAATATTGCATTATATCTGGAATGCGGGTCCGATCGTAACTCGTAATTGAACCCCGTAAGACTTTGAAATCCAACCTCCATTTTTCAGTGACGTAACTCTGACGATCTCTGTTTCCATTGGGTCTATCTAAACTCGTAATTACGAGTTTGACTAATTGATCACGGTCGCACATCCAACGAGCGAAAAATGGTTTATGTGTTTGCCTCTCAAGCCCGTAACTCGCAGCATGTTATAATTTAATAGCTCCATAAAACCGCAAAATGTCAAGCTCGCAGCCATTGCAGGTCTCACGTTGCACTTATGAGCTCCAAATTTAATGTGGCTGCATCTAAGCAAAAGTGTCTAAGGAGAGTTGCAGGCAAGGTAGGAAACAGAAGAGAGAAAGATAGTCAAGATAAGTTGAGGAATAGTTGAAATAGGCAAGGTATGGATGAGAGAAATACACAAGTAAAAGGTGCAAGGGACTCATGTAAAACAAAGGTATAATTTAATAGAGGCTGGAAGGGGTGTTAAGATTATCAGCTTTATTAAATTGTGATTCGGCCAATTAAAAAGGGCTCTATATAAGCACAGAGCATATTTTTTTACATAAGTTTTTAGTTAGTGAAGTCCTTGCTTTTGGATAGAAGTTCACTGACTAAAAATGGCTGTAAAAAATATATGCTATGTGCTTATATAGAGCCATATTCAATTGGCTGAATCGCAATTTAATAAGGCTGTAAATGTCTACTGTATATACTCGAGTATAAGCCAAGGCACCTATTTTACCACAAAATACTGGGAAAAATGAGTGACTCGAGTATAAGCCAAGGGTGGGAAATGTGCTGCCCCCTGTGTCCATCTTGTGCCCTCTGTGTCCCCCCTCTCTCTCCTCTGTGTCTCTTCTCCCCTCTCCCTCCCCTGTGTCTCTTCACCCCTCTCCCTTCCCTGTGTCTCTTCCCCCCTCTCCCTTCCCTGTGTCTCTTCCCCCCTTTCCCTTCCCTGTGTATCCCCCCTCCCTTATCACCCTCCTCAACTCCCCTCCTCATTCTCAACCTCCCTCCTCAATTCCCCTCCTTATTCTCATCCTCCCTCCTCAACCCCCCTCCTCATTCTCAACCTCCCTCCTCATCCCCCCTCCTCATCCTCAACCCCCTCCTCAACCTCCCTCCTCATCCTCCCTCCTCATCCTCAACCTCCCTCCTCATCCTCAACCTCCCTCCTCATCCTCAACCTCCCTCCTCATCCTCCCTCCTCAACCTCAACCCCCCCATCCTCAACCCCCCATCCTCACCCTCAACCCCCATCCTCAATCCCCCCTCCTCAACCTCCCTCCTCAACCCCCCTCCTCATCCTCAACCCCCATCCTCAACCCCCCATCCTCAACCTCCCTCCTCAACCTTCCTCCTCAACCTTCCTCCTCAACCTCAACCCCCTCCTTATCCTCAACCTCCCTCATCCTCCCTCCTTATCCTCCCTCCTCAACCTCCCTCCTCATCCTCAACCTCCCTCTTCAACCCCCCTCCTCTTCCTCAACCCCCCTCCTCATTTTAAACCCCCTCCGCAACCTCCCTCTTCAACCCCCTTCTTCAACCTCAACCCCCCCATCCTCAACCCCCCATCCTCATCCTCAACCCACCCATCCTCAATCCCCCCTCCTCAACCCCCCATCCCCATCCTAAACCTCCCTCCTCAACCTCCCATCCTCATCCTCAACCTCCCTCCTCATCCTCAACCTCCCTCCTCAACCCCCTCCTTATCCTCAACCCCCTCCTCATTCTAAACCCCCTCCTCAATCTCCCTCCTCAACCCCCTTCTTTAACCTCAATCCCCTCTCCTCAACCCCCCATCCTAAACCTCCCTCCTCAACCCCCCATCCTCATCCTAAACCTCCCTCCTCAACCTCTCTCCTCAGCCCCCCTCCAAAACCTCTCTCCTCAGCCCCCCTCCTCAACATCAACCCCCCTCCTCAAGCCCCCATCCTAAACCCCCCCATCCTCATCCTCAACCCCCCATCCTAAACCCCCCATCCTCATCCTAAACCCCCCATCCTCATCCTAAACCTCCCCACCATCCTCATCCTAAAACCCCCTCCTCACTTTACCCCTCCTCATCCTAAAACCCACTCCTGACTTTACCCCTATAAATACCTCCCCCTCTCCCTTTCCCCTCACTTACCTCCATCTGCAGCTTCTCCTCCGGCCTCCACGCTCCTTCCTGCTTCTTGACCCGGCCAATGCTAATGACGTGGCGCGCATGTGACGTCACGTCATTAGCATATACTGGGTGCCAACGCATGAAGGAGCGGAGGCCGGAGGAGCAGCTGCAGATGGAGGTAAGTGAAGGGAAAAGGAGAGGGGGAGGTATTTAGAGGGGTAAAGTGAGGAGGGGGGTTTAGAATGAGGAGGGGGGTTTAGAATGAGGAGGGGGGTTGAGGATGAGGAGGGGGGGAGGGAAAGAGACACAGGGCGGTTAGAGAGACAGGGGGGGTTGGAGAGACACAGAGGGGTTAGAGAGACACAGGGGGGGGGGGGTTAGAGAGACACGGGTGGGAGAGTGACTCGCGTATAAGCCAAGGGGGCCCTTTTTAGCCTTAAAAAATGGGCTGAAAAACTCGGCTTATACTCGAGTATATACAGTAATTTATATATGTCACATTAAAAGACTCAGATTATTTATTATGGATAACTCTTCTATTTCTTCTCCAAAAGAGCCTATTCCAGTCTTCCCAAAGAAAATGCCTTTACTGGAACAGCACAAGATGAATATGACACCCCTGGGCTTTGTTCCCACCCAGGGGCTACCCCTGTGATAACCATGGTTCTCCTTGTTTTGACAGTATAGTTTTTGACTGTCTAGTAGTTTTGTAACTAATTCATATATTATGAATCAATTATTGTTCATACATGACTGCATAAATTGTTGGAAAGAAAATAATTTGCAGATTATGCATTTAGTTGTACACAATACACATTTATACTACTGCATGTCTTTTTTTTTTTATCCTTGCCCTTACCCAGAGTCATAGTTATCCCCTGTCTGCTGCAATGCTTAACGAAAATATTAATATTTGCCTTTTCAGAGCCTTAAAAAAAAGCTTTCAAAGAGGATTTATGACTGTTTAACACAGTGAGAGCTTCTTAACCTTGGCAGCTATTAAATGTTAAGATGAAACGTGGAACATTTTGGAAACACCACTAAAAAACAAGCTGACAGCTCCCCTCCACCTGATAGATTTAGGTTACTTCTTGCTGCAGAATCTAATTCATGACAGCCGAGGGGAAGAGCAGCACATTTCAGGTGCTTTAGATTTTATGGCAAACATTAATGAACATTATATTTAAACAGAATATTACTGTCAGTTTCTGTCTGCCTTTAAAATAGGATTTTGATGGCAAACTTGCTAGGGAATCCCTTAACCATTCTTCTGCCAGACTGCTTATGCCTTTAATAGATAGGATTTAAAGAGCTTTAAAATGCCAGCCTTGGAGGAGAAAAGAAAGAAGGAGACATTAAAATTGCAACAATGCAAAAAGATGAGCACTTTAATATTCAGTGTCACCTTTTATTTAGGACGGGGTTTTAAGAGTTCATCTCTTTTCCTCAGGCCACACTTGACCCATGGATGGGAGGTGAGCTCTTGGAAGCTTGTTCTAAATAGTGAATTGTTCGCTGAAATAAAATAGACATACAGAAATGCTTGCTGGTTTTTCTCTATTGCAACTAGTCTAAATATATATTATTGTTTTACGCAAAGCTATATAATCAAAGCAGAAATTATAAAATCAGAGGCCAATGTTGTTTTTATTATTAACATTTATTTCTAAATACAGTATTTTGTAACTATATACAGGGGTACATTAAAGAATCACTGCTGTCCAATATTTAAAGTGATCTCTACACTTCATAATATGCAAATGTTTTTTAGAATGGAAAAAAATAATAAAGCCTCTAATTTATTACCAGTTATATAAATTTAGGTTGTAGTAGAATGTACCATTTTGATTTCTGTTGATCTTCTTCTTGAGGTGTTAGGAGACTTTGAATGCAGTTGAAGCTTCTATCTGCATAATATGAATGTGTCAGCTAAAATTGCCAGTGCTTTCTGCATGACCAGAAACAAGGAAGGTGTAATTGTTTCCGAAAACAACCCTTCATGATTTGAAAGTTAATATTTTAAAGGCTCCTATTCCTTTTTTTGCTTTCTAAAACATTTTACACAATATCAATGTTTTGAATTTTAAAACACTATAGTAAAAATTGCACCACAGTAGTACTTTATAGGTCCACTAATATGGTAAAAAAGGTCACAACCCTTTAAAAAATAACATGCACCTCAGATAATGAAAGCCATTTATTAAATATTACATTTGTATCATTTACTCGTGCTGGCCTTTAGTGAGTTACCATGTTGGCATCTCTCTACTCCCAGCCCTATAGTGCAATGCTTGGAGTATGTCACTGTGTGAGGGTAGTAGCCAGAAAACTGAAACTCCATATTGCTGTTTCTAGTGCAGGAATAACTCACTTAACAATATGAACTATCTGACAATGCAGTGCTTCACCTCACATAGCGACATGAGATAGGAGGATGGAGCAAACATGGCAAATCCCTAGAGGTGAGGAGAGGGAAGTTCAAAACTGTGTAATATGTCGTTGTTGTGTTTGTATCCTTTGAAAAAGACGTTGAACACGTAGAAACATGTTAGGATGTAGGCTAGCGTAACGTGACGTTATTACGCACGACGCAACTAGGCAGCGCGAATCTCCCCAGCACAGGGAGACGCTGTTATACTATATGCGAGTATACAGAGAGTGAGCTTGTTCAGAATGGCCCAAATTATGCTTACACCACCAAAATAGTTGTGGTGTTATACTCTAACAAGAGGTAATGCAATATCTGGACATTTAAGAGCCATATCGTTTGAATGGTTGAATTATACCTATATCATTCAAATAATAGGGGCATTGTACCCTAATAATAGGCAATGAAGTACCTGGTGATCTAAGAGCCAAACTGAGGATTTTTTGTATGCAAATAAATCTGTTGTTTAGAAGCATACTACCAAGCCACCTATATCTTCCTTATGTTGTTATACTAGGTTTCACAGCCGTTACTGGGGAGAGATATATAGTTATAGCACAAGGTAACTTAGGAAGGTTTGGCCCACTATTCTAATGATTTACACCTTTTGTTGCATAGTACTACAAGCCTATACATAGACACTCTCTGTGTCTCATTTATAATACTGCTCAAACCCCACTTATTGAGTGACAGTTGTCCAGTGGTCATTAGGTTTGCAGTTTTTCTGTTCAAAGGTATTTGTACAGTTTTTATTCTTTCCCTTTTTAAAGTTTTAATCGTCGTTTTTTTCAACCAATAAAGTTTACATTTTACTATTGCCCACCTTTTTTTGTTATATATATTTAGAGTGTTATGCACTAATGGGCTTTATTCCCTAAAGATTTTTTCTGCTTGTTGTTGTGTTTGTGCCTAAACCCAGGTCTAGGGAAGCACATTTTCAGGGGGCAAATAGAAAATTGTGATGCATCTTCCTATCTATTTCCCAGAGTTCAAACTGTTGGTGGCATCATGATGTAACATTACCCTAATAATTCACAAACTATAGTAGTCACACAGATCATAAAACACATATGGACTAGTAGGCCCTTGTTGTTTGACCATTTTATTTAAAGGACCAGTTAATTCAGCACAACTTGGAGCACACCACTGTAATGTACTCCTGAAAATATGTTGAAATACATTTTGAAAAAGGTGCCTTTTTCACAGAAAAAATAAAAAATAAAGTTATGTTTACATGAGAATTGGGCATGCCCCCTGTGAGACTGACAACAAGAGCTGTGTGTAGAGAGCAGATCAGAAAGAGAATCAACCCTTCCCAAATTCATCTGTGCAGGAAAATGACTGCTAGAAACTTACAAATATGTTATTTGTGGGTTAATTGATGGCTGATTACATTCCTGAAAGAGACTAAAACCATCACTCTTTGTATGTTCATGGAGCTTGGAAAGACTAAGGCTTATTGTCGGCAGATGCAGTCAGCAGTGTTTCTGTAAACAAACGTAAGCCTGCAAAATTTTAACTGTTCTTAGTTTAATTTTAAAAAAACAATAGATCACTTTTACAAAGAATCTTGTGCTCTTTCACACAAGAGCACTTACAGTGAGGTAAATGGCCCTTTAACTAAACATACTTATTGTTGCATCAGAAAATATATTATATATATAGATAGATATTGATATTTATATATTAGTCCAGGTCTGTGACTGATCTGAGAGATAGACAAAAGGCTCGGGGTCCCAGTTTAGATGGGTCATATACTGTATCTCTAGACCTACTGGAGGAGTTCCATTTAGATAGCCTGATCCACTAGAACTTTCAGCTCCTCAAATACTACCCTTTTGATAATCCTAGGGCCATAATACCAGTCTACAAACTTACATAACAACCAGGGTTCCTCATGCTGTAAAGGCTTGGCCACATGCTTGGTCAACAAGCAAGTATACATACCTATACTGCAGCCGGGCCCCCTAGCAACTACTCTAGCCATTCATTTGGATCCTCACCCAGGATTCCTTTTCTCCTTTTTCTCTATGACTGCAGATATTCTGCAAGTTCAATGCACTGTGTCACTCTTATTTTAGTTCAGATCTGAAGGTAGCATGGTCTGCCACTAGTTTATGAAGGTACAGAATAGGGGGTAAGTGATTCTTCAACTTTTTTACAGCTCTTACAGGTGGCTGAAACTCGAGGGCTGAACAGAATGTGGATCCAATGTACATCCCATGTTCCTCCCAGAGGAGTAATAATGTGAGAAACAAAAACCAATGGTCCTTCATTTACAGCAAAAATGAATAAAATAGTTAGAAATTAAATACTGTATGTTTGCTTTAACAAAACATATTGGTCATTATCTAATTAAGTTATTCAAAACAGGATGCTATAAATATGAAACTTCATCAGTCCATTAAAGAGCATAGCTTCATCCACAGACAGTGCCACTACTTTTTGTTATCGAGTGCTAACCTCAATGACATGGAAAAAGAATCCCAGGCTTTGTGTAAAGACATCTGGCAGAGGATCAAAATACATTAAATTATAACTGTTTCTGGCAAAGCTGCAATTTCATTTCTAGCTCAGCAATACACTGCTATGTTCTTTTCAATTCAATATCTTAGGTCGTTTTTGCATTTCTTTCCCTGCGTCTACCTGCTGAATATCAATACCTGCTACTTAGGTTTTTATCGCTGCAATGTAGGAACAGATGATACAGCTAGTAAGATATATGTCCCTTCTAGGATTGTGTTATTAATTGGTAAAATACATGGATCTTTTTTTACCTCAAATGTCCACTCTAGTCTTTTGAAGAACTACAATTAAAAATAGGCGTTTTAAAATTGGTACGTAAACTAAGGTTTTTGTAATGTAAAAAAATAAAAACAGCCTTTGAAGGCTATAAATGTTATATAAATGTTCTTCAAATGTTTTTTATAAATGTTACACTTCACTTACATGTTAAAACCTTTACTAAAAATAAAAGAAGGACTAATGTGCTGCATAAGCCTAAAAAGATATTCAGTAAAAGAAGAATCTTAGACTCAAGGTCCCTATTCACTGTGTCAAAGCCAAACAACGCATGGCCACGCACAGCTCCAGAAACCAGATAGAGGACCCATTCAATTCTCAATGACTGGCAGAAGCCACATAGCCACACTCACTTAATAAAATAGACAGACACCATACAGCTACATACAGTGGCAAAAGCAGGTTGTGGCCCCACACAGTGGCAAACTGGGCAGTCGCTACATTGGTGCAATTGATGACAAAGCCATGCAGTGAACATATGACTCATACAAAATGACATACAACATATAATCAATCTGTGCAAGCCACACAGAACCCAGTTCACATGTCATAGAGAGTGCCAGGCACACAGCATTAAAAACATTCATACACAGGGTGTGTAGGGCACCACATTGTGTGCATGATACTATAGAAGGTCCAGAAGTACACATTATAGATGCAACAGAGATTTATAAAGTGTGCAGCGCACGAAGGCTCATAAGCACAAATTGATAGAGTGCTGAAAATACAATACATAGGGCCTCATTAAATTTGAAGCCTTCATACAACCCGTAAGTCTGCGGGCTTGAAATTTGTAACAGTTACAGAGTGAGTAAATTGAATAAGCTCACAACTACATGGCCGAAAGCGAAAACCGTAAACCATGCACAATAAGCATTTCAAGGCAGGATCATGATCATTTAAGCAAGCCCGTAACTACTGATTTAGAAACAGCCAATAGTAAATTACATTGTCATCATGACATTAGTAAAACATGGTAATCAATTAGCGTTTAGATGTCCCATATGCGATCGGGCTCTCAATCCAGCGATGTAAAAATCAATAAAAATGAATGAAGAAAATGTTATAGTCCATGTGGGTGGCCTGCTATGTATTAACTCCTTGATTCCCGAGATTGTTATAACACGGAAATAAAACTTGAAAATAATAATTTTTGATTGCAGATTTGCAAGCTTGAGACTGTTGCGCAATTAATTCTGTCTTTCATTGCTTTCCCCGTATTTTATTTGCAGTATTGAGGTTTTATTTGCTTTTATAGTGTTATGAACAGGTGATTAACCCCCTTGCGAGTCCTCTCTAGTACTCATAGGATTTTTGGCTACATTTGCCATTTATGGGTGTGAAAGCAATTGAGGGCTTGAGGAATTGTAGCAATTTAATAGCGATTTCTGATTTTTACTTTTGCGGGCTTGACAGATCAAATTCTTAGATGGATTGGAGTTACGATTTTGACAACCGCAGTTGCTTTTCAGCATGTAACCCGCAGATCGATTGCGGATAGCGAAAAGAGGCCAATTTAATAGCAGCAATTTTGAGGGCTCCGCTGCATGCTTCAGTAATTACAATTTTGTCAATTTAATATTGCAGAGCATGCAACAACAAACGCCTAGATCTGACCAGAAGACAAAGACAAAGCCATACCACATGCAACATAAACACAACCTGGAGGAATATCAATGCTTTCTATATCCAAACATAGCTATACATGGCTATATAATATATAACGTGATTATACATGCAAAAGGCAGATGCACATACTAGGTATACAATATACCTGTGTATATAATTACTTTTATTTAATTCTTTTTATGAATTGCTCCTTTTGCTGTCTAAAATGACACAAATATTACGTGCTTGGGTCTAAAGACACAGACTCTGTATTACTTGGTGTGCAGTGTCTCATACTAACCAATCAGTGACCATCTCTCAGCAACATTCTGCTCTGCGGAGATGTGGTCCCTGATAAACTAACTACAATGAACATCCAGCCCTACAGAGTCTGTGCCTACACACTGCAGTGGGCAGACACTTACAGAGACTATTTGTACATAAAAGTAGATCGATACACAGATATATTAGTTACCTAGTAAAATCCAGAAAACATCCCTATCTCTTTTAAAAGTAAAGCTAAACATGTTTCTCATGTAGAGCTGGATCTCACCTGGATTGACAACCTAAGATGGACTTCAAGTAACATAGTCATTTTCTGTAGTTATTTTTGTGGAAAGAATCTGCATATATAAAGGATAATTTCAGTGAAAGCAATGAAATTACTTAACTCATAGAACATACTCGGGCAACAGTAATGTTTTAGAAAAACAAAGATCATGTGTCATATATTGCCTTAGGAAAGTTTGGGAGCAAATATATATTCTGCTTCCATATCCATTGCCCTCTTATTCCAGAACAAATAAGCAGATCTGATTCAAGCTATTCAGCCTTGTTACAGTCATTAGTCTTAAACAATGAATACTACAATTCAGAGAGATAGAGTTATATATTAGCACAAAGGCTAGGACTGCAGAGCCATCACCTGATCTTATTTCCATTGCATAGTAAAAACATGGACTTTGTATTTATTCTGCGCCAAAGCCTGGGATCAGAAAGCCAGAGCAGTCTCACTGTTTACCATTATGTTCCAGTAAAAAAAAAGCCTTTTAGGAGAATAATATATGATGTCAGTAGAACAAACAAAACTGCACTGAGATGGAGATCATGAGGCCTTATTGGGACTGTGTGAAGCTGATTTATTCATATTTGTCCTAACTCCTGGTGGGAGTAAAAAGCTACCTATGTGCTGGTACTGGCATTTGATGAACAATAAGAAATGGTATCTGTCAGGCTAAACAAGTTTGCATAGCTTTGTACAGCTACTTTTAAGTTTTATGTTTTGTCTTGTAGAGAAAACAAATGCAGTGGAAGCAAGTATGATGAGGGTTAGTAGGGAAAGCAAGTCTCAAACACTGAACAGTTGAAGGGATCCATGCCATTAGAGTCTTTTCATATCATTTTAAGTGGTTGATGATTCCATGTATTCACCATTGGAGAAAATATAATTTGCTTTATACACAGGACTGCACCTGTTGAGAGAATGTGGGTGGGGGCACAATTTGTGATTTCGGGGCCAGCAGAGTGCAGATTCCAGGCCTTGGAGCTTATGCAAAGTGTAAGGCATTATGGCACTACTCTGCAGAATGGAGTGTTTGGATTCCTAAGTAGAGATGTCGTGAATAGTTCGCCGGCGAATTGTTCCCGGCGAACATAGCATGTTCGCGTTCGCGGCGAACAGCGAACATATGCGAGATTCGACCCGCCCCCAATACTTTAACATTGAGAAAACTTTGACCCTGCATGTCACAGTCAGCAGACACATTCCAGCCAATCAGCAGCATACACTCCCTTCCACACCCTTCTACCTCATGGACAGCAGCCATTTTGGAATCAGAACTAACTTGCAGTCTTACTGAGAGGAGGTAGAGTGTAGGTGATACTGCATCAATAGGGAAAACCATAGCTAGGCAAGTTTATTCAGTGTCCAGTGCAGTGCTGAAGGACTCATCAGATCTCTGCTGTAAACACAGCACCCCAAAAAGCCCTTTTTAGGGCTATAACATCATTTTTTTTCCGATTTTTTTTCTGTGTAATCTAACTTCATTTGCCTGTCTCCCTGCTAGCCCCTGCTTGTAAGTGTGTGTGTCAGGCTCACAGCTTATACTGTGTGTGCACAACGCATACAATATAATATTGTTTACTAGTTGTCTACTTTTAAAAAACCCAAACTTTTATTTTCTTGCAAGTACTGTGCCAAGTTCAACCAATCCAGTCTAGTTGGGGTACCAACAGTCCACATTTAAAAAACCCAAACTTTTATTTTCTTAAATCTAAGTGCATTTGCATAACCGTCAATCAACGTTCATTTGCTTGACCGCTACCCATAGTGTGTGTCCTGCTTGCAAGTAGTGTGCCAGAGAGCATGTTGTGTGCATGCTTGAGCTCCAAACAAAAGGCTTTTTAGGGTCTTAGTCCCTCAAATACAAGTTTTATTTTAACAACTTTCTGTTTATAAGCACTTTGTGCACTGTGTTGTTCATTTTTGGGAGTTTTTGTGGTATTTTTCTTAGTTTAATTTAAGTTTTAGTTTTCTGGGAGCCAGACTCAGCTCTCTATCCCAGGAGAGTGAGCTGTCTCCTGGATACTTTGCCACACCCCTCCCTTAGCACTCCACCTTCACTCCTGGAGCTTTTTTTTTTTTTTTACAGTTTTTCAGTTTTATTTAAAGTTTTGTTTGTTTGGTGTTGGGCTTTATGTTTTGGGGGAGAGAAGACAAGTAACATCTTTGTAGGCAGTGGGGGGGAAAACAATTAGAATTTTTGTTGAAAAGGCTTTTTTTTAACATCTGACACAGAGACACAGAGGGGTTAAAAAGCCTCTGTGTTCTCTGTGTTTTTGCAATTAGACACCTTGCAACAGGCCATTAACCCTTCCACTGCCAATCATCATCTCTCTCTCTCCCTTAGTTTTGTATTTTTGTTTCTTTTTCACACTTATATATTTTTAAAAAGAAAACAAAAGAAAATCATAAAACAAAAAATAAAAATAAATAAAACAAATAAACAAAAAAAAAAAGGGTCTAAACATGAGGGATAAGACCATTAAGAAGCCTCAGGGGTCAAAAGGGGGAATAATGGCCCCTGAAAATACCCCTGTGGCTAATACCTGGTCACAGGTGGTTTCTGCTGGCCCCAGTAATACCACCGCTGGGGCTGAGGGGCAGATCACCAGGAAGCATGGGGTTAAATGTCAGATGTCTGGGGTCTACAGCATTGATATCTATCTGCGTGCTGCAGCTAATGTCATCAGCCCCTCTGTTATAGTAGCAGCCAGCAAAATGTACGGGAAAGCAGTTTTTTTTACCCGTACTCTGGCTGCTGCACACATTCTTATACAGAGAGGCATCACAGTGGGGGGATTATATGTCCCAATAGAACCCCTGGAAGGGTTGGGCACAAAAGTAACACTCTCTAATGTGCCCCCCTTCCTACCAGACTCCCTCCTGCGCCCCCACCTGCTAACCCTAGGGGAAGTAAAAACACCATTTATTAAAATTCCCCTGGGGTGCAGAGAGAGAGCACTTCGTCATGTGCTCTCTTTCAAGAGGCAGGTACAAATGTGCCTGCCTCAGGGCGCAGAAAACATAGAGGGGTCTTTTGGGGTTCCATTTGAGGGGGTGCTGTACAGGATTTTTTACAGCACTACGGAGGTGCAGTGCTATCATTGCAAGGGGTTGGGGCATACACGTAGGAATTGCCCTAATGTAAAGCATCATGCCCCAGCCCCAGCAAATGGCACCTCCGTCAGTACGGCACCCATCCCCGCTGAGCCCATAACAGCGGGGACCTCAAGGGTCATAGCCCCCCCACAGAGCTCAGGCAAGGAGGCCGTTCCTCAAGCCACCACCACGGCCTCCAAACCCCCTTCTTCCCCAAAAAAGCCATCTGTGTCTGTGGTCTCCAGCAAGACTGCAGACACGGGGAAAAAGGGGAAGAATGTCACCGGTCCTCCCAGTGTCGCAGCTGAATCTCCCAAGTCCCAATCTGCCCCCACCATAATTACATCAGTTAGTGTGGGGGCACAGTGTAAGCAGAGGGATAATAAGCCCTCTGCAGGGGAGGCAGCTAGTGGCAGCTCCTCTTCCAGGAGTGACGTCCCCAGGAAGAGGAAGCATAAAACCAACAGGGAGGTTGCTGATAAGTGGGAAGTGCTCTATAGTGGAGCACCTCCCTCTAAAAGCAAGAAGAGGAACAAAACATCTCCTCCTCATCCGGTGACATTGTCTGGCCCGGTTATTAAGCTCAGCCAGACGGTGCCAGACCACACATCTCTCTCTCCAGACCCTATAGGGGTTAATGTGGAAAAGGGTCTGGAGAAAAAGCAGGGGCAAGAGGGTCTCCCAAGTGAGGCAGGGGTAGACAAGAAAGATCAGGTTCTGCCTCTGGCCTTTGAGGGGGGACCCAACAAAGCCCCTGCTGAATGGGTAGTCAGTGTCCCTGAGGTGCTGAGCTTCAAGGGCGACAGTCAGTCTCCTCCTCCAGTGTCACTCTCTAGTGACGTACCTCGGGCTTTGTTAGAGCCCCAGGCCGAGTCACTACTGGAGGGGGGGAATATAGGCATGACCCCCATTCAGGACCCCATGGATTTGTCTGTCAGGGGGGATGTGGCACAAGGGGAAGTGGAAATGGGGGAGGGTGATAAAACAGGTTTTCCTGTTAACATCATGGGAGAGCCTGTCTACCCTCCTCAGCCGTCCACTGACCCTAACATCGGTGCCATCCAAGCTGAGCAAGCAGCGGTGGAACTGGCAGAGGAGGCATATAAAGCCTCCAAGGCTTCCATTAAGGAAGCCATGCCAGTCACTGCTGTCCAGCCAGCTACCCCTGAATGCACTCCTGAAGCTACAGGGGTGCAGCAGCAATCCAAGGGTCCATTATTTACCTTGAAGGGTGCTAAAGGGACTCCTTCTGTATCATCTAAGAGGGGGTCCCTGAGAATAAAGCTGAGGAAACTGACTCCAGCCGGGGAGGATGGAGTAAAAGCCCTCAGCCAAGAGGAGCCCAGGGGTGACCCACTAGAAGGAACATCAGATTCTGGGTGGGTTATCCCTGTCAAGGAAATAGATCTATTCCTTGAGAGCACCCTTCATGGACAAAAGAAAAGGAAGGTGCGGCTGGCCTTGGAGAGGTGGAAGAATATGTCGTTTATTCTCCACTCTCTCCAGCAATATCTAGTGGTCAGCACTAGGGCCAAGAATTCTGGGACTGCGGAGCATCTCCGCGTCCGGAAATTCTATAAAATGTGCGTGTCCTATCAGCAGTCTCAAGGGTCTGAGGAACGCACAATTCCTGACACGCAGTAATGGCTTTGCACATCAGCACGCTAAATACCAATGGCTGTCAAGACAGTTTCCGCAGGTTCCAGGTACTCTCCTATTTATATCAGGGAGGGTACTCTGTGAGCTTCCTGCAGGAAACTCACACCACTCCAGAGGCTGAGGCCTCGTGGCAACTGGAGTGGAGAGGCAGGGTCTTCTTCAGCCACTTCACATCGGCGTCATGTGGAGTGGTGACCCTGTTCTCAGAGTCTTTTCAGCCAGAGCTGCTGCTTGTGAAAGCTGTTATCCCAGGCCGTCTAATCCACCTCCGGGTCCGAGAGCAGGGTAGCATCATTAACCTAGTTAATATATATGCCCCTGCTGGAGGGCTCGAGAGAGTGAGGTTCCTCGCCAGACTGTCCCAGTTTTTGGAGACGGTTGACGCAGATGAGTGTTTGGTACTCGGGGGTGATTTCAACTGCACCCTCGACGCTCTGGACCGGAATAGTCCAGAGCCGTTCCCGCCTTCTGCGTCAGCCCTGCGGGAGATCATCGCCCGCTTCTCCCTGGAGGACATCTGGCGAGAGCAGAACCCAGGGGCATCAGACGGTTTCACCTACGTCAGGGTGAGAGCCGGTCTAGTGTCCCACTCCCGGATCGACAGACTATATATATCTAGTCACTATATGTCACGAGTCGGTTCTTGTGCCATTAGGCTGGCTCCGTTCACAGACCACAACTGTGTGTCTGTGACAGTGGCGCTAACGCCAACAGCGCCACGAGCCGCCTATTGGCACTTCAACAATGCTTTGTTGAAGGACCAGGGGCTCGTGACATTGATCCGGGAGTTTTGGACGGACTGGAGGGGTTGCAAGGGGGACTTTGCCACGTTAAAACTGTGGTGGGACGTGGGCAAGGTTCATTTGCGACTTCTGTGTCAGGAATATACCAAGGGTGCGAGTGGGCAGCGCGAAGCTGAGTTGGAGTCACTCCGGGGGGAGGTACTCCATCTGGAGCAGAGGCTGTTCACTTGTAGGGACCAATCCCTGCAGAGCGAGTATGTAGAGAGGAAGGGTGTCCTCTGTGACCTGGAACGACACCAGGCCAAGGGGGCATACGTGCGCAGCCGCTTAGGTTTTCTCAAAGATCTAGACCGCGGCTCGCGCCTCTTCTACTCACTGGAGAAAAAGGGGGGTAACAGTAGGCACATCACCTGTCTTCTAGATGAAGACGGTGCCCCCCTTACAGATCCGGAGAGTATCCGGGATAGAGCCCGGAACTTTTATAAAGATCTTTACTCTCCGGATCCCATTTCTCCAGACGCCTGCAGGGTGCTATGGGAGGGGCTCCCCACAGTCAGTGAGGGTGTAAGAGAGCGGCTTGATATACCACTATCTTTTCAAGAGCTCTCTGAAGCCCTCCGTGCCATGTCCTGTGAAAAGTCTCCAGGACTGGACGGACTGACTGTAGAGTTTTTCCAATTTTTCTGGGAGACTCTGGGACCTGATTTCCATCTGGTCCTTGGGGAAGCCCTGGAGACCGGGGAGATGCCCCTGTCTTGTCGCAGGGCAGTACTTGCCCTGCTGCCCAAAAAGGGGGATCTCCGGCTTATTAAGAACTGGCGACCGGTCTCTCTGCTCAGCACGGACTACAAGATTGTAGCTAAAGCCATCTCGCTTAGACTTGGGTCTGTGCTGGCAGAATTGGTTCACCCTGACCAGTCCTATGCGATCCCGGGCCGGACTATCTTTGATAGTATCTTTCTGGTCCGGGATCTATTGCATTATTCTCGCAGGACTGGTCTGTCACTCGCCTTTCTCTCTTTAGATCAAGAGAAGGCGTTTGACAGGGTGGACCATGGTTACCTCATAGCCACTCTGCAAGCGTACGGCTTTGGCCCACAGTTTGTGGGCTTTATAAGAACGCTGTACGCCTCTGCAGAGTGTTTACTTAAAATCAATTGGTCCCTAACAGCACCTTTGGTATTTGGACGAGGGGTGCGTCAAGGATGTCCCTTGTCTGGACAGTTATATGCACTGGCCATTGAGCCTTTCCTCTGCCTACTGAGGAAAAGGCTCACAGGGCTGGTGCTAAAAGATCCAGACATGCGGATTGTCCTTTCAGCTTATGCTGACGATGTGCTCCTCGTGGCCCAGGATCCAGTTGATCTTGAGCTGGCAAAACAGTGCCAGGAGGTATATTCAGCTGCCTCCTCCGCTCAGATCAACTGGTCCAAATGCACAGGCCTTTTAGAGGGTAATTTACAGGTGGACTCTTTGCCTCCCACGTTTCGTGACATCACGTGGGAGGCAGATGTCATTAAATATCTGGGGGTCTACCTGTCCGCTGCGGACGCTTCCGTCCCAGACAACTGGAGGGAGTTAGAGGGCAGTGTCCTCTCTCGTCTGGGACGATGGAGGGGTCTAGCAAAAATGCTTTCCCTTAGGGGGCGGACTCTAGTGGTGAATCAGCTGGTGGCTTCTCAGATCTGGCACCGGCTGATTTGTCTGAGTCCGACCCCCGAGTTTGTCACCAATATCCAGAGGAATTTGTTATATTTCCTCTGGATGGGAAGGCATTGGGTCTCTGCAGGGGTGGCAAGTCTGCCTTTGGTGGAGGGTGGACAGGGAGTAGTTTGTGTGTGCTCCCAGTTGTCCACCTTCCGCCTTCAGTACCTGCAGAGATACCTATATGCAGATCCCGCTCCGCAGTGGTGCGCACTGGCATCCAGCTTTTATCGCCAGTTGCGCAACCTGGGGTATGACCGGCAATTATTTCTGATCAGGCCCGAGGGGTTTGGGAGAGACCTCTCTGTGTTGCCGGCATACTACCAGGAAACCCTCAAGGCCTGGAGCATGGTCTCCGTGACCAGGCAGGGCGTGCCTTTGGGGGATGAAATATTCACAGAGCCCCTGCTATTTAATGCAGCAGTGGGGGCTCCAATGTTACAGTCCCCCAGTATCATCCGCCGCCTTAGTCATGCACGGATGACCCGAGTCGGGGATCTCCTGGAATACGGGCGTTCTGATTGGGTGTCACCCCAGGAGCTTGCGCTCCGTTTGGGATATGTGACGCCCAAAGTCTCAGGGCGCTTGCTCTCCAGGAGATTAGAGATGCCATCTCCCCCGACTCGCGCACCTTCCTTCGCGGGGCTTTGCAGGCCGGAGTGCCACATGCACCTTTCAACACCCCTTCTCCGGCTGTTTGCATTGGACACAAGCCCCGTGTTTCCCCTCAGGCTCCTCCTGTCCCCAACCTCTCGAGGTTGAGGGACATACCCTCGGCATGCTTTCGCGGCATGCCGAGGAAGAGCTTATATTCTCTCGTGCTCCATACAGTGCACTTCCTTGCCCTCGTGACCCGTCCCGATACCATCTGGAGGCGGGTCCTACCAGCTGACGAGGGCAAGAGGCCCCGGTGGAGGGAACTTTATTCTGATTTAGTTCCACAACCCACCGGGGACTTGAGTTGGAGAGTGCTCCATGGTGCACTGAGCATGGGAGAGTACTTAGCTAAATTCACGGACTCTCCCTCCACTTGTCCATTCTGTGGCAAGGGAGAGTCCGTGTATCATGTTTATTTTAGTTGCGCCAGACTGCAGCCCCTCTTGTCACTCTTGAGGGGCCTCCTCCTGCAGTTCTGGCTGCATTTCTCCCCTCACATTTTTATTTTTGGGCGCCCAGTGTCCCGGGGCAATAAGGCCAGGGACCTCCTCGTCAACCTGCTCCTGGCATTAGCCAAGTTGGCTATATATAAGTCCAGGAAGCAGTGTTTGATAGGGGGGGTTCCCTTGTCACCTGAGGCCATGTTCCGGGTGCTGGTGCGCTCCCGTATCCGGGCAGAGTACCACCTGGCTTTGTCTACTGGGGGAATGGATGAGTTTGTCTCCCAGTGGGCTGTAGATGGTGTGCTCTGCTCGGTATCCCCCCATCCAGTTTCTTTTTCTTTTAACCTCCTAATATGATTTTTATTTAGTTTACAGAAAATGTTTTCTCATAATTTTAAA
The DNA here is from genome assembly GCA_027410445.1 of Discoglossus pictus. Taxonomy (NCBI): domain Eukaryota; kingdom Metazoa; phylum Chordata; class Amphibia; order Anura; family Alytidae; genus Discoglossus; species Discoglossus pictus. The sequence goes on along the minus strand of CM050164.1, from coordinate 213,753,978 downwards.
ATACACTGTGCCAAGTTCAACCAATCCAGTCTAGTTGGGGTACCAACAGTCCACATTTAAAAAACCCAAACTTTTATTTTCTTAAATCTAAGTGATTTTCCTGACTGTCAATCAAAGTTCATTTGCTTGACCGCTACCCATAGTGTGTGTCCTGCTTGCAAGTACTGTGCCAGAGAGCATGTTGTGTGCATGCTTGAGCTCCAAACAAAAGGCTTTTTAGGATCTTAGTCCCTCAAATACAAGTTTTATTTTAACAACTTTCTGTTTATAAGCACTTTGTGCACTGTGTTGTTCATTTTTGGGAGTTTTTGTGGTATTTTTCTTAGTTTAATTTAAGGTTTAGTTTTCTGGGAGCCAGACTCAGCTCTCTATCCCAGGAGAGTGAGCTGTCTCCTGGATACTTTGCCACACCCCTCCCTTAGCACTCCACCTTCACTCCTAAAGGTTTTTTTTTTTTTTTTTTTTTTTTTTACAGTTTTTAAGTTTTTTTTAAAGTTTTGTTTGTTTGGTGTTGGGTTTTATGTTTTGGGGGAGAGAAGATAAGTAACATCTTTGTAGGCAGTGGGGGGGAAAACAATTAGAATTTTTGTTGAAAAGGCTTTTTTTTAACATCTGACACAGAGACACAGAGGGGTTAAAAAGCCTCTGTGTTCTCTGTGTTTTTGCAATTAGACACCTTGCAACAGGCCATTAACCCTTCCACTGCCAATCATCATCTCTCTCTCTCCCTTAGTTTTGTATTTTTGTTTCTTTTTCACACTTATATATTTTTAAAAAGAAAACAATAGAAAATCATAAAACAAAAAATAAAAATAAATAAAACAAATAAACTTAAAAAAAAAGGGTCTAAACATGAGGGATAAGACCATTAAGAAGCCTCAGGGGTCAAAAGGGGGAATAATGGCCCCTGAAAATCCTAGCTGCAGCACTGCACAGCATAGGCCCCAGGCATATAAGGCAGCCCCAGCTCCTGGTGGTTCTGCCAGCAGACCTACCCCTGTGGCTAATACCTGGTCACAGGTGGTTTCTGCTGGCCCCAGTAATACCACCGCTGGGGCTGAGGGGCAGATCACCAGGAAGCATGGGGTTAAATGTCAGATGTCTGGGGTCTACAGCATTGATATCTATCTGCGTGCTGCAGCTAATGTCATCAGCCCCTCTGTTATAGTAGCAGCCAGCAAAATGTACGGGAAAGCAGTTTTCTTTACCCGTACGCTGGCTGCTGCTCACATTCTTATACAGAGAGGCATCACAGTGGGGGGATTATATGTCCCAATAGAACCCCTGGAAGGGTTGGGCACAAAAGTAACACTCTCTAATGTGCCACCCTTCCTACCAGACTCCCTCCTGCGCCCCCACCTGCTAACCCTAGGGGAAGTAAAAACACCATTTATTAAAATTCCCATGGGGTGCAGAGAGAGAGCACTTCGTCATGTGCTCTCTTTCAAGAGGCAGGTACAAATGTGCCTGCCTCAGGGTGCAGAAAACATAGAGGGGTCTTTTGGGGTTCCATTTGAGGGGGTGCTCTACAGGATTTTTTACAGCACTACGGAGGTGCAGTGCTATCATTGCAAGGGGTTTGGGGCATACACGTAGGAATTGTCCTAATGTAAAGCATCATGCCCCAGCCCCAGCAAATGGCACCTCCGTCAGTACAGCACCCATCCCCGCTGAGCCCATAACAGCGGGGACCTCAAGGGTCATAGCCCCCCCACAAAGCTCAGGCAAGGAGGCCGTTCCTCAAGCCACCACCACGGCCTCCAAACCCCCTTCTACCCCAAAAAAGCCATCTGTGTCTGTGGTCTCCAGCAAGACTGCAGACACGGGGAAAAAGGGGAAGAATGTCACCGGTCCTCCCAGTGTCACAGCTGCATCTTCCAACTCCCAATCTGCCCCCACCATAATTACATCAGTTAGTGTGGGGGCACAGTGTAAGCAGAGGGATAATAAGCCCTCTGCAGGGGAGGCAGCTAGTGGCAGCTCCTCTTCCAGGAGTGACGTCCCCAGGAAGAGGAAGCATAAAACCAACAGGGAGGTTGCTGATAAGTGGGAAGTGCTCTATAGTGGAGCACCTCCCTCTAAAAGCAAGAAGAGGAACAAAACATGTCCTCCTCATCCGGTGACATTGTCTGGCCCGGTTATTAAGCTCAGCCAGCCGGTGCCAGACCACACATCTCTCTCTCCAGACCCTATAGGGGTTAATGTGGAAAAGGGTCTGGAGGAAAAGCAGGGGCAAGAGGGTCTCCCAAGTGAGGCAGGGGTAGACAAGAAAGATCAGGTTCTGCCTCTGGCCTTTGAGGTGGATCCCAATAAAGCCCCTGCTGAATGGGTAGTCAGTGTCCCTGAGGTGCTGAGCTTCAAGGGCACTAGTCAGTCTCCTCCTCCAGTGTCACTCTCTAGTGACGTACCTCAGGCTTTGTTAGAGCCCCAGGCCAAGTCACTACTGGAGGGGGGGAATATAGGCATGACCCCCATTCAGGACCCCATGGATTTGTCTGTCAGGGGGGATGTGGTACAAGGGGAAGTGGAAATGGGGGAGGGTGATTAAACAGGTTTTCCTGTTAACATCATGGGAGAGCCTGTCTACCCTCCTCAGCCGTCCACTGACCTTAACATCGGTGCCATCCAAGCTGAGCAAGCAGCGGTGGAACTGGCAGAGGAGGCATATAAAGCCTCCAAGGCTTCCATTAAGGAAGCCATGCCAGCCACTGCTGTCCAGCCAGCTACCCCTGAATGCACTCCTTAAGCTACAGGGGTGCAGCAGCAATCCAAGTGTCCATTATTTACCTTGAAGGGTGCTAAAGGGACTCCTTCTGTATCATCTAAGAGGGGGTCCCTTAGAATAAAGCTGAGGAAACTGACTCCAGCCGGGGAGGATGGAGTAAAAGCCCACAGCCAAGAGGAGCCCAGGGGTGACCCACTAGAAGGAACATCAGATTCTGGGTGGGTTATCCCTGTCAAGGAAATAGATCTATTCCTTGAGAGCACCCTTCATGGACAAAAGAAAAGGAAGGTGCGGCTGGCCTTGGAGAGGTGGAAGAATATGTCGTTTATTCTCCACTCTCTCCAGCAATATCTAGTGGTCAGCACTAGGGCCAAGAATTCTGGGACTGCGGAGCATCTCCGCGTCCGCAAATTCTATAAAATGTGCGTGTCCTATCAACAGTCTCAAGGGTCTGAGGAACGCACAATTCCTGACACGCAGTAATGGCTTTGCACATCAGCACGCTAAATACCAATGGCTGTCAAGACAGTTTCTGCAGGTTCCAGGTACTCTCCTATTTATATCAGGGAGGGTACTCTGTGAGCTTCCTGCAGGAAACTCACACCACTCCAGAGGCTGAGGCCTCGTGGCAACTGGAGTGGAGAGGCAGGGTCTTCTTCAGCCACTTCACATCGGTGTCATGTGGAGTGGTGACCCTGTTCTCAGAGTCTTTTCAGCCAGAGCTACTGCTTGTGAAAGCTGTTATCCCAGGCCGTCTAATCCACCTCCGGGTCCGAGAGCATGGTAGCATCATTAACCTAGTTAATATATATGCCCCTGCTGGAGGGCTCGAGAGAGTGAGGTTCCTCGCCAGACTGTCCCAGTTTTTGGAGACGGTTGAGGCAGATGAGTGTTTGGTACTCGGGGGTGATTTCAACTGCACCCTCGACGCTCTGGACCGGAATAGTCCAGAGCCGTACCCGCCTTCTGCGTCAGCCCTGCGGGAGATCATCGCCCTCTGCTCCCCGGAGGACATTTGGCAAGAGCAGAACCCAGGGGCATCAGACGGTTTCACCTACGTCAGGGTGAGAGCCGGTCTGGTGTCCCACTCCCGGATCGACAGACTATATATATCTAGTCACTATATGTCACGAGTCGGTTCTTGTGCCATTAGGCTGGCTCCGTTCACAGACCACAACTGTGTGTCTGTGACGGTGGCGCTAACGCCAACAGCGCCACGAGCCGCCTATTGGCACTTCAACAATGCTTTGTTGAAGGACCAGGGGCTCGTGACATTGATCCGGGAGTTTTGGACGGACTGGAGGGGTTGCAAGGGGAAATTTGCCACGTTAAAACTGTGGTGGGACATGGGCAAGGTTCATCTGGAGCAGAGGCTGTTAACTTGTAGGGACCAATCCCTGCAGAGCAAGTATGTAGAGAGGAAGGGTGTCCTCTGTGACCTGGAACGACACCAGGCCAAGGGGGCATACGTGCCCAGCCGCTTAGGTTTTCTCAAAGATCTAGACCGCGGCTCGTGCCTCTTCTACTCACTGGAGAAAAAGGGGGGTAACAGTAGGCACATCACCTGTCCTCTAGATGAAGACGGTGCCCCCCTTACAGATCCGGAGAGTATCCGGGATAGAGCCCGGAACTTTTATAAAAATCTTTACTCTCTGGATCCCATTTCTCCAGACGTCTGCAGGGTGCTATGGGAGGGGCTCCCCACAGTCAGTGAGGGTGTAAGAGAGCGGCTTGATATACCACTATCTTTTCAAGAGCTCTCTGAAGCCCTCCGTGCCATGTCCTGTGAGAAGTCTCCAGGACTGGACGGACTGACTGTAGAGTTTTTCCAATTTTTTTGAGAGACTCTGGGACCTGATTTCCATCTGGTCCTTGGGGAAGCCCTGGAGACCGGGGAGATGCCCCTGTCTTGTCGCAGGGCAGTACTTGCCCTGCTGCCCAAAAAGGGGGATCTCCGGCTTATTAAGAACTGGCGACCGGTCTCTCTGCTTAGCACGGACTACAAGATTGTAGCTAAAGCCATCTCGCTTAGACTTGGGTCTGGTCTGGCAGAATTGGTTCACCCTGACCAGTCTTATGCGATCCCGGGCCGGACTATCTTTGATAGTATCTTTCTGGTCCGGGATCTATTGCATTATTCTCGCAGGACTGGTCTGTCACTCGCCTTTCTCTCTTTAGATCAAGAGAAGGCGTTTGACACGGTGGACCATGGTTACCTCATAGCCACTCTGCAAGCGTATGGCTTTGGCCCACAGTTTATGGGCTTTATAAGAACGCTGTACGCCTCTGCAGAGTGTTTACTTAAAATCAATTGGTCCCTAACAGCACCTTTGGTATTTGGACGAGGGGTGCGTCAAGGATGTCCCTTGTCTGGACAGTTATATGCACTGGCCATCGAGCCTTTCCTTTGCCTACTGAGGAAAAGGCTCACAGGGCTGGTGCTAAAAGATCCAGACATGCAGATTGTCCTTTCAGCTTATGCTGACGATGTGCTCCTCGTGGCCCAGGATCCAGTTGATCTTGAGCTGGCAAAACAGTGCCAGGAGGTATATTCAGCTGCCTCCTCCGCTCAGATCAACTGGTCCAAATGCACAGGCCTTTTAGAGGGTAATTTACAGGTAGACTCTTTGCCTCCCACGTTTCGTGACATCACGTGGGAGGCAGATGTCATTAAATATCTGGGGGTCTACCTGTCCGCTGCGGACGCTTCCGTCCCAGACAACTGGAGGGAGTTAGAGGGCAGTGTCCTCTCTCGTCTGGGACGATGGAGGGGTCTAGCAAAAATGCTTTCCCTTAGGGGGCGGACTCTAGTGGTGAATCAGCAGGTGGCTTCTCAGATCTGGCACCGGCTGATTTGTCTGAGTCCGACCCCCGAGTTTGTCACCAATATCCAGAGGAATTTGTTAGATTTCCTCTGGATGGGAAGGCATTGGGTCTCTGCAGAGGTGGCAAGTCTGCCTTTGGTGGAGGGTGGACAGGGAGTAGTTTGTGTGTGCTCCCAGTTGTCCACCTTCCGCCTTCAGTACCAGCAGAGATACCTATATGCAGATCCCTCTCCGCAGTGGTGCGCACTGGCATCCAGCTTTTATCGCCAGTTGCGCAACCTGGGGTATGACCGGCAATTATTTCTAATCAGGCCCGAGGGGTTTGGGAGAGACCTCTCTGTGTTGCCGGTATACTACCAGGAAAACCTCAAGGCCTGGAGCATGGTCTGCTATTTAATCCAGCAGTGGGGGCTCCAATGTTATAGTCCCCCTGTATCATCCGCCGCCTTAGTCATGCACGGATGACCCGAGTCGGGGATCTCCTGGAATACGGGCGTTCTGATTGGGTGTCACCCCAGGAGCTTGCGCTCCGTTTGGGATATGTGACGCCCAAAGTCTCAGGGCGCTTGCTCCAGGAGATTAGGGATGCCATCTCCCCCGACTCGCGCACATTCCTTCGCGGGGCTTTGCAGGCCGGAGTGCCACATGCACCTTTCAACACCCCTGCTCCGGCTGCTTGCATTGGACACAAGCCCCGTGTTTCCCCTCAGGCTCCTCCTGTCCCCAACCTCTCAAAGTTGAGGGACATACCCTCGGCATGCTTTCGCGGCATGCCGAGGAAGAGCTTATATTCTCTCGTGCTCCATACAGTGCACTTCTTTGCCCTCGTGACCCGTCCCGATACCAACTGGAGGCGGGTCCTACCAGCTGACGAGGGCAAGAGGCCCCGGCGGAGGGAACTTTATTCTGATTTAGTTCCACGACCCAACGGGGACTTGAGTTGGAGAGTGCTCCATGGTGCACTGAGCACGGGAGAGTACTTAGCGGACTCTCCCTCCACTTGTCCATTCTGTGGCAAAGGAGAGTCTGTGTATCATATTTATTTTAGTTGCGCCAGACTGCAGCCCCTCTTGTCACTCTTGAGGGGCCTCCTCCTGCAGTTCTGGCTGCATTTCTCCCCTCACATTTTTATTTTTGGGCGCCCAGTGTCCCGGGGCAATAAGGCCAGGGACCTCCTCATCAACCTGCTCCTGGCATTAGCCAAATTGGCTATATATAAGTCCAGGAAGCAGTGTTTGATAGGGGGAGTTCCCTTGTCACCTGAGGCCATGTTCCGGGTGCTGGTGCGCTCCCGTATCCGGGCAGAGTACCACCTGGCTTTGTCCACTGGGGGAATGGATGAGTTTGTCTCCCAGTGGGCTGTAGATGGTGTGCTCTGCTCGGTATCCCCCCATTCGGTTTCTTTTTCTCTTAACCTCCTAAAATGATTTTTATTTAGTTTACAGATCATGTTTCTCATAATGTCAAAATACACTGTGCCAAGTTCAACCAATCCAGTCTAGTTGGGGTACCAACAGTCCACATTTAAAAAACCCAAACTTTTATTTTCTTAAATCTAAGTGCATTTGCCTGTCAATCAAAGTTCATTTGCTTGACCGCTACCCATAGTGTGTGTCCTGCTTACAAGTACTGTGCCAAGTTCAACCAATCCAGTCTAGTTGGGGTACCAACAGTCCACATTTAAAAAAAAATGACAGGCAGTGGCAGGACACCCCGCAGAGGCCGTCGTGGTCGTGGTGCTGTGATTCCCTTTGGCCCTACAATAATGCCCAGTGTTCAGAGGCCAGTTACCCTGAACTTGAAAAGTTCAGAGGACGTAGTTGACTGGCTAACACAGGACACCCAATCTTCTACAGCTTCCGCTTGGAACATTGACGCACCATCCTCCTCCAGCTTAGCTTCGGGCACCTCTCCAGTTACCACTCGCCCGCCTGCCGCCACCACCAACAATAGTACCACAGCCAATTCAATTGATCAGTCAGAAGAGTTATTCACACATCAGTTTGAAGAAATGAGTGATGCGCAACCAATATTGCCAGAGAATGTAGATAACTTCAGTCAGGCAGCATTACACACATGTACGTACGCTGTGATGATGATGATGATGATGATGATGTACCCGCTGCTGCTTCCTTTGTTCAGTTGTCATATACAAGTCATATACAAGTGAGGCGGGTGATGATGATGACGATGCGTCCGTGGATGTCACGTGGGTGCCTGCTAGAAGAGAAGAAGAACAGGGGGAAAGTTCAGATGGGGAGACAGAGAGGAGGAGGAGACGAGTTGGAAGTAGAGGGAGGTCATCGCAACGAGCTAGTGGCACAGTCAGACAGCATGCATCAGCACCCGGGTCAGCCAGACAGCTCGCCAATCAACGCATGCTGTTGCCACCACCAGAATGCCGTCACCGCCGAGCTCAGCAGTGTGGCATTTTATTTGTGTGTCTGCCTCTGACAACAGCGATGCCATTTGCAACCTGTGCCAAAAGAAACTGAGTCGTGGGAAGTCCAACACCCACCTAGGTACAACTGCTTTGCGAAGGCACATGATGTCACATCACAAACGCCAATGGGATCAACACATGAGTACAAGCAGCACACAAACTCAAAGCCGCCATCCTCCTCCTGGTCCAGAATCTTCATCTACAACAACCACTGCTGTCCTCCTTGCCCCCTCTCAACTCTCCACCACTCCGTCTCTCGCCTCTTGCTGTTCCTGCTCATCTCCTCACAGTCAGGTGTCTGTCAAGGGCATGTTTGAGCGTAAGAAGCCAATGCCACAAAGTCACCCCCTTGCCCGGCGTCTGACAGCTGGCTTGTCTAAACTCTTGGCCCGCCAGCTTTTACCATACAAGCTGGTGGAGTCTGAGGCGTTCAAAAAGTTTTTAGCGATTGGGATACCGCAGTGGAAGGTACCCGGCCGAAATTTCTTTGCCCAAAAGGCAATCCCCAACCTCTACTCAATTGTGCAAAAGGAAGTAATGGCATCTCTGGCACACAGTGTTGGGGCAAGGGTCCATCTGACCACTGATACCTGGTCTGCAAAGCATGGTCAGGGCAGGTATATCACCTACACTGCGCATTGGGCAAACCTTTACATGCAGACCTTGATAGTGTTCAAACTGCCTGGTGATCATTGACAGAGGACCATAGTTGCAGATTATCATCAAATTATCTATACAGTTCAATCTTGGACAATACTTCTAGGAAATGTATTTGCATGGCTGTCTGTAATATTTTAGTGTCTCATGACAGTCTGTATAGAATATAATGATTTTAAATAAAACAAATATCAAATAATATCAGTCTTTAAGCACTTTATAATTTACACCTTGGAAATTACCTTCTTTAAGGATTACTGGACAGGTTTGTTCTTCTTTTTATCTCATTGTACCATGTGTGAATAATGATATTGACCACTTTCTGCCTTCATCTGATTGTTTTCCTTGAAAATACATTGTGCATGACTCATTTTGTAGCTATAGTTACTGTGTTATCTGAAATTATTGGTACAAAGTGGAGAAAGTGCTTTTGAAATATATTTTACTGGAAGCACTATCATATTATTTATCAGTACAAAGCCTTAATTTGCATAAAATCAGAGTTACTTCTAACGAAGAGAGAATGCTGGGGACCTCAGTTTTAATATTAGTATATTTATAATTAAAATGGTTAGGACACAATTCCTGCCAGTGATGCAAATTTCATCAAAGTTACAGATAGGTTTGCATTAAACAAAAAGTAGCAGAACATATTGTCACATGATGTGAAAAACATTTCTTATACACTCTTCAATCTTTCATTGTCTTCATATTTCTCTTTTGTCCCTTAGTTTTTATTTCTCTTTCTCTGTCTTTTTAAACATATTAATTTCTACACCTCTTTTTGTATTTTCTGTATCTTAATCTCTCTCTTTTTTGTGTATAGCATATGTACAGCATAGGCGTGTCTAGACCTAGTCCCATGGACCCCCATGGTAATATGATATTAACCCCTATACCATGGGAATCCCTATGGACCACCATGGTATGCCTCATAAAAAAAGAAATGACATACAATAAAAAAAGAAATTACATAAAATAAAAAATAATAACTTCAGAAAATAAATAAAAAAAATACAAATAAAATAATTAAAAAAAAAGATTAAAATTAGAAGGGAAAAGATGAACTACCAAATTTTTTTTTTTAAAATACACCCGATGAGGGAAAATTCTACTTAACCTCCCTTGGACAACCCTCCAGCGATGATCAACGACAGCCTTATTTTCATATAATCAGAATGCTTAGATGTTAATGTGTGTATTCTGTTTGGTTAGCCGTTAAATAGAGGGCTCTATTGCCTTCTATTCTGAGTGGTTGGGCTAAGGAAACAGCCAGCCAGAGAAATGATTATTAGCTATATGTTGAGAAGGGTCCTGGGGTAAACCCAACTCATACGGGGTAGCTGGTCATAGGCAAAGGTGTAATAAACCCCCTTCATTTCTTTTTAATTATTTAACCCCTTTCATGCCATTGGGAGGGGTTTATATAGATTATTTTGAAAAACACACAAATATTAGCTGTTTCTTGTACTCACAAGCTAATTTTCCTACCAGTAAAAACATCTATATCCAAAATCATATATATTTGTGAGGGACAGATAGAACACATGCTTTACTAGGAGAGAACAAAACTCCCAGAGTTCCAAGTAGAGTTTTTATTAGATTTTAAAAGTGGCATAGAATGGAGGCCTTAGAGTCTAGTAGACCAGGGCATTGATTGTGCTGCCAAGGGATCTCATATGAACCTTATACACTTTTGTGTTCACCAATCCTGCTCTTTTACCTTTCACAACTACCTATAACTCTGTCTTTCTTCACAACCCCTCTCTGTTTTACCCCCTCATAATTCATTCTCCCCACGGGTAATATCCATCCATGGTAAAGGACCACTGTAATGCATTTACAAGTTTAAAAGTAAAGCCTATATGTTTGATTGTTGGACATAGACAATTAAAACCAAAATGTAATTTAACATAAATTAAAGTTCATATTTTTCTTACTTTGGAAGTTCACAGTTTCCCCCTCCAGAAGATCCACTTTTCTCCACCTCATTGTGACTTCTCAGGATATGTGGGCAGCTCTGCTTTGTAGCGAAGCTAAAATATGGTCTGACCCTGTCTAGGTTCTGGTTCAGACTGAGTATGCTCAGTGGGCATTATGATGTCAAGTGCCCATGACATCACTTAGTGTGGCCAATAGGGCAGCTGCAAAGAAGTTATAATGGTGCTACTACCTTCAATATTTCTATGGAGGCAATGTGGGATGGACCAATGATGTCACTGGGAGAAGCCTACAACATAATAGCTGCACCTACTTCCAAGCTCCATCATATTCCGAGGCAGAGTTGACCATGCCCCTAATAAGTCACAGAAAGGTTGAGAGAAGCAGGTCTGATTAGGGGGAAAAGAGCCAAATTAAAAAAAAAAGTAAGACAAAATAGTATAAGTATTTATTTTAAACGGCATACTCTTTTTAATAAAACTGGCACTTTAATTGTAATGTGCTGGCCTTCAAGTTGAATGCCCTGTTCATTAATGCTATTTAAACTGTAAACATATGTCACACTTTAGTATTTCTTATAGTTTCACTTTTTAAAATGTTCTAAAGTACCACATTAGGAGAAGATAGAATAAGAAGAAGCATGGCATTTGTACTTAGAGGTAAACTACATTTTAAATATTGTTATGCAGGGGATGAATCTCATATATATTTTTAAAACAAACAATTTAATTTAAAATAAACACCTCATTTTAAAATGTTTTGCAGGAAAGATACTGTAGTAGGAATTTCATTCTCTGATTGACAGTTTCAGCTCTTATTTTATTTTTTAGAATTGGATGAGCTGAATTCTTGAACTATTCTGTATAAATAATTCTTAGTGTGTGTATCCTAGAACACAATGCTCATGTTGTCAGAATATTAAGAATGCCATGAACTCTCTTAATTAATGCCAACTTACCCAAACGTATTGATTTTTTTTATTTTCTGTAGTGTTAGATTTCTCTTCGACATGATTTTTCAAAAATCTTTATATTTTTACTAACCCAGTAATAAATAAAATATGGATGGGATTTAAATATTTAATACAATGACTTAACTTTATGTTGGCTATGTTGCCTGATTTACTTTCACTTCCTATATAATATGTATAGACCCCTATTTAACTTGAGAAAAATGAGGCTCTTGTGATGGCTTTGGATGCAGATACCGTTCCCATTAGTTCTATTGAAAGTGTTGGCTCTTTGGAATGCCACCTTTGAATAGAAACAAGGAAACTGCATATGTACAATTTCAATAATATGTATATAAAATATATAGAAATTGTATGTGATCTTCTGCTCCTTATAGAGGAATAAAATCAAACAGAAGAATTGTGTTTTCCAATTCGGCAACCTTGCCTACCATAGTTACAGGGCATCTACAGGGCTCTGGGTTCAGTTTTCAATCTTGAATGGTGCTTTGGGGAAGCTATTTGGACTCTAAGCGCAAAGACAGGGCCCTCCATCCTTTGCAACGTGTTAATACTGCTATTGGTCTGACTTGATCGTAACCGATGTTTAGCGCTACAGAAAATGTTGGCACGTTACAATAAACGATAATAATAATAATTGTAAAGATCAATTATAACTGGCTACATTGTATTTGGTAATTTTATAAATTATATATATTGAAAGCTATGCATTTTCTATTTGAGCTGTGTGGGTTGGGAAAGTTATGTATGGCATGTTTATTATAACAGACAACTAGCAAACAATTTTAATAAGCATCACGTGTCACATACAGAAAACATTTTATATGCCAATATTTAGAGCCAACTTTGAATTTATTTAAAAGTGACACAGAACAAAACATTCTTCACTTTGTTAAAAGCTGTATTTATTTATTTTTTTACTTTCCACATATACAATTTGCTCATCACCAAATCTATTTCTTCAAAGAAGGATACTGTAAACATGGGTCTTTAGTGGTAGTATAAAACTAAATGTACATTACATAATGTTGATGGGGTAGAATTAGGGATGGTGCTACTGCAGATGAAGCAGTGGCAAAGTACTAGGACCAACTATAGGCTTTTTTTATTGACATCCACAGTCATCTACAATTTATATATGGAAAAGCTTCAAATTATTTGGCACAGGCTCCCTCTAGTCAATAACACTTACACTGGCTGAGACTAAGTACTTTCTTCTCTAATGAGCCCACAATTGCAAAGGAGTTTGGGCAGTTACTGAAGCGGGGGAGCAGGGGGAGGGGGCTTTTAGGCTCAGGGATTCACTGCACTGGTAGTACTATATATGTGTGTGTAACAGTTTGCTAAATTGCTTAAATTCAAACATGCATGCTATTTGTATTTATTGTTTTATAAATAGTTGTGTGATCATTCATGGTATACTGTGTGACCTGGTTTATGGAAGTGTAATCAAATCATTGTTTGCAAAGGCAGATCTAAGAGGTTATTTGTGAAGCTGATACAATGCTTTAAATGGGACAGTTTATCAATGAATGCCACCTCTGGAGAGATGCAATAAACTATATTACTAACAATTCACATATTATATAACAGCTCTGAGTCATTAGGTTAAATTGGCCTTCTGATCTAGCGATCTTAATTGTGTTACCAAGTAATACTGTTTAATGGCATCGCTGTTTATTTTTTGTCAATGTGTTTAGTTATTTTGTGTTACTGTTTAATGTCAACACTGTATTTTTTCTATAAACACGCTGTACAATGTTCAATAAAGAGATCTTTTGGCTAAGATATAGGTGGTAGAACTATGTTCTTTCCCTTGATGCTGGGATTTCCATGCTCTGTTTGTGGCTTTCTGATGACATGAAAAGCTACCAACATTCTACTGTCTGCTCCAGCTAGTGGAGTGATAAAGGAACACTGTGTATGGACGGGAAGAGCATCCTGTATATTTGTTTATACCCACTTTTCTATTCTGTATCAAAGAAATCAAGTGCACACAGTATGTGCTTTAATTATAAATCTATTTCTTCTAGCACAAAAAGCTTGTTTCATGTGATTAAATCAAGGCAATCATCTGAAATAATGGAAATGTTTAGTGAAAAATCTCACGAAAGATTTGAGGTCAAATATTCTGCTAGCAACACAATACTTAGCTACAGAATTCCCTCTCATGTCACTCTACACAGTGACTAAAAGGAAAGAGACAAGTTACCCCTTCAATACTAAAGCAGAACATACTGACAACATTGCCACTGTTGTGTGTTAAGATAAGGTTAGTGCAGTAAAGTAGGTGAGTGGTATGCTTCTCTGAACAGGTGGGTTTTCAGAGAGTGTTTGAAAAACTGAAGACTAGGGTAGACGGTAATAAAGTAAGTTATGGAATTCCAAAAAGAGTGGGCTGCTCTCAAGAACTTGTATAGCCAAGCATGGTAGACGTTAATGATGGGGGTTGAGAGGTGCAAATCATGAGCAGAACAGAAAGGGTGGGTTGGAGAACATCCGGAGACAAGAGTTGAGATATAGGGAAGTGCAGGTGGTGGAAGTGCAAATATTGTTGCATTGGCAAAAAATAGCTGATAACAATGCATCAGTGAACAAATACAACTGTGGGATTTTTTGCGAGAGTTGTGGGCTGCCATGAAAATAGGAAGGCTATACTAGTTATTGTTTTCCTATTTCTCTTTTTTAACTTAGTGTGATTATTTTTTATGAGTGTATTCTCATACATTTAAGGTGCTGTGCTACACAGTTACTTGAACCAGGCACCAGATTCCACACACACAGAGTCTTGATTATTTCCTGAAAACATGAGAGTTGAGCGTTAGGCCCAGACTGACGTTTGGGTGCTATATTTATGTTGACAATATATTTAAGAAACTAGTATTGGAAAGTTAGACAGTGGCGGAGCTAGTGAATGGAGGGCCCCGGTGCAAAAATAATATTTGCCCCCCCCTTTCCAGTGCCCACTTATTTTATATATATATGTGAGTGAGAGAAAGAGATAGAAAGATATGTATTCAACCTCGCCACAAGGAGGTAGCTAGCTGCATGGGGTAGTCTGAGGTGTTTTTTTTAGGCGGCAGAGGTAGGGAGAAGTAGGTGAGGGCAAGGGGATGCAGGCTGAGACAGATGGAGGAAGCTGTGGGTAGGGGGAAAGCAGTGGGGGTAGTGAATACATTAAGGGAGATAGAAGGAGTAACTAAGGGAGTTAGTGAGGGTAGAGGAAGGCAGTGTGGGTAGAGAGAAGTAGCACATGATAGGGGCAGGCAGTGGGGGCAGAGGAAAAAAGTAGTGGGGTAAAGGAAGGCAATGGAGTCATGGGGAATTGGTGGAATGAATTGGGAAAGAGGGAGCTAGAGGCAGGCATATATTGTGTTAGTGAGGGGTAGATGGAGGCAGTCTTGGGCACAATAATGAAGTCTGAGTCACTTTAATAGTACTATGGGGGTCACTATGATGAAGCTTGTGAGGGTCACTGCAATGTAGCCTGACTTATAGATTCATTGATACATACTGTTGCTGTGCAGGTGCAGCTCTGCTCCCTTCCTCCCTCAGTGTGCACTACAGATGTGCAGGCAACCCCTCACATCAAGCCCAGAAGGAGGTACTGCCAAGGGTGACAGGAAGGAATTACCTTCCTCCTTCAGGCCCTCGCCTATTTCCTCTTCTGGGTCCCCTGTGACGATCCGAGGGCAGGGGCTAAACAAGCCTATATCCCACCTGCTATAGACTTCAGGCCAACTACCAACAAGGACCGTTTGGGTTCTTGGAAATTTTGGCACCAGCAGACAATTCAGATGGCAGCATCATTTCTGAAGAGGCAGGCACCATCAGTCCCCACTTAGAAAATACTCAACAACGAAGTCAGTTACACATGCAAACAATGCCAGGCATGCAGGACTTTGAAAATAAAACCAACGGCACATCGCATACATTCAGCAGACACACATAGGAGAAAAACACAGGGAAGGGACAGGGGGGAGATGGTGGAAAGAGACACATGGCATTCCCAAGCACAAAAGTTGCAGGTTAACGAGTCCTGCAATGATCGGAGGGAGGACCGGTTCGCTTGCGATGAGCGCTGAAGGTGATCATTACAAAGCACGAAAGTTGTGGGTTAACAAGGCTTGCAATGAGCGGGAAAGCCACTCATTGTGGGGCTCCCGTACAGTAGACAGAGGGAGAGGTTCGCAATGAGTGTCGTAGTTGCTCATTGCGAGCCACGTGTTGAGCGCCGAAGGTGATCATTACAAAGCACGAAAGTTGTGGGTTAACAAGGCTTGCAATGAGCGGGAAAGCCACTCATTGTGGGGCACCCGTACAGTAGACAGAGGGAGAGGTTCGCAATGAGTGTCGTAGTTGCTCATTGCGAGCCACGTGTTGAGCGCCGAAGGTGATCATTGCAAAGCACAAAAGTTGTGGGCTAACAGGGCCTGTAATGAGCGGCAAAACCACTCATTGTGGGGCTCCCGTACAGTAGACGGAGGGAGAGGCTCACAATGAGGGCTTGCGATGAGCGCCGGAGGTGATCATTGCAAAGCATGAAAGTGGTGGGTTGATAAGCCCTGCAATGAGCGCTCATCGTGGGGCTTGTGATGAGCACCAAAGGTGATCATTGCAAAGTACGAAAGTGGTGAGATAATAAGCCCTGCAATGAGGCCCGTACAGTAGACGGAGGGAGAGCCTCGCAATGAGCGCCAAAGGGCACTTAGTGCAGGGCTTGCAAAGAGCACCGAAGGTACAGCATTCTCACCTTTAAAATGTTATTCCCATATATATATATATATATATATATATATATATATATATATATATATACTGTATATATATTGCATAGTTGTTTTAAGAGTAAAAAGAGATACTACAAATGCAATTATACTTTAGTGAAAGCAAAGGCTTGAATTGAATGTAAGAAACATTTCATTAGTTATAATTGATAATTGATAATTATTTTGAAATGCCCCTGTTGAGAAAACAGAACAAAGGCTACTCACAGTAAAACATGTACATCATAATTAATAAATTAAATGATAAAATATTGCATTCACTATAAAGAGTATTTTTTTTAGAAAGATGTATTGTGAGCATAGAACCACAGTGGTACTTGTGTGCTCCCATGTAATTTTTTTGGATGCACTGGGCGAAAAAGAGAGACATGACAGACAGAGCAATATATCCTTTTATAACAGGATTGGGGTGCCCTGGTTTGCCCTCCAGTGACTGAGGAGGTTTTAAAATAGGGGTTTGTTTAACCATCCCCCACAAAACTACTCTTTTAAAACCTTCCCTTTATGCAGATTAAACACCCCACTGGCTCTCACGCCATCAACATAAAATTAATGTCAGACTGTGAAAAGCACTACTTCATATTATTTTTTCTTATCATTTTCTTACTTTTTACAATATCTAAATTCTGTATCCCTATCAAAATGTAGTTGGCTACTATGCCAGATCTACCTTTTTTAAGCTTCCAGACAGTGAAGTGGAGAAGCACCTGCGAATGAGTATGCAAGGTATGCAAGGACCGATTTTTGCCTTTTCTTTGTGTGTATGTTACTTTTCTTGTTGTAACTGTGTCAACCCCCTAATGGTCAGTCTATGAACTGTAGCATTTCATTTTTTTAAACCAGTAACCACTTTTTTTTTTTTTAAACGTGGCGTCCCTCACACGGATGCACCCCTAGGCTGCTGCCTAGTGGGCCTAATGGGTAATTTGGCCATGACTATGCCCCTGATTATAATAGTTCTTTAATTAAGCCAAGTTTATTTTAGATATGCAAAATGGGCCTTTTGATGGATTAAGTGTCATCCATTTTGTATGGTTACACAAAGGGTAGACAAAATAACAGGACAAGTAATTTAACTTTGATGTAACCAAATCAAAATTACAAATGTAGCTGAAAATGTGTGTCAAATTAGGTTGATTTCCAATAAGACATATGTATCAGCTGTAGAAGAGATTTGAACGGTGGCTTCCTTTTGTAAATAACCTGGATCCAAGGAAAATGCACAATGACACATAACTTGGTATAAGAAGCATAAAACCTGGACTCTTGTGCAATAAAAAAAAAGTATTATGGTCTGATGAGTCATATTTTACCCTTTTTTCTACCTGATTTATGTTTGGGTAGAAAATAGGATTCCACCAACCCACAATATCTTTTCTCAAATGTTAAACACGATGGGATTCATAAGGTCTGATGATTGCTCTGCATGGTTATATAACAGCCAAGGAATATGAAGATCTTATACAGGACCCGGTGCACTCTGTGTTGCAAACACAATTCCCACATGACCTTCCCAAATCTCGGGATGATAATGTTTCCACACACACCACTAAACAAATTGGTTAGTGGCTTCATGAACACCAGGATTAAGTTAGCACAGAGTGTAAGTAAATTCCCGCTTCCTTCATCTCTGCACTAGATAAAGAATTTACCATATCTATGTTCATATGTCAGAAGTCTTTATGTAATATATATATATTTATATACATAAATATATATAGTGGCTTTTATATACACACATATATTGCTGGATTCTAGCAATAAATAAGTTGTCCTCAGGCAGAATAACAACTACACTTTGTGTGTGTAAATAACTCTGCGAGGAAGAAAATCCAGATCTCACACCACTTCCACATAATGAAACAGCAAAAAAGAGTGTTCTTAAAAAAAAAATGTTTTATTCTTAGCAAACATGTATTTATCGCCTTTTCAGTACCCAGGCCTGAGTTGTGCAATTGGTGGTTGTTATGGCAACGAGGCCTAGCAAATGGCCCACATTAAAATGTGTATAATCAAAGTGTAGGAGTTTATATAAATGGGAGGAATGGAGAGAGTGAAAAACAGAATCAGTTGGGAGGTCAATGCATAGAAATTATTTTAGCTACAATAAAACTTCAAAGGTGCTTTATTTGTAGTTATGTAGGCAAATGTAACTCTTCTAGACAACATTATATTTTATTATAAATATCATTCACATTGGTGTTATTACTGGTTATACATAATGCAAGTTATTTTTAATTTTAGATTATTTTAGATTATACAACAATGTGATCAATAAATGACTGTACAATATCTTACCTAATCATTTTAGTTATTTTAGACAGCATTTTCTAAATTTATACAAAAATATTTTTCATATTCTTTTTTATTTCAAAAGTTTTATGTGTCTTATATGTTTGCAATCTAAATATGGTAGAATAATGAAATTACAGATCTTAAACAATGACAACAACTGCAGGTGGCAGAATGTTGGAGGATTGTGCTGAATTATATCCCTGATTTGTTTCATTGAAATGTAGTTTATGCATGAGCAGGACAAATTGCTGCTCGTAATTATATAATTACTGATTAACTTCTGTGGTAAGGAGGATTATTCTCTCATTCTATTATTGCTGACAGTGTTTAATAACTTCACTATTAAGACCAGGTTTTAAAATGTGTATGATATTGGCACATTAAAATTAGTATAAAGTTGCTAATGGAAAGATATACCCTTTGCATACCTTTCAACATTTCAAATGACCAAAGAGGGACACTTGAAAAATGTAGTGAAACTCATAATATTTGAAAAAAAAAAAACATTATTGCACTAAACAACGCCAAATTAAAAACAAGGGGAGTAGCTAATTGTCGTAATAACACCAACCTGATCCTAAAAAATGCATCTCTTATTTGGGTCGATATATAATGGGAAGAGATAGGATGAAGCAAGTGTGGTCAAGACCACCACAACACAGGTAAGGGAAGCAGAACTCTATGTTCTCAAAGGATGCCTCCTACCTGGAAGGCTCTACCAATGTAGATACCCCAAATTCTGGCTGGTGCCCTACAACTGAGACAATAAGAAAAGGGGTATATCACATGCTCTCCCAAAATATACTGAAATTATTAGTGACATGAGTGCATATGATCTATAGTGGTGTTGACAAAATGGATAGTCCCATATAAAATTAAATTAAAAACAATTGGCAATTAAAAGTCAAAGTGAGAAAATGACAATGCCTTAACTGGAGCATAAAGATAAAAGTCTAAATAAGTTGAAGATAGGAACAATGACCAGAACAATATGTGTAATATATGCATCATCACACACGTCATGTTCGCGGATTATTTAAACACGCTTTCTGCCAGCATATCGGTAGTACCCTTACTGAAAGTCCAGTTATGAGTTCATGGTTACAGCCTATGTCCTATGGTTGCCTGTTGTGGCATGGAATGTTATTGTTCTGCACTCAGAGTGAGGTCTGATTTATAGACCTTTTGTATTTTGGTGGCACATCGTTTATGTGTTAGTTATCTCCAACATTTGTTGTTGACACACTGATTATGTGTTAGTTATCTACCTTATCTATCAGTGTGAGGCTCCCTATTATAGGACAAGGTACATATACTACTATCACTATGCTAAACCCTTTATGCATTTACTGTATTTACATGTATGCCATAATTTTGCATATTTGGTTGTGAGGTTCTCTACTGTAGGGCCATCTGCACATATTTGGTACCAACTCAGTTTTACTGTTGCAGTTATTATACTCTGCTGTATTTAGACCACTACTATAGGAGCACCTTTGCCATATGTTTGAGCATTTAGCCTTATACATATATATACACATATTGTTCTGTTCATTGTACCTATTTTCAACTTATTTAGGCTTTTATCTTTATGCTCCAATTAAGACATTTTTGTTTGCTCACTTTGACTTTCAATTGTCAATTGTTTTTAATTTTATTTTATATGGGACTATCCATATTGTCAACACTGCTATCGATCATATGCATTCATGGGTATTTGAATTTATTTCGGGAGAGCATGTGACTCACTCCTTACTGTCTTAGTTGTAGGGCACCATCCAGAATGTGGGGTATCTACATAGAAAGAGAATTCTAGGTAGAAGGCATGCTTTGAGATCATATGGTTCTGCTTCCCTTACCTGTGGTGTGGAGGTATTGACCACACTTGCGTCGTCCTAGCTCTCCCCAGTATATATTGACCCAAATAAAAGATGCATTTTTTATGATCGGGTTGGTGTTATTACGACAATTGGATACTCCCCTTGTTTTTAATTCGGTGTTGTTTAGTGCAATGTTATGATCGCCAGATTTGAGGAAACCACTCTCACCCCAATTCTCTCTCTATAGGTCGTGACTTGTTGTTCAGATCTCAGCACCCAGCCAAAACACCTTCTTAGGAGAACTCAGGACATCAGAAGTTGCTAACTCGCCCCAGAAGAAATACACAGGCAGACATTCCTTCCGTTTTAGAATGTTCCACTCAGACTGAAACAACACCATTACTTAGTGTCCAAATCAAACTGGCTTTCTTTATTGAATCACACAATTTATCCATTCTTCACACAGTTCTATACATCCTCCTCAGACCCCACCTCACCACCTGGGAGATGTCTATCCCATGATATATTAGAAATGGGAATGGACTTTGCCAAAAGGTGACTAATGAGTCTTGCATCCTGTTTTACAATCAAAGAGGCCAGTAAATGTACCACTATCCTTAACTAAAACTATCCTTTGCCCCACACAATGTAACTACTATAACCAATCTTCCAAAATCCTTTCCCCAAACTCCCAATTTAGTTTTATTACTTTATGACCCTGTAGCAGGACTACACATTCCATGCAGTTTAACCTTTCAAGTCCAGGCCATCACACAAAATTTTATAAGGCGAAAATTACCCTGCACTCTCTAAAAGCGTCAGATCTTAACCTATTCTTACCACATTCTGAGCACACATAAATTCTTTAAACATTACCCATACAAACAACATGTCCCAATCCCCATAACAAGTCTCTTGTCCAGTGTAATAGCCCCTGATATTAGCACCCAGTGTGCCAGATTTCCAAATAACAGAGTTACTTGTGGGGTTCAGGGGGTCCCATCATGGCCCCCAAATCGTTCATGACATGCAATAACGTTTTTTCCATTCCAAATATTATGAGTTTTTTTACTTGTATTGGTGTTAAGCACTAGGAAAATGACACGTATATATTTTTTCCTTCACTTATCATGTAGTGATACTGTGTTCTGTACATTGACTAAGTATTAGTGATACACACATAGGATGAACAGAAGATAAAAGCAATATCAATAAATATAATAAATGAAAACAGAACCCTGTTTTTGAGCTTAGAATCTTGCATATAGAGTTCTTTTTCAAGCAAACTATATGATTGAAAACTCGAAAACTTACAAGTATGAGGGTGATCTGCTTCATTAAATAGATGTGTTTCCAGTGAGGTTTTGAAGGACTTGAGACAGGAGGAAAGTCTAGTGAAGAGACGTAAGGAGTTCCAAAATGTTTTGGCAAAACTAGAAAAGTCCTGAAGGAGGGAATGAGAGGAGGTGATAATAGAGAAGGAGAGAAAAAGGTCATTAGCAGAACGGAGGGGAGGTGGGGATATTTTGAAATGAGATCAGAGATATAAGGAGGTGCATTATTGTTGAATGCTTTACATGTTAGGGTGCTTTTAAACTTTATTCTGGAGGTTATGGGGAGCCAGTGCAGTGATGCTGACATTGAGCGTTGGGTACTGTAGATAATTCTAGGGGGCGCATTCATTATAAATTGGAGAAAAGCAAGTGATGGGGGAGCCAGAAAGGAGTGAGTTCCAGTAGTCGAGACGAGATATGATGAGAGAATTAATTAGAATTTTAGTTGTGTAAGATAGTGACATTTTTTGGAGATATATTTTAAATCAAACAGACAAGATTTGGTGAGCAAATATATATGAGGAATGAAGGGGAGGGCAGGATCAAAAAGAACCCCAAGACAACGGGCTTAGGATGAGGGAGTGATAATTGCATTGTCTGAAATATTTTTTTAAGATTTCAAGTGAGGAAGTATAGATTCAGAAGAGGAGAAGAGGAGACGGCCTAGAACTGAACCTTGGGGTAGACCAATAGACAGAGGGCGAGGTGAACAAGTGGTGCACAAAAAGGAGATAATAAATGTTCGACCTTGTAGATATGATATTAGTAGTTACACATTCCAAGAGAGTAGAGACGGTAGATTAGAGGCAACAGAGAGATCTAGAAGAATTAGAATAGAGGAATGACCCTCTGACTTGGCAGTGAACAAATCATTAGTAACTTTTGTGAGAGCTGTCTCTGTGGAGTGATGAGGTTGGAAACCAGATTGGAAAGTGTTGAAAAGAGATCATTAGATGGATTAGATGTATCAGAAGAGGTATTTTTTTAAAGAATGGGTGTAATTATAGAATGCTTTAGAGATGATGGAAACTTTCCAGTGTTTAGGGAAAGATTGAATATATGTGTGAGAGTAGGAATAAGTGTGGTAGAGAAGTGAGGGAGTAACTGTGATGGAATAGGGTCTTGTGGACAGGTTGTACGGTGAGAAGTTGATAATAGATTGGAGACTTTGAGCCTGATTCAATTTGCTATTCAATTGGTGTCTTTTTGCGGGTTCCAACCAGTTTACAGGTTACGGCCTTGAAAACATTGTGGTTGTTAAACCCAGAAGTTACAGCCTCCTGAAGCCTTTAATCTTTCTTGTTTGCAAGAGTTACGCTAAAATCGCGAATCGCTATACAACTGCTACAATTCCCCAAGCCCGCAAATATTTTCACACCCATAAACGACAAATGTAGGAGAAAATCCTATGAATACTAGAGAGGACCCACAAGGGGGTTTAACCGCTGTCCGTAGCACTGTAAATGCAAATAAAAAAGCAATACAGCACTGTAAATGACGGGAAAGTGATCTAGAACATTAGAATTAATTGCACAGTCTCTATCATATAAATCGTCAATAAAACATACATTTTCTAATGTGTAATTTTGGGTTTATATCACTCTTGGGAATAAATGAGTTAATGCATATCAGGCCACCCACATGGACTAGAACAGTATTGGTATTCATTTTTAGTATTTTGTATTTTGCCGTTTTGAGAGTCCCATTGCATATCGGACCCCCATACCTAATTGATTGACATGTAACCTCCATGTTTTACTGCCGTAATGATGGTGGTCTGATTTTCTATTGGCTGTTTCAAAATGGGTGGCTACGGCCTTGCTTAATTGATCATGTTCCTGCCCTGAACTGCTACGCACGATTGCATGGTTTACAGCTTCGGCATTTGGCCCATAACTTGCGGGCTTGTTTAATTGAATATCACCAGAATTGTAGCAGAGTTCAAACCCGCAGCATACCCGCAGACATGCGGCCTGAATACCGCGAGATGGGGACTTCACTATGATCCTGTATTTATACTAATTTGTAAAATGTGAGAATGAGGATTCACATAGAGTAATTGGCAGTAATTATTGTATTACCAAGATGATCATTGTAGTATTTGATATTGCTAGATTGTTTTTAACTCATGGCTAGAAAACTGACATTGCTGCAGTCTTCCATCTGCACCTCATGTGAACACTTGCTCAGTTGTACTAGCTGTGCACTGTGTGAGACTGAACATTCAGGGAACATCTCTCAGCAAGAGTTGATAACATGCTGCTGAGCCTTTGTCCCTTATATGCTTCTACATTACAGTGCAAGTGCCCTCCAGATTCAGTATCTACATACAGTGGGCACACCCATACAGGGACAGTATTGTTATGTTTTATCATTTTAAATTACTCTTTGCGTTAATGAACATTGTTCAATGTCATGTGTAAATATTTGAACAATACTTGTATCTGTCCACTTCTTAGAATGATATTTGAGGTTCGTGGATTGCACTGTGTATACATTTTACATCTATTCCCTTTGACATCAAAGAAGCTTTCATATCCCTTTCATAATTGCACAATATTTCCATTATCAGTTTGTTATCTATGTGTGTGTGGAATAGATGTACTGTATGTGTATGTTAAGGTATGTTGTTGTATGAGATTCACCTTGAAGGGTACTTCGATCCGGGTAGTAGGTAACAGGCCAGGTAGTCCCACCATGACAGCAGGTGAGATCCATTCCTTCAGCATCTTCTCCCACTGAATATATTGTTGACTGGGTGTAAGAAACTAATATATCATTTCCATAAATCATAAGTTCTTTTGGACAGGTCAATAAACGAGCAGACCAATAAGGTATAATTAAAAAGATATATTTTACATAAATCAAGATACGGTTACACAATGAGTTTTAGACAAAAGGATACTTATTCTTTATTCTACATTACTATATAAAGGTACATTTTCTTATAACGTTACTAAATACTGCCCCAAAAGTCAGCATCTTCAGGGTCCATCTCTTTTACCCCGAGGTCAGGGTTCACACCATGGCTTCTGCTCTACTCAGCTGGGCACTCCTTCCTCTTTGGCTCTTCCTCTGGACTGACCCAAGTCTGGCCTTGTATTCTCTTTCTTGGACACTCCCTTTTGATCAGTGACTTCCCATCCCCACTGAAATCTTTCTCACCTCCCCCAAACTCCAAAAAAACGGGTTTATTTCTAACAACTTTTAAAAATGGGAATCCCACACACGCAGATGTCTCTTTGTTTACACATAAACACCCTGGGCCAAAAGCTTTTGTTGTCGTATTAATAGAATAGATATGTGAGAAATCACACCTTTCAGGAATGCAGTTTGTTTGTGATAAGGACTGATCAATCTCAATACATGATAAACACAATTTCACCACAAATTACAAATAATACAGGTTTATACAATTACATATATTTTATAAGATACACTTATTTCCATCATAAGGTTTACAGATTGCCACTCTATAAGCCATATCTTACATGGGGGTCCCTGGCCTCTGGCTGCCCTGCTCTCATCCGCCATCTTCTTCTTCACTTTAGCCAGGCTGTCATCATATCTGTGCATCATATGTGTGCCTCACTGGCTTTACATCCTTTATGGCAAACCCCAGAGCAGTAACCATTGCTGCCACACTTCTCAACATCTGGGACCTCTCCCCAAACCTCATGTCACTACCATCACTGATGATATGATAGTTTGCATGTATTTTCTCAAGGAAGAACAATTATCTCATCATGGGAGTAGTTAGGGGCCCTGTGCCTGGCTGCAGCTTCTTGCCCTCCTAACTGTGCCTGGGGTTCTTGGCCTCCCTGAGGCGTGTCCTTCCCCACCACTACCTACCACCCTGGGATCAGACCTCACCCCTTCAACCACTACATGTTGTGTGCCTACTGCTGGGGGCACATCCCTCTCTCCCTCTATCTCACCTGGGCCTCTACCTTTCTTGGGCCAACCCCTTCCACAAAGTCTCTCCTACGAGCTCCCTCTAGCTACACTTTGTCTCTCCTGTGAGCTCCCTCCAGCTCCACTCCCTCTCTCCTGTGAGATCCCTCCAGCTACATTCCCTCTATCCTATCTAACAAACATAAGGATAAATCAAAATAATATATTTTTATGTGTGTGATGTTTGTCTTATGCCCCCGTAATGTAGCCCATAAACTAATTTGCTATTCAATTGGCGTCTTTTAGCGAGCCACAAATTATCTACGGGTTACAGACTGAAAATCCCTGCAATTGTCAAATTTGTAACTTACAACCCAACTAAGCTTTGATCTTTCAAGCCTGTAAATGTTACAATCACAAATTGCTATTCAATTGCTACAATTCCTCAAGCCCGCAAATATTTTCACACCTGTAAATGTCAAATGTAGAAGAAAATCCTACTGGTACCAGGTAGGACTCACAATGGAGTCAAACACCTGTTCGTAGCACTGTAAATGCGAATAAAAAATCAATACTGCACTTTTAAAGACTCGGAAAGCGATGAAAGACATTACAATGTTTCATATCGGTGTCATATCACTTTTCAGGAATCAATGAGTTAATACATATCAGGCCACCCACATGGACTAAAACAGTATCGCCATTCATTTTTATTATTTTGTACTTTGCCGGATTGGGAGTCTGATCGCATATCGGATCTCTAAACGCTAATTGATTAATGTGTAACCTCCATGTTTTACATTGATTAATGTGTAACCTCCATGATGACGGCTTTATTTACTTTCAGCTGTTTCTTAATCGGTAGTTACGGCCTTGTTTATTTGATCATGATCATGCTCTGAAATGCTACATACGATTGCATGGTTTACGGTTTCGACTTTTTGCCCGTACATTTTGGTCTTGTTCAATTGAATCGCTATGTAATTGTAGGAAGTTCGAGGCCACAGACTTACGGCCTGTATAACATAATATGCGGGCTTGCAATTGAATAAGGCCCCATGTGCTTGATATCACCTGTGCTGGTATGCTATATATATGTATATATGTGTATTGTTACTCTATGTGTGTGTAAATTATGTGTTATGAGTATTATGTGTTAAGGAATTTAAGTGTGATATAATTTACCCTGATTTAATGTAAACAATAAGAAAAACACAAATAATCTCCTTCTATCTCTCTCTCTCATTCTCTTGCTCCAAGAGAACATGCATGATGACTTGCTCAGTTCCAACACAGTCAAATTGTAAGCCTTTGGACAAGGCTTCTAAAGTCTGTACCTGGCAGTTAATTATCCTTTTTGCGGTTCCCATTGGTTCCTATGTTTAATTGCGAGTGCAGCAATGGTTTTGGCGGGTGCCATAAAATGCAGCCTCTTCACAGTTATAGAGGAAAGCATGGCTTACGGACATTGGCTGAGTGACGTAATTTGGGGTGTGAATGTTTTGCATCAACATGTAAATTGGGTTGAAGAATCACAGACAGACGATTTATGGCAATGCTGTAAATTAGAGCATCTCATTAACATAGGGGCCTATGTGGGTTCATTACAATTAAAGTGTGTGTGTGTGTGTTCAGCATGACTCTGAAGATATGAGTGACCTTACATGACATCACTTGAAGAGTTTTGGGTGGAAACCTTCTTTTTAAAATGTGTGACAATAAACATTTTACTATAAAATTACTTGTTAGCCAGATAATTCCAAATCCAAGCTTGAGTCTAGGACTCTTGTGTGTTATATACTGCCAGTCTAAAGATATTTTACCTCATAAATATTACACAGTAAAAGTACTTTCAGATGGCATAATTTTATTGTCATGAATAAAATAATTTCTAAATCTTGTGGTTGATTTCAAGTTTTATAATGACATTGGTGTGTATTTATTTGAAACACTTTTAGGTTTTAGACTTTTTGCTTACTAAAACATTATTACACTGTAAACTCAATTTATTTACTGTTGAACTATCGGATTGATCTGTGTGCTGTGAATAAGGAACTATGCACTGGAGAATAAGATGGCACCTCATGGCAAACCTCTGAAGGCCACATGCTGGCCAAGGCCTAACTGTGGCTCACTAGTGACCAATGTAGTATTAATAATAATAATAATAATAATAATAATAATAATAATTAATTTATATAAAGCTTTTCTCCCAGATGGGATCAAAACTAATAGTAGGGGAAAGAAAAAGAGAGAGAGGGAGTTGTACCTTATTGGAACGCCTGGGTGAAGAGAATAGTCTTCAGTTTGAAAATCTCTCAAATCTCTCTAATTGAGTTTGGTACAGAGTACCAGAATCTTGGTTCTACATATATGTAGGCTCTGAATCCAGAGCTTTGTGAGGAGAGTATGAGAATGTTTTATATATTTTCTGGTGGAGATCTCAGAGTAGTTGGAACGCAAGGCTCCTTCAGATATCTGGGGCCTTCATAATGCAGAGTTTTGTTTGTCAGCAGGTCAAGCTTGGAATATATGTGGTCTTTCTCAGAGAGCCAAAGTAGGACATTGAGGACAGGTCTTATATGGCAGTAAATAAGCTGGTTTGTTAATAGGTTTGCAGCAAGGCTCTGTGCCAGTCCTAGACAAATGCAGTTGCAGTAGTCCAATCTTCATGATATAAAGACATGAAGCCTTGTGTTTATATGTTTTTGCAATAATGACCTTTTCAAATCAATCTATATTTGTTGTATAATTTGTGTATTTCTCTCTTTTTTGTTCTTATTTTGCGCTCCTTCTCTTTTACATCTCTGGAGCATTTCAGAGTATGGTTCAACCCAGAGGAAGTCTTATTTTTTTTTATTACAACACATTTTTGATTTGAGGTGGCGATGAACACAGTGTTTATATGTGTTTCTAACGCTGTATACAAACTTAAATCTCCATGATGTACATTGCATGTCCCGGAGCACTACAATGGTTGCAA
This sequence comes from Discoglossus pictus, assembly GCA_027410445.1. Classification (NCBI taxonomy): domain Eukaryota; kingdom Metazoa; phylum Chordata; class Amphibia; order Anura; family Alytidae; genus Discoglossus; species Discoglossus pictus. The sequence goes on along the minus strand of CM050164.1, from coordinate 213,725,304 downwards.
TTTATATGTGCATGGCAGAAGAAAGATTTACAGGACACAAAGCTGAATTTCGATCAGTGATACCACAATGTTGCTGTTTTAAGAGATGCTCTAAGCAAAATTGGGTTATTACTCTGAGAAGGGTGATAAAAGCGTTGCTGTATATAAAGTGAGACAAATATTTATTGATTGCAAAGCCAACATTGAGTCTTACCCTTTTTAAACCAATGCAAACTTAACGAATTAGTATTTGCTTGTAGTGAACTATGATGCCATACATGTCAAAATTCAAAATAAATGTAGACATTATCTGAAAAAAACAAAACAAATCTATTGACCACAATACAAAACTGTGACAGTAAAAATAAAGTAAAATCAAACTTTCATTTAACTTTGAGAAAATGGCCATCTTTTTAAAACAGGTTAATATAGATCGACCATTTAAATACCACTCAATCAACTTCCAATCAAGGTTTTGTTTTTAATTCTTGCACTTTATATCAATCCTATGTTGTCATTTGTACAGAATGGACAGACAACCCTATTTAAAAAGCTGACAGTTAAACAGTAGTTCCAATTTACACTGCAAGATACAGTTTATCTATATCTTAACTCATTAATTTATCTGCTGCTCTATCTTGTATTCTCTCCAAAATGTGCATGCACCCTTCCCAAGGGCACAGAATAGGGCCGGCATCCAGTGCTGGTTTTATACTTGCGTTACTCATAGGCACAGATCTGTCAGACCCCAAGACTTCTGTAAATTAACTAATTACATTGTAAAGAATATTGGCTTCACCTTGGGACACATGCCTGCACATCCAGAGCAAATTGTCTTCTCCACAGTTATAAACAACCTGGTTTTCGACCGATGTATATTTAGGATTCTCAGCAAGTGAAAACACAAATTTTAGAAAGACCAGAATCAATACTTGTTATCAGACAGTCAGTGGTCAGAAGCAGGCAGCAAAGTTTAATGTATGATATATCAGAGAAATATTTGGTCCAGGCAGAAATCCTAAACCAGGTTCACGAAAAAGAAATCAAAACTTGAACACAGGAAATCAGATAGGATAAACCAACAAGCCTACAAAGTTTTGTGGCCTCAGCTGAATTTAGATATTAAGAGCCCAGCTTTTGGTGACAGCTTTCCACAGACAGCCTCCCATGGTTATGTAGATGAGGTGATCGGGTAGGGGGATGAGTTTTTAACAGAGAAGGGGGCAATCAGGGAGTTAGTGGGGATGTGGATTCCTTCCACCGCATCTTTAAATGGAGAGAATCGCCATTGTCATTATTATTGGTAGGTTTTAGCTCAGTAATTTACTGAGCACAGCCTTTCTAGCAAAATGCAAAAATCTGCTGCATCTAAATGGTAACCCCCTGCAGGGATACTACAAGTACCCCAAAGGCAGCAACTATTAACCCCCACATGCTAAAGTGTCCCTAAACACTTAAGAGTAAATGGATTAGGCTCTGCAAGGGTGCCCGCAACATGGGGGGTTAATTGTAGGTGCAACTGGGTTAACCAGAAATGTCATTTAACAATCTGCAGCAGTGGTTAATTTTATGGCACAGGTCCCACACAGCGGGTGGGGGTTAATGTTAGGGGTTATGGGGTCTCTACCGGGACCCACTACAGAATGGATAGTTAATTTTAGATGCAAGGGAGGTTCTTTAAGAACCCCCCTTGCAGGGGTTAACTATCTTTTCCATGGTCTATAGAGACCCTCATGATTATGTATAAGGGGCGATCAGGCAGTGAGCAGAGGTAGGGGATGCCCAGGGATTCCCTCCAGCAGGGATTTAAGTGGTAGGAATCCCCAGGGCATGACATGAGTGCTTTCTATTAGCTCCTAGAGCTGTTTCCCATTCATAAAGCTTAGTTTGTGTACCTCGCACACTGAAATATCTTGCTGACAAAGCAAGGGTTTACGGATATGGGCTGAGTGCCCTAATTTGGGGGACCTAAAAATATACATAATGTTGTAACTTGTGGGGGGGGGGGGGGAAGCTGATCCACGGCAGTGCCCTAACTTAGAGCACCTGCTTTGCATAGGGGCCTTAGCTTGGAGCAAACTATGCACGCATCATACACACTTGTATTACCTGACATCATGCAATGTGAGTTCCATAATGATGCACAGATGTGGAGCCATGTTTACTCTGCAAGTTGCAGGTTGACATACACAGAACATATTTACAAAAATGTGACTGTTAATACCTGCCTTGGACCAATAGAAGATTTTGAAGGTAGCCAGAGAGTCGTGATCATAATGCTGAGAATCCAACTAATAAATAAACTCTTTGCATCTAGATTCACAAATTCCCCCAGGTGGCATCTGCCTGATGTAGTGCCATGTATTCCCAGGGGATTCTGCGGTTGGAATTATTTTGATTAAGACCAAAATTACATGCAAAAGTTGTTTGGAATAGGGGAAACCCAATCCAATATGAGCATGTTTAGCATCTCCAATTACTGTTGTGCAATAAGAGAGTCATTCTTTTGCTTGGAAACATTTTAAAGCACTGGCAGACGCGCCTCTGGCAGGTGATTTACCTCTAGGAAGCTACCTTCTCTGTCTTAATAGAAATCCATTCCAGCCTGTCCACTAGTTTAAATAGTACATACTAAAGATAGAGCAATTAATGCAATTAGCATGCAATTACTGTATATATATATATATATATATATATATATATATATATATATATATATATTTGGATTGTAGCTTCATAGAAAATATATCTATTTTATATTGCATGAAATTCAAATATTCTAACAGTTTAATGTTTTCCTGTGCCCTTGTAATAGATACATCTGTTCCCTTTGTCTTGTGATCCTCACAAGTTATCTTACAGGACTCCAGATTTGCTGATCACACAGAGAATCATTAAGTCATTTCCCTTTCTGAATTAGGAACATGTTCCCTTCTGCTGCCTCATACAAACGAGCTTTCCCCAGGTGGCTCTCTCTTACAGACAAATCTGATACCCTGCTTAATTTGCATATGTGAATTATTAAAATATGTCTTATCAATAATTAAACTTAAGCATGTTTTGCTGGCTCTTTTCTTGTTTTTCTTGCTCTATAATGACACCATAGAGAGACAAAAGATGGTGTTAACTCCCTCACTGCCAAAGGCACTCCCTACTATTTCATATACAAATTACCAAGTCCATGGTGCTTCCAGTACTAATGGAGTTAAATCTTCATACTTTTTATTTACACCTCATATGGATATCAAGAGAGATCTGGGACTAAAAAAATAATAATTTAACTTTACTTTTATTGCTTAAAAGTGCAGCTACATTTAGAAACCACATTTTGTGAGTAAGGCATTTTCAGAAAATTTACTAGGTGCAATCTTGCAGGAATTTTTGCTACCCACTATAACAATGAACAATATTAAACATACACAAAGCTAATAATATTTAAATGCTTGCTCAACTGTGTATTTCTCCCCAGCAAATTATATTACATTTTAGCTGGGAAAGTGTTAAGCAAGGGTATATGGAAAGATTAAACAGAGTGCATATAAAGTGATGTATCACTGGCATCTACCACCATCAACTTTGTCTCATGAAGGACAGGATAACTCATCTTTATGTTGAAAATGTTATGGTGACATTTTTAATTTTACTACTTGTGGACCTGTCCAAGAATACAGATATTCTGAGGTTATTTGTACACTATTACCATTACATAGCATAAAGGGACATTTAAATGTTTTTTTCCTTTATTGTATAGAGTGTATTTGATAATGCCCCACTGTGTGTTTTCTTTGTTCAGATGATTTTCTGAAAGTAGAAAAAATCTGACCCAAACGTTTAACTAATTTTGTGGATTGCCACTGTCAGCCAATGAAAAGTAATTCAGCTTTATATACTTGTCTGTTAATGAAATATATAGATATATGCCATTTAAAGGGCTATTTAAGTCATAAGTTGTGCAGCTAAATTAATACAGCTAAAAGTGTATTAGTTTGGGTTTACTGAAGATTTGAATCCCCCTCTAAATTGATATATACATGCCGGTGCAGACGGTGCAAGGCACAGAGGCCCCTGATCTCTGAGGGGTCCCGCGGAACCACTTTAGCCCCTGTGGCCCCACGGGCCTCCTGTGGATCCTCTGTGGCCCCCGTGGGTCCCCTGTGGCCCAGCAGATCCTCTGTGGCTCCCGCAGACCTCCCAGGGGGTCATTGTGTCTCCTTATGGCCCACTATGGCCCCTTATAAGCTTCAGGGGCCCTATTGTACCCCTGGGGACTTCCAGTGGGTCCCCTGCAGCCCCTTATGTCCCACTGTGGCCCCCACAGGCCCCAGCGACCCCAATCAGGCCCTGTGACCCCAACAGCATCTTATGGCCCCCGTGGACCTCCCTTGCATCCCCTGTGGGTCACCTGCAGCCCCTTATGGCCCACTGGCGGCCCCCACTGTGCCCCCTGCAGGCCCTGTGGCCCCCATGGCCTTTTATGGCCCCCACAGACCACTTGTGGCCTGTTGCGGACCTCTGTGGCCTCCCTCAGCCCCTTGTGGCCCTTCGCAGAATTCTGTGGCCTCCCTCAGCCCTCTGTGAACCCCTCAGCCCCCTGGGGCCCCCCTCTGCTCTTATAGTACTATAATATTAATAGATGTATATGTAAATGTGTACATTTATATACAGTATAAATATATATATATATATATATATATATATATATATACACACATATATATATATATATATATATATATATATATATATATATATATATACAGTAAATATATATATACAGTAAACTCGCGATTATCTGACACTCAACTAACCGGGACTCTCAAGCAACCCGCACTGGCATCGAGACTGCAAAAAATAAATATTAACCTTTTTTCTAATTATTTTGTCTGGGCCTAAATGGCCCAGATTAGGTGCCAAAGACATTTTTAAAGGCATTTGGAGGGGTTTTGGGGAGTTTAACGGTCATTTAGCCCCTTTTTTTCAGGGACTCCCGATTAGCTGGCAACTACACTCCGGCAATAGGTCATCCCTGTAGGCACCGGATAACGGGGAGTTTACTGTATATACATATTATATGTATATGTACATTTATATATATATATATATATATATATATATATATATATATATATATACTGTATATATATATTTTTCTATATATTTTCAATATATTTTATATTTGTACTGCATTGAGGTTTGTGGGGGGGGCAGATTTTTTTTGCACCGGGGCCCCCTTTGCGCTAGCACTAGCTCTGCCACTGATGGGTATATATATATATATATATATATATGTATATATATATATATATATATGTATAGACTGTGTACTAGCTACTTGCCAGTCAAAAAATGACAGTCAATACAATTAATAATGTACTGTTAAACCATATCAAGCTTTTTAATTGTCATGTATAGAATAATAATATAACAATTCATAACATTTCTCAGAATACAGGTTTCTAATATGCAACCTATATTGTAAACAGTGGGTAATGAATTTTTTTTAACAATACTAACATGAAATCATTTAACTTTTTTTAAATGAGTGTCTTCAACCATGACAGAATGATTATTAACATACAACTTGTATTTAAACTCCTGGTAAAGCATGTATTGAATCCAGAGGAAGGCAAACAGTACCCCCCCCCCCCCCTTTGCAACTTAGCCAATTGTCTCAAAAGGGGAAAACATTAATTCCTTCCTGACCCCATTAAATGGTGATTGGATTACTCCCTGGATGAATCCTTTCTATTTAATTATACATTGAATTTTAACAAATATTTCTGCTGCATATGACATAAATCATTAGTAACATTCAATAAATTTAAACTTTTTAACACACAATGCAAACATTAACATAAGATAATTTAACATTTAATCTGAATTTATTTTAAACTATAGTGATCTTGAATATGGAATCCAGAGGAAGGCAAATGTAAAAAAATTAAATTTCAACTTTGTAAATGTGTTGAAAGTGTTGTCAAAAAAAAATTCCTTTCTGACTCCATTAACTGGTAATCGGATTTGTCCCTAGATCAATAATCTGTATATCATGAAACATTTACATTTTTCTACAAATGATGATGCTGCTACTAACATTAAGCCTTAATTACATAGAATGCATCAACTTATCAGTCCTTTTCAAACTGAATTTTAAGATTACAAACCTCAAAAAAACATCTTAAATTGTAAACAGTAAAGGTAATAAAGTGCAAGCTAACTGTTTTGTGGGGCCAATCATGGCTAAAGTAACTTTCAAGACATTCCATTTTATTTTATTTTCCGTTGAAAGTGGTTTTCTTTCAAAGAGCACAGCAGACTTTTATTTGTGTCTATGGGATGTAACCCCCTTTTTTCCCTTTCTTCCTTTTTTGTTTGTTATTACTGTATTTTTCACAAATTGTAGATATAGTTTTGTAAGTGAAGTAGTGTTCCTCTAAGAAGAGGCCAAGTGACCTTCAATGTCTTACTTAAAATGAAACCACTATTCTCTCTGATTACAAAACCTCCTAGTACACAATGTTTTTTGTAAAAATACGTCCATCGTGTAGTAGATCACCCTGACTTGGGTTGTCTTCAATTGAAACTTTAATCTCATCTGGATTTGTGCACCTTGAAAAAGCAACATAGAGTCCATGTGCAAAAACAGGTTCTTGTAAAAAAATACCCACAGACTTAAAAGCTTGTCCTTGGGATTTATTGATGGTCATGGCAAATGTCATGATAACTGGAAATTGTCTCCTTTGAAGGACAAAAGGCAAACCACTCTCACTTAGAGCTAAATCAATTCTTGGTATAAAAACTTGTTCTCCTTTATGGGTCCCACTCATAATTTCTGCATGTATAAAATAATCTTTTAAATTGTGCACAATTAATCTGGTCCCATTACAAAGTCCTTTTTTTTGGATTCATATTTCTCTATAGCATGACAATTTCTCCTTTTTTCAATTGCAAAACATGTGGTGGCATTCCAGATGGTGTTAAAGAATTAATAAATTCTGTACTCAAATTCGATTCACTGTCTTTATCGTCAGCCAGAACTGAATCTTCACTGTAATAATTATTTTGTGGTGCATTGATGAATTTTAAAATTTCATTATTTAGATTCAAGGCATCTATATTTTTTAATGTTAATATCACTTTGTTTGCAATGTCTGTTGATGGAATTTCAATGGTATCGTTGGGTAAATCATGTATTTGTGGATGTTTTCCTTCTCCAATTTGAATGAGCCAATCATTGAATTCATTTTGGACTTCAGATCTCATATTTCATTCTAATTTGAGGTGTGTAAATATTTTCAACAGGTTACTTGTCTTGATAGATCTTTCAATGATATCAGTTCTATTTCCATGTTCTAAATCTCCGCCTAACAACATCACCTTTCCACCAAATGGCAAATTATTATTCATCACTTCTTTTAAGAATCTATCAATGCATTGCAAAGCATCACATGACATCATTGTTGTCTTGTCTATGATAATTAATTTATTGAAATGTTTTGGCTTGTAAAGAATTCAGTTGAATATCTGACACTGATGTTTCTAAAATGGGAACTGGCAACTTAAATCCACTATGCACAGTTCTACCACCTTCTAACAAAAGTGCAGCAATTACAGTTGTTGCAAATGGCATTGCTATTGGACCCTGTGCTCGAATGTAACTCATCAAACAAATGTACAGATACGTTTTTCCTTATGCACCAGTTTTTCTTCTGTTTTTTGTTTTTGTAGTCCTGGATCAGGCAAATAAAAACGTGCACAATTTAATCCATGAGCAATAAATATTTCTTGAATTTCCATTAAAGTTTTTAAAAGTGTGATTGGTTCATTGTAACGTTTCAAGAAATCTTTGGACATATTTAATTTAAATGTTTCCCACAAAGTAAATGCATCATGTACATTGCAAAAGAAGCAAATGAACGCAAATTGTTCTCTCATTTGCTTTGGCATTTGACATAGTGCTGCTTCTTCCACACACCTCTCCCATTCTATATCATCTGCTATGAAGTTTTGATGTCTTGCAGCTAATAGGAAAGTCTCATAAACAATGTAATTCACTGTGCGTAAATGTTCAAAACTTTGTGCACCGGGAACATGTAAAAGATTTCATTGCCTGCAGTAAAGCAAGCAAACTGACTTTGTGGCAAATGTACGGTTAATTGATACACAGCATGTGACCGATCATGCATCGCAAATTTCAGAAGCCGCAACATTGCTTCCGGAGCACTGACATAGAGAGCATCTAAATAATTAGAAAGTTTGTCATGTAAAATTGGATTTTCCTTTTTGTTTGCTGCACCTTGCACAACAACAGTTGCTGCATCATATCCTTTGTATATATATTTATACACATATTTGATGGATTTAATAGAAGTGCAAGCTTCAACATTTATGTGTGCATTGTACTTCATTAGCAAATGTGGATTGTATGGAACGACATATCTATTATCAACCTTTTGTCCACGGATAATAGCTGTTTGCCCTTGTCTTCTTTTATACAAAGGGTATCCATCACAATTAGCATAAGTTTGCATTTGAAATTGTTTTGGAAATTGTTTTGTACATTTTTTATTTTCCATACATGGTGAATTTGGATTCATATCTCCACATGGACCATAAATCATTCTGTGTGTGACAATTTCAAATAGTTTGGAATATTTTTCTGGATGTGGCAATTCAGCAGTAATGACTGAATCCACTCTCTCTCTGCAGTATTCAACTTATCTTTTTCCTGCAGGATTAAAAGTATGTGAGCATGTGGCAGTCCTCTTTTTTTGAAATTCAATGCTATAAACAAAAGCCACACATTTTCCAAATAACTGTGCTTTAGTTATGTCATGTGTTAATGAATTGATTTTGATTTTGAATAATCTTGCCACTAAATCTGGTCGGTCAGAAGTATTTTGTCCCAGATTCAAATTTTCCTTGATCACTGGCCATTGTGGATTACATGTGAATGTAATGAATAAATCTGGTTTTCCAAATTTTGTGACAATAGCCATGGCATCATTATATCTTTCTCGCATATTGCGAGGAGATCCTTGGAAAGTGGATGGCAAGATGATTTCTCTCCCAGCTGGAATGTCTCTGTTGGTAGCCAATTCAACGACATAATCCATCAATCAACAATACTGCTCTACTCAAAGATTATTTTGTTGACATTTTATAAAATTTAGATTATTTGCTTGGACTTGTAGATAGGAATCAATAATCCATTGATGTGTGAGTTTTAAATTGGATTAAAATAATCCTGAATAGAAGTTTGTGCCACTTTATATTTCAGCAAAGAAATATTGCATCTAACACAAACTTTACTATTGGGATAACTTTGCAATTGTAATTTTGGTTCCCATCCAGGTTCACCATTTGTAAAGAAAATGGGATATGTCATTGGATCTAAATTACAACTTAATATATTTATGTTTATAAAAGGTTGTTCTTCATTGCGTGGATATATTCTAATATCCCGCTGAAAAGGTGGTTCACCATCTTCATTTTTAAAGACCATGTCAACCTCATTTAATGTTGGTAAAGTATACCATCTTTGATCAGTGTTGCGATCTCCTTTTAACACCATATTTACTCTTGGCATTGTCAATTGATGTATTTGAGCATGTTGCTGTTGTTCTTTTTAAACCTGTGCTAATTGTTTGTATGCTTGACTGTATGGGCTGTTGGCTATTATTTTATCCAGTCTATGTGCAAACACTGTTTATTTTCTGTAAGTGTCATTCTTTGTTCAACAGCTTCCATTGTATCTAAAACATATAACTGTGCAAATTTCCTTTGCTCTCCTTCTTGTGGGTGTAAATGTGAAGTTTGGTGGTAAGTTTGTCATTGAACTCTAAAACAGTAAGGACCATGTCCTGGGACATTTTTTGCTAATGTAGCACCCATTGAAGCAAATGAAATTGCACTGTTATAATTCCTTATGTTTTTTTTTAAATTGGTATAGTTTGGAAATGTTGGATTGCTCATGATACTTTGTAAGTAATCTGTCCTTTCTGACAACAACTAATGAAGTCTCCGTCAGTTGGTCTTTCCTTGAGAAAATGATAGGCCTTACAAAAGTGCCAAACAACATTGAGTAATCCACAATAATGAGTGTCTACTTTTAGTGCTCTAATAAACCCATTATCCTGAGCTTCCTCAACATAGATATCACTACAACTTTCTATATCTACATTGGTGTCATATGTCTGAACATTGGTGTCAATACAGTAGGCAATATTGTATCATTGGGCAATGGTTCACAGACATGTTTTTGTTTACTTTTTCGTTTTTTTGAAGCTCCAGCACACTGACTTTGTGCTTTCTTACTCATTTTTCTTTTATTTAAAAGTCTCTGTCGGTCTTCTTCTCTCAAGCCTTGGGAAGTTTCAGGTGACTGTGCAACTCTCCATCTTTGCTTCCTTTCCCTTGCCAATCTTCTTTTGTGTTCAATTTTGACTTCTCCATTATCCGCCATTGTAATCTGTAATTGTAAATACAGGTGTAAGATGTAATGTTTTTTTGTTCTGTACATATTGTTTGTAGCTGCTCTCAATCCAAAGGTAAATAGCATTAATGAAAGAATGCAAAGATGTGAAAATCTTTTTTATCTTTTCTCTGCAATCAATGAAACTATTTTTTGTTGATGTTTTTTTGGCATACATTAAAAAGCAAAGCACTGCACATATATATCTTGATATACATATATATATTTTTTTTACTAATTCATTGCTTCGTCATTACTAAATGAATATACGTTACTGAATTAATCCAAAACTGAGATCAATGGTAGACCTAAAAAGTTAATTATATTGTCATAAAGAAGATCAAACAGAAACAGCTATTATCAAAGTATAGATGTGGCTTAAAATAATATTCAATTTTCTTAACGATGCAATTAATTTAGTTATGATGCCTAATTTAGGTTCTTTAAAAGGCACTTAGTTAAGCATATATATATATATTGCTATTTTTTTTGTTATTGTAATGACAAATGAAATACTAAAAACTTCATTCATTTTCATTTTTTGTTGTTATTGTAATGAAAAATGAAATCCTAAAAACCTCATTCATTTGCAAGTTGTTCAAAGCAATAGGACACTATATAAGCTATAATAAACCTTAGTTTTGGATAGATGTTCATTAACTAAAATGGTCTGTAAAAATAATATGCTATGTCGTTATATCGAGCAGTATTACATTTTTCAAATTGCAAATGAATGAGTCCCTAAATAAATATAGTTTCATGAATTAATCATTAAGTGTCATCAATCCCAAACCATAAGGGCATGAAATCATATACCTGTGAACTTGCTGTTGTTTGTGTTAAAATCCTTGCAAATTCTTTAGTCAGGTGCAGAGATGAGTAATCTGTGAAATAACATGAAAATAATTTTTAATCATTGTATTTCATTAATTCTTGATTGAATGAAGTCCATATATTTAAGTGCTTAGTAAAATGTACATTTTTTTAAGTCTTCTAACCCCATCTTTTTTAAAATATTATTATTAATTAATAGTTCCAAAAACAATGTACATGAATGAGCAGTAAGGCAGATATATAAGTGCATGTTAAAAATTGTTATTACTTTTATTGCAGTCTCAATTTTTTTTTTAATGATGACTAATTATTAATTACTTAAAATATTATTATACGTTTATTAATCAATAACTGTTAGTCATGTTACCAACAAAAAATGAAGCCTGTTTTTTTCCATAACGACATCATTAAATTATATACCTGTCAAGATGATCTTTATGGTGTTCAAAGGCTGCAAACATCACTCTCTGTGTTGAGTCAGCTGCAGAGACAATGAAACTGTGAAATAAGATTGAAATAATTTGTAATATTTAGCTTCATCCCTATCAGGCAATCAGCAGCAACACAGATATGTTGGTATAGATGCAAAACATAAAAGCATATTCATCAATGTATTGCTAAATCAAACCTTTTTTTGCAATTATTAGTAATTATTAATTAATTAATATATTGATATACGTTAATTAATCAATAAGTGTCATCAATTCCAAATAAAAAAGTTTAATCCTTATTTTACCTATAAGAACATAATTTAATGATATACCGGTAAAGATGATCCTTATGCTATTGAAAGTCTGCAAACGTCACTCTCTGTGTTGAGTCAGCTGCAGGTACGCTAAAACTGTCAAATAAGATGGAAAGCATTTGTAATATTTTGCTTCTTCCCAATCAGGCAATCAGCAGCAACACAGATCTATTAGCATAGATGCAAAACATAAAAACATACTCATCAATGTATTGTTAAATCAAACCATTTTTTGGTCCTGATTACTAATTATTAATTAATTAATTAATACATTACTATACGTTAATTAATCAATAACTGTCATCAATTCCAACTAAAAAGACTTTAATCCTTTTTTTTTTTTTAAAAGAACATAATTTAATGATATACCTGTAAAGGTGATGTTTATGGTGTTGAAAGGCGGCAAACTTCACTCTCTGTGTTGATTCAGCTGCAGCAACACTAAAACTGTCAAATAAGAAGGAAAGCATTTGTAATATTCGGATTAATCCCTATGACGCAATCAGCATCATCACGGATATGTCAGTGCATCTTAAAATATACATCTTGTTTGTGGTCCTTTTTTTTTTTTTTTTTTTTTAATAGTACTAATCAGAATTTTAAAAAATAATGTACTTTAATAATCAATTAATCACTGACTAAATGTATTCTAAAGATCTAAGCATTAATATATTCCTAAACTAAAAGTATTGTAAAATCTGAAATATTTTGTTCCTAATGATTACTAATAATTAATTAATAAAATAATGTACATTAATAATTAATGAATCAATGTGTAAATGTCTTCAATTTTTTTTTTGCATTAATGTATTAATAAACTTTAATAATAAATTAAAGTACAAATATTAATTCATTATTCAATTAATTAATATATTACAAACAGCTAAGCATGAAAGTATTGCTAAACTAAATGAAGCGTAATTTCTTGTTTGCTCAATTTGTTTAACTAATCCTTTTTTTTATTAATAATTAATGAATTAATTATTGATTAATGATTATTAATATATTGTACCTTTTTGTATTTAATATTCATCAATCAGTATCCTGAAGAGCTAACAATCTCTTTTGATTTTCTGGCAGCAGAAAATGTCCAGTCAGACTGTCATCACCTGAGGAGAAAGTGTCAGTCCTGTGGCAAGTGTTTCCTATGTATAGGCTGCGTGTGCGAGACAAAACCGTTGGTTTAGGCAGGAGATCCATCATTTCACAATGTTAATGTGTAAATGTATAAGTTAGTATTGTAAAATGGCGACGTTAGTCTATGTTTTCCGTGTTGCACACTCATTTTACGTCCTTCCTATTAGTATTTTTCTACCGCGTACATCGCTGGCTGTGTTTTGCCTCGTTTAAATTTTTTTCAGCCGCCATTTTTTTCTCGCTTAGGCGATTTTCAAGTGCCGAAAAAACTCACTTCCAGACGTCCTGGCTGTTCTCCCGTGCTATCGATGACCTTTTTGTTGTATTTTATGCTTTATTTTTTGTTTTTTTGTTGTAATTTGGTTTGTAGGTCGTATTTTTTTTGTTCTAAGTCCAGCGTCTCGTTTTTTTTTTTCAAAATCCTGCGTCTCGTATTTTTTTTCCTTAGTCCCGCATTCGTCAACTACTTTTAGCCTAAGGCTGTTTGTATGTAGGCTAATTTGTTTGTAGGCTAAGTCCTGCGTGTTTCATTATCTCCACTTCTCGCCTCGCAGGCAATGAGCGCCTTTGGCGCTAATCGCCTAAGTGCTCTGATTTTAACGGCTCACCTCGCTATGCGGGGCTCGGCGCTGATGAGCAAAGCGTGACAACGTCTCGTAGTTAGACAATTATAATATGTGATATATATATATATATATATATTTTATGGGGCTGCATCAACTAAACCACTCAAACCTGCTGCATATGGTTGAGCAATATATTTGTTGCTATATAGGTTAATAGGTTATTCAACCAAATTTAGTCATACAGATAGCTAAGTGGTAGCGAACTTGCCTACTATGCTCTAAGGCTGAAGCTCAAATCTATTTTTTTATTTATTTTTATTGTGTTCACAGGTTAGAACAAAAAATGGAACAGATATAAACAGTAAGGGAAGGATATAAGAAAATGGTGGGCTCTGCATTGCATTGACAGTCACATTCCATGAGTTGTAAAACATAACAGAGCATCACTTCTCACCTGCAGACAAAGCACAGGATAACAATGCATTTTCCTATAGTAAACTTACAGCAAAGTTCCTGGCAATTTCTTACAGGTTGAAAACAACTCATGCAGAAACCCCAGCAATGATTGGCAATAATTACATTAAAGCACACAGAGAAAAAGACAGGCTTGGTGGGAGGTTCATACAGGCTGATTTCAATTTAAAAAGAGTATAAGAATTATTTGTTCATCTACATACAGGACAGATAACACTAGCAACTTAATTCTTACTTCATATCTCAGTTTAAGTATCACGTATTTGAATTTCTCCATGTTTTGATCTAGGCTTGTAACAAGAATTGTATGTGTTATAGGGTACGTGTTTTAGAAGCTATTTATAATGTTTCAAAATACACTGTATACATGTTTATTTTATTTACTTTTTTCAAGAACTAAATTTTAAAATAGGCAGCAAGTTGTAAAATATAAACAAACAAAGTATTAAGCATTTATTACATTTTATATGTAATTGTAAATCTGTATAATATACCATTTCAATTTTAGCAGAGGAGACTCAATGTGGAAGAGGTTTCTATCTGCATAGTGGGAGTATGGTAGCTGCAACTGCCAGTGTTCTCATTAGTACTTACAGAAAGTTTTTTAAAATTTTTCATTAAATGCCCTGTTTCGACATAAGTAGCCTAGTAAAGAAAATTGGCATCTGCCTTGTTGTATAGCTTTCTCACACAGTTTCTGATACTTTACACTTACTTCACATTTGGCTAATATTATGTTATGGTGTGTGTCACAATCTGCTTCTTCAAGGGGGCTTGATATGAACCTAGTTCAAACCCACCCCAGCAGAATCATGTAGTTCCTGTTCTCTGTGGCACAAAGCATGGCTTCTAAAGAGGGCAAGGCCCAAAAGTACAGACCGCGAATACTGGATACAGGTTACTAGTGGCCCATGGCAAGATCACTCCCCAAGTCAGGATACAACACACAGAAATAGTCTCACACCTTGAATATGTATAAACTATAACTTAACCTTTATTGAATGATCAAAACAACATATTTATACTCTCCAATACCACACCCTGTGTACATTTGAGTAAGTGTGTGATGAAATACATCTGACTTGCAGCCTTGGGTTGCTATAACAATTGAGATAAAACTCATCAGAAATCTAAACGATAGGCCAGATGCCCATAGTTAGCTAGGGCAGAAAACCTTGATGTAAAGCTCAAATGTTTACTTAGGACTACTCACATTAGGACTTAGTACTACTTAGGACTACGTACATACATCTGTCTTGACTGTGAGGGTGCAATGATCTGCGCTAACTTCTGTGCAGAGCATTCTTACCAGTTCCACATAAGTTATATATAACATTTTCCCTCTCATAATATATAATAACTAGTATACATAATAACTATGTACAGGCAACATAACACCACACACAATAATACATGATCCCAATGCAACATTGTCATGCTCCCTTGGCCATATTCATAATTACTGGCAATATGAGTCCTTAAACAATGAAATCATGAGAGTGTGTAATTAAACTTCTCAAAGTTTTGGGAGTCTTTGGGGATCTGGTTGGAGGTGGTGGGGCAAATGAACATATGTTTATAAGTATGTAGAAAAGTTCGAATGACGTGCCCTGAATGGACCCTGCTATTGCTGGACCAAAGTGGAAGTTGAAAACCTAGACTAAGGTACTGGAGGAAGTTTTAGTTTTATTCTCTTTATAATTTATCTCTCTATAAGCTTGTTTTTATGTCTATGCACTGTTTAAAGGTATTCACTTACTAACTACAGTGTCAGTTTTTGTCTATCTCCACTTTAGACTGATTTAAAGCCATCATCTTTGAGGATAGGTATCTTATTAGTGCTATAGAACAGTGATTCTCAATCCTCTCCAGGACCAACCAGACAGGACATGATTTTGGTTTAACACTGTGTGAACACAGAAAGAGCAATTAGTGTTAACAGTCTTTAATAGCATAATCTGTATTCAAATAGTGCTAAACCTAAATTATGGTCTGTCTAGTGGGTACTGAGGAGAGAAGCAGTAAATAATAATTTTATATACATGTGAAAGATTTAACACTTGCTTTGCCCCTTACTAAGATGTTATTGGACATGTTATTGTTGTTCAGTCATTCAGTCATCTCTGACTCTCAGTGACCCTATGGACTGCAGCACACCAGGCACATCTATCATTCCCTGCCCCTCTGAGCTCTATCAAGCTCATGTTCTTTTCTTTAATAATCTCATTTATCCATATCCGGCTCTGCTGTCACCTTTTACGTGTGTCTTCAATCCATCCCAGCATAAGAGTCTGTTCTAGTGAATCCTGTCTTCTCATGATATGACCAAACTTTTTGAACAGTTTAGTTTGAATTCCTGTAGTATAATTCAAAGACATAATTTCTGTGGCATTCAACCTTCTTTATGGTCCAGCTCTCACATCTGTGTACCCGCAATACCATTGTTTTAACTATGCAGACCTTTGTTGATAATGTAATATCCTTACTTTTTAATAGCTTGTCCAGACTTGCCATATCTTTCCTCCCCAGAAGCAAACATCTTTTAATTTCATGGCTGTAATCACCACCTGCAGAGATCTTGGAGCCTAGGAAAATAAAATCTGTCACTGTCTCCACTTCTTCCCCATCTATTTGCCAGGAACTGAGATTGCTGTTTGTTCTGATCTTCATCTTTTTAACTTGGAGCAGCAGACCAGCTCTTTCACTCTGTTCTTTCATCTTCATCAATAGACCCTTTAGTACCTCCTCACTCTCAGCCATCATAGTAGTATCATTGATGTATCTAAGGTTTTTTGAATATTTCTTCCAGCAATATTAATTCCCACTTTGGATTTGTCCAGCCTGGCTTAAGCATGATGTATTCTTCTTATAAGTTGAATAAACATGGTGATAATATACAACCTTTTTGCACTCTTTTCTTGATCTTAAATCATTTGCTTGTTCAGGTAAGATTCTGACTGTGGTTTGTTGGTCCACATACAAATTCCTCAGAAGGCGGATGAGATGATTTGATACCGCATCTCTTTAAGAACTTGGCACATTTTGTTATGATCCATATAGTCAAATTCTTTATAATAGTCTGTGAAGCAAAGGTAAATGCTTTTTTGGAACTCTCTTGCTTTTTCTACTATCCAGCGGACAGTGGAAATGTGATCTCTTGTGCCTCTGCCTCTGCGGAACTCAGTTTA
This sequence comes from Discoglossus pictus, assembly GCA_027410445.1. Lineage (NCBI taxonomy): Eukaryota > Metazoa > Chordata > Amphibia > Anura > Alytidae > Discoglossus > Discoglossus pictus. Next base: position 213,707,907 of record CM050164.1, on the reverse strand, counting down.
CATATCCAGTAGTTCACAGTCCTTAGTTTAGATTGCAGGATCTTAAGCATTACCTTGCTGGCATGGAAAATTAATATGATTGTTTGATTGTGAGAACATTCTTTATCGCTGTCTTGTTTTGACATTGGGATTAGAATCACCTTTTCCAGTAAACTGACCACTGCTGAGTTTTTCAAATTTGTTACTTTTACAGCATCATCTACTGGGGTTTTGAGCATTTCAACTGGGATCACATTAATGATCTACAATGTGTAGTCCCTTAAATATAATATTTACCTCCACTGCATATTCTTAGGGGATATTCTTTATTCTGAATCTGCTTTGTCTGATGATTTTCTTCAGTTTATTTCTGAACTTTGCAATAAGAAGCCCATGGTCTGAGCTGTCAGCTACATGTCTTGTTTTTGTTGACTGTATAGAGCTCATCCATCTTTTGCTACAAAGTATACAGTTAGTTTAATTTCTATAATGTTTATCTGGTGATCTCCACGTGTAGAGTCTGTTGGAAAGAGTTTACTATGACTAGAGAATTATCTTGACAGAATTCTATTAATCTCTGACCTGCTTCATTTTGTACTCCAAGTCCAAATTCAAAATCCAAAGTGTCTTTTGATCCCCAATTTAGCATTCCCATCTCCTATGATGAGAGAAACATCTATTCTTGGTGTTGATTCTAGGAAGTGCTAAATATTCTGGTAGAATTTGACCACTTCAGCCTATTCCATATTCATGGTTAGGACATGGACTTGGAAACAATGTTAAATGGCTTGCCTTGCAATGTTAAATGGCTTTGAATTTGAATTGAAATCATTGTCATTTATTGGATTGTAACTGTCATGACCCAGGGGTGAAGGGATCATGTGTGCCCCAAACCCCCCTTTTTTAAGACACAGGAACACCCCTAGATTGTCAGGGTTTTTAGCAATCTCATCTGCCAGCTGCCAAGTACCAGGATACAGAAACAGAATGCCAGAAACACAGGAAGCACGTTCAGCAATTTAATTCCCAATGGTTAAGGGTTAGCGTTTCAGGCAAAGTCTGTAGTAATAATTCCAGTGATTAGAATTATTATATTCTCTCAGAATAAACCATTCACCTGGTTTATATATGTTTAAACTGATAACGTTTTATTTAGGGACACACATCATCTTAATGCATAACACTGGCAATTGATATTCAATCTCCCACCCTTGGCAACCAGTTTTTCACCAATCCCAAATCAGCCTACACCCTAGCCACATCGGAGGCCCATCAAGTGATGTCAGCCTTCTCAACCGCCCCTTGTGATCCTGGAGCCTAACAGGCTAACTAATTTAATTGTACACTTTGTAGTTGGTAGGGGGGGGGGGGGGGGGGCTCATACATTAGTGCTATGCTTGGCTTCCTCTGTTAGGAAGCATAATGGAGGGGGTAATATTGCAAATCTCTTTTGCAGACATACAGCCTTATTAAATTGTGATTCAGTAAATGTAAAAGGGCTCTAATTAAGCACACAGCATATTTTTTTACAGAAGTTTTAGTTAGTGAACTTCTATCCAAAAGCAAGGTCTTCACTAACTAAAAACTTCTGTAAATAAAATATGCTGTGTGCTTAAATAGAGCCCTTTTAAATTTACTGAATCACAATTTAATAAGGGTGATAGTGGCTGTTTAGCTCCTTTCATGTATATGTCCAGCCAGCCTCCCTTAGTCTGCTGAAAACATTCTACCCCACAACCAGAAAACTGGACCCCTCTTCCCCAGGGACCCTGATAATAAACTTGATTACACTCCATGGGGAAAATGCAGCATTTAGAGACCAAACATAACTAGGTACCATCCATATATCAATAAATGAACATAACACAGTAAAACAAATGAACACTCATAACATGGCTTACTATAATCAAGACATTTAAACAAGACATAACAATATGGCTGTCACAGATCCAGTATCCAGGCTTAGAACACATCTCCCTGGGGAAAGGGACCCCACAGCTAATCCATGTTAGACCAGGGCCCATGTCAGTCCAATTGTCCAAACAGTCTTAGGGTCTCCCTGGCCATTGCAACAATATGGTGCTACATACAAACATCTGTAGTAACATCATCCATCTTGTGCCAACATGGCGACCATGGTGTGGGTATTCAGGGGTTTGGGCACTGTTCTTGGTGGGAAAGGGAAGGAGCTGTGTTCTGGTACCAGGTTCCCCTCAGGCCCCACAATAGTCCATTGTCCCCAAAAGTCCAGTAGGCTCTCCTGGGCATCTTAGCAACCTAGCACTGCTTTTAGTCACCCTTTGATTCATTATGATGTGTGCCAGGATTCTTGACTATGATAGAAGATCTGGTGGTTGTCTGATATGAAATATCCTATTCCAGTCCATTTGCTCTCTCTAATTCTCAGGATATCAATGTTTAATCTTGTCATCTCATGTTTGACCATGTCCAGTTTATCTTGATTCATAGTTCTAACATTCCCGCTTTGTTTGTTAAATTGTCCTTTGCACTAGCAGACTTTTATTTCCCTTCCAGACACATACCATATAGAAAAATAACTGACCACAGTGGTACTTTAGGCCAGAAACTAGCAGTATATAGTACAAAAAGTATACAGCAGCTCCTCATAATGAATATTGTTCAAAGAAGGTATTAGAAGGTATTACAAATAAACAAAAAAGTATTTAAAATAAAATTGGATAAAAACTTGGAGGCCAATACCTCTATGTAGCTTGTATTAATATAACTGTTCCATTTGCCATTTGTACTAAAATAATGGAGGTGTATTGACTAATGCTTAAGACATTAATTACTGACTAATAAATTATGCCTTCCATATTTTTTATGTTAAATCCAATTTTATTTTGCACCCTTTTCCAATGTATTATATGAGTAATACAATGTAACTTTTAATAATATTAATCTACTAAATAGCTTCTAATTTTTGTTAACCACAATCCATTTTCTTTTAGCTTTAATAAAATAAATTATGTTTGCAATGTATTTCTGAGACCAAGTCATTTAAATGCATCTACTGTTTGCAAATACCTCAAATATTTTTCATTACATTTTAAAATTCACACTGCTTGCATTGAGGATTTGTCTATTTTGTGCTTCAGCACCCATCCCACCTCTGCATGTTTTTGTATCATAGTGAAGGGAATGGACAGCTAGATATTCTGTTTGTGTTTGAATTTTTACATGCACTGGATCCCAAAATGCAACAGTACATAAAGAACCACTGTGGTTACCTATTTAAATATATTCAGCCTTATTAAATTGCAATTCGGCAAATTCTAAAGGGCTCTATATAAGCACAGAGCATATTTTTTTTACGGAAGTTTTTAGTTCGTGAAGACCTTGCTTTTGGATAGAAGTTCACTGACTAAAAACTTCTGTAAAAAAATATGTTATGTGCTTATATAGAGCCCTTTAGAATTTGCCGAATTGCAATTTAATAAGGCTGATTGTTTTCAACAGCTACACCTGACAATATGCAACTAATATATCACTTTTTCTGTACAATTATTCTAGAGTGGGCTTTACCATTTTAGTTTCTTCTGATCAACTTTCTGGAGTGTGAGGAGATTAGATGGCACAGGAGATATCTTACTGCAAAATGGAAATGTGACATCTACAAATACCAGAACTTGCAATAGCAATAACGGAAGAAAGTAATAGAATCAGCTAATAAAATATAATATCATGGATGCCTACATTAAATAATAACTTGGTATAAAAGTTTTTTTTCCTTTCTAAAAACAGTATACTTTTCAAATTACCATATAAAAACAATGAACACAGTGGTCGTTGTGCTTTTGTCTTGGTTGAAGTATAACTATGAAACCAGGTACAGCATGATGTGGTTCCTGATCCATTGAGTCACCCATATACTGAATTGGGAGGGGTATAGAAGGAGATAATGGAGAACTCCTAGTTCTGAGCAGTGTAAGTGTTCAGAATTAAGAAAAATATGTGCTGCCCTTTTTTCAAACTTTACAAGCTTTTCATTAGCTTGATCTTACTAATTAACAAAAATATTTTTTTTATTGAAGCACTACCAGCAGAAATCTTTCTTTTCCCCTTATGAAAACCATTCATTCAACATGAGTGAGTGTAATTATGCATGAGGTGCATAAACTAGAGAATGACAGAAAGGGCATATGCTGACGTTCCAAAGAAGAAATTCCTTTTCTCAAGTCTCCATGTCTCCCACCAACCACATACAGCCTCCACAGAAATGTTTGCGAAAACCCCAAGTAGCTTATTCCTTAAAACATTTTAATGAACATTAGCAATATATCTCTTCCCCTGATCACTTTTAGTAAAACTGGTACAAATTTACTTTTAATGACCTGTATCAACTCCACTAATACCATATATTTTTGTCTACGTTTTTTATTACTAATACTATGGCAATCTATTGTACAAAGGGAAAAATCTAAAAAAACTGCTCTTCTACACAACAGTCTAGCCTCTTTTCTACTCACCACCTACCCCTCCAAACTACAATCTCATGAGGTAAAATTATTCTATATTATGGTTGGTCATCTCTGGTATAATAAACAATAACTTTATACAGTAGATTCTCAATTAACCGGCACCCACGGGATTGGTAGATGCCGGATAAATGTAGTTCCTGGTTGCTTGAGAGTTACTATTAAAAGAGGCCTAAATTAGCTTCACATAGGATGCTCTGCTAAGTATATATGACAAAGAGGGCTATTCTAGCAGCAGCAGCTTTCACTCCTCACTTACACACAGGTACTTTGGCTGGATTGCGGTGCTGAACCTCGGGAATGTAAAGCTAACACTGACTGGCTCAGTCACTCATGCCTGTCTGCTTCCAGGTAAAACTGAATTGCAGAGATGTACAGTGGATGGAATCTAGGTGCCTGTAAGCATTTTGTGGCTGGACAACCTGGCTCCTGGCATTTGTTGAGTCCTGTAAATTTACATTTTTATTTAGAGTACAGTATTCTTTTTTTTCTGGGTGCTTGAGAGTTGTGGTTGCTTTAGTTCCAGTTAACTGAGAGTCTACTGTACTTATTAAATTAATTATTTAAATTAATTAAATTCCACCTACTTGGCATTCAGTGTATGATTATGGACATCCTTCAATCAAATGTTCACTTTATAAATAACTGAGTCATGCAAGTGGGCGCTCTCTCTGATTTATTGTGAGCAAGTGTTTCCTATAAAATGTGTATGTCAACACATACATTCAATAAATAAGTAACAACTTGCTATACTTCTGTTTTGTTAATCAACAATTGCAAAAATCTACTTTACAGTGAAGATTCAGTGTTATATGCCCATTTTATGTCTATTGAAATAACATATTGGTCATCAAATACAAAGAGATTCTGCACAGCATATTAAAAGACACCGTTTGTAATAAAAATGGACAAATGAAGCTCTAGCTCTGAACACTTACAGCCTTATTAAATTGTGATTGGGCAAATTTAAAAGGACTCTATTTAAGCACATAGCATATTTTTTTTACAAAAGTTTTTAGTTAGTGAAGACCTTGCTTTTGGATAGAGGTTCACTAACTAAAAACTTCTGTAAGAAAAAATGCTATGTGCTTAAATAGAGCCCTTTTAAATTTGCTGAATCGCAATTTAATAAGGCTGTTAACATGTAGAGGATTTCTGAAACTGTTTGTAGTTTCTTGTCAATAGCAGGATAGACTTGAGCTCCACTGGTGCAATTTGTAAAAACACATATGGTGCAGTTAAGGCAAACTTACAGTTTATACTTAAATTATGCATTATACAGTGATGATATACAGCCTCATTAATTTGGGGCTATGAGCTTGAATGTAGCCCGTAACTCCAAATTGATGGGTCACGGGTATTAAATTAGCCCCGTTACGTAGCTCACAGCCGACTTGCGTGTTAAGATGCAGGATAGCCGAGAATAGGCTACGTGTGGAGAAACGTTGAACCTCACAGCCGTAAATCCTTTGATCCGTCGAACACGTTACCTCTACGTTTTCAGTTTAGCTATTAAATTGCAAAGAAGTCACACGCGAGCAAGCACATAACACACAAATGGAGCCTAAAGGCCAACACGTGCTCGAGAGGACCCGCAAGGGGGGTAAAGTCCAACACATAGCACTTGTAAATCAAATAAAAACACACTACTGTACTAATATTGATAGGGAAAGTGATGTATGGTCTTAGAATTAATAGCACAACATTCTCAAGCCAGCAAATCGGCTCAGAAAAATTGTTGATTTCATGTATATTTTTGGTGTTATATCGATCCCAGCATTCAATGTGTTAATATATATACTGTAACTCACACATGATAGAATATCATATTTACAGCTTTATTAATATTGCATCATATCCGGAATGTGGGTTCTTTTGTAGCTCGTAACTGAACCCAGTAAGACTTTGAAATCCATCCTCCATTTTCTTGTGACGCAGTGATGACGATCTCTGTTGCCATTGGCTCCATCAAGACCTGTAACTACATGCTTGCTTAATTCTTTGCGTTCCAGCCCGAAACTCCGACGGCCGAGAACCGGTTTACGAATTAGCACCTTTTGCTCGTAGCTCGCAGCACTTCCAATTTAATAGCGACGTAAAACGGTCACATTTCAAGCACGCAGCCCTTACAAGTTACACGTAGGACTTAAGAGGCTCCAATTTAATGAGGCTATATATGTAACATAATTGTGAGAATATTTGTATTGTTACAGTACAAAACAAATATTGTCATAGAATCTAGGACCTGAGAAATGTTATCGCAAGTAAGTACAATAGCATATATATATATATAAATTTATAGTATAATGTATATTAGTGAGTAATGTTATATACAGTACTCTTTGTTTCAACTCAAGTAGGTTATCTGCCGTTGCACCTCTTAGTCAAACGATGTGTAAAGAGCCATATAGAAGAGTGAATCTGCCTAAGAGATCCACTGCTAAGTTATTGCTCATGTAGTGTCCTCACACATTCAAGGGAATACTCTCATCAGTGATTAAGCAGCTGCACATGTACAGGTTTCCTACAGTACCACTGTGTGTATTCTTTTTTGATGATGATCTCAAAGTAGAAAAAAAAAGGTGATTTAGATGTTTCACTAACTCAAGGATTTGACTCTATCAGTCAATGAGAAATAATATAGATGTATAAGTCATACTTGTCTGCCAGTGAATCTATAGACATGTGTAAAAACAGGTTTGCTTCATATTTTTTAAATGCAAAACACAACTTGGTAATGTTTAAAGTCCACTTAATTCCCAGTTGCCAACTATTGCAGATTCTTTCTAGAGACTGCTAATAAATGGTTTATTTGTGAGGGTAGAGGAGAAAGACAGGGAAGAGGCAGTACACAGGAAAGAGAGCTGTATGTAGCCCCAAATAATGTTGAGACATCTACATTTGGATAGGTGCATATATTTAAATGTTCAACCTCCAAAGGGTCCTTATAATTTTGTGCTTTATATAGAAGTTAGGCCTCATTCACTAACTTATTTACTGTATATATAAAATCTTAATGTTATAGCATTCAATATTTTTAAAGATACATTTTAACAGGCGTTAATCCAAATCATATTGCACTGTTTATAGTATTGTCCCAGAAATAATGTACTGTATAAACTTGAGTATAAGCCAACCCGAGTATAAGCCGAGGCAACTATTTTACCAAAAAATACTAGGTAAAATGAGTGACTCGAGTATAAGCCGAGGGTGGGAAATGTGCTGCCCCCTGTGCCCTCTGTGTCCCCCTCTTGTGTCCTCCTCTCTCTCATGTGTCTCTTCTCCCCTCTCCCTTCCCTGTGTCTCTTCCAACCTCTCCCTTCCCTGTGTCTCTCCCCCCTCCCTTATCACCCTCCTCAACCCCACTCCTCAACCTCCCTCCTTATCCTCAACCTCCCTCCTCATCCTCAACCTCCCTCCTCATCCTCAACCTCCCTCCTCATCCTCAACCTCCCTCCTCATCCTCCCTCCTCATCCTCAACCTCCCTCCTCATCCTCAACCTCCCTCCTCATCCTCAACCCCCTCCTCAACCTCCCTGATCTTCCTCAACCTCCCTCCTCATCCTTAACCCCCTCCTCATCCTCAACCCCCTCCTCAACCTCCCTCCTCATTCTTAACCTTCCTCCTCATCCTCAACCCCCTCCTCAACCTCCCTCCTCTTTCTCAACCTCCCTCCTCATCCTCAACCCCCTCGTCAACTACCCTCCACATCCTCCCTCCTCAACCCCCCCATCCTCAACCCCATCCTCAACCTCCCTCCTCAACCCCCCATCCTCAACCCCCCATCCTTAACCCCCCTCCTCAACCTCCCTCCTCAACCCCCCCTCCTCAACCCCCCATCCTCCCTCCTCAACCCCCCCATCTTCATCCTCAACCCCCTCCGCAAACCCCCCTCCTCAACCTCAACCACCCTCAACCTCAACCCCCCTCCTCAACCCCCCTCCTCAACCCCCCTCCTCATCCTCCCTCCTCAACCCCCCCATCCTCAACCCCCCTCCTCAACCCCCCCATCCTCATCCTCTCTCCTCAACCGCCCCTCCTCAACCTCCCTCCTCAACCTCCCTCCTTAACCCCTCCTCCTCATCCTCCCTCCTCATCCTCCCTTCTCAACCCCCTCCTCAACCTCCCTCCTCAACCCCCCTCCTCAACCCCCCCATCCTCAACCCCCTCCTCAACCACCCTTCTCAACCCCCCTCCTCAACCCCCCATCCTCAACCCCCTCCTCAACCCCCCTCCTCAACCCCCCATCCTTAACCCCCTCCTCAACCCCCCATCCTCAACCCCCCATCCTCAACCTCCCTCCTCAACCTCCCTTCTCAACCTCATCCCCCCTCAATCTCCCTCCTTAACCTCAACCCCCCTCCTTAACCTCAACCCCCTCCTCAACCTCCCTCCTCAACCCCCCTCCTCAACACCGCCATCCTCAACCCCCTCCTCAACCCCCATCCTCATCCTCTACCCCCCATCCTCAACCTCCCTCCTCAACCTCAACCCCCCTCAACCTCCCCCCTCAACCCCAACCCCCCTCCTCAACCCTCCTCCTCAACCTAAACCCCCCTAAATACCTCCCCCTCTCCCCTCACTTACCTGATTCTGCTCCGGCCTCCGCTCCTTCTTGACCCGGCTTGCATGTGATGTCACATGCGCGCCGCGTCATTAGCATATACCGGGTGCCGGCACCCGGTATATGCTAATGACGTGGCGCGCATGTGATGTCACATGCGCGCCGGGTCAAGAAGGAGCAGAGACCCGAGCAGAAGCAGGTAAGTGAGGGGAGAGGGTGAGGTATTTGGGGGGGGTTAGAATGAGGAGGGGGGTTGAGGATGAGGGGGGGGGTACGGAAAGAGACACGGGGGCGTTAGAGAGACACGGGGGGGTTAGAGAGACACGGGGGATAGAGAGACACGGGGGGGAGAGTGACTCGAGTATAAGCTGAGTTGTCCCTTTTTAGCCTTAAAAAAAGGGCTGAAAAACTAAGCTTATACTTGAGTATATACAGATATACAGTATATAGACCTAGGCAATGTTAACTTTCCTGATCATTCAAGATTTTGAAAATATAGTACTGATAATGTGCATAATATTTAACTTTCCTTTATTTCTTATTTTAAGCAGTTCTGTATAGTCCTGCTATTCAGGATTTTATTGCTAGCTAAATCAAGTTTAGAAACGGTAGTATAAAAACAGTATTGCATTTTGATATACATTATTTGTTTGGTATGACTGACAAACAGGAACATTATCACAATATTCAATGTAGATTTTAAATAACATTGTATCAGACCCTTTGTTTGCTCTACTCTGCGTGATCCAAAGAGCTATTTACTCATAATAAAGCCACATTTTCATCATAGCGGGAGCAAAGGGATTATTTCCTCAAATACACTTCTGGGATATATTGCTAAGGAAAAAGAATGAAAGCTGCTGTAATATAAATTCAGACAAAACAAATAATACTAAAACTACAACTTAAATGTATTTTTATATGTGTTGAACAATGACGGTGCTTGAACTGAAGATAAGTCATTTATAAATACGTTCAAGTTTTTAAAGAAAAAAGGAGGTATCCTTAATCTATTAACTAACAAATGGTATTAAATGAATTACAGAGTTTCTAGGCTTTATCCAATGTCAATCAATAAATTTATTCAAAGTGAACACAGATGAAATAGTTTTGAATAGTTATGTTTTCAGTGATGGTCCTTTGTGGTGGTCCTTTGATGGTCCTATGTAATTAGAAACATTTTCATGTCTATATTTCTGCTATATATGATATGCATAATATGCTCAAATTAGTCCTTAAACCATCCTCTCTGCTATGAGCCTTTGATACTTTGCATTTAAGGGTAACAAATGTATCAGGTATCACACTGTTGTAGTAATATACATTTATTTTATCCATTCATCTGAAATGTGTTTATATGTGCTTTTAACGAATATGAGAAAATAAAGCCTGAAAAGTGTTTTATCAAACCCGAACCCATTCCATGGAGTTGTGAGAGTGTTTGCACTCTCTCTAACTTCCATATTATTTAAGCTTCTCCTTCATTATCTCCTTCCCCTCCAAACTGCTGGATACATCTTAAGCTGCCCCTGATATGGGGAATTCCCTGCTCACACCTTTTTAATTTAGTTTTTTACTGGTTCGAATAGAGAACATTTTAAGTGAATTGGTATTAATATTGTATCTTTAAGTATGACTAATGGTAGTGATACATTTAAAGTGTTGGATCAGGGGTGGATAACTTGGCCCTACCAGATTAGCCAATAGTCCAGGACTTCTGGATCTCTCTGCTTGTGTTGTCAGGTTCTCTCTGCTTTATCTCCTGTAAGCTGATTAATTGCAGAGGCATATCAGAATCTTAGACCATTGGAGACCCTCATCGGATCGAGTTGCCCAGTACTGTGTTAGACTCCTCGTCACTCTTTGTTCCTGACAACTGACAGATAAGGTTTCAGGGACAAGTCCTGGTCCAAGGACCAGCTGTTGAAAACCACTTTATGTTATTGAGCAATGACATATAGTATTTGGGAATGTATGAACGATATTATGCAATTTTATTAATGACGATTAATCATTTTTTGTTCTCTCTTTTTTTCTGCAGACCACTTGAATGAAGCCCATGGACCACATTTAGGGAATTTCTGGATTAGCCTTTAGTTTATTATTAAATGGAGTTTAGGAAATGATTGGCTAAAAGTAATGTGAAATTCTTGTGAACAATGACGACTATTCTCATGAATATCAGATGAGTTTGAGGTGTATTTGAGGATCTCCTTTTTCCACCTATAGGTGAAATGGACACATACTTATAAAACAATAAACAATTTATGGTAACTGATTAGCGAAGAAAATTTCAAATACATTTAAACACCAATATCTAAAACTACAACTCAATGATGATTAATGATGCACATCTTACAACCGAGAAAAGCTCTTATGGGGTTAAACCCTCAGCATCCTTATTTACAGCACACATAACAGTGAGAAGAGACTTGGGAATAAAAATCAATTTTTGAAACTCTGGTTTTATTGCATTATAAATGTGCAGTCACATTAAAAAAAGAATTGATGGCAAAGAGTATTCAGCAAGCCTTTTCTGTTCTATCATGTGTGAGGCTTTTATTTTGCTTTTATGTTGAATGGAATTTAACCCTTGCTTGACCTTTTGTGCATTTAAATAAAGCAAAGTGCAGCTTGATGTTTTGAGTGTACATAACACTAATTCACTTTACATAACAGATAGAGACCTAGAAATAATATTAACGCAGAAAAAGAGAAACCAAGCAACAAGACAGGAGTGTTTGCTATAAAAGGTCAACACAAATACTTATGAGAAAACAGTGCATATTTTTGCATACCGGCACTAAAGTTAACTCAGACTGTATTATATGATGTAGAATTTACTCACCCACTCCAAAACCACACAGGCCTATACAATACATGTCCATCATAGCTCTGGGAATATACCTGCAGAGGATAAGTGGTACGTTTCACTCCCTCCCATTACTTTCCAATGAGTTCATTTGAATCTCTTACATAAGTATTTGGAGGCCTCATGTTAAAAATTCCCACTAATAAATATAGGCTTTCACATTGCTATAAGGAGAATTACAAAGAAATACAACCTTACTACCAGAAGTATTGGCTATGAACTATCCACCATCCGGCCATTCACTAGTTCATGTGGAAAAGATCCCTTGCACTAAAAGGAATAGATCACTGTGCTCTAGGCCCTACTAGTCTGTAGACTTGTTATGGAATATAAGTATTGGTTCCTGCATTAAAGATTCTTCATCCAGTAATTTGCCATGCTCCTGGATGCAAGGACCTCATCTATGCAAAGGGGCATGATGGTTACAGCTCATCGATGACTAGATCGGGGGAATCTTAGCAGGGATTTTTGTATGTGAACTGTTTTCATAAAGTAAAATGTAATGGCAATTGCAAAAAAATAATGCTACAAATTATGAGGTGTACAGAATACATATAAATAGGCCCAATGAGATATGAGACATACTGTGGCAAAAGTTTTGAAATTCCTCCTACAAAAAGAGTACGGTTTAGAAGTGATGATTGGGGCAATGAACCAAGAGTGAGCGAGATACATAATGGACAGTCATGTCCCACTATTACCCTCAGTAGTCAACAAGCCTTATCTACTGGGGATAATGGTAAGTTAGTCACAGTTGTATGTGTATTTTGTATATATTAAGTGCAGGAGCATATGGGAGTTAAGCCCAAATAATAAAATCAATGGCCATTTGTGTACCTAAAATGTAACTTCTAATTGGGGTGTGTCATGGCACTTCTCCCTTTGTGGGTGAACCTTATACACAGTTTTCAGTAGAAAGCCTTGACATTGTTGAAAGGTGGTTTTACTAGGATTAAAATAACATTTCTCTAACCATAGCAACACTCATATCTCATGTAAATAAAAACTTTTTTAATGTTTGCAACTTGCTCTTTTAAAAGCATTACAAAAACGTGTGACTTTAGTGTCCTTTTAAGTATACTCACTAGCTATAGGTTCATCTATGACAATGGCTCCTGACAAGTGTGCAGAAATGTACCCAGATCAAAATTGGATGACAAAATGAAACTAGCTATAGAAATATTGATACCTTATTGATGTTGTATGCATACCACAAGATTTGTAGGGTTAGGGATGTGCTCAATGGATAAAGAGATATATACTAATATATACTATGGAGGAGGTACTGCTTAGAAAGAAGAGCTACAGATGTTTATATTTCGCATTCTTAATTGAAGACACAATCTTAATTGAAGACACGAAGAGCCTTGTTCTTCTGATGTCTCTAGAATTTATGCATTTAAGCTTATTTCATACCCTTTCATACATCTTTCCATAATTACACATATAAAGTAATTTAGTTAACTGGTATACTTGCAAATAATGATTCTCCTTATTATAAAGCCTACATCTAAATGCTTACTAAATAAGAAGGGTAAAGCATAAAATGTGAAGAGGATGAGATACAGAGTAGAAATAGGAGGGGACAGAAAAAATGAAAGGGTCATTATTAGGATATGGTTCTGAAAAAATCCATTATATTCAGATTATTGGTAAACCATTCTTGTACTGTGTCTTTGCAGTTATTGCAACAGACCTTTTTACTGGCGAATTTACCATTTCTGAGTTATTTATATTTTGTGAAATTTGACTGTAAATCAGAACTAAAGTTTTACATTTTGGCAAAGTCCTGCTTTCCTGTGTAGTTTATCCCACTGAGAGTGTGCTGTGCTCACAACATTGCAGTGTAATAATAAAAAGGGGGATTCTTGGACCCCTTAAGAAACCCCTCCCTGCTTTGGAAGTACTGGTGTCCAACGATTGTGGTAGCAAAAAGTTAAAAGTGTATATAAAATAAGAGGTGGCACTGGCAAAGCACAGTTCCGCGACGTAATGTGCGCACCATAAAATGCCTCAGAAATGAGCTCACCCACACCAGCGCGCACTCACCCACCTTCTCCAGCTCTCCAACTCGTCTCCTCATGTGAAGGGTTTCAGGGACAAGTCCTGGTCCAATGAAGGGTGGCACGACTAATCACCCTCTCACCCCCCCAGTATTCCCCTGCATCTCCCACCCTGCATCTGCCATCAGCATCTGCCATCAGCCAGGCTGCATTTCACATCTAACCCAGGAAATATATAATTTAAAGTAACAGTTACTTAAATATAAATCGGCTTACCCTAGTCTGTAAGTAACTGTCACTTTAAATTATATATTTCCTGGGTTAGATGTGAAATGCAGGCTGGCTGATGGCAGATGCTGATGGCAGATGCAGGTGTTACTGGGGGGTGAGAGGGTGATTAGTCATGCCACCCTTCTGGCACACGGGGAGACGAGTTGGAGAGCTGGCAAAGGAGGGTGAGTGCGCGCTGGAATGGGTGTGCGCATTTGGCGGCATGCACATGACGTCACGGAAGTCTGCTTTACGCTAAAGTCAGTGTGCCAAAATAAGAATTTGAAAAAGAGGTATCAGGAATACTAGGTCTGGAAGGCCATGGAATTTCCGCTGGTTATTCTTTTCAATCCATGGTCTGTATTGACTCACAGAATAAGTAGGCCATTAGGGACACCTAGGGAAGATGGTTCTGCTCCTTCATCCCCTAGTCACTTTAAGATCTGGCTGAGATCTCTCCAAAGTGCCAATTATAAGACTCTGTTCTTGCTATGTGCCTTTGTCCTGCCTGGTTCACTGCTGGGGCTGCAGTGTCCTGTGATGTTGCTTCTGTTCCTGTCTGGCTGGAGTTCTGTCTGTGTCCAGCACTTCTGCTGTTCTTCCTGTCTGGCAAGAGTTCTGCTGTTTTTTTCTACTTTGCTCTGTTCAAGCTATCACCTCCATCTGTGTTCTGGTTCCTGCCTTCAGCTCCCAGTCTACTTCTGAGGATCCCCGTATCCAGTTTATGTTCTTTTATCGCTGTCTGTGTAGCTTTACCAGTTTACTTTTAGTGCTTTATCATGATTTTGCTATTGTTTCTGCACATGGACTGATACAAGCATTGAACTTTTTACTTCAAGGGATTATTATCATGCTTTATTATTCCTGTTTTATGTTAATTAATGTAATTTTGCAACCTTGCCCCTGAAGGGTCTGAATTTCTACTACACGGTTCTTGGCAACAGGTTTTTATGAACTTTCAGACTTTATCCATTAGGCTAGGAGCAAGGGCTTGGGGTATGTGTTACCACCCTGGTCTTTAATCCATGGGCTAGGGTTGATCGCTTGAAGTCCTAATGTTCTCCCATTAGCTTTATGGTGTTTGGGAGAGTGTGTGGTTTTTGTCATATACCCCCATTAGTTAGGTTATTTTTGATTGCTAATGTATTTGTTGTTTCACCCACCTCACTTGGCAGGTGTGCTCCAGAAACCAGGGTTTTTATTACCCCCACGACCAAGGGATTGGAGCATGGAATTTTTTTTAAATAAACCCTGATTGCCATTGAGAGGCTAGGTAAATACTAGGAGACATAGAATCACTATGTATTACAGTCCATTGCAGGGGCTCCGGTGTGTTAGTAAATGTCCCTGTCACATATGAGTTCCAGCTTACTTATTAAAAAATATATATATGAAAAGACAAAGAGCAAAGAGAGATTTTACATGAGATCCAAGGTTTTAGTTGAATATGCAAAACCCATCTGTTTTAGGTAACTCTTTATGTTCAACTCATTTCTAGCCCATTGCTTTTGAATGAGTTAATTTGAACGCGCTGGGAACATCTATCAAGTTTCAGAACAAAATTTTTCCAATCCAGACAGAGACATTTAGTGTGCTGCGCTATAGCTCACCCAGAGAGCCATTTACTCATAATAAAGCCGCATTTTCATCATAGCAGGAGAGAAAGGATTATTTTCCCAAATACCCCTCTGGGATGTGCTTAGGATACAGAATCTTTCTTAGCTGCTTCATGCTGCTTTCCTGCTACTAAGAAAGAAGTGAAAAAGAAAAGTAATGAACAGCTGTTAAGTAAAAACAATGATTCCCTTTTGCAAACATATATATAATTTCAATTTTCATTATATTGACCATTATTCCTTTTGGTCCTGTGGGTAAATTCTAGTTTTAGTATGTAAACAATGATTTATCTAGAGACTGACCCTATAATGATACTTCAGAACAGTTTATGGATAGGCCCAAAATTCTGTATTTTTTGTGAAAACCTCTGCAGAGGATGGAGTTGGAGGCTTTAGTAAAGGATTTAAAAAAACATTAAAGCTCTACATTTATTCCTTCTACTCCCCTGCTAAAATCCCTCAATTGATCATTAGCACTGCAGCTTCAAGCAAATCTGCTTCTCTTTGCCCTTATATGTTGCCCAGAGCCCGAGAACGTATATTTGACCAGGCTGCTTTCTCAGAACAAGTATTTCTCTGCAATGAACACTGCAGGCAAACATACATGTTTATAGAAAATATATTTGGACATCTGGTACCATTTTTTATGGTTAAAGAATGGATAAGCTCTAATGTGCTGCCTTGGGATTTACCCTTTGGCTTCATGAGATCAAATTCCATCAGGGAGTGGTATTAGCAGGACTAAATGGAATTTAATTTGTTTTTTCCTTCTTTTTAGTAAGGTATAGAAAAACAAGATTTATATAAATATATTGATTTGTTTTCTTACTGTATTTTTGTAATTAGTAATCATGAGCCAGTCCAGTGACAATTTCATTTAGTATACATCCTGACATATGTATGCACCGCTGGAGCAGCTGATTCAGGGTCCATACCTGTGTG
This sequence comes from Discoglossus pictus, assembly GCA_027410445.1. Taxonomy (NCBI): domain Eukaryota; kingdom Metazoa; phylum Chordata; class Amphibia; order Anura; family Alytidae; genus Discoglossus; species Discoglossus pictus. The sequence goes on along the minus strand of CM050164.1, from coordinate 213,691,161 downwards.
ACAGGTTTGAGCATGTTACTTCTCTTGAGAACTGGAGAGTAGATTTGCAGCACTTAGTGATATTGCTCCACAGGAGCTGGTGCTCACTGAGCACAGTGTAGCTGGGCCTAGCATAGAGGGTGGAGCTGGGGCTAGTGAGGATGTCCAGGTAGGTAGATGGGTTACAGTTACAAGGGAAAAGCTCAGTAAAACATAGAGGTTACATGCCCATCAATTTGGAGGTCCGATATGCGATCGGACTCGGAAAAAAAATAAAAAAAGGATTCCCAAGGATTTCAAGCCCGTAACACGTGTTAAAGAAAATATTAACTGCCCATGTCTTGCCCTGTGCTTAATATCAAATTGATGTTTAAATGACATATCAAACAAAATGTTTATCTGTTTGTTCACAAAAGTTTACTGTGAATTGCTGTCTTAGCCACCCAATTGCTGCAAGTTCAAGATAAGGAAACTCAGGGTTACAGAACGTGCAGAACACTTGGATTGGTTGAAACACGTCACTGGGACATCTTCAAAAAAGTATATAAACCCTGTTTTATATGATTGTAGGGCACGCCAGTTGAATTACACTCTGTTTTGTAATTCTGCTTCATTGTACAATAATAATCTTTTAATTTGGACCAGTTGTTTCACGTTGCCTTATTTCCTCAACAGATTTTGGTGCCGAAACATCTGGGAGGTGAAAGCGATCAGCGGACGTTATCAGGTCTGGAAACTGAGGACAGGAGACCAACCAGCGCCTCTAATAGGTAAGAATCTTTTTATTTTAATTGCTCTCCCTTCCTCTGATTCCTAAACCCTCTGTCCCTGTAGTAAGTACAACCTTACAAAAACCTGAAACAACTGTTTTATGTTTTAACATCTTTTGTTATGAATGTGTGAGTAAGTGAGGATGCTGGTGCATAAAACCCACCGTATCAGTATGCAAGAGGTCCTTTATGGCGTATGATTGTGCTGCCTCAAGACGCACCTCTGCAGAGAAAGCCAGTGGGAGCAGTGATGTGCTAAGTAAGAGGACCCTATCGTCCTCAGACACAAATGTTTTCTATCTCTCTGAGTTTGTCAAGTAAATTGTAACTAACCATCGTCTGCACAGCAAAGGGACAAAAATCATAGAAGGTTAAGTGTGGGTTGCAGCAGGGTTTCTTACTTAGTGCGCCTTGGTCTGTAAGTGCATAGTCTTTGGGGTGCATGGGTTAGGCTTTTGGACATCAGTCCACTGCTGCTATTGGGTACAGGACTACTCCCAGAGAACGAGAGCGAACCCCGATCTTTGATCACCTCTCGGCTTTGTCACTAAACTACCCTGGTCCCGCTGGTTTGAGCCTGTACTCTCCCATGCTAAAGGACATGTCCACGAGCTGTAGCAGACTTGTCTCCCATGAATAATCAGACTGTTAGGTCAAGCACCTTAGCGTGGTTTGACTTAGATGACATAAGAGGCCAGATACTTTTTGGGATAGTCTGCCTACTGTTTATCATTTGGTTCTGCTGGAGACTTTGGAGAGAGCAAAAGCGGGGCTTTATAGTCTGGGAATTTTAGTGTGGGAATTTCCCTGACAGCCACAGCCACAGTGTAGCTATGAATCAAGAGAGAAGAGTAAGAGTCCCCTCCATCATAGCCGGGTTATGGGAAATGATCTTAGCAAGGTTGATCCTGTGTCACCCTCAAGTAAAGAACATCCAAAGAGTCCTCCTACCCCACAGGAGAGTATGAATAAGAAATATGGCGGGTGGGTCAGCTGGCATCTGCAAAAGCAGAGCAAGCTGACTAAGGGAATGGGTTTTGGGATTCCCAAAGGAGAAAACTTTGAATTACCCCGCTGGGAGAATCTATACAAAAAATTCCAACACAAATTAGTAGAACCAAATGAGAAATCAGCTTGGAGTAGATGGACTGTAGAATCCTATCAGAGACAGCAACAGGCACAAAGTATTTTTATTGTAGAAACTAAGACAACATCAGTAAGAACAGACCAGCAGAGGGAGGAGAGCCAGTCTGAGTCAGAAATGGAAGAGGCAGAATAGATAGAGCAGCTTTCAATTTCTATAGTGGAGCATGGCATAGAGAATACACAGACCCTGCAAGACCTAGGGTCCAAACAAAAAACTTCTGTTAGCCCGACCATGACATACCCCACTGGAGAATTGAATCTCCCACCCCCTTTATATTCTCCCATATATGTTGAACTCCAAGTTAGAGCCACTGCCCCATCATTTGAGCCCCCTCTCTCCGTGTGGCAAGATTTAGGTGCTCCAAGGAGACGAAAAGTATTTTGTGGAGTAGAAGGAGAACTCCTTATCACTGGGTTTATAAATGAGCTGTACAATATCACGTGGAGGGATCTGCTGCAGATAATAAGAGTTGTGGCTGGTCAAATAGACACAGCTGCCATCTTACTTACTGCCACTTAATCTATCAGAGTTAAAGAATACCCCACATAGGGCATTGGAATATGTCAACCAACTCAAGAATAAGATTACGGAGGTATTCCCTCCACAGTCTTGGGTCCGGGTGACAAATATCCAACAAAAGGCCAAAGATCCAGTGGAAGACTACTTTGAAAGATATAGGCAGGCTGTAGAAGAGGCAGGAGGTAACCTTGAAGACCAATGTATGGGTAAGATGCTCACTGCCTCATTGGCATCTGGACTGAATAAAGAACTCCATGACAAATTGGTTTCTGCCCATTCGGATTTGAGAGACAAGTCAGTCCCAGCACTTATGAACCTAGCTAGCTCAATCCAAAGAAACATTGAGGAAGTGCAGGAAAAGAGAGCTCTGAGGGTAATGGTAGTCAATGCCCCTGGGAAACCTCAATGGAAGCAGTTCAGAGGGACAAATAGAGGGGAACCCAGAAAAGTAAAATGCTATAATTGTGACTTTTGCAAGGGACTACACAGTCTCAAAGCGTGGAAGACAGGATAGCAATTGACGGGCAGAGTTTCCAGTGCTACCAGTCATCTCTGAGAGCAGAGAGGGTGATGCCTTTGTTCGCCTGACCATCTCTGACATGCCTGTGGAATGCCTGGTGGACACTGGAGCAGCCCGCAGTGTTCTCAAAATATCAGGGACCTCAAATTTCAAAATATCTGGACAAATTGATGCTATAGGACTAGCAGGTAAAACTATCATGTTGAGAGAGAGAGTGTAGAAACTTCTGTAACTATAGGTCCAGTTGAGACCTCCCTCTCCTTTGTCCTCAGTGACACTGTTCCCTGCAATTTGCTGGGAAGAGATGCACTGATGAAACTAAAGGTGGACATCCAATATACAGAGGATGGACCGTTTGTCACTACATTAGTGGGATCAGAAGACCACAACACATTGTATAGTCTGATCCCCCTAATGGCAGCGCACATCCTTCATGAGCAGGATATTCCGTCTGACCTGAAGGATGTCTCCCCAGATGTTTGGGCTATAAAAGGTGGTCCAGTGGGTATGATAAAACAAGCAGACCCAGTGGTCATTAAGCTCAAGAATTTTGTGAGTCAGGGGATCCTGATTCCCACAAAATCACCTTTGAATACACCCTTGCATCTTGTGGCTAATCCTGGCAGACTGGGACAGTTCCGCCTGGTCCATGATTTGCGGGCAGTAAATAAAATCATCCAAGAGGATTCACGACTTGTTCCAAATCCCCACTCTATTGTAGGAGACATTACTTTGAATGCCTCCTGGTTCAGTGTGATAGATTTGGTAGACACTTTATTTTGTGTCACTGTACATCCTGACTTTCAGTACCTGTTTTCCTTCACTTTTGAGGGACAGCAGTTTGCTTGGACAAGGTTGTCTCAGGGAATGGTCTCTTCGCCATCTGAATTTGCTCAAATCATGCAGCAAGTCCTAGACATGTGGCATTCATCCTTTGGGGTGTCTGTCATGCAGTGTGTTGATGATATCCTGCTGGCAGCCACCTCAAGAGAGCTGTGCACCAGTGCGACTGTTTTACTACTTTCCCACTTGAGCACTGAGGGATGCAAGGTTTCCCCCGTAAGCTACAGTTCTGCCAGCAAAAAGTCATTTTCATAGGCCACTGCATATCACAGGGCTCTAAACACATCACTGGGGATAGGGTCTCTGGCATTCTGTGGGTATGGTGCCTTCTGTATCACAAACATATCAGCGCATTTCTGGGATTGGTCAGGTACTGTAGACAATGGATACCAAACATGTCTAAACTCGCTGCTCCCTTATATGCTCTGACCACTCAGATTGGTTGCATAGAGAGAGCTGTCTAAGGAGGAAAAACAGGCTGTGGATTGGTTAAAGGATGCTATATTTAGCGCTCCATCACAGGCGCTCCCAAACTACAACAAGCCATTCTACCTGTTCTGTCATGAACAGGAAGGACAGCCTTTTGGAGTACTCAGCCGGAAGTATGAGGGGAAACAGAAGCCAGTGGGGTACTTTAGTACCAAACTGGATCCTGTGATGTCAGCAGGGGGTGCATGTGTAAAATCAGTAGCTGCAGCAGCAATGTTAGTGGAAAAAACAACTGACATTGTCCTTGGGAATCAGTTGTTTCTTATGGTTCCTTATGCTGTACAAGCAGTCCTCCACAGCCTGACAACCAGGCACCTCTCTGCAGCCAGGCAAATGATGGTGCTGACTAATATAACCATTCTCAGGTGAAATGTTTTAAATCCAGCAACCCTTTTGCCATTTAATGAGGAGGATTGGGAGCAACACCCAGGACATGCTTGTGAGCCGTAGCTGGAGCTCTACTATGCCCCTCCCAATCCTGTCTTGGATGAACCTGCTCCAAATGCTGAAATGGTGCTATATGTAGATGGATTTAGACTGCAGAAATCAGAGGGAGGGTTTCCCGCTGATTTTGCTGTAGCGGATTACACCTCCATTCTGAGCCCATTGATCCTGGTATGCACTCAGCACAAAGTGCAGAGTTGCTTGCCCTGACCAAGGCATGTTAATTGGCAGAAAGGAAGACGGCGAACATATATACTGACTCCCATTATGCCTATGGAATCCTCCATGATTTTGGCTTTTTGTGGGCACATAGAGGCTTTCTGACCTCTAGTGAAAAGGTGATAAAACATGCGGACCTCATACAGGATTTGCTACAAAGAAAGCTACCTAGAGCCTTAGTTGTTAAGAAATGCCAAGCACATCGGGGAGAAATAGATCCTATCACTATGGGTAACAACAGGGCAGATGAAGCAGCCAAGAAGGCAGCTCTTATGGTTCTCCAAGAGTCCTCTAAAACTGTGGAGAATTTGACAATGGAAGTCTTAAAGACTCGTGGAAAAATGCTGGTTGCAAGTTGGATAATCATGATTGGAAACATGGGGATGGTCGAATGTGTGTACCCCCAGTTCTATTTCCTGTTCTAGCCAGTTTATCTCATCTCCTTTCCCATATTCCAAAGGGGGAATGATTGCGAGTGTCAATACATTTTGGATTGCATCAGGTTTCTCACAATTAGCAACTGAGTGTTGTAAGAAATGCATGACCTGTGCCAAATACAATCCAGGTAAAATGACAAAGGAAAAGATGAAAGATCTTGTAACGTCTGACTACCCGTTCCAAAGATTGCAAATAGACTACATCCAGCTACCCAAAAGTGGTGTCTATGAGTATGTTTTGGTATGTGTGGATATGTTCTCCTTCTGGGTAGAGGCTTGGCCCGTTGCCAAGGCAACAGCAAGTGTGACTGCTAAAAAGCTAATATCTGAAATTGTGTGCAGATATGGTCTACCTGAGACAGTAGAGTCTGATCAAAGTACTCATTTTACTAGGCAAGTGTTTGCAGAAATAATGAAAGGGTTGCAGATTAACCGGCATCTACATACTCCTTAATATCCACAATCATCTGAGAAAGTAGTGAGAGCAAATAGCTAAACTCTGTGAGCAGATGAACCTTACCTGGGTACAAGCCTCACCATTAGCCCTTTTTGCAGTGATGCACACCCCAAAGGGAAAACATGGCCTTTCGCCATTTGAGATTTTGTTTGGCAGACCACCACTGACAGGCCTTTTCTTTCCTCAAGAACTACATGGACAGTATGCTTCTTTAACTGATTATGTTGTTCAGCTACAAATGCAACCGACTAAATTGCATGGAAAAGTTTTCTCTTTATCACCAGATACAGAAGAAACAATCAGAACTAACCACCTGCACCCTGGAGACTGGGTGGTGATAAAGAGATACATGAGGAAATGTTTAGAGCCCCGGTTTGATGGCCCATACCAGGTATTACTGGCCACACCCACCTCTTTCAATTTTGAAGGGAAACCAAACTGGATACACGCTTCCCACTGAAAGCTAGTAGATTTCCAGGTCAGTGGTAAAAAACTGTGTTCAAAGGGTGAGGCCACTTGGGACAGAAAGGATTAATGAACTGTCAAAAATGCATGTACTCCTCTGCTTGTTTTTCTATGTTTTATACTTTCATGTACAGGTGGATGGCGTGAAGCAGACAAATTCCATCTGGCTCCTACATCAACAAACTGCCAAGCAGCTGAATGCTACCAACTGCTGGATATGTTACCATATTCCTGCCACTCATGAAGGAATCTCTTTAATTGGTGTATTAAGAACAATGAATGATTTAAATGTAACAGATTATAGTTATGAGGTTCAAATAGATGTAGATCACTCTACTCATAATGCTCTCTCAGATCAAGGGACATATTTAGAAATTCCTGGTATAATTTCTCTACCTACAATGTGTCTGGGGCCCATGTACGTGAATCACATAGCAAAAAATAAAAGGTCACTTTGCCAGTTTACCCAAGGTACATGTGGGGGAAACAGATTGTAGAAATGCTACCTCAACATTTAACATGGAAATTAATGATACACCATGTGATATGGTAGATGTGGGTTGTAACAGCTTATGGTTTTGCCCAACATTGAAAGCTTTGTGTGCCCCCAGGTGTTTTTGCCCTGAACGAACAGACGAAAATGAGTGGAGCTGTCAAAGTGATGTGCAACACAACATGGTATGGTTTCAAAAGTGGCTGGGAAATCATGGTAAGATAGTTCCCAGGATCTTGAGACAAGGACTCTATTACATTTGTGGTAATGGGGCCTACTCATGGCTTCCCATGGGAGCATGGATTAACTGTACCATAGGAAGAGTTGTACCAGCCATTAGACCACGGTTAAATATCGCATTGTTTGAAATATATCAAGGGGGAACTAGGTATAAATTAGAGCTATTCTCATCTGCAGATAAAGCCTGGATGTGGTTCCCCTCTTGGACAGGTTGGGGAGTCGATGGCGTACAGCTACATCTTCTTTCATGGCATATGGATGTTAATGTCCAGAATTCAAAAAAGTAGATTCCACAGCAGCATAATCACATATATAGTTGTGAGCATGCGAGTTGTTGCTAATGCTTGCGGGCTCGCGCATTCGCGAGGGACGCAGTTCCCCTCAAATGCGGGTCCTCGCAAAGAGAGGGGCCGCATTTCCGGTGGTGGAGCATCCCAACGTCCCCGCAAATGCGAATCCTCGCAAAGCGAGGGTCCGCATTTGCGGAGGTGGAGGCTCCAACGTCGGCTGTGTTAACACACACACACACACGACTTTTTAACAAAAAAAACTCAAAGGTGCCTCACACCTTACACACACACACGACTTAAAAAAAAAAACACATCAAAGGTGAATCACATGCGGTTAACACACATACGCACGTCTTAGAAAAAAATACACTGCGTCGTACACGTAAAAGCCAACTGCGTCTCTCGCAAAAAAATACGGCCGCGAAACGACCCAGTCCAAACGCCGCGCATCAAAACATCACAAACACAAGAAATAAACACAACGAACACATAAAAAGCTTACTTACAGCAAGGGGGGGCATCCGGCGCCTCCGAAAGTTAACTTACACGTCCATTTAAGTGCAAAAAAAAAGAGTTTAAAGTGGCGAAAATCTCCTAAGCGAGAGAAAAAATGGCCACCGAACAAAACGAAAACGAGGCTTCAGACGTAACTATACTACAGTGACTCGCAAGAATGAAATACATACTATGCGGAACGTACCACACTGATATTAAACACCATTTTGACCACTACTACGCACAAAATGGTGGATGGAACGCACATTGTAAGCTGGAACGCAAATAGCGCATTCTTATTGCGTTCTAACGGTCTAACTTTTCAGAACTTTCTACAAGTTTATAAATACTGCCTACTTTCCACAAAATTCTACATTTCTACTCAGGTGATGAACGGAGTGACTTCATAGTTAACTGCTGCTGTTACTTGAGAAGAGAATTGTTTCCTAATTTCCTACTTTACATTGTGCAAATTACAACTGAGAGCTAAGCTATAATATATTACATTTTATTATCAAGACAGGACAAAAAAAAAACATATTTTAAGTATGAAATTGTGATTTCTGTATAGTGACATGTGGCACACACATTTATGTGTATAGCCCCTGCAACAAACTAATCTTTAAATTACATTACACAAAATAAATAATTTACTATTAAAATAGGATTCATGTATAGTGATATGTGACACGCACAAAAAAATATAAAAATTTAACTATGAAAATGTGGTTTATGTATAGTGACATGTCACACGCAGATTTCTGGGTATAGCCCCTGAAAAAAAAAAATCTTAATCCAAACTCATTAAACAACTAATCAAAACTAATTAAACAACTATATTTAAATGACAGTAAAAAAAAAAAATTAACCATTAAAATCTGATTGATGTATACTGAAATGTGACACGTACATATATGTGTATCATATGTGACACGCACATTTAGGTGTGTAGCCCTAAAAACTAAGTAATGTTAATTGAAAGTAATTACAGAAGTATATATTTACATGACATTAATTTATTGTAATTCAATATATAACCTAAAGATAAATCTTTCTCCTTTTTTTTACTATTCAAACAGACTCTGCATCAACAGCGTCACTCAAGAATTTGCACCGTGCATTGTGACCCACAATCCCTTTTAAACAACTCCAAGAAAGAAGAAGAGGTAAGATAGAAAAAATACATTACATGCTGAAAAAGACCATGCTTTGCTAAATCAAAAAGAAGAAATATGCAATTAACCATTTCACTTTCTTTTTCAAACAGACACTACAAGAAGACCGTCGGATTAAGATTGGCAGGAGGGGACCCTCTGTTATTCGACACTTCAATCAAGGTAAAGTATAAAGTACAAAAAAGAAATGAACTATATATGTTTAATGGCCGCCAATATAAATTAATATTCTTCTTTAATGTTTAAGAACCTATAAGCCTTACAAAGAAGGCTAAATAAGCATACCAAAAGTGGTGCGCACAAAACTGGATTGTAGAAAAAGTTGCACAAACACATAGCAAACAAAATTAATATTCTTATTTAATGTTTAAGAACCTATAAGCCTTACAAAGAAGCCTAAATAAGAATACCAAAAGTGGTGCGCACAAAACAGGATTGTACCAAAACTCACACAAACACATAGGAAACTAAATTAATATTATTCTTTAATGTTTAACAACCTATAAGCCTTACAAAGAAGCCTAAATAACAATACCAAATGTGATGCACACAAAACAGGATTGTACAAAAAGTCACACAAACACATAGCAAACAAAATTAATATTCTCCTTTAATGTTTAATAACCTATAAGCTTTACAAAGAAGGCTAAATAAGCATACCAAAAGTGGTGCGCAAAAAACAGGATTTTAGAAAAAGTCACACCAACACATAGCAAACTAAATTCATATTCTTCTTTAATGTTTAACAACCTATAAGCCTTACAAAGAAGCCTAAATAAGCATACCAAAAGTGGTGCGCACAAAACATGATTGTAGAAAAAGTCACTCAAACACATAGCAAACGAAATTAATATTCTTATTTAATGTTTAAGAACCTATAAGCCTTACAAAGAAGCCTAAATAAGCATACCAAAAGTGGTGCGCACAAAAGAGGATTGTACCAAAACTCACACAAACACATAGCAAACTAAATTCATATTCTTCTTTAATGTTTAACAACCTATAAGCCTTACAAAGAAGCCTAAATAAGCATACCACAAGTGGTGCGCACAAAAGAGGATTGTAGAAAAAGTCACACAAACACATAGCAAACTAAATTAATGTTCTTCTTTAATGTTTAACAACCTATAAGCCTTAGACAGAAGCCTAAATAAGCATACCAAAATTGGTGTGCACAAAACAGGATTGTAGAAAAACTCATACAAACACATAGCAAACTAAATTAATATTCTTATTTAATGTTTAACAACCTATAAGCCTTAGAAAGAAGCCTAAATAAGCATACCAAAAGTGGTGCGCACAAAACATGATTGTAGAAAAAGTCACACAAACACATAGCAAACTAAACTATTATTCTTCTTTAATGTTTAACAACCTATAAGCCTTACAAAGAAGCCTAAATAAGCATACCAAAAGTGGTGCGCACAAATAGGATTGTACCAAAACTCACACAAACACATAGCAAGCTAAATTAATATTCTTCTTTAATGTTTAATAATCTATAAGCCTTACAAACAAGGCTAAATAAGCATAACAAAAGTGGTGCGCAAAAAACAGGATTGTAGAAAAAGTCACACAAACACATAGCAAAAATTCTCCATAACAGATACAATACACCAAAATTAAGAAATTTTTGCTTTATTTCAAAGACATTTAACACAAAGAACATTTTCATTTTTCTTTTACAACAGATACTGCGTGAAGACAATCGGACGAGGACTTTCAACACAGTACCAGAACATCGGACGAGGACTTTCACCAGAGGACCAGACCATCGGACGAGGACTTTGAACAGAGGACCACACCATCGGACGAGGACTTTCACCAGAGGACCAGACCATTGGATGAGGACTTTCAACAGAGGACCACACCATCGGACGAGGACTTTCAACAGAGGACCAGACCATCGGACAAAGAATTTCAACAGAGGACCAACAAACATTCTGATTGAAATCACACTTCAACCAAGGTATAGTATAATAAGTACAAAAGGAGAAAAATAAATAAACATGTTTCATCTGCATTCGTGTCAACAGAAAAAAAAAAAGAACAAGCAATAACTATGTCCCTTATTCAATTGCACAATTCAATAACATGTGTAAATAACCACATCACTGTTTTTTTTGGAAAGATGTTTTAGTTGGTAAACATGTATCCACAAACAAGGTTTTCCATAACTAAAAACTTCTTTCAAAAAAAATATGTTAGCTGCTTATTTACAGCAGTATTGAATTGCCCAAATTGCTATTCAATGAGGCCAGGCCCTATAACTTTTAACAAAATATAACTGATACATTAATGATTTACCTCTTATTTCTCTATTATGGACAAGAATGTTTAACAGTAATTCCAAATTTCAATATACCCAATTACATTTCATTTTTTGGCTTTACAGATTAACATGGCTACTAACGAGAGCAAACAAGAGAAGAAAAGACGTCAAACTAGAGAAAGACAAGAGAGATGGGCCGACCAGCAGACACCAAAGGAGAAATAAATTTGACGAGAAAAATAACACAAAAGACTTGCAAACAAAAGACTATCACCTGCAAAAATGAAAGATACGCCAAAAAAAACTACCAAGCAAATAAAGCATTTACAACTTGTTCCTCAAACATCAGATGACATTTTACCAGACAAAATTAAAGACATACCAAGAAAAGCCACGAAAAAAACTAAGCATTTAGAACCTGTTGTTGAAACATTACATGACATTTCACCTGGTGAATGTGAAAGTCACACTGCTATATGCTTTGCAAATTGTCCTTTACTCAAGTCTTTACAAGTAGAGGTTCATAGTTGTGGGGATATGACTAGTTGTGAAGATTATTATTTTAAACAGCAGAGACCCAGAGATGGCCAATTCATTAGTTGCTGTCAAAAAGGCAAGTTCAAACTTCCACAAAGAAAAGAATTTCCAATCTATTTACAAAACATTATGACTGAACCTACTTTTCCAAACTACAAAAATTTTAAGAAAAACATAAGATCCTACAATAGTGCCATATCCTTTTCATCTATGGGAGCAACATTAGCTGCTAATGTACCAGGACATGGTCCTTACTGTTTTAAAGTCCAAGGACAAATTTATCATCGGACTTCCCATTTACATCCAGAGGAAGGAGAGCAAAGAAAATTCGCTCAACTATATGTCCTAGATACAATGGAAGCTGTTGACCAACGTATGCAGATGGAAGAAAATAAAAAATGCTTACCCAGTGTTTTTATAGAGCTAAATAACATTATGGACAATAACCCCTACAGTAAAGCTTATAAAAAATTGGCAGAATTAGAAATTGAACAACTACTTCATGTACAAAGACATCAATTATCAATGCCAAAGGTTAATATGGTGCTTAAAAGAGACAGACATACTGATAAACGTTGTTACAACTTGCAAACATCAAATGAGGTTGCAGTGGTGTTTCAAAATGATGAAGGAGAACCACCATTTCAAAGAGACATTAGAATATATCCCAGAAATGAGGAGCAACCATTCATTAATATGAGTATCTTAAGTCCAAATTTAAATCCAATGACATATCCAATTTTTTTCCCACACGGAGAGGCAGGTTGGCAACCAAAATTAACACTTCTAAGTTACCCAAATGCTAAAGCCAGAATCCGAAATAATGTTTCTATGCTTGAATTTAAAGTAGCTCAAATTGCCATTCGAAATACATTTAATCCAATTTTATGTGGTGGAAAACTAACACAACAATGGATTATTGATTCCTATTTGCAAGTTGAGGCCAATAATTTAAACTTTATAAAATATCAACAAGATAAACTACGTATAGAACAATATTCGGGACTAATGGACTATGTTGCTGACGTGGCTACAAGCAGAGACATGACAGCTGGCAAAGCCATCATTTTACCATCTTCCTTTCAAGGATCTCCTCGAAATATGAGAGAAAGATACAATGATGCTATGGCTATTGTCACCAAATTTGGCAAACCTGATTTATTTCTGATATTTACATGTAATCCACAATGGCCAAAAATTACCCAAAATTTACTTCTTGGACAAATTGCTTCCGATAGACCAGATTTGGTAGCAAGAGTTTTTAAGATTAAATTAAATGAATTAATACGTGACATCACTATCAGTCAGTTATTTGGCAAATGTCTTGCTTATGTATATACCATTGAATTTAAAAAAAGAGGACTTCCACATGCACATCTTCTGATAATACTTCAAGTAAAAGATAAATTAGATACTTCTGACAAAGTGGATGCAGTCATTGTTGCTGAACTACCAGATCCAGAACTATATGGTAGACTATATTAGATTGTTACTCATCGCATGATTCATGGACCCTGTGGTGAGCTTAATCCACAATCACCATGTATGGAAAATAATAAATGTTCAAAAGAATTTCCAAAAGATTATATAGACAAAACCTATGCCAATTGTGATGGCTATCCACTTTATAAAAGAAGAGAAGGAGATAGTGCCATTATTTGTGGAAAAAAAGTTGACAATAGATATGTAGTACCGTACAATCCACATTTACTCATGAAGTACAACACCCACATAAATGTTGAAGCCTGCACTTCCATCAACTCCATTAAATATGTCTATAAATATATTTACAAAGGCTACGATGCAGCTACTGTAGTCGTGAAAAGTGCAGACATCCCTGAAAGTAGTGAGTTAGTACATGATGAACTTGCATCTCTTGTAGATGCTCGCTATGTCAGTGCGCCAGAAGCTATGTGGCGGCTTTTAAAATTTTAAATGCAGGATAGTGTAATGATATGGAATCACAAGGTTGTGGAGACCAGCAGCCAAGGTCAGCAATAATCCAGTTCAGCAATTTGTAGGTGAAACAGGAACAAGCTTTATTGAAGTGATCAGAAACCACACAATAATCTGGCAAGGATACAGAGACAGGAAGTGCCTTATATAGGCCAAGAACCAGACAGCTGACCAGACACAGCTAAAGAGAGTTGTCACTGATTGCATTGCTTTTAGAGTCAAGGTATCAGATCTCAGGCAAATCTGCAAGAGGCAGGCTGGCGCAGTGGTAGGGAAGAGGTATAGCAGCCTGGGGACCAGGGTTCAAAACCCAGCAGAGTCAATTCCTCACATTACCCCCGCCGCTATAGGTGCAGCCTCTGGATGCCCTATTACCTGGTTTAGCAGGGTACTGCACATGAAAAGACCGAACGAGATCAGGAGCGTGAATATTGTCCACTGGTTCCCACGAACTCTCCTCCTCACCATAGCCTTTCCAGCGAACCAGATACTGAAGCTTGTTACGGAAGATCCTGGAGTCAAGATTTTTTTCCACTTCGTACTCATCCTCACCATCCACGAGGACTGGAGGTGGGGCAGGCAGGGCTCGGCCAGGGAAAGTATTTTCATGAAAAGGTTTAAGCATTGCAACGTGAAACACTGGATGTATTTTCATGGAATTCGGGAGTTGCAAATGGAAAGTGACAGCATTGATCTGAGCAATGATCTCAAAAGGTCCCATGAACCTTTGACCCAATTTATGAGAAGGAATCCGAAGCTTAAGATTCTTTGTTGACAGCCACACCTTGTTACCAACGTGATAGACTGGGGCCTCCTTTCTATGCCAGCAGCTCTTTTGTAACATTCCTGAGCCTCCAGAAGAGTCTCTTTCAACAGTGCTTGGGAATCACGTAAGGCGGTTAGCCGGTCAGTGACAGCAGGAATGGAAATAGTAATTGGGAGACTGACTAGAAAGGTCGGATGGTAACCATAGTTGGCAAAAAATGGGCTCAAAGAAGTGGAGCAGTGTTGGGCATTGTTATAGGCAAACTCCGCCGTGGGTAGAAAATCCAGCCAGTCATCCTGCAGGTAACTAATATAGCACCGCAAATATTGCTCCAAAGTCTGGTTGGTTCGCTCAGTCTGTCCATTACTTTGCGGATGAAAAGCTGACGACAGATTTACATTAATACCTAGATTAGAACAAAAATGTTTCCAAAAACGAGATGTAAACTGCACTCCCCTGTCAGAAACTACTTCATCAGGCACTCCATGCAAGCGAAATATTTCCCGAATAACCAGGTCAGCCGTCTGTTTAGCTGAAGGGAGACCACGAGCTGGTATGAAATGACCCATCTTAGTTAACCTGTCCACAACAACAAGAATGGTAGTGTGTTCCTTAGAGGGAGGTAGTTCCACAATAAAGTCCATGGATATAGATCCCCAGGGACGATGAGGAATCGGAAGAGGCTGAAGCAAGCCAACAGGGGATGAGCGAGGAGTCTTATGTCTGGCACATACATCACAAGAGGACACATACTTCTTAACATCCTCATGATACTTCGGCCACCAAAAGGATCGGGCAAGTAGGTCTTGCGGATTCCTGGATGACCTGCTGGTTTTGAGTCATGGTAGAGACGTAAAAGGTCCAGTCGCACTGACTCGGGAGCAAACAGACGTTGTTGAAAAATCCAAAACCCATTAAGCATCGTCATATGGAGGTCACGAGGAGGATCACGAAGAACTGGGTCTTCAGCGTAGCCCTTTTTAATGCGAGACATCAGATCAGAAGGAAATGTAACTCCTATAAATATATCCTCCGGCAAGATGGTGGTCTTGGTTACGGTAGTATGGAGGGGGTCAGCTATTCTAGACAAAGCATCCGCCTTACCATTCTTGGAGCCAGGACGGTATGTAACCAAAAAATTAAACTTTGAGAAGAATAGGGACCAGCGTGCTTGTCTGGCTGACAGTCTCTTTGCTGATCGAATACATTCCAGATTTTTGTGATCTGTGAGGACAGTAATTGGATGGGTAGCTCCCTCCAAGAGATGTCTCCATTCGGTGAAGGCAGCTTTTATAGCCAAAAGTTCTTTATTCCCTATGTCATAGTTTCTTTCTGCTGGCACCATCTGGCGGGAATAGAAGGCACACGGATGTAACAGCATCTTAGGTCCAGTCCTTTGAGACAGTATAGCACCAACAGCTGAATCAGAAGCATCAACTTCCACAATAAATGGTTATTCCGGCTGAGGATGTACCAGGACGGGGGCAGATGTAAACAGAGTCTTTAATCGGGAAAATGCGGTATCCGCCTTATCGGACCACTGAAAAGGAGTCCCTTTACGTGTGAGTTCAGTGATCGGTGTAATAACGGCAGAGAAATTCTTAATGAAACGCCTGTAAAAATTGGCAAACCCCACAAATCTCTGAACATCTTTTTCATTCTTGGGGATGGGCCAGTCCAGCAAAGCTTTAATTTTACTTGCGTCTATACTTAAACCTTTGGGAGTTATTACATACCCCAGGAATTGAATTTCTGTTTGGTCAAACTCACATTTTTCTAGTTTAATGTATAGGCGGTGGGTACGAAGGTGCTCTAGAACTATACGGATCTGTTTTCTGTGGTTTTCAAGATTATCAGAGAATATTAGGATATCATCCAAATATGCCACAACAAACTGATCCAGGAGATCTCGTAGTACATCATTGATAAGATGCTGGAAAGTTGCAGGGGCATTACACAGCCCAAAAGGCATTACTAGATATTCGTAATGCCCGTACCTGGTTCTGAAAGCTGTTTTCCATTCATCATTGGGTCTTATGCGAACCAGATTATATGCCCCCCGAAGATCAAGCTTCGTAAATATTTTAGCTGAGCGAAGTCTCTCCAAAAGTTCAGGAATCAGAGGCAAGGGGTAGCGGTTTTTAACAGTGATGTTATTAATGTCCCTGTAATCAACGCATGGCCGTAGGCTGCCATCTTTCTTTTCTACAAAGAAAATAGGAGCTCCTGCTGGAGAAGTAGATGGTCGAATAAAGCCTTTGGCAAGATTTTCTTGAAGGTATTCACGAAGAGCTTTCAATTCAGGCTCAGAAAGGGAATATATACGGCCAAATGGGATAGCAGCCCCAGGCAACAGCTCTATTGGGCAATCATAAGGCCTGTGTGGTGGAAGCTGATTAGCATTCTTCTTATCACAGACATCTGCAAAATCCTGATATTGTAGAGGAAGCTTAGTCAAGTTTGTAGCAACCATTTCATTAATTGTTGTGTCAACAGGTGTTACCTTAGAGGGTTGACAATTCATTAAGCAGTGTTCTGAAGGAAAGGACAAAGTTCTGATCTTCCAATCAATCTGTGGGTTATGCAGAGCAAGCCAAGGTACCCCCAAAATCACTGGAAACTGTGTTGAGGAAATTAGGTGGAAAGAGATAGCCTCATGGTGATTCACTTCCACAGTCAACATTAAGGGCACAGTCTCATGTGTAACCGGGCCTGACGTAAGTGGAGAACCGTCAACTGTCTCCATTAACACAGGTGAAGAATTAGGGATAGACTGAATTCTATTTCCTGCTGCAAATTTGATGTCCATAAAGTTTCCGCCTGCTCCAGAATCTATCATAGCTGTAGTTGAAATTTTACGATCACCACATTGCAAAGTGATAGGCACCACAAAATGAGGATGTTGAGTCAACATACCCTCTTCACCATGAGCCAGAGAAAACAAGGGTTGTGTGACGGAATTCAGTTGATCTGAAATTTGGGATTGGTGTTGAATCTGTGCACCCTCAGCTGCCATAGCTATTGTTCTTTTGGATTTGCTAGGGCAATTGATGGCATAGTGCCCTGCACTACCACAATAAAGGCATAAATTGTGAGTGCGTCGCCATTGTTTTTCTTCGTTGGATAATGGCCCTCTTATTAGATTAACCTGCATAGCCTCTGGCTCAGAGTCTGTAGGTGTTTGTGGGATCGGAGTAGACGTTCTTGAATAGGAAATTGGAGTAGTACTTGGTCTAAAAGAGCCCTGTCTTTCCAATCTTCTTTCAGAAAGTCTCCGATCAATACGGATAGCCAGACGCACAAATGCATCAAAGTCAGCAGGAAGATCAACACGAGCTAGCTCATCTTTTATAGCTTCTGAGAGACCTTTTCTGAAGTGGAACCTTTGGGCTGATTGGTTCCAGGTAGTATCAGCAACCCACTGTCTGAATTCAGCAGCATATTCAGCCACCGAGCGCCTCCCTTGATGCAAATGAAGGAGAGTGGCTTCTGCTGTAGCACATCGATTTGGGTCATCAAAAACTAGGCACATGGCCTCAAGAAAGTCATTTAGATTACCCAAGACTGGACTGTCCTGTTCCAGAAGAGGGGAGCCCCAAGCCAGGGCTTCATCTTTGAATAAGGAAAAAATAAATCCCACCTTCTCTCTTTCAGATGGAAATCGTTGAGGTAACATCATGAAGTGCAAACGGCATTGATTTAGGAAACCCCTAAATTTTTTGCGATCTCCTCCAAACTTTTCTGGTAGGGGCAAGCGGGCATCATGTGCAGGTGTAACATCTCGTGCCCTGTAGCTGGTATACTCACTGTGCATTGACTGAATTTTATTTTGCAGTTCAGCTATCTGGTCCTGCAGCACTTGAATGGTCTGTGCCTGGGTCTGCACATTTCTTGCAAATAAAGCAACCTGCTGGGCCAATGCAGAATCTGACCCGGCGGTCTCCATGAAAGGGCCAGATTATTCTGTAATGATATGGAATCACAAGGTTGTGGAGACCAGCAGCCAAGGTCAGCAATAATCCAGTTCAGCAATTTGTAGGTGAAACAGGAACAAGCTTTATTGAAGTGATCAGAAACCACACAATAATCATGCAAGGATACAGAGACAGGAAGTGCCTTATATAGGCCAAGAACCAGACAGCTGACCAGACACAGCTAAAGAGAGTTGTCACTGATTGCATTGCTTTTAGAGTCAAGGTATCAGATCTCAGGCAAATCTGCAAGAGGCAGGCTGGCACAGTGGTAGGGAAGAGGTATAGCAGCCTGGGGACCAGGGTTCAAAACCCAGCAGAGTCAATTCCTCACAGATAGATATATAGATTAGCAGTATATAGATTAGCAGTACATTTGCCATAAAGACATTTAGTGTATTTCCATGCTGGAAATGAAATGAATGCATTGGCCCAAAGTGAAGATTGTCACACTACACTAACTGCATGGTTTGAATTAAATTCCACAGATTCACAAGCAACACAAATCTTATATATTGAAATTCCATATCACTATGTTTTTGTGAATGGATTATGGAGACCCAGAAAAAGCAGAGGAAATAAAATCATCCCAAGAATTTACACAGTCAGTCCAAGAGATGTTGAACGTTTTTGCTTACGGATATTACTTTTAAGTGTTCCTGGAGCACAAAGTTTTGAACACTTAAGAACTGTTAATGACATTGTATATGAATCCTTCCATTTAGCTGCAAGACATAGAAACTTACTCGCTGATGATACAGAGTTGTTTAGAAGAAACAGCACAATGTCAAATGCCACGGCAGATGAGAGAACAATTTGCTTTTATTTGTATCTTCTCAAATGCTCCAAATGCATTAGCTTTGTGGGACAGATTTAAAAGTAATATGGCTGAAGACTTTATGCGACGATACAATGAACCTATTGCACACTTAAAAGCGTTAATGGAAATCCAAAAAGTATTTTTAACTCATGGATTAAGTTGTGCAAGTTTTAATTTGCCTGATCCAGGTCTTATAGATGACATAAACTTTGAAGACTATGACATTCAACTACAAGCAGAAAGAACAGAAGAAAGACTTGCCACTTTAAATTCCTTACAATTGGCAGCATTTAATGCCATTAAAAATGCAATAGATTATGCGGTATTTCTATCTTGATGGACCTGGCGGATCAGGAAACAACTATCAATATAATTTATTAATGAGTTCAGTACGAGCACAAGGTCAAATAGCAATGGCGTTTTCCACTACTGGAATTGCTGCACTTTTGTTAGAAGGTGGAAGAACTGTTCATAGTGGATTTAAACTGCCAGTGCCTATTTTAGAAACTTCTGTGTCAGATATTCGCATGACATCATTACAAGCAAAGAAATTGAACAAATGTAAATTAATTATAATAGATGAGGCCACAATGATGTCATGCTATGCCCTCCAATGTATTGACCGTTTGCTTCGTGAAGTCATGGATAATACTTTTCCATTTGGTGGAAAGGTAATGTTGTTAGGTGGCGATTTTAGACAAACATTACCTTTCGTTGTACATGGAAATCGAACTGACATTATCGAAACCTGTATAAAGTCAAGCACACTGTGGAAACATTTTACCCATCTTCAACTGCAACAAAATATGAGATCAGAAGGCCAAACTGATTTCAATGATTGGCTTATTAAAATTGGAGAAGGCAGAACAGAAAAAACACCACTTTTACCGGACGACACTGTAGAGATCCCACCTCATATGATTTGTCACCAAGATATTATATCGGCTATATTTGAAGGTAGCATAAATAACCAGGAATATTCCGAGCTTGCCAACCAAGTCATACTAACGTGTAAAAATAAGGATGCATTAATCCTCAATAATGAAATCTTAAAAAAAATTAATGCACCACAAAGAAATTATCACAGTGCTGATTCTGTACTTGCTGATGACAATGAAAGTCAGGCTAACTTTTCTACTGAATTCATAAACTCACTAACTCCTTCTGGAATGCCACCACATATTTTGCAGCTAAAGAAAGGTGCAATTATCATGTTACTGCGAAATATGAACCCCAAAAAAGGCCTATGCAATGGGACAAGATTAATTGTTCAACAATTAAAGGACCATTTTATAGATGCTGAAATTTTAACTGGGACCCATAAAGGAGATCGAGTTTTCATACCAAGAATAGATTTAGCACCAAGTGAAAGTAGTCTCCCTTTTATACTTCAAAGAAGACAATTTCCCATTATTATGGCATTTGCCATGACCATTAATAAATCACAAGATTAAACGTTCAAATCTGTAGGCATTTTCTTGGAAGAACCAGTATTTGCACATGGTCAATTGTACGTTGCGTTGTCACGGTGCAAAAATCCACAGGCTATTAAAGTTTACATTGAAAAAATGAAAGTCAAGGTGATTTATTAGAAGATGGAGGTATTTTTACTAAAAACATTGTCTACTATGAAGTACTATAACTTTGCAGTATAGAAATTAGAATTAATGGAAGTACTGTTTATGGATGATTCGCCTCACAAAATACTTGCCTTGCATTTTTTGGACAAATTATGTTAAAATGTTAATTAACTATGTTATTGTTTCTAATGTTACAAGTTTGAAAACAATATTTTCAAGTTCTTTACTTCAACATATTACAAAGTTCATGTTAAGAGCTCAACCACGTTTTAAGTCACAATGTAAATATTGTCTGTTATCTTAAGATTACTCCCTGGATTAATGTTTATCGCCAGTTCATGGGATCAGGAAGGAATTAATTTAATTGGGTACGTTTTAAGGAGAGTTTTTACTGTATGCCTTCCTCTGCATTCAATGTATATTGAAGTTAACAATTATGCTGATAGAAATTGCATGTTAATACTGATTAGTTTAAAGTTCAACTGTTTTTACATTCAAATGTTAATACTTTTGATGCAAAATTATGTTTCAATATTAATTCACTATGTTACTGTTTATAATGTTCCAAGTTGTAAAAATGTTTTTTCAAGTTTCTTAGTTACACACATAAGAAAATTAAAGTTTAAAAAAATATTATGTCAAGTTTCTGACTTGTTACAAAGTTCATGTTAAAATTGGGTACGTTTAAAGGAGTGTTTTTTTTAATGTTTGTTTTACTCTGGATTAAATGTATATTCAAGTTAACAATTCTTCAGATAGAAATTGCATGTTAAAAAATCATTACCTCAAGTTTACAATACTGATTAGTTTAAAGTGCAACTGTTTTTACATTCAACTGTTAATACTTTTAATACAAAATTATGTTAAAACATTTATTTACTATGTTACTGTTTATACTGTTCCAAATTCTAAAAATGTTTTGTCAAGTCCCAAAGTTACACAAATAATAAAGTTCAAGTTTAAAAAAATATACTTTCAACTTTATTACTTACATATATTTCAAACTTCATGTTAAAAGTTGTGTACGTTTGAACAAGGGTTTTTACTCTTTGCTTTCCTCGGGATTCAATGTATATTGAAGTTAACAATTCTTCAGATACAAATTGCATGTTAAAAAACCATTACCTCAACATTTTACAAAAATACACGTTTCATATCACAATACTTACAAGTGTCAAATATGTATATTAATAACTAAACAACTTTACAAACATATACATCACATTGCCGTCATTTTTTGACGGACAAGTCGCTAGTTAGATAATAGAGTCAGTATTATTTATCAACCCCAGCTTCAAAACAGTACTATTTAAACTTTATAGTCTGATCACAGACATATTAGAAGTACTCCAGGGTCCCCCAGAAGAGAGGCATAGACTCCCAGAAGATTTTTAAAAGATATGTACATCTCTGTAGCATGCAAAACTCACAGCTACAGCCCTGCCAAATCCCAAATGATCCCACAATTCTGCTAGAAAGTTTTGAGATCTTTTAGCGCTTGTGTTATATGCATACTTTCTTGAGCACCTCAGTGTTAATTTACAGTATATAGCAAAGTCACTGGCTTGCTGTAATGCTCGTGGTTGCTCGACAAATGGAATTTAAATAGTTGTCAGACTGTCCCTGGAACTGCAGTTCAGGTTGTCAAAAAAGTGAACATTCAAGAAAGTGATGACTTCTTATTGTATTTTCAGGCAAGTTTCCAGCCAAAATTCATGTAGATGGCTTCAACATGGTGTGGTGATAGGCTTTCTTCAGTCGGGCTTGATAAGGCTGTTATGGCCAAACCTACCCAGCAGGGCCACCAGGTTCTTTTGATCCCTTCACGAAGGCATCAGATGTCTCTAAAATCCCCTTGCATTAATACAGCATTTCAAAATATGAACACAGGATCAGCATATAAAAAAATCAGGAACTGCTTTTAATGCTGTTAAAATTCATAACAGTTCTAATAGATTTATATTTAATCCTGTACTGATAACATTCTGTAAAAGTCTGAGAGGCTTTTGGGTTTTGAATAAATTGCTAATACAGTCATTGACAATGTTTCATATGCAAGGTATCATAACATCTACTTCTACTGATTGTACAGGACCAGGGTAGCTATTATCTTCACTATGGATTCTAAAAAATATTTAAATATATATTCTAGATATCTTATTATATATTAATCCAGTCAGGCAGTGCTAGCTGTTATCATCTTCTATAAGGATTCTGACACATATATATATATATATTCCAGATATCTTATTCCATATATACTGTATATTAATCCAGTCAGAAGCTACACAGTTCAATGAGAGCGGGATTACATAACTGACAGATTACATAACTGAATCTCAGCATGCTAGTTACAGATGACATAATCACATTCTAAATCAGATAACTCTTCTTGAATGAACATACAACATACACAATCTAACATCATAAGTCGAACACACATATAGAAACACCATAACATACAGTAATTAACATACATAGGGTAAACAACATAAAACAGCATATTAAATAACTATAAAACATTCTGTAAAACTGCTGAGCTCAGTCCCACAACCACATAAGAGTCCAAAGTGGCTAGGTGGTCAGGGGATCATGACACCTGGAATCCACACTTACTTCACCCACTAATGATACACTTCATAATACCAACACTATTCACTGCTTTAAGGTGCCATAAATTAATTCAGAGGCTGCTGGAGAAAGCATGGCAATTAGGAATGAACTGGGTGCACAAATACTAACACTAGCATACATGTACTCCCTTAGGAATTTCTGTACCTATCTTTTGAAAGCTAAAGGTTATAAATGTGAGAACTTCGGGACCTAGGTATTTAGAATAGAATGAAGATGTTTCGTTGTGTGACACCTAATTAGGTGGATGTCTATTACATGAGTGGTTTAGTTATATAGTGGTGTAGCAGCAGTGAAGAACACATCTTGGTTTTAGGAAGAAGTGATGCTGTGAATTTGAAACAGGGTTAATATTCAGCAAACACAATATTTTTGATATTTGAAAAGTTTTATAAAATGGGAAGGCACCTGTGAGACGTAGACAACTCTGTGAACATGTTGAAGAGTTCAGTGAGGCTTTTATTGCTTCCCATAATGAATATGCATGTCTCCAGGAACAATACTGTTACTAATAGTTGTGCTAATTTCCCAATAAATGTCAGTCCTGCTCAATTCCATTTATAAATTGTGTTTGAATCTCTTTTGGAATATTTTATTTGCTAATTGCACAGAGTTATATTTCTAGTCTTGTGTGACTAAGAGGAAGAAAAAAAAAAACAATACTTTTGGCAGCCAGGAAAATTGGCAGCAACACACAAAATGCAGATGAGTACTACACATTCATACTTAGAAAAGGGGATGGATAGAATAGAAGATTTAATCTTCGTGCTTTACAGAACTACTTTAAACAACTACAAATAGTCATGAGCACTTACGTTTAATGCCAGAAGTGGTTAGAAATTACATTTGAGGTATTTTTGCTGGTTTAAATTACAATTAACTATGCTTTTATTCTATCAAAGTATGTATTCATTTATATAATAATTATATCTAATTTGGCAATCTGGATTACAAAATACAGTTTCATTATAATTATACCAAGATCTATGATATTTTGCTTTTTCATATGTAATGCTTTAAATTTTTAGAAAATAAATCCAAAGAATCACATATAATAGTTGTCAAACTGCAAGTTGTCGTCACGCTTGCGAGCCTCGCGAAGGGAGGCAAGCCATTGAGGCACGAGCTTGCAAAAAATATGACTTTACCGCCTGGACCACCGAACTGGAAAAGATGACGAAAACACACAAATATGCCTCAAATTCACTTACACACTCACACACAGCACAGGGGGAGAGCCAGGGACCCGTTGAGTAAGGTTTCAAGTAAATTTTAAGGCATATTTTGTCTTTTTTAGCAATCGAAAATCAGCGAAACGGAGAAAAAAATGGTGGACGAAAAAACTGAAAAATGATTAAACAAGATGAAAACGAGGCTCTGCCAGGCCAGGCGTGCAGAACTTATAAAATATACCACACAAAAGACACTAACACTTACACCAACGATGCCAGGCATGCAGGACTTTGAAAATAAAACCAACAACAGTCAGCACGCGCTACGCAAAGATTCAGCAGAGACACAGAGGAGAAAGACACAGGGAAGGGACAGGGGTACGATGGTGGAAAGAGACACATGGCAAGTTGCAAGTTGCAGAGACCTGCAGTGAGCGGTGAAGTAGATGAGAGGAGAGCCACGCGATGAGCGCCGAAGGTGCTCAGAGGGGGCAGAATATCACATTGTGTGGCAAACAGCATTGCCAGGCTTCAAATTTTATTGCCGTCATTTTTGATGGGCAAGTCTAGTAACATTATAATTGTAGTAATTTGATGTTTTAAAAATAGACAAAAGTAAATAGAAAAACAAAACAAAATCATAATAGTGGAAAATGTTTTCTACTCAGGAAGGGGTACATATTTTAGTTATAGACTATGGACAAGACTGCGTATTTCTTGAGAAATTTGTCAACAGGTCTACTTAAAAGCATTGGCCACAGACAATCATAATTTCCTTTGGGTAAACATTTATGTATAACAGGCTTGACCTTCATTAACCTTGGGAGCTGGATCCACATTTTCAACATATTGTTATGCCTTTGCAGATGCCCTATAGTACTCATACAATTTTTAGGCAAAATCAGGAATATTACAAGTTGCAAGTCATAAGTAGTTTTGTATTGAATAGCTTTTTTGAGCAAATGCAACTTGTAATATTACTGATGTTTGAAAATCAATAGGGAAGCAATGTGTAATTTTGCGAGTGTAGTTACTTGCAGGCATTGCAAGTAGCACACTCGAAATCATGATGAGAGGGAGAATAGAATAGCTAAGCAAAGTTACTGAGACCTGTTTGCTTGTGTAACTTTACAAAATGGGGATATGAATGGAGCCTCCCAATACCCCCTCTGCCTCTCACTACCCGTTGCCTCTCGCTACCCCCCGCCTCTCTTAACCCTGCCACCTCTTACTACTGTGACACCTCTCAGTACCCCCTTTGCCTCTCAGTACTCCAACCACCTTTGAATTCCCCTACTTAACACTGCCTCCACCTACCCCATGCTACTTCTCCCTGCTACCTCTAGTTCTCATTAACACCCTCTACCCCACTACTTCCTCCCTCTGCTCCCACCTGCCTCCCTCCACCCAATGCTTCCACTCTGCCCCACACTGCCTCCCTCTACCCCTCACTAACTCCCTCTACCACACACTGCCTCCCTCTACCCCTTGCTAACTCCCTCAGTGCCTCCCTTTACCTCCTTCTTCCCCAGTGCTTCAAACTACCACTGTGAAGATCTGGGGGCAGGGGCTATTACTACCCAGGGGAACCTTCTATACTACAGGTTAACTACCCACAAGGGCCGTTTGGGTTCTTGGAAATCTTGGCACCAGCACCCTGATATCTGGCTTCTGTATCAGTCAGACAGCCCCATTAAGTTGCTCCAACTGTAGAAAGCATAGCCCGTAAATGAACTTGCAAGAGTTACGGCTATTAAATTGGTCTTTTTCAGCTACCCGCAAACGATCTGCTGGTTCCAGGCGGAAAATCCCTATGGGCTGTCCCAGCTAAGCGTTTGATCTGACAAGCCCGTAAATGTTACGATCGCAAATCATTATTAAATTGCTACAAATCCCCAAGGACGCACTGGCATTCAAACCCGTACATGGCAAATGGAACCAAAAATATTACGGCCTCCAAATAGGACCCGCAAAGGTTTTACAGACAAGTTCTCAACACTGTAAAAGACAATGTGAACACAACAGTGAACTTAAAGATATGGGGAAAGTGTTGAAAGGCATTACAATTACTTGCACAACAATCCCCAAATAAAAAATGGGCATTTACATTTTTTTTTATTTCATCACATGTTGGAATGGTCATGCATATGCCAATATGAAAAGCCATGCTGCCACATGCATAAAGCAATTAAAAACACACTACATGATTAAATAGCAACACCAAAACATGAATCCGCTTTTCATATTAACCCTTTATTACTCACAGAGGCTCTAATGTGTACTCTGGAATAAAAATATAATTGCATACACATCTCGCTTATCACATCTACATTGGGAAAAGAAATAGTGCCCAAATTACACTGCCACACCACATATATAAAGCGCCAGGGGAACATTTTAATGTTTGTTGTTCAGTCCTTCAGTCATGTCCGACTGTCTGACCCTATGGACTGCAGCACATTTAGCTAGGTCTCTTCCTGTGCTGTTCCACAAGATTTGCATGCAAAAGATACTGGATTGGGTTGCCAGTACCTTCTCCAGTGGACTGTGATTTGTCTGACCTCTCTGCTATGACCTGCCCACCAGGAGTGACCTTACATGGTATAGCTCACAGCTTCATCGAAGTACACAAGCCCCTTCACCACCACAAGGTAGAGATCCAGAAGGGGAACAGGGGAACATACACCACACCAATCTACTTGAAGCAGAGGCATGTGGAGCAACAGCCAACTCACCTCCATCCGAGACAATCTCTGTTATGCCCGTCCTGGAAAGTCCCACTGCTGGTGGCCATGTGGCAAGATTCATACCCAATATCATATGGTGACCTCCCATTAAGTGTTTTGCTATCAATGGATTCACATAATCACCTGTCATATTACTATCAGGCCTTCAGGGGAATGTTGACACTCCACAGTATCACAAATTGGACCCCTCATGTGTATTAACCCTTTATTATTATATATTATATACATCATTATATGATATCTTATTATTATTATTATTATTATTACTATATGTATTAATCTATTGTATAGTAACTAGGGCTCATTAGTTTACAGATATAGGAATGTGACACAAATGTGATGTATATGGATGTCCCATAACCCCAACCATTGAAAACACACTGACACAGTTGGAACGGTATGACAAAGCTCTATTTCGTACACAGAGCACAATCAGAAATGGACAAGACTGTGCATTAATATCATGGGTGGGGTGTCGGCAGAGGTGTGTGGGAAAATGGGGATACCTAAAGGGGGTAATGTCATAGTCTAGAATAAGCATGATGCATAGCACCTACCAGGGTCACATGTGATCACTACACCACTGCAACCAGAATCTGATGAAAAAATAGATCATCACAAATCACTCCATTTAATTTAAGAAACCAATAATATACATAGCACCTACAACTTGTCCAGATCTGCTCAATGAAACAGATGATTAAAACCCTAGACTGTGTAATCCAGTTTCACACATTAAGTGTGTTGACGAAACAAAAATCTGACAAAACTGGTCAAAAAGAAAAAGGCGGAGGAGGATAAAAAAATTAAAAACATGTATGTACAGTACAATGCTTAATTCTGTAACTCTAAAACTATTCCAACTCACATGATTTCCATCTGCAAGCATTACTAACTATTAGCTGGAGAACTCACTGGCCATGACCATAAATAATGCTGTGTCATCTCACAATAAATGCTTAGTTGTGACCAGTGTCAGTGGTCAAGATGTACTATCACCTACTCCATATGATATTGTTTATCAACATTGATATCACATCTATCAGCTAGATAGCCTTAAGCACATGTTAAAGAATAGTCATGATATCAGTAATAGGGGAAAATACACATTAATACGGAGAAGACACAAATGTCAGCAGTCAGATTCAATGTTACTTACATCAGACCCAAGGATCTGTTCTCAGACTGATATTGAGGTCAGGATCACATGCTTTACTAGTGCATATATTAATGCTGGCTGTCATTAACATGCCATTGTGAGACTCTGCAAGTCCTCCGCCATAGTGGGATTAGTCTACATTTAAGTCTAACAACAAATATGTCTTAGATATCTGATTATATAATAGTTTTAAAATTGTTGGAGCTACATGTTAAGGGGTGCTGTCATTGAAGGAATGTCTACCCGAGAGAGACACTGTGACAACCTTAAACCTCATACATTCCCTTCACATTGCTTGCAGATGCAGAAGATGCCTTAATGGACCTGAATTGTACCTAAAACTAAAAACTAAAAACAATACCACCTACAAAATAAGGCCTTAAAAAAGATAGAGACTGCAGCATCTCTTCTCAACGGTATTCCTCAGTGACCATCAATTGGTGACATGATCATCAGAACCCTACGTGTCCACAGAGAAGGGGATCATGGACCATGTGATGGGAAGTAGCCATCTGCATTCAAAACATCACTATCACATAGGCCACTATCCAAGCCTCTGTAGCCAGACTAGATTGGGTTAACATTGTGACCAATAGATTGTCGCTGAGGAGTGCTGTTGAGAAAGCACGAAAATATGCACAGCCCCTTCATCCTCCTCCGCCTAGCATTAGGGCCCCAATCCCCTGTGTGGGGCTGCTGGCTCACAGGTGCTGGGGGTGCGGGGAACAGGGGGCGGCATCCCCCCGCGAGGCAGAGGCTCAACCAGTGGCAGTGCTGGTGACAGTGGTCGAGAGGAAAGGTCGGGCTGCTGGTGCACGGGGGTCGTTTCCGAGTTGGATGAGGCAGGGCTGGGGACCAGACAGCGGTGCACACTGCATCCGTGGTCACCTGCTGGACCACGCTCTGGCCCGCCCCCATCCTGAGCAGCCCGGCAGGGTAGGACTCAGTCATGAGATGATGCCTCCTCTCCTCCCTATTGCGCCTGGCCAGGCCACTCATAATCTGTCTGTGATTGGAGGAGATTCTAGCCTAGATCCCCTGCAGACCGTCCAGGGTCTGGACACTGCCAACCCCCTTCTCCTGAGCAGCCTGGCTTGGTGGTGGTGGGGATGGAGGTCTTGCTGCAGGGCCCATTGGTGGTTGTGATGAAGGGTGGTGGCCTGGTGTGGAGGGGCTGTTTCATGGCCGGTGCCTGGCTCCAATATGGTGGTGGTGGAACTGATGGTGGGAGCCAGGCCGACGAACCGCAAGGGGGAGGAGAAGGTGGGGGCATGCCTCTGTCGTCCCTCCAATATATTTGCCCTGGTGATAGCTGCAGATGCCGGAGGAGGGCGGCAGTAGGGCCAAAGGCCCCACTGGATCCTGCTGGGCAGTGGTTTGCTCCATGTCCTCCTGCTCCTGTGGAGCCGATGGCCCCGCCGCTGGCTCACCAGTGGACCCAGACCCAGAAAGGGATATGTGTTAATGATGTTAAAGAAAACATTTGATTGAGTTCCTTCCTAACTATGTGACATCTAGGCTTGAATATGGCTGAATCCCTTACAGGGCCATTGACCTCCTTATCAATGCTCTTCATTGTGTGACAGAACAGAGGATTCCATGTTAATTGATTGTTTTAGTGCTGGCTGATTACATTATTGGAAGCAGTTAAACCCTAATATGGGAAACGTTTGCTAAGGTAGAGGCTGTTAAGCATCACTGTGTCTGTTGACAAACCTTAGCTCACATATGTTGAACTGTTCCTATTTAAATTACTATAAGGCAATGGATCACTTTAATATAGAATGCTGTGCTCTTTCACACAATGAATCTCACCTAGAGTGAGGTAATTGTCCCTTTGACTTCAACTTTGAGTAGCTATCATTTGCTAGCTGTGATCTTTGTTGGGTTCTTGATCTTTATAGTTCTTGGCTCCTAACACTCTCTTGATTCTGGCTGCAGTCTGTAACTGCATAGGCTGCAGTGGGCACACCCATACATGGACTGGCTATTGGTTGATTTCTGTTACTGTGCTCACTGAAGACAGTGATTTGTCAGCCTCATGGATTTAATGACGCATGACTGATCCATCTATCCCTAGTATATTCTGTGAAGCTGACATGTCAGTGTCCTTGTTGGTCATCCTGTACATGTGTAATGTGTGTGATATACATGTATTGGCATGTTGTTGCATGTGATATTCACCTGACGTGGTCCTGGATCCTGCTGGGCCACCAGGCCTGTAGCTCCTGCGGTGGGCACCAGGCTCAGTAGGTCCCTGAGGTCTCTCTCCCACTGATTGTAGGAGACAGTCACTGCAGGGTCACCACTTGTTGCTGAGGCCATCTCCTTGGCCATCTTCTGCCTCACCTGGACCCTGACGTCATTGAACTTGTACTTCACAGACCTCACATTAATTTTCACAGTGCCCACTCCTGTTACCGCAGCCGCTACCTCCTTCCATGCCTGGGCCCTAGGCCCGAGCCTAACTTCCCTACCCCCGTCAGAATAGCGGGCCACTCACGGATGGCATGCAAGAGTAATTTGGGGCCCTGTGCCTGGTCCTTCCGACTGTGGGTGTGGATCCTGTCCTCCCTCAACTGTTCCTGGGGCTGTCCCTCATCCCTGCTACCACCCCCCGGGATTAGGCCCCTCTCACTCTCACCCTGAGGATGATGTGCCTATCAATATGGGCACCTGCACAACCACCTCTTTATGATAATAATCTAAATCAATGGAACTATAAGAACCTGCTCTCAAATATCACCTACTCTCTCTCTTTCTAAACCCAACCACCAACTCCGGGACCTGCGTACTACTTCGGCAGAATCTACAACACAGCCAATGCATGGGTTTGTGGAAGGCAGCTTTATTATCTCCCCCTATCAATCATTTTCCGGGATCCCACTTTTCATTGGCCTGTGTCGCATTCCGTAATTACGGGATTGGGTTATAACAAGCGGCTGCATCTATTCCAGTCCACTGACAGCTTGCGAGCGCGGGAAGAGTTTACAGGCTTGCGGCTCCAGCCCTTTGGTGTGGCCTTTTTTAATGTAATAGCTCTGTAACTCCAGCAGATTCAAACCCGCAAAGATACGGGCTAGACGACGGCTGCTGCAGGCTTGGAATTTAATGGGGCTGAGAGTCTTTCCATCAGGAATCAGCACTTCTAGGAGTCTCAGAAACCTTCTTGTGGTAGTGATCCAGACAGGTTTGCACCGGTGGAGGTAAGTTCAGTATCAGTGTATGTCCACCTCCTGTAAGGGGGTATTAGGTGTGGGTGATTTCCCACCTTTCAGGAAAATGTCCACAGTCTCTGACTACCAGTTTCTGTAAGGTCTTGGGAACATAATTCAGTTGCACAGTCCTTCCAGTGGGTATCTGGGCTAGAAGACACTTCTCAGGCACCCTCCCCCTTTTCGTTCACAACATCTGGGATCCTAATCCTTAGGGTCCCAGGTAGCAACACAGCCCAAACCCATCTCCATTCCTTTCAATAACCCACTCCAAATTGTAAGCATAAAACTTTGGTAAATATCCAAGTTCCCAGGAACTAGGATCTCATCCAGGGGCATACAGCTACCCCCTTGGGGAAAAGCAGGTAGTGGCTCTGGTGGGGTCAGTAGCACCTTAGGGTGAGTATCCTCCAGGCTGGCAAATCATTTCTGTAGCTAGGGTACGCTGTCAGGGCCTCTAGTACTGTGGGCCACTTTCCCATATCCTTTAACCCTGGGTCTGTCAGGACTGAAGTGATCCCCATCAGCCCGGCTGGCAACTCTGCCGGGTTTGGGAGTGGAACTTCAACTTGCTCCTTCCTCAGGGACTCAGGGCCAGTGCACCCAACTGAACTCACACACTTATCTGGATCCACAAGATCCATACTGTGCAGGAGCTTCAGGGTCCTAGGGGACGCCCCCTCTCCTGATAACCTCATGCCCCGATCAGGCATCACACTCACGATGACTGTCAGCCTTGGCGCGTGGACATCAGCGGTCTCTGGTCCAGGACAGGTAACAGTCCATGGGTAGTTGAACAGACTGCTTTACACTGATCTCAGGTCTTGCATCTACCAGGGTGTGGACAGTTCTCCCCGCCCCCCTTGCCTGTTCTAAAGCGGTCAGATCTCCAGGTACCTTAAGGTTTCCTTCCTCCACCTTATAGGGGTATAGCCAACAGTCCATTTCCTCTGCTAGCTCAGCCGGGAAAGCATGGGGTAACGTACTTGAGCCAGGACCCACCTGGGCCCACCTCACCAAGCAGTTCCTCATACTCTCTTTCCAACTCAAATTTTCTATGGATAAAGGGTTTGAGCAACTTTTCTTCTGCCCCTGGGTCTATTTCCATGTCCTTTTGGTGTCATGCCAATAGGATTTCCCAGCACTCTGTGGTTCCAAGGCCACACTTTGGATCTTTCTGCAGCACCTCCGGGAGCCCTTCCACCAGTCCAAGCCTGTAGAAGGACGGCCCTTGTGATGCAGGAGTTGGAGGCATTAGGTCCACATACTCATGTTCCAAGTCGAGCTCCAACCACACCAGGTCCTCAAGCAGTTCAGCTAGCTTCTGACATAACTGGAGCCCAATCATCCACTGATTTAGAATAGTTTTCAACCTATCCTCATCTGTGGCAATCTGTTGCCTTCGCAAACAAATACAGGAGATGACCCTACATGGGGTCTAGCAGTTCATTGATAGCTGGCACCTGAGAGCAATAGGGCTACATTCTAATACACATCCTGTCTGGCACATCAGAGATATACTTAGCTTATCTGTCAAACAATGGGATAAAGCAGATTACAATACAAGGGAGTGGCTGGAGCCAAGCCTTCTGTCCTTTAATAGGCTAAGATCCAGGAGCAGGAAAAGGGGTTGGTTACAACCACCCTCTGACTGATTGCATCCCACCCCATCCACCTGGTCCCATTGCCTCTGTTTACCCCACTACTTCATCCCTCTGCCTTCCCCACCACTGGCTTCCTCTATTTGCTTATATCTGCCTCTACCCCAAGCTTCCCTCATCTGCCTCCACCTTCCTACTTCTACCCCTTGCTACCTCTCTGCCTAAGACTGCCTCTCTATACCCCTCCGGTGCCCTTCATTCACTAGCTCCTCAACTGATAGAAACATAGAAACATTATTTATTTTTATTGTTTTTATTGAGGGAAACAGGGTTTTAACAGTGTTACGTGACCATTACAGGTAAAACATAACCAGTGCAGACATAACACTTGAAGAATTCTAGAAATATACTTATTTCCATTTTTTTTTCCCTTATAGCATTTTTCGCATTTATGTACATCTTAAGCGACATTGTAAGAAGAGACAGAATGTGGATGGAAGCAGAGAGGATAGATAAAGAGGAAGAGGAGAGAAGGATGAAAGGGTGGAGTATATTGTACTGGGTTTACTGGAGGTTATATCTTTCTTATTGTCCTTTTCTGCTGTGTTACCACCAATTGCGTAGGGTCCCAGTATCCCAACATGAGGCCCACTTTCTGTGGGAATTATCTAGGTCAGCTGAGATAGTGGTCATTCAATGTATTAATATAAGTTTTATAAAGATTGCATTATATTTGAGTATTGCCGAATTCCAGGTATAAGCTATTGTGGACTTGATAAATGTTAAGCCTCTTTATAGAGATAATCTATGGGAAAGCCTACACAGTCTCTGACCCCACAGTCTCTCTGATATATTATATGTCTCTGGCAAATAAAACCTGACCCGCAACTGAAAAAAGTATTGAGTTTCTGTCAAAAATAGGATTCACATGGGATTTTTCAAACACTTATAAGAGCTGTAACACATATTAAACACACAATACTGTACTTTAAAAGTATGGGAAGGCATGGGAAGACATTAGAATTAATTGCACAACAGTCTCAAACCCAGAAACATGCAATTATTATTATTATTTTTAAATGTTATTTCTGAGTAGTATTCATCCCAGGTCTCAAGGGGTTAATACATATCA
This sequence comes from Discoglossus pictus, assembly GCA_027410445.1. Lineage (NCBI taxonomy): Eukaryota > Metazoa > Chordata > Amphibia > Anura > Alytidae > Discoglossus > Discoglossus pictus. The sequence continues at coordinate 213,656,620 of CM050164.1, read as the reverse complement.
TGAAACCCAAATGAACTAGAACAGATGATCTAATGCATTTTATAGAGTGCTAGATTGACACTAATTAATTATTAACCTCCCATTGCAGATTATTTGTAACTTCCATGATTTACTGACATCATAATGACGGTCTAATTTACTATTGGCCGTGTCTAAGTAAATTACGGGCTTGCTTAAATCAGATCATATGATCACGCCTCCCGAAATCAGACTTAAAAATGCAGAGTTTACGAGTTCAGCCTTGCGATTGGAACATTGCCAATGTTCTCATAAAGGGGAAAAAAACACCTTCCTGACCCCTAAGTTATCTGCTGTTACAACCTCCTTTTGTAGAGTTCTTACAGTGAAGAATCATTTTCTTTCATTAAGGTGGAATCTTTTTTCTTCTAACCTCAAAGGATATCCTATTGCCAGTTAAAAACCCTTTGGCACAAAAAGTTCCCCTGGCAAAGCCTTATATTGACCCTGGACGTAGTTATATAAGGTAATCATTTCCCTTCTTAAGTGCCTTTTTTTTTTAGAGAAAATAATTTTAAATTTGGTTAGTCTTTCTTCATAGCTTGGTCCTTGATTCCTCTTATTAATTCTGTTGATCTTCTCTGTACCTTGCCCAGATCTAAAACGTCCTTATTTGAAGTGGGCTCCTTGGCATTGAACACTGTTATGTGGCTGGCCACAAGCACACCTAAATCCCTTTCTATCTCTGGTACCCCTACATTTGTTTGATTTAGATTATAAATGTCATGCTTAGTTTTCTTTCTCAAATGCATAACTTAATAATTATTTTAATTAAATCTCATGTGCCATTTAGCTGCCCATTCTTCTAATTGAATCCCTTTGCAGTGAAAGTATATAATTTTTTTGTTTAATTACCTAGAAAAACTTAGTGTCACCAGCAAATATGAAGACTTTACTAGCCAGTCCAACTTTTAAAGCATTGATAAATATGTTAATAAGGAGAGAACCTAACACTGAACCTTGAGGATCCCAGTTTGCCACGTCAGTGTTGAGTCCTACATATTATCTTAGTCATGTGGATAAATTCCTATATACTATCCCTTAGACATCCTTCTAAAAGGTTACTATTTGTCAGGCTCACAGGATTGTAGTTACCTTTATTTGCTCTTGCTCCCTTCTTAAATAAAGGAATCTACAGTGCCTTGCAAAAGTATTCACCCCCTTGACTTTTTACATATTTTGTTACATTACAGCCTTAAATTCAATGTTCTGTTAATCTGAATTGTATGTGATGAATCAGAACACAATAGTCTAAGTTTATGAAGTGAAATGAGAAAAATATATACATAAAACTATTTTTTAGAAATAGAAAACAGAAAATTGTTATGTGCATATGTATTCACCACCTTCGTTATGAAGCCCATAAAAAGCTCTGGTGCAACCAATTACCTTCAGAAGTCACATAATTAGTGAAATGATGTCCACCTGTGTGCAATCTAAGTGTCACATGATCTGTCATTACATATACACACCTTTTTTTGAAAGGCCCCAGAGGCTGCAACACCTAAGCAAGAGGCACCACTAACCAAACACTGCCATGAAGACCAAGGAACTCTCCAAACAAGTAATGGACAATGTTGTTGAGAAGTACAAGTCAGGGTTAGGTTATAAAATAATATCCAAATCTTTGATGATCCCCAGCAGCACCATCAAATCTATCATAACCAAATGGAAAGAACATGGCACAACAAGAAAACTGCCAAGAGACAGCCGCCCACCAAAACTCACGGACTGGGCAAGGAGGGCATTAATCAGAGAGGCAACCCTGGAGGAGCTGCAGAGTTCCACAGCAGAGACTGTAGTATCTGTACACTCCATACGGTTGGGCTTTAAAGCAGAGTGGACAGAAGACAGCCATTACTTTCAGCAATAAACAAAATGGCACGTTTTTAGTTTGCAAAAAGGCATGTGGGAGACTCCCAAAATGTATGGAGGAAGGAGCTCTGGTCTGATGAGACTAAAATGTAACATTTTGGCCATCAAAGAAACCGCTATTTCTGGCGCAAACACAACACATCACATCACCCAAAGAACACCATGCCCACAGTGAAACATGGTGGTTGCAGCATCATGCTGTGGGGATGTTTTTCAGCAGCCGGCACTGGGAAACTGGTCAGAGTTGAGGGAAAGATGTGAGGCTAGTTCGGAGGTTCCTCTTCCAGCAGGACAATGACCCCAAACACTCTTCTAAAGCAACACTTGAGTGGTTTAAGGAGAACAATGTAGATGTGTTGGAATGGCCTAGTCAAAGCCAAGGACTAAACCAGGGTGCATGTGTATTTTTTGTATCCTAACTAAATTTATCTGATTTTTCCTGCTTCTCCATGAATAATGTCCTGATCTAAATTGAATTGCTGGGTGCTGTGATGAATAAGCTCACAACCTGCAGATAGGTCCTGTAAGCTTAAGCAGGGGAATTAGGAGTACGAGGACCCCTCATCTCTGGGTCATGACAGTAAAGCTTTAAATGTTGTCCATTGATTTTCTGCATTTTTGACAGTTCTTTGCCTCAAACTATACAGTGTATTGCTGCCCTTAGAACGTTATTTGCCCTTTTATAGTTAATAGCTTTTGTTTGCCTCTTATAACCCCTTATAACTTAGTTTTTTAAACTCAACTTCAAATGAGACTGTGTTATGATCACTGGTTCCCTATTCAACATTTGATATTATTTCAATATTACTTGTAATGACTAGATCCAAGATATCATTTATATTAGGTTCTTGTATAACTTAGGACAAATATGATCTCTGAGTGTACTCAAATACCTGTTCCTCTTAGCTGAACTGCTTGACTCATTCATCAAGTTTATTTCAGGATGTATATTTTTTTTATTTATTTATTTTTTTATAATATTTTTAGTTATTTTGTAAATTACACATCCACACTAATCACATAAAACTAAATACAAAAAAATCTATTTTACATATAAGTAAATCTTATAAAATGTCATACATTTTTAAAAACTTACATTCATATATACAATGGAAGTCAACAAATTACTAGATCTTAGTATGTCTTGTAGATCTATTATCTTTTTCTTTTTCCCTTTTTATTTAATATACCCATCCCATAATTGACATTTGTTATTTAGATGTTTTTTTGTGTTAGTATTATATCAATCTCTAACTCTCGGTTCCTTATTACAATACCTTTTACTTCTTCCCATGCCGGAATTTGTTTATTTTTCCAATATTTTACTAATGTCCATTTAGCTATAAACAAGATATGAATTATAAGATATTTATTTTTAGGTACGGTAAATGTGTTAATCTTTTCACAGTCCCACCACATGTGTTTATGTGTACCCAATAGCACCTTTCCAATATAAAGCATCTGTGGTGGGATCTATTTTATTTATAGTTACAGGAACCCAGTTCCATCTACAGTGGATATAAAAAGTCTACACACCCCTGTTAAAATGTCTTGTTTCTGTGCTGTAAAAAAATGAGACAAAGATAAATAATTTCAGAACTTTTTCCACCTTTAATGTGACCTATAAACTGTACAACTCAATTGAAAAACAAACTGAAATCTTTTAGGTAGAGGGAAGAAAAAATATAAAAATAAAATAATATGGTTGCATAAGTATGCACACCCTTAAACTAATACTTTGTTGAAGCACTTTTTGATTTTATGACAGCATTAAGTCTTTTTTGGTATGAGTCTATCAGCATGGCAAATTTTGACTTGGCAAGATTTGATCACTCTTCTTTGCAAAAACACTCCAAATCTGTCAGATTGCGAGTGAATCTCCTGTGCACAGCCCTCTTCAGATCACCCCACAGATTTTCAATCGGATTCAGGTCTGGGCTCTGGCTGGGCCATTCCAAAACTTTAATCTTCTTCTGCTTAAACCATTCCTTTGTTGATTTGGAAGTATGCTTTGGGTCGTTGTCATGCTGAAAGATGAAGTTCCTCTTCATGTTCAGCTTTCTAGCAGAAGCCTGAAGGTTTTGTGCCAATATTGACTGGTATTTGGAACTGTTCATAATTCCCTCTATCTTAACTAAGGCCCCAGTTCCAGCTGAAGAAAAAAAAGCCCCAATGCATGATGCTGCCACCACCATGCTTCACTGTGGGTATGGTGTTCTTTTGGTGATGTGCAGTGTTGTTTTTGAGCCAAACATATCTTTTGGAATTATGGCCAAAAAGTTCAACCTTGGTTTCATCAGACCATAACATCTTTTCCCACATGCTTTTGGGAGACTTCAGATGTGTTTTTGCAAAATGTAGCCTGGCTTGGATGTTTTTCTTCGTAAAAAAAGGCTTTCGTCTTGCCACTCTACCCCATAGCCCAGACAGAATACAGGAGATTGTTGTCACATGTACCACACAGCCAGTACTTGCCAGATATTCCTGCAGCTCCTTTAATGTTGCTGTAGGCCTCTTGGTAGCCTCCCAGACCTTCTCATCTTTTCATCAATTTTGGAGGGAGCTCCAGTTCTTGGTAAGGTCACTGTTGTGCCATATTTTCTCTACTTGATGATGATTGTCTTCACTGTGTTCCATGGTATATCTAATGACTTGGAAATTCTATTGTACCCTTCTCCTGACTGATACCTTTTAACAATGAGATCCCTCTAATGCGTTGAAAGCTCTCTGTTGACCATGGCTTTTGCTGTGGGATGTGACTAAGAAAATTTCAGGAAAGACCAACTAGAGCAGCTAAACTTTATTTGGGGTTAATCAGAGGCACTTTAAATGATGGTAGGTGTATGCTGACTCCTATTTAACACAATTTAGAATGTGATTGCTTAATTCTGAAGCTACAGCTACATCTCCAGTTAAAGGAGGGTGTGCAGACTTATGCAACCACATTATTTCTCTTTTTTCTTTTTCTTCCCTCCACCTAAAAGATTTCAGTTTTTTTTTCAATTGAGTTGTACAGTTTATAGGTCACATTAAAGTTGGAAAAAGTTCTGAAATGATTTATCTTTGTTTCATTTTTTTACAGCTGACATTTTAACAGGGGTGTGTAGACTTTATGTATCCACTGTATGTATGGTTTTAAAAAATAATTATCTATAGGAGGAGCATGAAGTACAATATTTAGTTGATTTAAAGGCCATATTCCACTTGTCTAAAGGCCATACTCTACCTATCTCTTCTTCCCATTTATTCATCCCATGAGATTTGTCAACTTTATAAAATCTTAATATATTCTGATATTTGGAAATAGTATGGAATTCTGTATCTTTGTGGATCATTCTTTCGAATGGAGAATATTCTCTCATATTGTTTATTGGGAACTCCCACTTATTTAAGTTGCTTTGTAAAGCCAAAAAGTCGAGCCAAGTTATCATTTTGGTAGGAAATAGGTTTTGCAGTATGGAAATATTTAACAAAGAACCGTTTTTAAAGAAATCACCAATAGTTCTTATACCTCTCTCCTTCCAAATCAAGAGATTAAAATCTCTATTTCTAGTTCAAGTTCATTAACCATCATCCATTTCTTTCTAATTTTATACCAATATTTTATTTTCATTTTAATTCCTCTTGGAAGCAATTTTAATCTGTCTAAGTCTATATCCAGAAGCCATAAGGCAGGTTTAGAGGAATATCAGACAAAACAAACTTTGCTTGGAATTCCATAACAATAAATGTGAAAGTGCTATAGCATCATGAATGTTCCTTATTGCAGGGGAGGCTAAACCTCCTTCTTCAAATCTCCTTTTGTTTGTTTTAAGATTTATTCTAGGTTTTTTCCCAGATAAATATAATTATTTATCTTCCTTTGTATAATTTTTAATATTGTATTAGGAACTATTTCAGAGATACTTCTTAATATATAGGTTACCTTTGGCAATATAACCATCTTAACTAGGGCTATTCTACCCATCCAAGATATTTTAGTATTTTTCTAATTCGAGATGAGTATCCTAATTTCTTCAATCACCTCCTCTATATTTCCTCTAAGTACATTTCGCAAATCAAAAGAGAATTCTATGCCCAGATGTTTAATTGATCTTTCATTCCAGTTATAATGATATTTCTGTTTCAGATTTAGTAATAGATCATGTCTAATTCCTCTCATGATGACATCTGACTTTGAGGGGTTTATTTTGAAATAAGAAACTCTTCCATATTCATCTAACATAGGGCCTCATTCATATGCGATTTGGCCAATTGAATAGGGCTCTATATAAGGACATAGCAAAAAATGTTTACTGATATTTTAACTAAAAACTTCTGTAAAAAATATGCTATGTGCTTATATAGAGCCATTTTCAATTGGCCAAATTGCATTTGAATGAGGCACATAGTGTGTAGATGAGCTAAGGAGGTCTCTGGATTAGTTAGTAACAAAACCCGTTTGCAAAAAGAAGAATTGTGTGTAACAATTTCCCTATTTCAATTCATTCGATGTTTGGAGAGGATCTTATAGATTCTGCCAGGGGCTCCATCATTAATAAAAAAATGAAAGGGGACAGGGGGCAGCCCTCACTTGTGCCGTTTTTCATTTCAAATTTTACAGTATCAAAGCCTAGTCCTGTAATTTGGGCTTTAGAGTTTTTATAAAGTGCTCGAATGGCTTTTAAGCTGAAATCTCCCAATCCAAATGTATTCATTACTGCGTTCATAATATCCCAGCTGACTCTGTCAAAAACACTTTTTCAGCATCTAGTGACAGAGCCAGCCTGTTTAATATATTGCATATGAGAAAATATTTATGAGGCGTCTGGTATCTGGTCTATCCCTGATTGTCTATCCCCTGTCTTTTCCTAATAAGACCTGACTGGTCTTGATTAACTAGTTTAGGTAAGATTGTATCTAGTCTATTGGCTAAGAATTTTACATATAATTTTACATCAGCATTGATAAGAGAGTATGTAGCTCTTCCGGTCTTCAGGATTTTTACCAGGTTTCAAGATATTCAAGAGTTTTGCCTCTTTCATCTCTGCTTTTTTTTTTTTACATTTCATCAAACATTTTACAAAGGTGCGGAATCAGGGTTGAAGACATTTTTTTATAACATGAATTGTCATAACCGTCTATTCCTCAAGCTTTATTTAACTTCATTGCATCTATAGTTGTTTCTATTTCTTTATAACTGATTTATTGGTTAAGGGCTAATAATTAGTCTTCGGATACCCTAGAGAGATTTATCTTAGCTAAAAACGTGTCTTTTTCTAATTGTGTGGGTTTTATAAACCCATCTTTCTTTTCTAAGTTGTATAAGGATCTATAGTATTCCCCAAAAACTTCCCAATTTCGTCTGGGTGCGTTTTTTTTTTTCTGGGCCTTTTAAGTATTCAATTCTCTTTAGTATTTTTTGTTGTTTGATCTTGTTCACTAATAATTTCCCAGCTTTGTTCCCCAGAAAATATTGTTTTTGTTGGGCTCTCCATAACTATTTATCTGTTTTTAAGTGTTGATGTTTTTGAATTTGAAGGTTAAGGTCTCTTATTTTCAATTGAGAGTCTTTCGTTGGAGCCAATCTATTTATCATTTGACATTTATTTAAATTCACATTAAGTTATCTCATAGGTAAACCCCTAGTTCTTTTATATTCATTATGACTAGCTATAAGAATGCCCTGGATATACACTTTATGGGAGCACCATACAATAGCTTTCGACTTTATTGAGTTCTGGCTCATTAAGAAAAAATTTAAAATGTGAAATATCCTCTTTTAACTTCTCCCTCTGTTCTTGAATTTTAAGGAGTTAGGGATTTATTTTCCAGTATTTAGTTTAATTATCATTCCAGTTTTCTTTTAAAGATAGACTAATATCAGAATGGTCTAACCAGGAAAAAATCCCTATTTAACTGATTCTATTAATTTTAGAAATCTACCAGATTGTGATCGATCATTGAATACATATTGTGTCTGTTTGAAAAATATGTATAGTCTCTGCCGCTTGAATGCAAAGTTCTCCAGGCATCATATAGTTCATTTTTTTATATTTGTTTGAGGAATTTTTGAGAGGTATTAACCATATGCTGATCGGATATTTGTTTTACTGCATAAGATCTATCTTTGTTAGGATCTACCATCATATTGAAATCTCCACAAATAAAAAATAAGATATTTTTTATCCTTAATATTTGTTTTAATACTTGGCCAAAAATCTATTTTTTTTTAGGGGATTCAGGATATTTAGAATCTCCCTTAATTAAAACTTGACCATTCTTAACTGCATTTCCAATCTGTAGCACTAATTGAATAATTCACTTATACCTGAAGCTTTATAACATGTTTTGTTTTTCAGGATTTGTTCTTCCACTTATTTTTCTACCCACAAGGCTTCAAAATTATCACTAGTTTCACCATAAATATATTCTCTGACTATAGGCTTTAAATCAGGTTTAACATAAACACTTACTACTCCTCCTCTTCTACAATTGCTCCAACAGTGCCTTGCAAAAGTATTCACCCCCCCTTGGCATTTTTTGTGTTTTGTTGCCTCACAACCTGGAATTAACATGGATTGTTTGAGGATTTGCATCATTTAATTTACAGAATATGCCCTCCACTTTGAAAATGTTTTTTCTGAGTTTCACAACCATAAGGATCGTCTTTATTGCTTTGTATTACTTACATTTTATGTTGTCTAGTGTATATTGTTTGTGTGCAGCAAATAAATATTAAAAATAAAATCAACACCAAGGTATGACAGAGAAAACCGCCAGTAGCCTTGTCTCACAAAGACTTCTAAAATATTATTCTTTGAATTTATTTAGGTCAGGGGTGGATAGTGTTACTTACAAAGCTTAACAATGGGATGTAATTTTGCATAATATGCTTAAAATACATAATTTATGATTCTACCTACAATTAAATTACAAGAAAAAATAAAAATTCTTTCAATCTGTGTCTCATTTCAACATACAGTACTTTGATTTCTGAATGTTTTGAATATTTCTTATTTACTGTTAAAGGGACATGGATTGCACTACAATATAATATACCTATGTATCTCTATACTTTGTCTTCTTTATTTGATTAAAAAGTGCTTAAAATTATTTTTTTCTGTCTAGAATCTTACAAATAGTTGCTAACTGTTTTCACCCTTGTGCAGCTCATGAAAGTGCAGGTTGTACTGTCTCATAGTATCCAATCAATGGTTACATTCTGCAATATGCAACTTGAAAGAGGTCACTAACAGGCTAATTTGAAACACTGCACTTCACAGTCTGTTTATTCATGAGCAGCATGAGCTGCAGAGGGCAGACTCACACAGGTACAACTTCTATGACTTTTAGGCAGAAAAACAGAGCTTTTAAGCACTCTTAATGCATATCTAAGTTTTCTGGATTAATACATTTCTTCACTCCTTAGGCAAAACCATCCTTGACAAATGCAGCACATTTCATAAAACATTTTATTTTTATTGCTAACCTGCTATGGCTTCCTCAGCTAATAGGAGAGCAGCAATGTCAGCCCCAAAGTAGCTGCTGAAATGTAACCCATCACTATAGAGATTGCATCCAACAGAGAAGTCAGCCCAGTGCTCTAAAAACTCCAAACCCCCCTTCCCTTTTTTTAGCCACACATCTAACTCTTATTCTGTCTCTCTGGCATAGCATGTGACACTTGTACTATCTCTGAAAACACTGCCTTGGAGGTCTTTGCCCTATGCTTGTTTCCTAGATGCATAAACTCTAGTTTTAGGACATTCCATCTTCCATTTACTTTGTTATTGGTACCAAGGTGTAGCAAGACCATAACAGAAACTGAGCACCCAGGAGGCATCTGGTATCTGGGTGACAAATCCCCTACCACCAATATATATCCCATATTCTGCCTAACCTGCCCTCTCTCTCATCGAAAACAACTGTTCTCCCGGCTTTTAGAGGGAACAGCTCTATTTGGCATTGCCATTCCTGAATGGACATCCATGACAATTTTACTCAATCGGGCACATTTTTTTAAGTTTGCCAATTCAGAACTGGGCTGCCTCCTCTTCCTGTTCCCTCTGCTTCCCTTTGTTACTGTAACCCAGCTATCTCCATAAACACCCTCACTAGCTCCATCTGCACCCCCCCTGCAAGGCCTAGCTAAACTGGACTCAGTGAGCACCAATTTCCATTCCAGATGAGCAATATCAACAAATGCTGCAATTCTGCTATCAAATTCTCCAATTGGAGATTTAAGGGAGACAACATACTCACATCTGTCACAGAGGTATGGACTCATCTGTTCCAGAAGTGCATATATGTGGCCAGGTTGCCACTGGACTGACTTATGATTACCCTTCACAAAATGTCAGTAAAAAATCTCTAAAGTTGTATAAAGAGTGTTTTCCTATACCATAATCTAATAAACACATCCTTATTTACTGTATATGTCCTAATCCCTTTTATTTGAACACCCATTTACATTTAAACTGCTTAAACAGTTACACTAGAATTGCACTTACTCTAGAATTGTTTGAAAGCTAGCAAGTTTGCTGCCTCCCTGTTTAAATTAGATCCTGTAGGTTGAGTTTTACACATTTACATCCCTTTTCCTTCCAGCTATTAACTCACTTAGACCAACTTCAGCAGGTGTGCTAATAAGTGGTTCAGTGAAAATGGATGTTAATTGAGATTATCCTTAAAATGTGAGCTTTTGGTAGTCTTTATGGACTGACTTAATAACCCCTGACCTAAAGGACCTTGGCGAAAGTTACACATTCTTGTCAACATGGGCGTAGGAACTGGGGAGGATTCTAAGCAGTCTGCAAACCAGATGTCAGACAGGTAAACAAGTTGCGGAATGAGGAAGAAGACTATGTTAGGTAAGATGAGAACATGCATGGTGTGGGAGGGATTACAATCGAAAACATTAGAAAGCATGTAAACTTTTTATGTTAAAACAGTTCTGTACAGTGGGGTTTTGTAAAGATTCTTATTTAGCTCCAGAAATTCTTGCCTTTGGCTACAGGAATCCCCCTCTTTTAGGCAACCTATTTTTAGAAGGAATGGGCCTCTTGGTGCCCGCCTTTAAGGTCAGAATCATCTGCATCAGCTCAGGGGCCCAGGGTTACAGAATCCCCCCCCCCCCCTGCTTGTTCCAGGGGGCTTGAAAAGGCCAAGGTGACCAATCCTCAGCAGATTCCATTCCGGTTCCCTAGGGGAGCAGCAGAGGCTCAGGGCAGCAAAGTGATTTTAGCTCAGTAGACTTCCCTCTAAATCAGGGGTCACCAAATTCGGTCCTGGAGGGCCGCACCAAGGCCTGGTTTTGTGTATATTCTTGCTGCAAAATGGTCAAACTATTGCTTCTTCTGTCATGCTGATTGACTCACCTGTGAACAGAAATGAAATCCTTAAATCCAGGCATGGGTGCTGCCCTCTAGGACCGAGTTTGGTGACCCCTGCTCTAAATGAAACACACCATTGTCTATGTGTCCCAAGAAGAGCATAGCCTTTATTTGATTGCAGCTGTGTATTTCTACCATTTCAGCACAAAGGATTTACATGTTTCTTTGCTGAACATATTTAAACTCTCCAACCAGATTAGGATTATCCAATAACATATGTGCCTCCAGGGTATGCAGCTGATTGGCCCATAAAATAGCCAATCAGGAGGCAGGGAAAACCGTGGGCTTGGCTTGCCCGCCTTGGGGTGGATCTATGGGATGCACCAACAAAGGAAAAAGTGCAGGAACACACAACAAAAGAAAAATAATACACTTAAATAACCACAAGAGGTCACTGCAGGATAACAAATAGAACTGCTTGCAACACTAAATATGTGTTTTTAAAACCTGAAAGTATGTTAGTTAAGGGAAAACAGATCTTCACAAGTTTCAGCAGCCTAGATGATTTACAGAAGGATAAAGTAATTTTTCTGGCAGGCCACACAGGACCTCATTTCTGGAAGCTTTACCCCTCCAATTATTTTGACTACTACACCTCTGCTTGTCACTACACTGTTGTATTGGTGTAACATTAAACCTGCAGGAGTAATTTCATGCTATTGCCCCTGGATTTCCTGCTTTCCTTTTTTCCATTATCATGGGTCATTTGGAGTTGGGAGATTTGTACTATAGAAAACAAGTAATACCCAGTGTGATATTTTAGTTATATTACCCTTTTGCTACTGTGCTATTTTGTACTATACAGGACTACTATTCAGTCTTATGTGATATCCCATTTATATAAATAGTTAGCAACACTAAACAGACATGCGTGTCAACATGATATTTAAACAAGTAAGTACATTACAAAACTGGATAATGAAAATGCAGCTGTGTAGTTATTTAGATTGGGCAGTAAACTGTGCAGTGAAAAACAACATTTCAGTCCAGCTAGTTCACCCTCATTAGGGAATTGTTTTTCTTTGTAAGATGAATACAATATCTCCATAAATGTATCCAGTATCAGGATATCACATGAATTTATATCTTTAATGATAATAATTATGGTACTTACACATGTACAACTTTATACATTATACATTGCACAAAGCCAAGCATGATAGCCCACAAAACATGTCAAATGGGCTTTAACTTTTTGTTATAATGACGTGCAGCCTTATTAAATTGTGATTATGCCAATTGAATAGGGCTCTATATAAGCACAGAGCATATTTTTTTTACAGAAGGTTTTAGTTAGTGAAGACCTTGATTTTGGTCTTCACTAACTAAAAACCTCTGTAAAAAAGATATGCTGTGTGCTTATATAGAGCCCTATTCAATTGTCTGAATCACAATTTAATATGCCTGTTGGACTGCAGTCATTATATGTGAATAAACTACTGAAAGAAAATCAAAATGCTACAAGAGAGTTACTTAAAAGCAAGTACTGCATGGAACTGCTAGGAGTAATACAATTGCAATACACGTGGGAAAGCAATATTGAATTATGAATTAATATGTTCAATATAAAATATATATTTATATGTACTACTTAATTTATTTACTCATAAAATGTATACACAAACTGTTAGCTTAACTATTAGTCACTTACATTTCCTCTCTTGGAAACATTCTTGTTTAGGTTGTCAAAGTGAAATGATATGCAGGATAGCATTCCCAATGTTTCCCTATGGTGATATATTTGTCAAAGAATATGCATACAGTTTAATTAAGAATATAAATATTGTGTTAATTTGCCATTAAACAATGATGAAGTGGCAGAACAGAGTTGACTTAGGTTAATCCCTCCCAACACTCTCTTTCTCTACTTTCTGTCTTGAAACTCTATAAATACCACACTGTACTCAACTCAAAGCCATCTGCAGCCATCACAAATACTGCCTGTATAACACACCCCAAGCCATCATTATATATCCATATTGCTTTTTTAGCGCTGTAGAATATGTTGACACATTACAAATTAAGGTTAATAATAATAATAATAATAATCATCATAATAATTCTCTACCACTTGCCCTCACCCCTTACTTTAACACTCTCAGTCTTCACTCCCTTATAAATTCAAAGCCCCACTCTCTTCTCCATAAGAATGTGTCTTCATACCTTACTACAACAGGGTTGTTCAACCAAACCCAAGGAGCCCAATACAGTTCTGCTATATATTTTTGTCATAAACAGAGCGTTGCACTGTACTGTCTGGTCCAGATTTGCAGGGAATAGCATACCAAAACACCAGGAGCAAAGCTGTTGCTCTTCCTCTCTTTTTCCATTTTCCTTCTCTCTCTGTTTCACCTGTATGTCTCGCTCTCTCTTTGTCAAAACTGTATCTCATCATCACTTGTTTTCTTGATCGACTGCCAATCTAAATATCTCTATTTCATGTTGCATGTAACACTTGAATTAAAGGTTGCTGCCCCTTATTCTAGGTCATATACTTCTTTGGGAAGGTGAGTTTTTAGTAAGAGTGTGAAACTTAGAAAGAGATGAACATGACTGACAGATGTACTGTAGAGAAGGGACTTTTAACAAAGTATATAAATTTGGCAGAATCATTCATAATAGATTGGAGATGTTATTGGTGGTTGATACAAAAACTGATAAGGAGCGATCTGCTACAATAAGGGAAGTTGATGGTGAACTCGAATTTTTGTTTAAGTAGAACATGGATTTTTTTTGTATGAAGTTAAAAAATCAAAGGTGTAACTGTTGCATATCAACTGTGTATATTTAATATTTACCCATCACATTCAATTTAATATCTGCAGAAACTGTCAGGGATCTGCTTTTGTTAAATATCATGGCAGATTTCATCGCTTAAAAACAAGAGTATGCCACAGCATCTACAGCTATGTGTTATAGAGACAGATCATTCAGATGGACCTCTCCTAGCTTTTGAAGATGTTTCTCCTGATTGATTGTTTTAAGCCTTGATTTATCTACCAGCCAATCGCACCTCATATGCGGCTATTTATTGCTGATTTGGCCTTCTCTCTGTTCCTGTTGTAGTTTCATCTGACTGCAATTACTTCTGGTTGCTCCTGTGTCTTTTCACAGTTTCTGCTACATTCACGTTCATTATTGGACTGATCTTTTGTTGCTGACATGGATTGATACTGACCTCAGTGGATTTGATTTGATCATTTGCTTGCCTTACCATTATTTTGCCTGTGGCTTGAACTTGTTTCTTCGGACTTGCCATCCTCTGGTACTTTGACACTTAAATGTCTCACCAGGACAGCCCTGACATTACAGCTGGCTCCAAACAGGGGGTTCCATTTCTTGGGATGATACCTTGAGTAGCTGGCCCTGTTCCCTTTTCTCTGACACCATTGTCTGGGCACAATGCTCTCCTCCATCTGGGTCCCTAGTTACGTTGATCTTGGGCAGGATCACACAGCTCTCTCCCACTGCTTCTTGAATTATGGCTGGTCCCCGGACATCAGCTATCACAGGAAGCCCCATGTTGTTTCACAGTCCATTGTTTCTGCCAAGATCTGTAGGGCATGGCTGTCCCCATCTAGGCTCTCCATTGTATCAGCAATCTGACAGTCTATTTATTTTTGCCCCCACTGCCTTGTCCCCACCAACTGGATAGGGCTGCACCCCCTGGTCTGCAACGGTCCCAAAGCTACTCTTCTGGCCTGACCTATGGTCTATGATGGGCTCCTAAAAAGTGGTTATCCATGAAAACCCTATGCTAGTCCATAATTGGTTCCCATCTGAGCCCCAACTCTTCTGCTCGTACACTACTGTAGCTCCTGTTTTGCTGGGGTCGGGAATGCATCTGGATCAAACCACTATAGCAGAGCGGCTTTACTCATCTTGAAAACCTCAGGACCAGAGTTTTTCCACCAGTCCCAAATACTCCCTCCCCGGACCCCTTGCAATTTGTTAGGACCCTCTGAGGGCAAATCATCTATGGTTTCCATACAACCTTCGTCTGACCCAGCCATAGCAATTCTTATCTGGGAACCCTTAGACTCTGGCACATAATCCTCTTCCCTGCCCGACTGGCAAAGCCCTTAGCAAACTGCTTCCAGTTGTAATTCCTCCTGGATCAAGGGCATAAGTGACTATGCCTCATCAGACCATTGGCCCACCCCCAGTACATCACATCTTCTTTGAAGCATATACAAGTTCTGCTGGGAGGAACCCACGCCACAGTCCAAAGGGCCATAAACAAGTTCACTGAGTGCCTACTCCAGCCACAATGAAAAATAGGACTCCACCCAAAAGACCCCAACATATCTCCACCACCCTGCATACCGGTCCTCTAAATCAATTTCTTGCCACACAAATCCTCTAGCCAGTCAATTAGCTCATTATCTGGCCGTAATTCTAAGAACACCTTCCCACTTGGCTTAGAGGGCCGCTTTCTTGCATGGGTTGCCTGCTATCTTAGTGGAACACCAGTGTCCTCTCTGGTTGTCAGCTTCCATGTCACCTGATTTGCTGTCTCCTTGCCTCTGCCAAACCTGCAGACGATTTGTTGCATGCTACCTTAACTTTCCAATTTCCTGTCGACGCGGAGGCTGCACAGGCTCCCTGGGTCAGCCAGCAGCGTCTCGTGACTCAGCGGAGCCTGTAAGGCTGCTCAGCCAATCAGAAGCGGCGGGTGCGGGACTTCCGCCGCATTCACGCACCGGGAGTCACTTCGGCGCGGTCTTTGTGGAAAACGGAGGGAGGTCTGAGGGCTCCTGCACACAAAGCAATTTCTAGTAGGAGGTTAAAACTGAGAATACTCCCCAGCTATAAAGCACATAAGGGGCAGTGTGAGAGTTTCTTTCAGTGTGTGTGTGTGTGTGTTTGTATTTTGTTTTCCTGTCCTCGTGGTCCGTTTTGTCTGTCTTGGGAGGGCTTGCTGTGACTAATCCTGACCCACAGGTAGAATTTGCAAAGCCCCAAGCAGTGTCAAGGGTACCGGTACAGAATGCAGAGCCCGCGGCGCTAGCCCATTCCAGCCGCGCAAGCTTAGGTGACCACGACCAGTCCTCAGGGGAGGAACAAATGGTATGGGCACGGGCATGCAGGTCACGGAGAGCTAGTGACTGTTCCTTTTGCACCCATAGGTCTGGAAGGCGATCAAGATCGAGGAGCAGGAGATCCTGCCAATGCAGCTGTGCCTGCGGATCAGAGAGAGGACGGAGCCCGCGGAGCGCCAGACGGTCAGAATCCCCAGGGCATCAGGAGAGACGTAGGGACACCCCATTGGCAGTATCTACTCCAAGGCTCCCAGAAGCAGGTGAGGTCCCAGAAGTTGGTGGAGTGGAGGAAGCAGACAAATGCATACTGGCACACACAAAAGGGGGTTTCTTGGGGTCCCTTAAGGCCCTCTTAGCCACACACAACATCACAGTAAGCGAATAGGAGATGGGTGCGTGGATAGGGGGACTAGCCAGAGGGGCGTGGTCAGAGCAGTCCAACAGCGTAGGCAGTGGGAAGCCAGGCGCGATTATGGCGGTACCAGGCCCCCCGGGTATTATGGGCGGGCCGGGCCCGCAAGCAAGCAGCACCAATGCAGTAGCCTCAGACGCAGCCATGAGACCAATCTTCTTGTGCTCGCTGGACAACCTGGGGGCGCGTCTTCCCCAGGAGGTTAAGGAAAAAATATGGAGGAGAGAATTCGTCTAATTGTTCTCTCTTCTTCCCATGTCCAGACAGATGGACTCAGGCGAGAGGAGTATACGAGAAGGAGATGACCGACGCAGGTCTTATAGGCGGTTGCCCAGAACCATTGGCTACAGGCCTTTTCAATTATGGCATGCGTGCTATTCGAACGACACCCTGAGCAAGGCTCAGGGCTGATCGTATACATAGACGAGATACGCAACGCCCACAAAGTGTACGGGGGCATGGCATGGTGGCGGTACGATGAGGAATTCAGCCAGTACCTGGCATCTAGGCCAGCTATGGCATGGAGTGACAAAGCGGTGACATACTGGCTTAACATTATGACACAGATGCGAGTCATGCCGCCCTTTCGTGCCGGAGCGGGTGGGGTCACCACCACCACCCCGGCTGCAGGTCTCAAGACCTGTTTTGCCTACAACAAAGGGGTATGTAAATGGGCCTCCAACTGCAGGTTCAAGCACGTGTGCTCCAACTGCAGCGGTAAACAACCCCTGGCCAGATGCACCAGACCAAAGGAAGGCAGCAGAACAGAGCCCCCTGCCAAAGTGCAGGACACCCATACGCCTCCCCGGCATGCTGCCATGGCTAAAACGTTACGGTAGAATGGCGGGCAACTGCGCCGTGGCTCGCCTCAAGGGAAGCGGGTTTCCAGGAGGGATTTAGGATCCCATGCACAACATATCTGCGGGGGTCCACAGCACCGAACTTGCGTTTGGTGCGGGATTTCACGGGGGTAGCAGAAGCTAAGTTGCACAATGAGGTGCAGCTGGGGAGGATGGCAGGGCCATTTGCTTCTCCCCCATCAGAGACCTTATCGTTTCCCCTCTAGGCGTCGTTCCCAAAAAAGAGACCAGTAAATTTAGGTTGATCCAGCATCTCTCCTACCCAAAAGGCGGGTCGGTGAACGACGGTATTGCAAAGGATCAATCAGCTGTATCCTACGAATCGTTCGACCGGGCCGCTGAAACGGTCAGGTTTGCCGGCGCAGGGGCGCTCATGGCAAAAGTTGACATTGAAGCGGCATTCAGATTGCTACCGGTGCATCCGTCGAGCCACCGGCTCCTGGGTTGCTACGTCGATGGCAACTATTTCATTGACCTATTTTTACCTATGGGGTGTTCAATATCATGTGCCTACTTCGAGGCTTTCAGCTCATTCTTGCAATGGGTTGCGCGCACGGAAGCTGGGTACAAGAGCATTACACACTATCTGGATGACTTCCTGTTCGTTGGTCCAGCAGGTCAAGACACCTGCCGTTTCATTTTGGAAGTGTTCACCAAAATCTGTATGGACTTTGGGGTACCACTGGCCCACAAGAAAACTGAGGGCCCCATGACGAAATTGACTTTCCTGGGGATTCAGATAGATTCCAAGACAATGGAATGCAGTCTTCCCCTGGAAAAGGTGGCGGACATGAGAGCGGAACTCTGTGCGCTAACAGGGGCGCACAGGGTGACCCTGCGATGGTTACAATCCATTATGGGAAAGTTGAACTTTGCCTGTAGGATTATCCCTATGGGAAGGGTATTCTGTAGGAGAATGTCTCTCGCTACTGCGGGTGTCATTAGGCTGCATCACTTCATAAAAGTGTCCCGGGCTATGCGGAACGACGCAAAGGTGTGGTCGGTCTTTCTGGCCGATTTCAATGGATCAGCGATTATTCAGAAAGAGCGCTACTAGCGCCGATCTGAAACTGTTTACCTGGGGGTCCGGAGCAGTCGGGTGCTGCGCTTATTTTCAAGGAAAATGGTGCGCCGCGACATGGCCAGACGAATGGGAGGTGGCAGGTCTTACAAAGAACCTGACATTCCTCGGACTATTCCCCATAGTAGTGGCGGTTCACTTATGGGGTTCAGAGATTAGAGATCGGCGGGTGTTATTCCACACGGAAAGTAAGGAAGTTGCACAAGCAGTAAATAACCTCACAGCAACTTCCATACTGGTGGTAAGATTACTTCGGCACCTAGTGCTGTGCTGCCTTCGCCGGAACATATGGTTCCAGGCGAGGCAAGTACCGGAGTTAGAGAATGGCATTGCTGACGCCCTTTCTCGGTTTCAGGAAGAACGGTTCAGGGCTCTGGCTCCCCGGGCGAACACGCTGGGGGAGGCCATTCCCGAAGAGATCTGGGAACTTGGAGCTGCCAGGTGACGAGACTCATCAGACAGTCTGTTGCCCCGGCGACGTGGTCCGCGTATAAACGCGTGTGGGCAAAATGGAACGACTTAGTAAAAATGGCCGGTGGGTCGACATCAGAGAATAAGACCCTAGGGATACTGCTTTGGTTTCTGCTGTGTTGTGCAGAATAAGGTGAGAAAAAAGCAGTAGTTGATAGACAGGTAACGGCCCTGGCCTTCATGTTCAAGCTGGCAGGGCAGAGGAACCTTACAAAGATGTTCATAGTGGGGAAGGTGGTGCACGGCATGTTTAACGGGGATCGCAGGCCAGATACCAGGCGGCCGATCACCTTCTCTTTGTTACTGCAAATGGCGCAGGTGTTGGCAGTAAAGTGGAGGACCCCCTTTGTAAGGCTTTTTCCCTGGCGTTCTTCGGAGCGTTCCGGATAGGGGAGTTAGTCGGGAACAGTAGACACAGTTCCGGGGGTAAACAAGTGGTGGATACCTGCCTCAGGGAAGGCACGGTGGTGGTATGGCTCCGGAGGTCTAAGACCGACCAGCTGGGTAAAGGTAAAGAGGTGGTGTTGCACCGCGTGGGCACGGAGTGTTGCCCCTACGGGTGTATGGTGGAGTACCTTCGTCAGCGACCGGTGGGACGGTGTTCCCCTTTTTATTCACGCCGACGGGACGGCGTTATCCCAGTACCAATTTGAAAGGATGCTAAAAGTTGTACTACACAGTATGGGTTTGGAGCAGGCAGAGTTTGGAACACACTCGTTCAGAATCGGGGCTGCTACCGAAGCAGCTAGGTTGGGCTTACCCGACGCAGTGGTCAAGTGGATTGGTAGATGGGAGTCAGAACGTTTTCAGTCTTATATACGGCCTAAGGCAGTAGTCTAATGGATGTTGCTTTCTGCTTTCAGGAGGACAGAAGCAACTGTGGATTGTGGGTCACTCGTACGTGTACTGGAACCACAGGTTGGCAGCAGTTACAGAGGGAAAGACACAACTGGGTTTTCCTGTCACGACTTACACAAGCGGTGGCTCGGGGTTCGAGGTCTGCGGTGGGCGCAGGTTAATGGGCTGTTGGACACTTACGCCCAGCGGTACGGTCAACCCACGTTAATAATAATTCATGCCGGCGGTAACGACCTTGGAACGGTTCCCATGCGGAAAATGCTGAAAGTCATGAAGAGAGACATAGAGAACTGGACCAAGAAGTTCTCGGGTACGTTTGTGATATGGTCGGAAATGATAAAGAGAAGATCCTGGCGGAATGCACGAGACCCCGTCGGTTTGGATAGATCAAGGCAGAAGATTAACCAGCAGCTGGCAAGTTTTGTTCGGAAGTTGGGTTTCATTGCCATCAGATATAAGGAGTTCGAGCTGGCCGGTGCCGATGATTTTTTTGGAAAAGACAAGGTACACCTCACGGAAATAGGGCTGGAGTTAGTGATGTTGGAGTTTAGGGAGAGCGCTGTTCAGGCCTTGGCTTTGATGGAAAGCAGGGGGGGATCGCAGTCTCGGGAGGCGTCCCTTGCGTGCTCTGTGAGGTGAGTTGCCCGGCCCACTGGCCTAAGTGGGCGTGGCCCTACCTCACAAGGCGTGCTTAAGATAAGCATTGGGGCTTTGGGCAGGGCCCAAGGCATGAGGTCACTGTCCGTGGCCGGGCTCCTCCCCCTTTAATTAATATGTTAATATGTATAATATATACAAGTTTTTAAGTTATGATAAATGGTTAAATTATAATAAAGCTGTGGCCCGTGTTTCTCCCAAACAATCGGTGTGTTGTCAATCATTTTAAGATAAGCCTAAATGGATCATGCTTGGGTCATGTGGTTTTCCAGCCTTAGGTTGCCCCATCCCGTGCTGCAACCTTAACTATATTTTAATGCAATTTTTGCAAATACATTTTTATTATTTCATAATGAAATATGTTAATTAACAAACATTTTCTCTTTATTTGTAATATAAATAAAGAGATCCGACAATTTTTTATCAATGTATTGCTATATTATTTAAAGTAAGGAAGAAGCATACACCTTTGAAGATCGTATAAGGTCTATAAAAAACAGAATTAACTGCATACATATATCAACACTGCATTTGCTATTTTTAACAAAATCAAACTTTATTTATGCATAGTAAGTATTGCTAGCTGCGAAGAATAGCAAAATTAAATGTAGAATTAGATACAAATATTCTCTAATACACAAAGTTGTTTTTGATGAAAGCAAGACCAACAAACTGAATAAGGGGAGTGTCTGTAAGCTCAGCAAAACAGCCCACACATTTCCTGTTTGCAATGGGACAATTGTAAAAGTAATCACAAAAAGAGCTTTAAACATGAGCAAAGCAAGTTTCTTAGTATGATTTTATTCATAAACTATTGGTGCACCATTCTGTATAATTTTTTGAACTGTGTGTTTGGTTTTATTTCTTAAAAGCTGACTTTTTCAAAATTAATGTTTGCAGAGAGGATAGTATTTTCCAACCAACAAGTCTGTTTGGAGCATAAAACAGAGCATAGAGAATTTAATCTTACCAAGATTGCAGTGTTACTAAAGAAAGTATCACACTGTGAAGAAGGAACTGTATCAATGCATGTAAGAAGCAATATGCATTGTTATAAAAATGAAATGTGTTGTTTAATTAAATTTGTTTTCAATTAAATGCTGATCATTTCCCCCCCCCCCCCCCCCCCCCCCGATATTGATTGGTGGTGACTGATGCCTAATGAATATGTATATTTTGTTTAACATAGAAAAATAATTAAAACATTAGAAAGTGGAAACACATAAAGTGCAATGGTAGACACAGACCTCATGTCAGTTCCCTTTCTATTTTAATACTATCCTTTTTCCTGAGAAATACAGCATTATTTGTAGGGGTAATGAATAGGTTAATATGCTAAATAATGGCTCAGAGTACTTGAAATGGTGGTGGAGGGGTTTTGAATTGAATGACAACATTGGGGATAATTGCTTTAGCTGCTACAGGGACAGACAAACAGTTTGTGAATTTGTATTCTGGAGCTGCTCATTTGTATAGCCAGTTTTTCATGCTCTTTAAGAATAATTAAACAAACAACTTTATTTTAGGGTTAAAGAGTCCCATTAACTAATTTACTTCTAAGTGGCTTCTCAGAATAAATATAGTCTCAAGCAGCTAAACTGATGTAAGGTGGTGTTAACTATAACAGAACAGGCAGATGCTGTCCAACATCTGTGATTGGCTGCAGTGCACCCTCTTCGGCTTAGTCCTGATTGTCAAATATTATTATTATTAGTCCTTCAGCTGCTCCCATGCAATCTGCAGTTATTGGAGATTAATGTAACCTCATCATCTCAATTTTTTTTAACAAAACATCAAAAGCAGATTTTAAAGATGATTTTGTTGTATGTAGGTCACTGCTATCAGTATTAATTGTGATTTTGGGAAATGTAATAGCCCTTACTACAGCAAAGTAATTATTTAATAACACAGAGCCAGAAATTGGTCCTGTTTATTGGAGAAATAAATGGTGTACATAAAAAGTAACATAATTGCAATTGGATTTAATTAAAAATGTTATACTTTTATAAAAGTGTGTTTTTGCATGTACTAAGATCCTACCTCTCAGATAATAGCATTATCAATAGCAATTAATTAAGATTAGCTGTGGAGCGAAATAAAGAAGAAAACAAGGCAATAGTGTCAGATACATTTAACAATTACATTTATTTGCTCAATTGTTAAATGTTTCTGTTACGATTATTGCCTATTTTTTTACCAGACATGCTCTTATTCTTTATTGCCTCACTGCTAATCTTTTGCCTCACTGCTAATTATTTTCTCATCATCACATCAGAGCAGGAATAGGCAGGGCTGGTCCTGGATAGCCACATACATGCTTGCATCTGGTGAGTGAACTGCTTGCTGCAATGGAAAGTGTGTTTGCTCTAGCCTGCTGTAAGTGTACAGTAATCAGCCTGAAAGTGAGTGGGGGCATAGTTTTACCTGTGCAACTTATGTCAGTATGTGACAAATGCGGTGTGCTTGCTTTCATCTGGTCAGTGAATTACTTGCTGTAAAGGAAAGGGTGTTTGCTCTAACATTGTCATTGACTCTCCAACCTCCTTGGCAGCCTCTAAACTACTCTTTCTCACCTCTTCCCTCACGATGCTGGACACTCCCTTGACCTTATTTACACCAACCTCCACACCACCTCTAAACTAGTCATCCATCCACTCCCTCTATCTGATCACCACCTCTTAACCTTCCACCTCACCACACCTCTCTCTCACTACCTTTCTTCAGCCCAGCCATCATTACACACAGAAACCTGAAAGCACTTGACCCACAACAGCTCTCCACTGTACTACGACCCATTCTCAGCCCCATCACCAACCTTAACTGTCCTGACACTGCCACCTCATATTACAACTCAACTCTTTCCTCCACCCTTGACACCCTTGCCCCCATAACCACACACAGACGCTCTCGCTCTCATCGCCAACCATGGCACACCACACAAACAAAATACCTTCTGAGGTGCTCCCGCACTGCTAAACTATGGAGGAAATCTCACACTCCAGCAGATTTCCTTCATTACAAGTTTATGCTGCGCTCCTACTTTTCTGCCCTCAACCTTGCAAAATAGCACTATTTCACATCATTGACATCTATACTGTCCTCCAAACCAAATGCTTGTTCACCACTTTCAACTCTCTCCTCTGCCCACAACCACCTCCGTTTCATTCCTGTCTAACAGCTGAAGACTTTGACAGGCATTTTAAGCACAAAATTGAAAGCATTCACAACAAATTCTTCTGTCATGGTGACTTATAAACTCCATCCTCTCGGCTAACTGGCTAACACTTCCCCAATCCCTCAGCCACTATGCACTCCTAGAGCGAAGTCTCCAGCCTATTATCAACCTCTCGCCTTACTACCTGACCTCTGGATCCTCTTCCATCTCAGCTAATCCCTTCCCTCTGTATCACACTTATCACACCTCTCACACATCTCTTCAATCTTTCCCTAAATACTGGCACATTTCCATCCTCTCTAAAATATGCCATAATTAAACACATTCTTAAGAAACCCTCATCTGATTCTGACTCTGCATCTAACTATCGCCTTATCTCTCTACTTCCCCTGGCTTCCAAACTACTCGAGGGGCTTGTCTGTAACTGTCTTACCCAAATTATTTCCTCCAACTCCCTTCTTGACACTTTTCAATCCATGCCCAATACTCCACTGAGACAGCTCTTACGAAAGTCACTAATGACTTGCTCACCGCCAAAGGGTCACTTTTCTATTCTACTTCTTCTAGATCTCTCTGCTGCCTTTGACACAGTTGACCACTCTCTACTAATACAATACTCCCTCAGCATATGCCACTTCTCTCTTGTGGTTCAAATCATACAGTACCTTCATGATTGAACATTTAGCATCTCCTTCTCCAGCAAATCTTCTTTTCCTCACCCTCTGACTGTTGGTGTACCCCAAGGTTCAGTCCTAAGCCCCATCCTCTTCTCCATCTATACATCATCACTAGGCCCTAATAAAATCTTTTGGATTTCAGTATCATCTGTAAGCAGATGACACTCAAATCTACCGCTAAAACCAGATCTATCCCCCTCTCTTCTAACACATCTCCAACTGCCTCTCAAGTATATCCTCCTGGATGTTTGCCCACCACCTCAAACTCAACATGTCCAAGTCCGAACTCCTACTCTACTTCAGCTTCAATCCCCCACATCTCTCTCACTGTCGACAAAGAAAAAAATCACTCCTACCTCCCAAGCCTGTTGTTTTGGGTTTCTACTGGACCCAGCCCTCTTTTTCATTCCTCACATACAGTCACTAACAAAATCCTGTCTGCTTCATCTTAAAAACATCTCTAAAATATGTAATTACCTCACAGAAGACACAACTAAAATTAAAATACACTCTCTCGTCATATCTCGTCTTGACTACTGCAACTCCCTACTTGTTGGCCTCCCCATCACCCGCTGGTCACCACTTTAATCCATAATGAACGCCTCTGCTAGACTAATCTACCGTGTTCAACGGTCAGTGTCGGCAGCACTTCTCTGTCAATCACTCCACTGGCTTCCTGTTCCCTCCAGAATAAAATTTAAAATTGTGACCCAAACTTACAAAGCCCTCAACAACAGAGCACCTCCTTATATCTCTGCTCTCATCTCCAAATTCTCACCCACCTGCCCTCTTCATTCACTATTGTCATTCTTTTTTTCACCTCTCTTATTACCTTCTCTCGTTCCCTAATTCAGGACTTTTCTTGTGCTGTCCCTATTCTCTGAAACTCCTTATCTCACTCCACCAGACTCATCTGTTTAAATAAGTATCTGTTTAAAGAAGCCTACCAACTTCCACCTTAACTTCTACAATTTATTTTCCATACTCCTTTAGATTATAAGTTTGCAAGTTTTCAATCTTGCCTGGTGCTTTGGGGAAAGTACTATGGACACCGGATGCTAAGCTCAAAGATAGGGCCACCCATCCTTTACAATGTGTTAATACTGCTATTGTTTTTGCCTTGATTATAACACACGTATAGCACTACTTAATATGTCAGGGCATTACAAATAAATTATAATAATAATATCCTGAATTAAACTGTATGAGTGAGACCAGCAGTTCAGCTAAGGAGAGCAGGTTCTTGAGAACACTGAGAAATCATTACAAGAACCTACTTAAAATGAGGCTATCTTGGATTTAGTCACCACATAAATAATAGCAAATGTTTAAATATGGAAACCTTTGGGAAACAACAATCACAACACAGTCTCATTTGAGATAGAGTTAAAAAAACAAGTTTATAAGGGGCCAACAAAAACTTTTATTTTGAAAAGGATACATTTTAATAGTCTAATAGAAGCAATATAAAGTATAGACTGACAGGTAAAAATACTGAAAATAAACGGACAACATTCAAATCCATGGTAAATATACATACTTATCACCAAATACCATGTAGAAAAAAAGTAAAAGGAGTAAATCCCATCCCATATGTCTTAAACAATTATAGATCAATATAGAGAGTAAAAAGCAGGCAAGTAAGCTATACAAGAAAGAGGGAACAGAGGAAGCATTACATGGGTACAAGGGATTTAACAACGCATGCAAAAATGCTATTAAATTGGCTAAAACAGAAAATGAAAAGTTAATTGCAAAGGCGAGTACGACCGACCTTCATTTTTTAAAATATATTAATGGGAAGAAGGCCATGAAATAAGTTATATGTAACAGAGGCCGTCTGACAATTAGTGACCAGGAAAAGGCAGATGAGCTAAATAAGTTATTTTCTTCGGTATATACAGGTACCAGTGGTTGAGACACTGCAACATAATTGGGCTATACTACCTTCACCAAATAATTGGTTAACACAGGAAGAAATCCCAAAAATGAGGCTGGAAAAGAAAATGTTAATAAAACACCAGGTTCTGAAGGACTACATTTAAGGATACTGAAGAAACTGGGCTCTGTAATAGCCAAACCATTATATCCAAAATTTCAAGATTTACTCACCACATGGCTGCTGCCAGATGACTGGAGAAAAGGTGATACCTACTTTGAGAAGGGAGAATGAGCAAATCCAGGGAACTATAGACTCGTAAGTCTCACTTCTGTAGTGTGGAAGCTTTTAGAAGGATTAATAAGTGATAATGTACAATAACATGTCAATTTGATGATAATAAGTAAGAGTCAACATGTATTTATGAGGTCATGTCAAAAAAATGTCATTAATTTCTAAGGGGAAGTAAGCAGAATCTTGGATCAAGGCAACTCAGTGGATGTAGTCTTTTTGTATTTTGCAAAGGCTTTTGATACAGTCCCGCATGGGAGACTATTGTGCAAACTAAGTGGTACAGGAGTTGCAGTAAATATCTGCTCATGGATTGAGAGCTAACATACAGGAAACAAAGGGATGTTGTAAATGGAACATACTAAGATTGGACTAATGTGGTCAGTGGGGTTCCTTAGGGTTCAGCATTAGGTCCTCTCCTTTTTAACATATTTATTAATGACTTAAAAGTAGGACTGGAAGGTAGTGTTTCCATTTTTGCTCATGATTCTTAGCTGTGCAAGGTAATTAAATCATAAAATGATTTCACTTCCAAAGGAATTCATATAAATTAGAGAAATGGGCAGCCAAATGGCAGACGGAATTGAATACAAATAATTGTAAAGTTATGCATTTGTATAGGAAAAATAAGCATTCAATTTATCATTTTAATTGAGGAAATCTAGGGGTATCAGAGATAGAAAGAGCTTTAGGAATGCTTGTGGACAACCACTTAGGTAACAATGCAAAGGCAAGTAAAATATTAGAAAGGTTTAAGAAGGTAATAGGAGCAAGGAAATCAAACATAATTCTACTACTATACAAATCCCTAGTAGGCCCTCATTTGGAATATGGAGTACAATTTTTGGCACTACTTCATAAAAAGGACATTTTAAAGCTGAAAAATGTACAGAGAAGGGCAACAAAACTAATAAGGGGAATGCACAGTCTAACCTAGGGCAATATTTAATTCCAGCCTCGTAAGTCCACTTTGGCCGAGTTATGTTGTAATTAAATTAGAAAGGGCTGCGTGCTACGAGCGAGAGACACTATTTCATAAATCAGTTTGCAGCCATCAGGCTTGCATGCTTGTGGGCAAACAATTAAGCAATCGCGTGGTAACAGGTTCAGATAGAGCCAATGGAAAGAGAGATCGTAAGCGATCGGTCCACAGGCCAGAAATAATGCAATATTAATAAAGCAGTACATATGATATTCTATTACATACAGTATATGTCGTAACACATTGAATGCAAGGATCTAAATAACACAAAAAATAATCATGAAATAAAGTATTTTTCTGGGCTTGAGGATGTTGTGCTAATAATTCTAAGACCTTATAATTCCCCTTATAATGAATATACATTAGAGTGATTATATTTACATTACAAGTGCTACGTATTGTACTTTACCCCCTTTGCCGGTGCTCACAAGAACACTTTGGCCTCTGGGCTCCATTTGCCTGTTACGTGCTTGCTTCACTTTATTAGCTGAATTAAACAATTAGCAGCTACGGGCATGACAGATCAAAGGCTTTACGTGCATGAAGTTCAACGTTGCTCTCCACGTTGCCTATTTTTGGCTGTCCTGCGTGTAAACACTCAACGCCCGCTGCGAGCAACGTTACGGGGCATCTTAGCACGCAAATAGCCCTGTTGATGACAGTTACGAGTTAATACGTAGTTCCAATTTAATAGGGCTGCAAATAATTAAACTTATAGGGCCTCATTCTATTATCGGCTGTAAATCGGCCGTAAGGCTGCGATTCCTTGCGGGGGTTCTGTTAACTCGCAATTCTATTATACGGCCCCGCAAGGATCTCCTCTTACCGGCCGTATATCTTGCAACCTGCCGTAAGCTCAAAAATCTTTAAAGTCAAAAATAAATTCAAGACAGCACTGTACAGCTCTGTAAATGCTAGGGATCAGATTGGGGGACATGAGGATTAATATTAACCCCCTCTCAAGCTTGCACATCAGCCCAAATCCGAGTTTAAATTAACTGTTTATTTTCCGGCCGCAGCATGGCCAGGTCTGAGGTGCTCCAAGCACTCTGGACTTTTTACATGGATATTTGACATATATTAAAAAATATATATTTTACGGATTTGAGTATAGGGGAAATTTGTGCTATTTTTGCTAACACCTAAAATCACTTTATAGTCTTCTCAAAGTGCAGGATGGCTTTATTTGGGCTATATTTCATGCTTAATTGGTGCTAGCGGGACCTCTTTCCTGCAAGTAAGCTGCGGCTCGCTTTTAGCCTTGCAGAGAGGGTTCCCGGAGCAATAGAATAGCAACCAGGCTTTTCTTGCGGCCGAAACTCTTGCGGCCGTTTTAGATCAAAGGCTTTCCTCTGGCGCGTGCGGCCGCAAGAGATAGCAAGGCGCCGGCCGCAAGCCTGCCGGAAGCCCCAGCCGGAGGGGAATAGAATAGCAGAATAGCTTGCGGCCGGTCCTTGCGGCCCCGCAACGGCTGCGGCCGATAATAGAATGAGACCCATAGTATGTAAGAGGGGATATGATTGCCTTATATAAATAATGTACATCCAGGGTCAATATAAGTTATAATCAAGTGAACTTTTTGTGCCAAGAGGTTTTCAACAA
Organism: Discoglossus pictus; assembly: GCA_027410445.1. Taxonomy (NCBI): domain Eukaryota; kingdom Metazoa; phylum Chordata; class Amphibia; order Anura; family Alytidae; genus Discoglossus; species Discoglossus pictus. The sequence continues at coordinate 213,627,366 of CM050164.1, read as the reverse complement.
GGGGACATACCTTGAGATTAGAATGAAAAAAAGGTTGCACCTTAAAGAAGAAAGGTTTCCTCACACTAAGGGTGGTTAAATTGTGGAATTGAGACAGGGGACTCAATAGTTAACTTTAAAAAGGGGGTTAAATATATTTTTGAATACAAAAGGCCATTCAGGTTTATGCTGGATAACTAGAGAAGGAGGAGTATTAATCCAGTAAGGAATCCGATTGCCAGTATCTGGGGTCATGAAGGATTATTTTCCCCTTATGAGACAATTGGCTATGTTTCAATTGATTTTTTTTATTTTTGCTTTCCTTTGGATCAATTAACAATAAATCCACATATGTGAGTCAATAAGAATGACTGAGGATATGATTGACTGATCTATGCACAGCAGGGATATCCTCAAATCTTTCAACATATGGCTCTCCAGGACTGACCTTGCCTAACCCTGGCTCAGAGGCTAGATCCTTGAAATAATCCATACATATAAGAAGTAAAGGTTGGACAACAATTTTAAAGCAATTAGATTTTTTTAGTTACAACAATGTACTTTTTTGTAATATATGTGCATTTTTCATTTCTGCAATAACTGGGACCTTTTCTGTGTCACTTTAAAAAATAAAATTACTGCTACCATGGGCTTTATGTAGCAAAGGAACAAATAGCAGAGACATCTTGGATATATAAAATCTTAGTACATATGAACAATTGAATACAAGGTAAAGAAGAGATTTCCAGCATGTAGTAGATCTGGCCTCATGCCTTTGCAGGCAGATAGCAACAGCTATCCCAGTTATAGTGGAAATATTTAAATTTTTTGCATCGGAAAGAAGGTGCTCCTTTTTCTCTGATAGATCCTTCATTCGTTTATTAAATACCTGAATATATTTGAAGGTTTCTATAACATAACCCCCTCTAGAGCTATTCACATATAAATGTAATTTAAAGAACTGAGATTATTCAGTCTAATACAATAAAATAATTATATGATCCCTAAGAGCTATCAAGTTACAATGAATATAAAAGAAAAACAGGAATCAAATGTAACTCCTAAGTTTAACATCAGGAAGGGAAATAGAAAAACTTGCTAAATGCCATAAAATCCAGTGTGTGATGATCCAGAGGTAGCGGCTATTACTGACCAGAGCCACCTGCAATAGACTACAGGTTAACTACCCACAAGGACCATTTGGGTTCTTGGAAATCTCTGCACCAGCACTATATCACTGTATGGAGTCTCTCAATCAGGAATCAACACTTCCAGGAGTCTCAGTAAATTTCATGTGGTAGTGACCAGGACAGGTTAATTTCTGGGTGGAGATAGGTTCAGTATCGCAGCCACCAAGAGCAAAATAAGAAACATACAATTTCTATATGCCTCAAAAGTGAACTGACCTATTTTTGGAAAGTCAACAATATTTATAGTGGTTAGATACAGAGGGAGTGCACACAATGTAACTATTAGAGGGTGTGGCAGACAAATACAGGAGGTGACCCCACATGGTATCTAGCAGTACCTTGCTAGCTGGCACCTGAGAACAATAGGGCTACCCTCTAATACACATCCTGCTGTCTCTGTGTCTGAGTGGTCTAGACGTTAGATAGAGTACATGGCAGATTTGATTAACTTAATTTGCTAACAATGGGCCAGAACCGATACCAGTACAAAAGAGGTGTCTGCTCACTGCAGACCCAGCACACCCTGTTTATCCCCATCATAATCACTCAGTCACAGTTTAAACATAACACAGAATACAGTAATATTACATGGGGGATTACGTGCAGTATACAGGATAAGGCAGAGGCATATGTCATAAGACCACATAAAGCATGGTGGTACACTATGGCACAAAGTATTGGGGCTATTCACCCAACCACCCACCTGCCCACATTTCCCATGTGGCAATATAGTTTCCCTACCCATTTTCCAATGGGGAAGTCTTTATGGTTGCTCAATGGACCATGTTTCCATGATTGAAAGTTCATTGAATATATTCCGTAACAAAAGAGACTGAAAAAACATTTAGTAAATGAACGTAGTGCCCTGTCTTTTGATAAATTGTTAGCAGCTAAAATAACTGGCTGTCGCTGATGGGACATGAACGGCTGCTATCAATATCAGCTCAGCATATGCTCAGCCTTCTCTAAGTCCCTACTGAATGGTGTGTAATTGTGTCTCTGTGGCCCAGTACTTCTGAGTCACATCTAGCTTTATTCTCCTGCCTGGTGCATAAGATGTATTTTTTTTTCTTCTCTCCTCTTTTGGTTGGATGTTCAACTAAATCTGAGTTTCAAAACCAGAATGTATCAGCTAGAGTCTGTTTGCTGCTAATGAGGCCTCCCAGGATCCCCACAGTTCACCTTTTCCCATCCATCCTCTTATTTATACACAGGAGGCTCCTGAATCCTCCTAAGCATTCGCTTATCGACAGAAGCTTCTGTTGCGTAAAGTTCTTAAAGTTTCCAAACTAGTACGCTTTAACCCCTCTCACTGCCAGAAGGGACCTGAGATATAATAATCTAATGTTTTGCAGTCTGTTCTAGCAGTGGATGAGGTTAATCTACTGCAACAATCTCCATAACACGCATACTCGGGGAGCCGCAGTGAAATGGTAAGTATAGGAGTGTAACTAATGTCTAGTACACATCTCCCTGCCAGCGTCACACAGCATTAAATTCACATTTGCCACATGTGTGATGAGCAGGAATGGAGCAGTTGTTCATACTGGCATTTACCAGTGTGTGGTGCTGGTAAATAATTTGGGGGGGAAAAGGAAACACCAGGAGAGTTGTCAGCTAATATTTTATTTGTCAAAATAATATTTTATTGCTTGTTAGTAATGCTAATATCCTGTGAAAGGAGAGAAAAAGACTCTCTCCAAGTGATCAGCCATTGCAAGAAACAGGCTTTCTAATTAGTACTGTAACTTTGTTTGCAGGTTACAGGCCTTACAGGATGTTAGAATCACTAAAACCGTAAATTGCTACAATACGGCAGTCTCAAGCACGCAAATCTGCACCCTTAACTCGCAATCACGCAAATCGGCAGTAATTTTACGTCTGCGAATATTAACCGCACACGTAACTCACAAGCTCGCAAATCGGCAGTAATTTTACGTCTGCGAATATTAACCGCACCCGTAACTCGCAAACTAAAAAATCGGAAAAAAGAGGTTGCATATGTGATCAGACTCGGAAAAAAGAGAGGGGTCGCATTTGGGTTGGTGACGGCTCCCATGTCGGCTGCAATGAGCCAAAGGCTCATTGCAGGCCGCAAATGTGGACCCTCGAGGGGGCGCATTTGCGGAGGTGGAGGCTCTACAGCGCGGTTACAAACAGCCACAGAAGCGGGACTTTGAAAAAAACAAATACGGACTTACACTAAGAAAATACAAGCCGCGGGACTTAGAAAAAAAAGCATTCCGAACGTGCAGAAATACGACTTTAACGGCTGTAACGCGCACAGCTGAAAACATTAAAAAAACACTAAATACACACGAAAATGAAATAAAAACCTTACCGACAGCAAGGGGGGACACCCAGGACGTCCCCGAAGAGATAGAAAAAATGGCCACCAAAAAAACGAAAACGAGGCTACACGACCCCTAAAGCCGCAAAACACCGCCAAGCACATACGACTTTTCCAAAACGCTGTAAGAGGTACAAGATACACTATTAGTAAGGACGCTAAATCATCCACACCCGCTTACCACATACACATTTGCCACCATTTTACAACACTAACTTACAGAATGCGGAAGTACACAGCTATACTAAAGTTTTCCCCTCGCGCACGCAGCCTATTTACACTACACACGGTGCTCATAGCACACAAACTACACCCAGGGTCAGCCTTGCAATAAGCGCAAAAAGGAGATCAGCGCGGACCTTACAATGACAGCAAAAGCGCCTATGATAACAAAAAATACCCCAACCAAGAGGCTCGCAATGAGCACCAAAGGCACTCATTATGAGCCACACAATGAGCGCTGAAGGATCTCAGACCACCAAAACACTTACTGTCTGTGGCAAACAGCATTACCTGCCTTACAATTTTATTGACCCTGTCATTATTGACGGGCAAGTTGCTAGTTTTTATATATTCTTCATTAAAAAAGTAATCTTTATCCATGCATTTTTATGTCTCAGATTTTCAAAATCCACATCGAAGTTTATGTAGGAAACAGTTATGTCAACTTATCTAGAGGAAAGGGAGTGATTTGGGAGTAGGTGTGTAGGTCCAGAGAGATATGTGGAGAGGCAATTTGATTCCAGCATGTTGTGTTGTATAATTAATTGGTGAGATTCATTCTGAGATCTTGGGAAGTAGGATAGGTGAGTGAGACGAGGTGTGGGGTGATGAGTCATGGGGTCTGTGCAATGTCCAGAGATGAGTTTGATCTGGGTTGAGATATGGGAGTAGAGAATGGTTAAAGAGGATATAGAGATGAAAATAAGGGCTGAGAAGCAAGGTATGCAGAAATGTGAGTGAGACTTGTGTTGAATTGTGTAGTTGGCATAGGTGTGTGGGTATGAGTAAGAATTACTGTTCTTAGGTAGGAGTGTTCAGGGCTCTATGGAAATGAATGATGACTGATGAGGTGGGCAGTGAGATACAAAAGTATCATAAAAGTGTGTGAGGTCCAAGAGAGGTAGAATGCAATCTTATACATCTGTGAATAGTTGATTGGTATGAGTGATTTACATAAGTGGAGCCCAATGGAGAGGAAGGTGTGCATTGTGGTTTGTTTATTTGTAGAGGGACTAGGGATCCCTTATGGATGCTAGGGGTTATGTGGATCCTGGTAAACATGAAGCAATTGCAAACTATTGAAAAAAGCATGCAAAACATATTTATTAGGACATAAACATTATGGCCCCTATTCAATTGAGCAATTGTTGTTTACTGGAGCCCGTAATGTAGCCCGTAAACTAATTTTCTATTCAACTGGCATCTTTTAGCTAACCACAAACGATCTGCGGGTTACAGACTAAAAATGCCTGCGGTTGTCAAAATCGGTAACTCCCATTGCTACAATTCGTCAAGCCCACAAATGTTTTCACACCCGTAAATGGCATATGTAGAAGAAAATCCTATGTGTACCATATTGGACTTGCAAAAGGGTTAAACACCTGTGCGTAGCACTGTAACTGCAAATAAAAAATCAATGCTGCACTTTAAAAGACAGGGAAAGCTATGAAAGACACTAGAATTAATTGTACAACAGTCTCAAGCTCGCAAATCTGCAATCAAAAATAATTTTATTTTATGTTTCATTTCCATGTCATATCGACCTCGGGAATCAATAAGTTAATACATATCAGGCCACTCACATCGACTAAAACAGTAGCGCCATTCATTTTTATTATTTTGTACATTGCAGGATTGCGAGTCTGATCACATATGCAACCTCTAAACGTTAATTGATTGACGTTTAACCTTCATATTTTACTGACGTCATGATGACGGTCTCATTTACTATTGGCTGTTTCTTAATTGGTAGTTATGGCCTTGCTTAATTGATTATGATCACGCTCTGAAATGCTACTTATAATTGCATGGTTTACAATTTCGGCTCGTAAATTGCGGGCTTGTTCAATTGAATCATGCTGTAAATGTATCAATTGCATAGGGGCCTATATGTTTCTGTATACTGGCAAGTGTACAATCCCTGATGAAAGAAGTTCTCGGCCACTGAAACATTAGTCTTTATGTCCTAGTAAGGGCAACGTGGGTCTGAATGTTACGGGAAAGTCCTCCCTATGATGAGCATGGCATGTGTGGAATTTAATCTTATGTAGTGGTGTGATCTGAGGGGGCAATAAGTGAATTCAGGAATAAGTGTTTGAAAAGTGTTGGTCATTGGACAAATACGTTTTGGATGAATAGTGAAACAATATGTACAAAATAGAGATCCTTGAATAGACAAGAAGTCATTTTTATATGGCAAGAGAGGCTGATTGAGGTCTAAATGTAGTGTTGTGGATGTTGGGAAAAGATCACTGAAATCCAAATAGTATGAGCATGAGTGAGATCAGTCAGGACTAGTGTTTTTGTTGAGAGGTGGGCATGGGGCACATACAGGTTATCAGAAGTGGAGTTCAGTTTTAAAAAGATAAATGTAGTCCTGAAATGTTGAGATGCAGAGGATTATTTAGACCTACAGTGCTGTTTTATGATACCTTCCCATGGCTGCCTTGTATAATTCTGTCTTTGTCTCGCTACCTTCCCATTGATGTCTCTGTTCGCCTTTCTAATAGCTGTGCATTGATAGAGTCTCAATACAATATACATTGGACATATGCATACGCATACACATGTACCTTATCTCTCTAACAGCTGGTTAGCTTTCTTTTTGTACAACTTAATATTAAGTGTATACTAAAAGAGATATTTGTTAGCTGTCTAATGACATTCTTGCATGAAGTGTCTTACGCATTATAAGAGGAGTACAAAGGGTTACTTTAGCAAACACAGCATAGCATTTCAGATTTCTACATTTTTACAGAAAGTGTTTACATAGCAAGCTCAACTTGTAGAGGGTGAAATGAGATTCTGAACCACAAAATGCCATTTTAATAAAAAAGCACTGATTTCTATCTCCTGACTCCATCAAAGTTTATGAGACATTGAGGCAAAAATCAGATAGTACTTTGCAATGCAGTACAGGTCTGCTAAGAGTTTAACAAAGAGTAATGATGAATAAATGCTAGGAAAGGTGTCCTGCAGCTAAGTGCTTTTTTATGCAACAAGCAGCACTGTGAGTATATATTTTGGAAGGGACAATTTTCACGCAGCAAGATGAAGGGGAAAATGCAATGTTCATGATAACCTTTAGTGGAGGTTTTTATTCAGTCTGACAGCAGTGCTGCTGAGCCAGATTTGTGTCCCTATAAACAAAGCGATGCAAACTCACAGTCTGTTTTACACAGCTCCCGTATCTGCCCATAAAAGATATAAACCTTCCATAATAGGGCATCCCTTAGGAACAATGCTGGAAAGCAGGAGCTATGCATTTCACGGATCTTCTGAGGATTGGGATGACTTAAAGGGAGAGTCTACACTATGACTATGGGGAATACACTGCAAATGGCATCTCTAATAGAAATACTGAATTTGTCAGGTTATACGGCCAGGTTGGTCCACATAGACTGTTCTTTTCCCATCTGCTGTACAACCTCATGTCCTGTCTGATTCATTCTCAGTCTTTTCTTTATCCAATTTCCCTTACTGTTAAAGGAACACTGTAGTTAACATATTTTTTTCGGGTGTTCAAGCGTAAGTCATATATTTCAAATGACTAATAATGAATAGCTTCTATATGCAGGTGTTCGAGAGATGCATAATAACACACCATTGTAAACTTCAGAGTCTTGTAAAGAAGGACAGATAATTCTTGGAAGCTGCGCTGGATACTAGCACTATTTTGTTGTCTCAGGCTTGATCACAATGAAATACAAATTAGCAATCTTCAATCTCTGAATGACAGGATTTTGGCTAATTAAAATGGCATATATTGTTATATATAAATTATTATTATTATTACAGTTTTTTGTAAAGCATCAACACATTCCATAGCACTGTACAAAACTTAAATACCAAAAAAATACAATATTAAACTCATTGCAGAACATAGAGAGTCCTGTCTTTGAGTTTAAAATCTAACGTACATAGGGCCCGATTCAACTGCAAGCCCACAACTCGATCGTTGTAGGCTGTATATCTGCGGGTGTGTTGCAGACTCCCGTTGGTCTCCGATTACGATGCTATTTAATTGTTCAAGCCCGCAAGTTACTGTACTAAAGCTGGCACTGTAAACTATGCACTGGTTAGTAGCAGTTCAGGGCTGGGAGATGATCAGTTAAGCAAGCCTATAACCTTCTATTTTAGCCAATAGAAAATGAGATTGCCATTATTACAACAGTAAAACATGGAGGTTACATGTCAATCAATTAGGTTTGGGCGTCCGATATGCGATTAGACCCGCAAACTTGCAAAATAAACAATTATGAAAATGAATGCCAATACTGTTCTACTCTATAAGTGGCCTGATATGTATTAACACTCTAATTTAACAACCTCTGCAATAAGAGGTATAGATACACATAGATACAATCCTCATCCACATCACTTGCAATTCAACACAATAAAGTTCTTCACATTAGGAACTTCTCAACAGTTGATATTCCATACAGGGATAAGGAGAAATTCCTAATAAATAATTAATGGCGACACTTATAGGTATGGTATACTTTTCAGAGCCCTATAGAGCTTTTAACTCCTTCCAGACACTCTTAGTAGTACTCAGCCCCAATATATGCCTGTATGAGGGATAAGAAAGCAACTTTATAGTAAAAGCCAGCAATAATCCCGGAGATATTAAGAATCATAGGATACATAAAAAAGTATGAACAACTGATCAATAAAAAGGTAGCTTAAAAATAAAAATAAAATAACAATTCATAAAAATGAAATGAAGACACCAATAGTATCAGTAGGAATCCAAACGCGTTTCGTCCGTTGCGCCCGGACTTTCTCAATGGTAATAACGAGTTTTTGGTTAGTGGCTAAAAGCAGTGCCAGCAGTGATCCCAAATGCAATCAATATGGGTGTGTTACCTGTTCCCTTGGCTTCAAATACAGTTAAGCACCTTTGTGGCTCAAAAAATAATTGCGTCCACGGTATGTGGTTGTTCCTCAATGGCCAATCGTCGTGTTGCCTGCATCACGTAAAGCTTATCATCCACGTTCCTCATGTGATTACATCATAAAGTGAATGCTTGTGCTATTCAACGTGATAACCATGTGATCTGAATTGTTCCCATGGTAACAACGTTGCTCACTCTAATGGATCGGATAATCAATCCTCGAGTCCTGATGACTAAGATAATACGGAGTAAATATATATGTGTGTGTGTACACAAAGGTGCACGTGCATTTCTGCATAACTCCTTAAACCCTGCAATAAAATTGCCAATTGGAACCCTAGTGGCCTCCTTCCTTACAGCCTATTCCTGGTTGCTTATCCCCCATACACGCATATATTGGGGCTGAGTACCCCTAAGAGTGTCTGGAAGGAGGTAAAAGCTTTATAGAGCTCTGAAAAGTATACCATACCTATAAGTGTCGCCATTAATTTTTATTAGGAATTTCTCCTTATCACTGTATGGAATATCAACTGTTGAGAAGTTCCTAATGTCACAATATGCACATGGGTGCTTCACACCAGCTAAAAGCATGGGTGCTTCACACCAGCTAAAAGTCAAATTTAGCAAGAACAAGCAGAGATACTGTGTGTTATACTTAACCCATGGGTATTAAAAATACACTGTAGTCCTATAAAGTATGAAGTCCACTCCAAATTCCTCCCATAATAGTGATTGCAATTGCATCTAGTGGTTATAGTTAAAACTAATTTTAGGCTGTTAGGGAAAGATGGGCTAAGACTCTACCCCACTAATCCCAGCTCTCACACATATTTTCAGCCTCTCCCTAAATACTGGAATGTTTCCATCTTCTCTAAAACACGCAGTAATTACACCCATCCTCAAAAAACACTCATCTGACTCTGACGTTGCATCTAACTACCGCCCTATTTCTCTGCTTCCCCTGGCTTCCAAACTGCTGGAGTGGCTCGTCTATAACCGCCTTACCAGCTTTATTTCCTCTAACTCCCTTCTTGATACCTTTGCTTTCTCTCCTTTTGTTTGTCCTTTTAGTATCTTGCTTTATAACTCTGTGGTGACCAGAGTACGTATGAGAAGCGCCTCCACTACTGACCAGTACCCCCTCTCACACTGAGGAACCTTTGAATGGAGTTTGGGATCAACAATTAGAACTATCAAAACCGTGATTAAGGTTTTGAGACTATTTTGATCTGGACTTTGAGGTGCAAACTTCATTTATTCAGTTGTTATTCTTTTAGTGATTTAAGGACACTTCATTCGACCCCCTCTTTGCTAACAAGAGCATCCTACAGACATTCATCTGCCGGATTGACATCACCTATACTGTACAGTCTATAAGTAGGATGTATTAATTGACTTATTTATGCTACTATTATTACGTTTTTAGATACTGGCTTGGGTTTCTCTTGTACTTTGTAGCACTTTTGATCAATCAAGTGATTCGCAATTATGAATCACTGGATTATTTTGTATTTTTCTGATATGTATTAACTGATTGATACCCGAGATTGATTTAGCCCCGAAATGAAACATAAAAATAAATTAAATTTCCTGACGATTTGCGAGCTTGGGACTGTTGTGAAATTCTAATGTCTATCATCACTTTCCTGTTATTTACAGTGCAGTATTGATTTTTTATTTGCATTTACAGTGCTACGAATAGGTGCTTAACCCCCTTGTGGATCCTCTGTAGCACTCGTAGGATTTTCTTCTTCTTTTGCCTTTTACGGGTGTGAAAACTGAGCAATTGAATAGCGATTTGCGATTTTAGCCATCATAATTCTTGTGAAAGTGAAAGGTCAGTGGCTTACGGGTTTAAAGATTGCAATTTTTTCAAGGCTGTAACTCGTAATCCTTTTGGATCCCGCAAAAAGACGCCAATTGAATAGCAAATTAACTTGCGACCTCACTTACGGGCTACAGTAACATGTGAAAGCTCAATTGAATCAGGCACATAGTGTTTTTTTAAATCACCTTATAAGATTTAAAACTTACAAACGTACAATCTAAAGGGATAAATAAAACGGAAGGTGACTAAAAGGAACAAACAAGAGCTTGGCAAGTAATTGAAGATAGAGTAGAGGGTTAATTGGTGTTTAAGTTTGTGGGTGTATCAGCTGTGTAAAATGGAGGTAATAGTGCTAAATCTGCAAAGTTAAAGAGCCATTTGCCTCACTATAAGTGCTCTTCATGATGTGAAAGAGCACAATATTCTATGTTAAAATGATCTGTTGCTTTTTTTAAATTACACTAATATCACCTACAAATCTGCAGTCATGGGTCTGTTTACAAACACACTGCTGACTGTTCATAATTAATTGCTTCTGCTGTTGCAAGCTCCGGTGAAGACAAGAATTATGGTTTCTCTCTGCTTTTAGCAATGTTATCAGCCATCAGTTAACCCACAAGTAACATATTTATGAGTTTCCAGCAGTCATTTCCCTGCACAGATGAATGTGTGAAGGGTTAACCCTCTTTCTGTATCTGCCCTCTGCACAGAGCTCTTGCTGTGAGTCTGTCTGGAGGCATGCCTAATTCTCATGTAAACAGACAATTCTTTTATGATTTTTTCTGTGAAAAAGGCACCTATTTCAATAATTAAAAAAATATTTTAACATGTTTTCAGAAGTATTTTACAGTGGTGTGTCCAAGTTGTACTGAATTAACTGGCCCTTTAAATAACACAAATTATAGGTGGCTGGGTTTGGACAGGTAGGGGGGTGGGCAAGTTATATGAGTTCAGATGCTGAAGAGAGGTGGTGATGTGTGATGCTCTGGGTTTAAAGAAAAAAGAAAAAAGTTAAATAGAAATGGGAAAATTACATTAAGAAAGTGAATCTGTAGAATTGGTGTTATCAGGCCCATTGTTTTTGGTTGAGTCTTAGTAGAAATGGCAGTTCTGGCCTGGTGGTAAATGTAACTGAGAAATGACAGTTGGAAAGTGGATCTGCAGAAAGGATGGTATCAGGACCGGTATCTTTGGCTGAGTCTCTGCATAAATGGCTGCTCAGTCCTGGTTGTAAATGTAACAATCAGTAGCACAAACCATGTATAATCATCTCAGCAAACTTACACCTGGTAATGATGGAAATAAATATGTTTAATCTCAATTTCTCATCAGTTTGAGATATTTTTTAAATGTTTAAACTTACTGTGGCGCTATACCTTTGTAAATTCTAAGTTTGTACTGTCTCCCTCTCCCATTCCCCTTGGTAGGGATATTATTGGCTTCTCATCCTTTCACAGCTCATGTTCCAGGATATCTATTCCACATTATCCTCTATGATCAACTGGAATACAACAATGACTACAGAATACAGAACCAAGGTAAAAGGCTGCGTGTTAGTGCTGATAGCAGAGAGGGCTAGAGAAATTTGTGTATTCAGCATCGTATGTGGAACATCTTTGCAGAAAGCATTTTAAACATTCGTGTTAAATATTTTATAAAATGATTCCAATATTGTTTTACAAGCTGCTTTTGAATGGATATTAAAAAATGCTCTAAAATGCTTAAGCTTAATATTTGCTAGGAGACTAGGGGCCTCATTCTAATGATGGCTGCAAAACGGCCGTATCCCTGCAATGCCTTACTAGGGTGCTGCAGCTCCTTAGCTACTTGCTATTCAAAGGAAAGGGTCAACAAGCCATCCATTCCTACGGCGGATCGCAAGACAGACGTTAGCTTTGGCGGGCTTGTACCTGAACGCCGGCGTTAGCCCGCAAATCAGGCTTCAAAGCCCGCCAAACTAAAAAGTTAAAAATAAATTCAAGGAAGCACTGTACAGCACTATAAATGATGGGGGACACATTGGGGGACATGAGGATGACATGTAGAACATTAGCCTTGCTGGCACATCGCCGCTAGCCAATACTGTCATTTTTGGCCGCAGTCCCCTGGGCTTGAAGATCAAGTTGCTGCCTTGTAGGTCATCCAAGCCAGGGACTCCGGGCTTGAATGACCCCCAAGGCATTACCCCGTTTTCCAATCCTGCCGGACTTGTGGCCACAAATGACAGTATTGGCTAGCGGCGATATGCCAGCTAGCCAATGTACTGCATGTCATCCTCATGTCCCCCCTAATGTCCCCTATCAATTACAGCGCTGTACAGTGCTGCATTGAATATATGATTAATTAACCCTAAAGATACTCAAGCCTGTACGAGAATCGCTGCGGCTACTTAAAGGGACTGTGGCACACTAATGGTTAGCCTCGATCAATAAAACTATTAACCCCTGCTGCGGGGGTACTAAAGGTACCCCTGGCACCTAAAATATACCCCATCACCCCATCTATTTAACCTCTTCTAGGC